>KN831769.1:343106-1543106 GCA_000827355.1 Hebeloma cylindrosporum | reverse complement strand
GTACGCCTTATATGCTGGGAATCTGTTTGTTCTAGTTGACGCGTTTATGACTAAGCAAGGAACTTCATCCATTTCGGAATAAAATCGTCACCATTCCCGATGTCGACTCCTCAAGCTAAAGTTACTCTGTTTGAAGCCAGTACACAATATAAGAACTGGAGATACTCTGTCGCCCAATTAGCGCGCATCCGAAGGGATCTCAACGATGCTGCCGTTGCGATCATCCGTACCAAATTTGATACCGACGAGGTAGCCAATTATCCCTGCCAGACGCTCAGTGCGCTCAATCATCCAAAAACTAGCTAGGATCTTCAAGTAACGTATCCTTTCTGAATGCAGACGAAGAAGTTTTGTTGGTCAAACTTTACATCACCAAAATCACCCAGCTCTGTGGACTCTTTCGGTTTCCTGAAGAAGTGGAGGCGACAGCCATTACATTTCTCAAACGCTTCTACCTGAAGAATACGGTCATGGATTGGCACCCTAAAAATGTCATGTGCGGATCTTCCTCTCTCTCGTGTGGTTATGGTCTTATTGCAGGTTTACCATTGCTAGGTTAACCGCGCTGTTCCTGGCAACTAAAACCACGAATAATCCAATATCACTAGAAATATATACAAAGCACATTCCAAACACGGCGCCTAATGATGTTCTTGACCTTGAATTTCTCGTTGCACAAAGTCTGGGCTTTGAATTTGCGGTTTGGCTCTCCCACAGAGCTCTCTGGGGTATTTGGCTAGACATTCAAGTGCGTGGTTATGGAATTCCTCTTGATTTTGAGCTTTGTGAATACGTCCTCTTCCGTAGAATCTTCCAGACCTAACAGAAAAACTCCAACCCGAGCTGTACGACACGGCGTTAAATCATATCCGTGCATCTCGTCTAACAGATGCGGAATTGATATACACGCCTTCACAAATTGCCCTGGCCGCGTTTTCACTTTCGTGGCCCGAGCTCGCGTCGCAATGGGCAGCCACCAAGGAATCTACTGAGCTTACCAGCCTATCGCAAATTACTGAGGACATCAAATTAATGATCACGTCTTGCGGCCGTGCTCCAAACATTGAATCCGTCCGCGAAGTGGACAGACGACTGAAACTGTGCAAAAACCCAGAAAAGGTCATCGGTAGTAAGGCTTATCTGGCCCGAAAACGGGAAGAGGATCGAAAAGTGGAGGAAAGGCGCAATAAAAAGGTGGGATCGCAAAAAGGAACGGACGAGTCGGATCCTTTTGGGAATGAGCTATCGCAAAGGAAGGGGGGGTTGGTAGATTACGAAGATGACGATGATGACGATGATGCGTGAATAATTTATGTGCTAAGTACACAAGGACACGGCAAGCGGCTACCATGTTTCTTTAAGGTCCAGGCTCTAGCCAGCATCTCCAAGTGTAGGACGTATGTTTGAAGATTATGCCTGAAAGAAATATTGATTTTGGCTACAAATTGACCTCAGCTAATCGTGGGTGTGCAATTAGAGAGGCTTCGAAAGAGCCGTTACATATGCGCACAAGAAATTTTCAAACGTATGTGTTGCGTGGATGTACAGTTCAGAAACCTGTTGAAAAATTCACAGTTGACGGGACACGCGAAATATAGAGGATAAATAAAATCTTACAGCATTCACAATCAAAGGGACATAGCGGTGTGTCTGATTCAAAAGTGAAAAGCAGGGCAGTCGGGAACGCACATGAGCTTACCACCACCGTCATCGCCAATGCCAAGTTCGTCTTCCTTATACACAAGCCAGCCTTCTTCCGTTTTTCGGCCTTGGAAAGCAAATGAGAATAAGCGCCAAGTGGTGCAGGGTAGACTTACGATCGCTTGTGCCTCTAGAGTCCTCGAATGCGGGGTCTACGACAGGAACTTTCTTCTTAGCAGACTTTGCAGGCTTAGGGTTCGTGTCATTGGCAGGTTTGCGGCGCTTGGCGGGACCTGATAAAGTATGAGCGGTATCAACGATGGTCTCTGGTAGAGGCCGTTTTTTGGAAGATGATGGTGGAGGGGGTGAGAGGGGAGGTTTTGTGGATTTTTTCTTTCGTTTCTTCTTTGGTGAGGATGAGTTGAGGGATGGTGATTTTGCTTTTGAAAAGATGTGGTCGATTTCAGACTTGGTGTGATGTGTGTTGTTTTGTTGAATTTGGAAACAATCCCTTGGTTCGATACTGTTATGCAGTAAGTAAGAGACCGTTATTTTCCAGTGTCTGTCTGCTCACCCACACATGTCTCTCTCTACAGATCTCAGAATCCCCACCAGCAGATGCGGGGCCAGCAACAACAGCCTGGCTTCCCCTTTGCGTCCCCGGCGAATCCCCCCCTCGACTCCTCCTTTCTCGATTCTCCCCAAGCTGCCAAGCAAATGGCTGCACTTACCGCCGCCAACCAGGCCAGAATAGCTCAGAACTCTCGTATCGCACCAGCTCCTGCCGGAACAAATTCGGGGCCATACTTCGGTGCAACCAACAACTCTCACAGCTATCCTCCTGGTAGCCACGATCTTTTACCTGCCACCGGGCATGCCAACTCCCAATTGCCGAACAACTATGGTCTCTCACAATCCCAAAACCCGGTTACTAACCCATCCTTGCTTGACTCCCCCATGTCACAGCCCAACTCCACGCGTAACCAGCCTCCGAATAATGCTACCAAGGGTCGCCAACAGAACTTTCTGGCAGGCCTAGCCAACCTCATGGCCAAACGCGGTACCCCCTTGCCACCATCGCTCACAGGAATCCCCTCCAGCTATGACCCATCCCGCTCACCTTGGTCCGTGATCGAACCCTCAACAGAAATCGGATCCTTCAAACTTGCCGGAAAAGACGTTGATCTGTTCAAGCTTTGGGGTTTGGTTTTCCAGAATGGTGGGGGGCACAATGTAAGGTCATCTTTTATGTGCGTTTAATACTTGTTCTAAGCACGAGCAGGTCTCGAATTCAAACGGATGGGGCTCTATTCTCCATCATTTCGACTTGCCCGAAGAATTTCCTCAGTTGCAGGCGAACAATTCAGCTTCAGTCGCTCTCATGCTATCCCAATATTATATGGTTCTCTTACATCCTTTCGAGGAATTGTACAAGAAAAACCTTCACGAACAACAGAAGAAGGCCCAGATACCACATCGGCAAGGGGGCATGTCTGGATTTCCAGGTTCCAACGGCGTTGGCCGTCCCGCTCCTGGGATGCCCAGTATGGAACAATTAGGGGTCCGTCAGATAAATGCAAACGGTCTCATGCCCCAAAATATATCCTCGGCGAATAGCTCAATGCAGTACTCACAGCTGCACAATCAAGCCAGGCCTACATCCACCCAAAGCCTTCATCAAATATCCGCCCCTGACTCCCACAGTAGTCTGCCCCATTCTGAAATTGAGTCCCTTGGCTCAACGGTAGACTCAAATATCTTGGACCAGGATGTCCTAGGTATAAAGCGCAAACATGACCAGGACGAAAGAGAGACTAAACGAGCAAGACAGAAAACAGGTAAGCAATAAACAGTAAACTCTACCTGTCTTTTTTTCTCACCCATGGTAGTAGACCCACCAGATGGCAGCTCGGTGCGCGCCAGCCTTCAGAATTCCTGTCCTTTTCTAACATGTTACGGCTAGTTACTGATATCAATGAACTCTGATACAACAAACGGTCAGGTCCAGCAGGTGTCCCGGCCTCTGTCCAACCTAAGCGCTGCTGGATACCCACGTCAACAACTGTCGCGTCGCAAACTGGAATATGTTCCCTTGGCTCGAGGAATCGATACCTACGGAGGTCGGGATATTCAGGCTCTCGACGCGGAATGGATGAGTGTGGTCCCAAAAAGACTGCGCGATATCAACGACTGGGGAGTGGTGGACATCGAGTGCTTGTGCATGTCCATACGATCACGGCTTTCGATTGAGTTATCGTACGCTCTTACGACCTTTACCGTCTTGTCGACAATGCGAGGTCAATCGCCGACTTCTGGGTTTCCAATCTTTCAATGTCCAGATTTAATTGATGATGCGTTGGACCTCGTGGAAGAACTTGCCTTTGCTGAACCGGAGAAGACATTGTCTGAACCTGCAGATGATATTTTTACCAATCGAGAACTGACGGTTCTCGTGCAAGAGACGCAGTGCCACCCTTTCGCCGTGCTCGAAACGCATCAAGGCGCCAAAGATTCCGAGCTAGGGCCGCAGCAACGACCTGGAAATATCATATTTGCCATTGTCAACATCATTCGCAACCTGACCATCTTCGCGGATAACGCGGAGTTCATTTCCAATCATCCAAGGCTCGTCGATATCCTTTTGCGCCTTTGCACAATCGAACACATCCCAGGACGTACTCCAACTCCGGCTTCAAAAGCTTTGTCACTCTCAGATCTTTTGCTGATTCGTCGAGACGTGATGAATGTCCTGATGGGAATCGCCGGTTCAATAAATCTTTCCCAGAACTCTTCCTCAGAAAAAACTCTCCGAGTGGCAAGACGTGCCTTCAATCTTCTCGCTTCCTACCTTGTAGACCCAACCGACTCTATTCCTCCTCTAGCGAGTGTGCAACTCGCTGGCATCGCTCCAAACCCGAATCGGAAACCACCAGTCCTTGCGGACACTGCATTGGAAGTATTTACTCGCTTTACCCAAACCGACGCTAATCGCCAGATTATCACCAAGGCCGTGCCCTCTTCCCATCTTTGGCTCCTGTTGGATAAACTTGTTCACCGTCTTCCTCTCGTTGACGCTGATTTTATCCTCATGCAACGCGAGCACTGGCTGTGTTTTGTGGAGAAAACAGTGATGGCAATCTATTCCCTCGTTTTTCTTGCGCCATACGAATTGAAGCGTAAAGTCAAAACCGATCGAACCTTGGGATTCAAAAGCGTTATGCTTCGGTTGGCTCAGAGAATTCTGGCAATGTCGGCCGATGGCCGTCTCACATTCGTCATCTGTGCACGACGGGCAATTGAGACCATGAAGCTCTTGGATAAATCAGAGGAGTTGGTCGACACCTCGGAGCCAACAATGCCAGTGCTATCCTTTGGGATGGGATTTTCGGACTCAGGGGACGCCGGAATGGAAAAAGGGACTGGGATGCTTGGAGGCAATCGGGATGTTGCGTGGGACATGTTGATGACGCGCGACGTTTTCCAAGACGACTTTTTTTTCAATGAACTGGACAGCATGGTGCGGGTTGAATGCCAGTAATACGGGTGCCTTTTTCTTACAGTTGTATGTACTTTATGTTATGCCTGTTTTGTGAAAACCCCTTCGCACACGTGATGATGATGGATGTGGAATCACTATTACTTTATGGATTACTTTCATTATTGATGACTTTTATCCTTACGCCAATAAGTATACCAACCACCAGCTACCATCCTATATGATGTCCGAGCATGTTCCACCGCCCACCTACTCTCAGCAAGACCCCGTCGACGCCGTCACTTTACAGACATACCAGCAGGTGTCGGATCCCCAAATTCTCATTGTCCCAACAACCAACACAGTTAACTTTCAGAAAGGTTTTCTGGGAGCTGAGGGAGAACGTGCAGCAATCGAAGGAGAACTTCACATCAAAGGTGTCGATGCTGATCAGTGGAGACGAGTGTGAGTCGCTTGACAAACCATCCGCTTCCCAGCGCCTAAATCTGTTTGGTTGCTGCAAGGTCAATCTCTTTGCGCTCTTTTGAAAGCGCCTATGAACACGAGATTGAGCTTTCTTCCGTGGAACTTGAACTATATTCCAGAAATTCAATCCAGGGGCCATTTCCATCATCAATACCGTTCGCGATTCCTCTGCTTCCTGACACCCCACAATCGATACAGACTCCGCATTCTATCCTTGGACACACGTTGACCGCTTCAATTCATCCAGTAAATGACCGCACGCCAGTGCTTTCCAAAAGCCTAACCGTCCACACGCGTCGATACTCGCCGCATTCCCTGACATTGCCTTCCTCTCCCGAGGAACATTCTCTCGACGACCCTACTTATGTTGGGGTTCAATTATCACGGAACACCTTCATGTCAGGAGAGACCATTCCCCTGTATGTGACCGTCCCGCCTCCAACTAGGGAGACGGTCATTGATCGCGGCTTGAGACTTCGGAATGTACGAGCGGAGCTGGTTCGTGTGGTAAAGGTGAAGCGAGAGCAATATGACGATAGTGACGGCGAGACCGACAGCGACATTGCGATTGAGGACGTGGATCACAATCAGGGTAGAGCATCCCAGCTGGAGCCTCGCCCGCTTCCTTCCTCATCAAAATTCCCATTGTCTCCGCTGTTTTTAGGCTCATCGTATAGGGTAATAATTGCCCGTTCCGGGGCCTCGTGCCGATTTCATTCCTCCCGTCCTATACAGCTACGTTTTGTCTTGCATCAGAACTCCGTAGGTTCACCTTCGGACTCCCAAACAGATGTAGGACGAACAGAGAGCGACGTTGAAAGTCCTCTTATAACGCAAACAACGCTCTTTCACTCCGTCTCATTCCATATCAAAGTTCACATCTCATTTGTCGATACATCAAACCAGACAGAACGGATATCTACTATGTCAATCCCTATCACAATCCTTCCTCCTCCCGCGCCACTTCCTGAGGTGTCACAATCATTGGACGATGCCTACCAAAAGAAACACGACCAGCCACCGGCTAAAACCATCCGACAGGAAGAGTCTGACCCGTCTATCCCTCACTACTCAGAGGGAGAGGCCGGCCCGAGCATGTCTTCATCCGGCGCCCCCCCGCCTTTCGAAGAGCGCGATGCCCCCCCGCCATTTTTTGTGTCGGCGTTTGAAGCCTCCTCTTCTTCCCGACTACCAACCTTCCAAGAGTCAGAGAGCGAGGTTTTTCTTCCCGATATCAATGATCACATGAACGAAGTCTCGTTCCTTCGCGAAATCGCAGGCGAAGGAACATTATTCGGATTTTCGTCAGAACAACAGTTCGACGGGCATTCAGAGGACATGCAAAGATCCTCGACTCCTCCTCCAACTCTAGAGATGGCGTCAAGGGATACAAATTTGACCTCCTTAACAGACCAGCCCAGTCACGTCGCCATCGAAGCATTGAATCTCGTCCTAGATCAGCGGGAAGACATCGGACATGGAGTCGAGGAACGACCTCCACCTCCGCCCCCCGCAATGGACGATCCGTCCGACCCTCCTCCGTCTATCGACTCTGATTTCAGGTCACCCGCCATTGTACGACAAATATCTCCGAGTCATTCACCTCCACCGATGCAAAGCTCCTATCATCATCAAAGCGATTCTACACTTAGATTACAGACCCCAGCACCCGCACCGGCTGAATCGCATACATCTCGTGCACCACCACCATATCTCATCCCACATAATCATCGTCAAAGCGAAAACGATCAAGTGATAAGACCACCTCCATACGTCGATTGAAGTCCACCATAGATATTACATGAACAACTATGAATGAGGACCTCTCAGTCGATCTTTGAATCTACTTGATATATTTAAACAGTATTACAAATGGGTGCGGTAAAAAAAAGGGGGGGTAATGGGAAGCAGCATAGGGAGGCATAAAGATCATAAAGTAACGAAAACCACATATCCTGGGTGATAAACCTTGAAAAGGACATTTGTAGCTAACAATTACATGCATCCTTTCCCTTTACGGCGTCTTCTTCGAGGTTCACGCCTGATTGCCGTGTGCCCTCTGCTCGACTGGCACCACCGCCTGAACGCCCTGTATTGCCACGAGTTGCTGCTAATATATGCTCAATCGGGATCTTCTTGGCTGAGATGTAGGTCAGATAAGCAAAGTGTTGTTAGGAGGATAAGTGGAAATAGTCACCAATTTCAGTGAAAATATCTACGATACCTTCACCAGTTTTAGCACTCGTCTCGAAAAACAGCAGTCCCGCCTCAGTTGCATACGCTTGCGCCTCTTCACGCGGTACCTGTCGCAAGCTTTCCGGTTCACCGCCAGTCGCTCCTGGCGTCTCTCCTGGCGTTGCTGTGGCGTCATCAGCCTCGTCCTCTGAATCTGGTGGTGACGCAGCTGAGAGTGAAGATGCGGAGGATTGGACGAGGTCAACTTTATTTCCGGCCAAAGCAATGACGATATTGGGGTTGGCTTGGCGTTGAAGCTCCTTGACCCATGATTTGGCTTTCTCCAAGCTGCTTGCCTTCGTCACGTCATAGACAACTACAGCTGCTTGCGCATTGCGATAGTACATGGGCTAAATCGGACAATTGTCAGGCATATGATGAAGGGAAATAGTTGGTAACCCACAGCTAACGAATGAAAACGCTCTTGCCCTGCGGTGTCCCAGATTTCATATCTCAGGATACGGTCTTCGAGGCGACATTTTTGTGTCAGAAAAGCAGCACCAATTGTTGGCTCTTTGTTGGGTTGAAACTCGTTGGAAACCTTGAGCGAACGACTTAGATGCAGCATCAATATTGACGCAATAAATGCCTACAAATCGAAGGACTACAGATGACTTTCCAACGGCAGCTTCACCTGACGAGGGACAAAGAATGAGCAAAAATGCACACAAACGACGAGACAAAGAATAGCCAGAACGTACCTAGAAGGACGAGCTTCACTTGGACAGACTTGTCCGCAGATCCAGAAGCACCATCTGCCATGTTTATATGAGGATAAGGTAGTATGAAATGAAGAGTAGTCGCTGTGACTGATGTTTGCTTTGTGTTTGTCGTCAAAGCTCTTCCTATTTCGGACATGCCTAACTACTCCAGCTTTTTCAAGGCCTTCCTCATCTGAATTGACCAGACATTACCGCTGAATTTCCAAGGTGAAATCTGCTTACGAGGGCGGCCATAACAAATGTGTACGATGTATGCAGACTGGCTAAGGACCTCCTCTCTCCATTTGCATGTAATAATCGCCTCGGTGATATCCGTCATGCCGGTTCCTTGACTCGCTAGAAGGGCCCAGCGTTGTGCCGGTCATTGACTAACAGATGACCGGAATATCTTCACAAAAACGGCAACATTGCCCGGGCCGGGGTAAAGTTGACCCTCATGAGGTATTTATGCACCTGCCCCGCGCTATCTTGGTCCTCCAAATCCATACATGTCCAACTTTGTTCCAACCCTTGCTAGCAACCCTCCACCAGACGTTCAGCTCAGGCTCAAGGAGTCTCCAACATCTCTGCCCAATTACCACACCCTGGTGAGCTTGCCCTAACTTCGTTCCTACTCCCAACGTTGACCGGAAGAGCCAGAACCCGTTAACATTCATTCTGCGAGCGGCCCAGATATATCCGGATAAGGTTGCTTTGGTTCATACAGATGTCGAGCACCCGGTTGTATACACCTTCGCAGTATGGTAAGGATAGACCATCCGAACAGTCGCAGGCCATTCTCCTTGACGAATTTCTTCCCAGGACTCAACGCATTCAGAATCTCGCCTACGCTTTGCTTAAGGCTGGAATTAAGCCCGGAGATCGCGTTGGCGTCATAGCACCAAATTCGTAGGTCCAGTTTATGTTGGAAATTCTAGCAAGGTTGTTAAGCAACACATCGTCTCAGTCCTCTCATTGCAGGCATGTAGGACTTTTCCCACACCCATAGGGTCTCGTCTTATCTTTGATATTTAGATGCTCACCACGGCATCATTGCCGCAAGGGCAGTTATTACGCCAATCAATACGCGCCTCAAGCCTTCCGAGGTGGAATATATAATTGAGCACAGCGGATGCAAATTACTGCTCGTCGATTACGAATCCCTTCATCTGGTGAAAGGAACAAAGGTTCCCGTGATAATATCAAAGGATTCTGGACGAGCTGGAGATCCATACGAAGATTTTTTGAGCGAAGGAAGACGGTTTAGCCAAGAGAAAGGTTGGTTTGGTCTGGATGCGGAGCAGGATGAAAATTCTGCAGCAGTACTGTGTTATACGTGAGCGCTTGATCTACTAGTCACAATAACCTTTTGCTGAGCAGAGAAAAACTAGATCTGGAACGACGGGAAGAGTAAGGATCGCTCTTTTCTGACTTGGACCTTCCCCTAAACTTTGGAGTAGCCGAAAGGTGTTCTGACGACATTGAGAGGTCTCTCTTTGTAACCTTTGCTGCACACACACTCAATGAATACCGGTTACATCAGGATCTTATTTAGCTGCCTTGGCCAACGCCTTCGAAGGACAGTAAGTTGTCTTGCAATCAGCCTATCTTGCGCAATAACTCTCTTCTTGAACTAAAGGATGAACCGATTTTCCACTTATCTTTGGTAATTCTACCGCACCAGGCGTTGACTATTAAATCATTGTTATTTTCTATCTTTTTTCCCCCTCGCAAAGGATATTACCCATGTTCCATGCCGCTGGGTGGACATATCCGTGGGCAAATGTTTTCGCATTCGCTACCCAGGTAAGACCAACGATTAAGCTCTCGAACTTCATGTAAATCTCTTTCTACCAAGATTACCCTCCGGACAGTCAACTACGAACATATTTGGAACCACTTCCAGAATTCAGGCGTCACTCACTACTGCGCCGCACCAACAGTCCAGGTATGCACGAAACCATCTCTGAGAACTCCCCACAAAAATATTGCACCAGATCGGAATTGTCCATGACCCTCATGCAAAGAAGCCACCTCAACCCATTACTGCCATCATTGGTAAGCACATTCGAATGCACGTCGCTTAAAATTCCCCGTCACCATTTCTACAGCCGGTGCGGCTCCTACTGCGCATCTTATCGCAGAACTTGAGAACACGGGAATTAGACCGGTCCACGTTTATGGCTTAACGTAAGTTTTGTGTATGGAATGTTTGTTTGGAGGAATCCCAATTTTCTTCTTGCTCTTTGTATTCGAAAAAAGGGAGGTGAGGTCAACAATTTTACACGCAACATGCTGTTTTGATCATCATTCGTTCCTAGACCTATGGCCCATTCACCCGGAATTACGAACAGCCATCTTGGTTAACCTTAAACTTGGAACAGCGCGCTCGCCTCATCGCGCAACAAGGCCATGCCTTCGCGACAGCTGAGGCCGCACGGGTCGTATACGCATCCCCAGATGGTACCGGAGACGGGCCCTTGAAAGATGTCCCTCGCGACGGAAAGACCGTCGGCGAGATTGTAACCAGAGGCAATATTGTCATGAAGGAGGTTTGTTTCCGAGATCCTTTACATGATTCTTGATCAAACATCTCACTGCTTGATCAATCATCAGTACTTTAGAGATCCCGAGGCTACCAAAAAGGCCTTCCAGGGAGGAAGTTTCCACACTGGAGATTTGGCTGTAATGCACCCCAATGGCTGCATTGCGATCATGGACAGGAGCAAAGATATCATCATTTCTGGCGGCGAGGTGAACTCTGACACATCTCGAGAATATTTGGATATGTTTTAATTCGTATCTTTCCCCAAGAATGCATCATCGTTGGCCATTGAACAAGGTTAGCCTTTTCTTTAACAAATGAGATGGGTAATAAATAAGCCTTTCCGACAGAACTCGCGAGCCATCCTCATGTGTTGGAGGTCAGCGTTGTAGCGCGTAACCACAATAAGTGGGGCGAGCGACCAATGGCTTTTGTGGTTCTCCATCCCCATCATACCTTGACTTGGAAAGGTCGGCACGATGAGTTTTCAAAGCAGCTCAAGGAATTTGCCAAAGCAAGGCTTCCCGGATTTGCTTGCCCAGAATGGGTAGAGATTGTACCGGAGTTACCGGTAAGTCAAGTTATGAACTGAATAGTCTACCCAGCCTCATGCGTCAACTCCACAAAGAAAACCTCGACTGGAAAAATCCTCAAGCTTGAGCTACGCAAACTTGTGGCCAAACTTTGACACCCATCATACATTTAAAAAAAGAAATTTACACTGCACCTCCCAGTTGATTACATAGAATATAACTTTCAATGTTGCAACACGGTTTAACTACACAAAGAGCACATGCAAGCGGATCCAACTTGAAGTAGTAAATAAAATAATAAAGGTACTAATAAACGTACGAAGACAATGAGCTTCGTTTAGGTGTAAATCTCATGGCCGGCCATCTTGGTATATCCTAAAAATCATGGGGTGTAGGTGATAACCGCAAAATCCTGAAAGAGGCAGCGTTTCTTTCACACATATACACCTCGTCTTCCTTTCGTCCCAAAAATAAAACTTCATCCTGTGAGTCGACATCAAATTCACCTGAAAACGAGTCCGTTCTGCCATTCGCAGTTTTCATAGAAATCATGTTGGCTTTCTTTCCCGTAGATAAGCCAAGTGGTCCATTATTTTTGGCGATCAAATCACCTGCCTGCACCGGCGAAGGAGCCAAAGGAGTGCCGATCTTCCACACGAATGGTGCTCGACGGTTGATATTGCTCGCGGGAGGGTTATAGTGAGGTAGGATTGTTCTTGATTCGTCAGCTGGTTTGAGAAGTGCATCGCCAAGATTCACGACTTCAATCCCTCCTTGCCTCATTGCAACCAGCACAGAGCCCTTTTTGACATCGAAGGCTTCCAGCCGCTTTACATCTCCCAACTTGCCAGCCGTGGATGGTTTGGCTAGCTCGGTCTCGTCATTGCTCCAGAGGAATTTGCCTTTGAGTACAGACCTTCCACGCGTGTCGACAATGGCGGTGCTGTGCCCACCACGAGAAGAAAAGAATAATGCGGGAGGCCCAAAATGCCGAGGTTGTTCCAACAAAGAGATCGGCGACAAAAGCGCTTTATCAAACGTCGGGCAAATTGAGGTTGATGGCGGAGTATCCAGGAGCGGTGCAACCACACGGAAAGGCTGGGTTGGATCGATACTTTGAAGACGGAGATCTTTAAGAAGGGTGTATTCCGAGTCTTCTTCACGTCTTACTGGAAGATCGGGAGGAAGTAAACCATCTTTGTACCAAGCCTGCATTAAAGATGACTTCCAGGGGCCTAAACATTCGTCCAAATTAATATCGTCAGCTTTTCTGGTGATGCAAACTCACCGTGGACAACATTTTTGGGATCACGGTAATACCATTTTGGGGGCGTTGTTGGCGTCGGAATTGGCAAACCAGGTGGAGAAAACTGGGTTTGGGCAGGATCCATAAGAGTTCCGGTATTCTCTATTTCATGTTCGTTCCTATATTCCAAGAAGGAAGGGTATGTAGGGGGAATAATATATTCGTCGGCAATAGCTGCCATAGGGAAAATCGGAGCGAAACTAAGTTGTTGAAATGTGGTATATGCCCCCATTTGAGCGGTGGCGACGTCTTCTGTTTGTGTAACTGCTGATGAAGGAGTAGGCTCGGGCGTCTGAGAGCGATCCGTATGTGCTCCTGGGTGCTCGGTTGGAACAAGAGTTGGGCTGCCTGAGCGTTCATACCCGTTATCCGTCACAGCCACTGTATTGCCAGCTGGGACAGAAACGCCGATGGTAACGTTCACATTCGTCTCGTCATCCGGTTGTTCTGTTTCCTGAGGAGAGGGTTCACCAGGCCTATTTTCTCGAGCCCTCCGTCTTGCTGCCCTGCGTTCCGCACGCCCGATTCTTACCTCGCGAACCCGCACGGTAGCTGGTTCTAAACCAAAAACATTCTGAGCAAATACAAGGAAAACCTCCACTAAATCATCCCCTTGCAATTGCAGTTCCAAGGAGCGAGGAGAGTCTGGTAAGATGAATGTCCGTGACAAACCGAGAGCCGTACGGTATGTTCCAGCAAAGAGTTCCACTTTTTCTCCATTATCGCCACAAAGAATAGCAAGGAAACTGACAAAAAAAAAGAAAAAGCAAAAGGTATATTATTAAGAGCTTCAATCTTGTGAGGAAGAAAAACAGAGAACACACCTCTTTTTAGCCGTTTCGACTGCCTTTACGAGAAGGGCGCCCTTCGTTCCAGGAAGTTTGACATATTCAAGCTTAGGAGGGGGTGCCTGTGTGCCAGGGGTCCATCGAACACCCTCACCTAAATCAATAGAGCTCGCAGTAGGAACAGGGGAACGCTCCCGCGATCGCCGCCGATGCAGTGCATTGCTAATAATGCGAGGAATAAACCGCGTGGACCGAGAAGATTGAGGAGGTGTAGCAGGTACAAGATTAGGAACGGACGAGAGCGCTGTAGTCATCGGAGCAGACGGTAATGGCGCCGTGGCCGACCTTTGGGTCTGCGTTGGGGAATTAGTGGAACGAAATGAATGGGACCTCGCAAACCGGTTGGTTGGTCTTGAGCTATGTGCAATCGATGGGGTAGTTGGACCCAAGGGTGAATCGTTGGCCATCTCCGTTGACGGGCTGCTTATCATAATAGACCATCTACGATGACGCCTGGGGCCATTATTCGTGCTGCCCCGGCTCAATGAGCCCTGGCCGTCTGTCGTGCGAGGGGATGACGCGTCTTCCCTAGTTGACCTGGCCATCGAATTTGAAGGTGTCAAAAGGATTGGTTCCTGAGGACGCCTTGTGCCGGCTGGTGGGAGATCGGGAATGCGACTCTCAAGCAAGGCCTGTGCAAGACTGATGTGACCTTCAATATCGTCTTCGTCGTCATCACCTTCGATAAAAGGAGTGTCTGGGTTTGTGGCCGGGTCAGTCAAATTTGAAGGGTGAAGTGGTTGAGTAAGAGCCTGTCTCAATGTAATCAGGGTAGGCGCCGGGGAGGGTTCAGGAGGTGGGATGTTGCTGGAACGGGCTTGAGAGAGGTCAAGATTTGACGGACGATTCCTTCGGATCGGAGAGCTCCGAGAAAGAACGGGGACGGGTATGGTCTGCGGAGGATGTGGTTGCAAAAGAGGAGTAGTAGTGGTACGGTTGGTGGAGAGAGAGGCGCTCGTCCGTTCATCGAGATGGCTACCACTCGAACCAGCTGCCACGATATCGATCGCCTCTTCATCGCTTGATTCTGCCCAGTCTGCTTTAGAGTCAACCAGACGCCTCGACTAATCAACTGCACAATGATTTGGTGCTGTAGGAAGAATGTCGATAGAACCCCTTGATCTCAATGAAACATGAGATGGTCGGGTTTGCAACGTGGGATTGGCCGTTTCCGTCGGACTGGTGTACGGCGGAGGCTGACCTGAGGGTCCAGGAGGGTTTGAAGGAATCGGAGGGATTTGAATAGAGGGTTTGTGTGGCCTTTTCTTCGGGGTTCTAGAAGTGGCTGACCGAGGAACAAGAGGAACAGGCGGTGGTGATGGAGGTAGGGGCAAAGCGTTCCGGGAATTTTTTCGAAGGAGATTAGCATGTATTTTGTCCGGATCTCCTGGAGGTGGCGTTGACAAACTTGATTTGCGTGTCTTTTCAGCAGAGTCCCGGGGGTCAACCAGGTCCACGCCTCGTAAAGCTACTTTCTTGACATTCTCCCTTCGCGTTCGGTCTCTTTCTCGCCTGATTTCAACGTCAATCCGCCATTCGATCGCCTTTTTCACCTCCTCGAGAGCATAAACACGCACACCGTCTCTCCTGCCAGCAATGGCAACAAGGACACCACGTTGCTCCATTACGACCACGCTTTTAAAACTGACGCGGCGTACCAGAGCGTATGGCTGGAGAGCTGGGGGCGAAATAAGCGGGAGCACATCAAGGCCTTGGGCATGGCAAAGAAGGAGGTAATGAGGAGCCAGAAATGCGCCGCTGGAAGGAGGGGTACTAAAGTGGGAAGGGGAAAGGTCGGAGGTCATTGCCGATAGAAAGAGTCCAAGTTCCTGCAGAGTGGGTGGGGGTAATGCAGGGGGTGGAGGAGTCATTGGACGCGCAGGAAGGGGGGACGAGGCTCGAGATGCAGCCTCTGAATTTGTTCGAGGAGGTTCAGACTGAACTGGATCTTCATGAATGGGTTCGCGTGAAGAAGCCGAGGGAGGATCCCGCCGATGCATTAGATTGTTAAAGAAGCCAGAGAGCCGGTTAGATGTGCGAGGCTAGAGAGAAACTTTGGTGAGATGATGTTAAAGGCTCCAGAAATTTTACAGAGCTGACCTCTATTGCGGACCTGTGCCTCGCTCGTCTCTGTTGGTGGGTAAAGGATGATTCTTCCTGCATCGGGGGCGGGGTAGAAAGCAGGGATGATTCAGCGGAGACTGATGAGGGGCCTTGCACAACAGGTGAGGTGGGCTCTGTGACATGCACCGCGGGCATACTATGTACACTGGCGGCATCCGAAGTGTGATCTGGTCTGGCAGAAATGGTGCCCAGAGGTCCTTGCTCGCCAGAGCCCTTTGGGGTCTCCGCGACGACTGGCTTGACCTGATGAAGGAGACCACCACTGTCGACGACCTGGAGGTCGTCCATGTGTGTTGGGACGGTGTTTTGAAGGTGGCCACCGCTGGCCTGCATGGATGAAAGAGGAGAACGAGGAACCGGAGATTCTCCACCCTGAGATCTTAGGTAAGCAACCTGTCCAACACTGTGGTGGCTGCAAACCTTGGTGCTAAACATAATGCTAGTCTCTCGCCTCTGGGCAAGGCAAGGTGCCTGTTTGCGTCGTTCACAATTTTCTACGGCAGTGGTCTCCTCGCACTTAACCTCGGTTGCCGAGAGCGACATTACCCACTTTTCGAAGATATTGGCACCCTCCTCGATCATCTCGACCCTCTCACAACCCCCTAGCGCACAAGAGGAACTTGATCCATTCAACAATGACTGGATGGGCAGGTACCATGGTCGCTCGACCACTGTTCTTAAACCCAGAACAACCCAGGAAGTCAGTGAAATTATGAAATGGTGTAACAAGCGACGTATTGGTGTCGTGCCGCAAGGCGGAAATACAGGCCTGGTAGGGGGCAGTGTTCCCGTAGACAATGAAATCATACTGTCGCTTTCCAACCTGAATAAAGTGCGATCCTTCGATCCTGTATCCGGTCAATTTTTTTTTTATCTCGCAGTTGATGGACGTTGACTTTTGTCTTCAGGAATTCTTGTTGCCGAAGCTGGGTGCATTCTGCAATCCCTGACTGACTATGTTGCGCCCCATAATCATATTATGCCCATTGATCTCGGGGCCAAAGGCAGGTAAGTCTGTCCGTCTTGCCGTGCGTCCCTGTTCCAATGTGCCGCAACTCAAGTTGTCAGATCGGTGGAAATGTCGCAACGAACGCTGGTGGTTTGCGCCTTTTGCGCTACGGCTCCTTGCATGGGACTGTTTTGGGTCTAGAGGTCGTCCTTCCCGATGGAACAATTCTCGACCAGCTGACAACACTCCGCAAAGACAACACAGGTCCGTGGGTAATCCCCTTTCATAAAACCTAATTTGATCCATTTCCAAGGTTATGACTTGAAGCAACTTTTCATTGGCGCCGAGGGAACTCTGGGGGTAATCACTGGAGTCTCCATCCTGACCCCACCAGCACCTCAGGCTTCCAACAACGTCATCCTTGCACTTCCCTCCTTTGACCACGTCCTTCCTCTCTATCAAACAGTGAAGCGACAGCTCTCCGAAATCCTCTCTGCGTTCGAATTCATTGATCGGACTGCTTATGATCTGGCTGTCAAACATGGCCAGGGAAGGGCTCTCAGCGAGGAAGAGGTTGATGGCGCCGAATGCTTTGTCTTGGTAGAAACAAGCGGCGGTAGAAGGGAACACGATGAAGAGGTGCGAATTTATTTTGAACTTCTGAAACTAAATTGTGAACAGTTTTAGTAGAAACTGGCCGATCTTCTTGAACTGCTCATAACTGCGGACAAGCCTTTGGTGAATACCGGCGTTCTTTCTCAGTCCCCTGCACAATTTTCATCATTGTGGGCGCTTCGAGAAGGCGTAACAGAAGCCGTCTCAAAGGAGGGAAAAGCCTACAAATATGACATTTCTGTTCCCCTGTCATCGTTCAAGGATGTCGTTGATGGCACTCGGGAACACCTACGCTCTAAGGGACTCCTTCACGACAAAGCGGTCAAATATGTGCTTGGTTATGGTCACGTCGGAGATGGTCGGTTCACTGTTTGAAAGCACCAGACCGAGGCACTGAACAATCTGAATAGGAAATTTACATTTGAATATTGTTGCCGATGCCTACCTTCCGGAAATCCAAGATGCGCTGGAGCCCTACATCTATGAAGTTGTTGGTGGGTTTCTTTCATCGTTCACAGGTTCTGCGGTTAAACGTGACGTCCTTAGCATTGCACAGGGGATCGATCTCCGCAGAGCATGGAATTGGAGCTATGAAAACTCATGCACTTCCATATTCCAAGAGCGCGACTAGCATTGCGCTGATGAGAAAAATTAAGGCTGTCTTTGACCCTCATGGGATTATGAACCCAGGCAAGGTTCTAGAGTTAATGTAGTATTTTTGTATTATATAAGCAACACCTAACCCTTGCGGAATTTAAACCCTAAACGTGTTCATAACCCTCAACCTTAAACTCGGGTCCAATGGTATGCTGCCTGTCTTATCGTTCCCACTAGTGTAATTCACCCATCTTCTAGCCCATCTTCCAAGGTAGCAATGGGCTTGCCGTTAAATTCTTCATTCAGAAGGACCTTGCTCAAGAGATTCAGGCAGAACTCTGCGAGACCATAACTGTAAGCCTTGTCCTGCAGTTGCGAGAAGCCTACTCACATCGTCAACAGTCGCTCGGTGGTCGAGTAGAAAGCAAGGTGCCTCGGTCAGGTTATATCCTCGTTCAATCCGGAACGGCAGAAGAGGAACGCCTACGCCTTTGTTGGACCAGTGATGATAGACCTGACCGGCATTTCGTTCCATACACCTACATCGAAGCCTGCAAAATCGCGGGAATGCTGTTGAAGCAAATATTTACCGAGAAAGGCAGACCTATCCCTATGCACATCCATCCTAGCATTGCAAATGTTAACGCCAGGAGTGCACTGAGCACTCGCATAATGGTACGCCCGATCTTTCATCAATGTACACTGAGCCGACAGTCTGGTTTCAGCACTCTGGAGGCGACCCCCATGCGTCTGCCCAGTCGGCACGCGTCATTCTAGCGGATCCCAATACCGACGTTTTCCAACATCTCATAAAGACGTATCAAGGCGTGGCAGATAAATATATCGAGTCATATCTTTGGGTGAAGAAATGTATCGAGAAAGGGTCACTCGTTTATACCCCACTGGTCTACAAAAATCCAGGAGGGCGCAGGCCGGGTGAAGAGTACGTGTCTCCAAAATTTCATTCCCTATTTCACGACTGAAAATTCTCTTTTTTCCAGGCGGACGCAATTCACAGAACAGGACGAACAACATTTATGTAACTGGATCGCCGCAAAGATCCCATACAAGGAAACGGGCGGGAGGACAGGGAACCGCTTATACCAACAACTTTGTGACCTTGTAAGTCCATCCTCCTGCGAACTTTCGTAAAGGTTTCACCGTGCATTTTTCCAGAGCGGAGATCCAGAATATGCTTGGGTTAGTCGTCACACTTGGCAGTCCTGGAGAGAGAGATACAAGAAGAATGCCGCTCGTCTTGATACCATAATTGCCGGAAAATGTCGTGGAGCAAAAGAAACCTTTGCCTGGCCAAAAAGGGCAATATGGATATGTACGCCAGGCAGAAGAGAAACCCAAGCGAACCCGGAAGAAGAAAATTCAAGCCACGGAACAAATCTCTCAAGCGCAAGATTTTGCGAGCATGGACGGAATTCCTGCCCACTCCGCAGGGGTAGACCACCTCCCTCCAATAGAAGTTTCGGGTATGGGTGCAATACACCATCTACATCACGCAATGGTCGCATTGCAAGATCTCCCAGAGGTTGGGAATGCCTACTCCACGATGTTGCCTACGCCCTCGTCCGTTCCTCTTGATCGCTCTACAATTAGGAACAGTCCCGCAGAAGAGGAAATGGACGACATGGAGGAGGGAACAGAATGGGCGGTACGAATTGGAAATTCGTCTCCTCCGACATGGGGCAAGAGGAAAGCAGTGGACGGAGGATACCAGGATAAAGACAAAAGGCCACGCTTTCAAACGTCTGTTTCTCCCTTGTTCGCCTTTTATTTTATCTCATCTCATCCCTTGGGCGTCGAACAGAACTTCTTTGGCTCAGGGAACCGTACACCCACCAGACGAATCTACGGCACTGCCGACGGCAGCTTTGATGGCTATCGCAAGCATGCATGTAATTGATCAAGGCATTCGCGACATCGCAAAGGAATTCCGGTTCACAGTGGAAGAGGTTCAGGAGTTTTACGATAAATGTGGAGAGATGGGGATCACACGGTCGCGTTTCCAGAGAATGCGAGAGGAACTTGAAACCAGATTCAAGGACGACACGAAGTAGTTTTTACTAGCTAGAAGTATCTTGCGATTCTTGATAGTTCGGTATGATTTTGTAGTTTTCTAACCTATCTATGTCTGGCCTGTATGTACTCCGCATGTAATGAAATGAATTTGATTCTCTTTGTTATAAGGAGGTATTTGAATCATTGAACTCCCTATAATTTGCACCACGAGGGGCGGTGGGACTATCGAATGGTTTACGTCTTCTGAACAGGAATTAAAAAGGCGGTCATAACAAACTGATGAACAGCTCACTTTTCCCCAGCCGCAGCAGATGGAAATGACCCGAATAGGTCAGGGTGCTTGGGTAACGGAGATTCACTGTTGTATTTATGAGAATACGAGGTGCGGCATGAAAAGAAAGGATTCTCACCTAAAATAAGGATGCTCGAAAGCATCCTCCGCGGATATTCTGCGCGCGGGATCGTATGTCAGCAAAGACATGAGGAGATCCAAGCCTGCAGATGTCAAATACTGAAATTTCTGTCGGAATTGGTGGGGTTGTGGGGATGGGAGTGAGATGGTCTTTGCAAGAGGTAATGAGGAATAATCAGGCCAGGAATTGTTCGTGGGAGCGCCGAGAAGCTTGAAAATCATGGAAAGAAGCTCTAGTTCTCCATGGGCTTGGAATAATGGCTCTTTGAGGAGGAGTTCGGCAAATATGCATCCAACGGACCACATATCAACCGCTGTGGAATAGGTTGTGGCGCCTAACAAAATTTCTGGGGCCCTAGCATGAGGTGAGCTTTGGGTTGCTCTGGAATTAACGGAGAAAATCATACCTATACCATAGCGTTACCACTAATTGTGTCATTCCTCCGACGCCAACAGGATCGCCATACCTCCTCGCCAGACCAAAATCGGCCACTTTAATGGTTCCACGGTTATTCATCAGCAAATTACTGGTTTTTAGATCTCGGTGAAGGATCCAATTTCGATGACAGTGGTTGACCGCAGAGAGTAGTTGCATCATAAGTGTCTTGATTTCCGACTGAAGGAAGGGCGAGGGCATCACAGTAAGTAGGGACTTGAGATCGTGTTCGATAAAGTCCATCACAACGAAGACTCTTTGCATTGAACGAGACAAAAATTTTGTGGTTACATGAAGTCTAGCCAGGTGAAAAATTCGGTACGCACTGCGTCAATGTATCTCCAACGACAACATCTCGAACGCTCACAACGTTTTCATGTCGACAGGACATGAGGGCGTAAACCTCGCGCAGGGCAGTTATTGGAAATCCATTCTTCTCTTCGTCAAGCTTCAACTTCTTCAAAGCCACGATGTCCCCTGTTTGTTTGTCCCGCGCGCGGAACACGACGCCATAGGACCCTTCTTCAATCTGGTTGAGCCGTTCATAAGCATAGACCGATCGAGATGGTTGAATCGGAGGATGTCTATTCTGGGAGGGACATATACACTATGCGACAGTGCATAAACCTTGTGAGTTTCTTGAACAGGCTCGGGCGCTGAATGATCGAGAGCGACCCTCACAGGCTTGGATTTGGCACGACGCTTTTGTTGAGGTACCACTGGAAGGCCGATTTCATCATCGTTGTCTTCATCCCATTTGGATCGCTTTCTGGACGGTGTGGACGGCCCAGGTGCACCGGACATGGATGTGGTCAGGTGTTGAGCCAAGCCGCGTCTCGCGATCAAGACCGCTCGATGTCTTCAGCCATTCGCCCCAAACCACACTATAGGCGAAAAAGAGCATACCGGACTGTAGACCTCGCGTTTTATTCGCTGTATGTAGCATCACGATTTTCTACTTTTTCCTCACCCAAACCAAGGCTTGTCTAATTACTCTCATGCACGTACATTCTCATCCATGCATTTGATCAAATTGTGTCGTTCCTCCCCAATTTCCCAGCCTTCAATCCCGAGATCCATTCTATCGGTGAAAAATGGCTCAACACAAACCTTAGCCATCGAAATGAAAAGATCTTCAAGAATCCAGGTCAAACGTGGTCCTGTGAGTTCGACGGCAGGTTCTGCGTTGACCTCCAATAATTTCACTTGAAGCCCAGTGGATGGTATATGGCTGACAAGAAAGTCAACACCAAAAAGTTCAAAGGCATTAGGGAGGGGCTGGTGTGGGAAGACTAAGCGTGAAATCTTTTGAAAGTTATCGAAGGGTCTGACCTGAAAATGGATGGGGTGCTGCAACGCAGAATTGAATGTATCTGTCAGGACATTCCTGATCTGCGAGACAAGGTCATCGATATCTGCTGCACACAGTTGTTGATCTTCTCCTCCAGATAAAAAGTGGCACCCCTCCAACTCATCAAGAAGACGAACATTAGCTTCTCCGCATTCGCTCTGCAGCGAGGTATTAGTTAGATGTGATCTCAAGTCAATTTCGCTGGGCCCTGTGCTGGAGGAAAGGTGGCGATATGGGACCGGGGAAAATAGAGCTAGAATGCGAGTGTACAGGTATAACTGTATGTCCCCTTTGGATACACAGTATACCCTCAGATGGAACTACAAAAGGCGAGTCAGGAGTAAAAATTATGGAGGAAGAATATTTTGCATACCTTATGGCCAGACAATGTGTCTACCTTTCGTGTTTTGTCAAGAACCTGCGTCGGATCAAGAAGAAGGGGGTCCGTAAGATATTCCTGAAGCAGAAACACCTTTAGCATTAATTATTGAAGAACATAAATTTGTAACCTGTATCACAAAGTGACGCAGCTGTGAAGTTACTACTGCTGTCCCACCGTGTTCGGTAGATTCGTCATCACCAGAACCTTCTCCATCAAATTCCTCAAAGATCCTCACCAATTCGTCTTTGGTGTGAAATATTCTGATTCCCATCCCGCGGTCTGCCATCCCACTGCTCAAGAAAAATCAATAAGCAACTTGGACATAGCGGAGAACCTAACGGTTTGAGAATCCACCATGAGCATTTGAGTTCGAGCTCATCTCCCAGTTCCCAAAGTTCATCAGTCCACATCTCATCCAATTCGTCTGCGAATGAGATTTCAATCTCGAACGTCCTGGGGACAGCATCACGAAGAATTGAACCAGGATGTTTCTTTAGATAAGACTGAATAATGCGGGATAGGAAATGTTTCCTGATAAGCGCCTTCCGGAATGTGTAGCTGGAAGAGAGGACCGAATTGCGTTGCTCGTGAGCAAGTTCGTGGTCCATATCATCGTAAGTGCACCATTGCAGCAAAGGATCATCTGCACGTTCAACTCGTTCCTTGAATATAAGAGGGCTCGGTGTAGATATTGATGTTAAGGCTTTGTGCACCAATGAATTTGTTAAGGGTGCCGATGGCCAGGAAACAAACGCGTTGACCATGTTGACAATGCGCGAGGAAAATGTGATGCACAACGCGCTTATTTCTTATTTTATCTCATTATATAATCCGACGTTTTTAACACATGGCTAACACCGTTGCCGACTCGCAGGTGGATATCTCTTCGCGACCATTCTCAAAACCTCAGCCTCAAGATGACGAGCAGTCTGCCGTTTTTTCAGCCTACCTTCACACAGGGCTTAATCATTGGCCAACTCTCCATTCTGGTCCTTCTGGGCATGGTCCTCAAATATCTGTTCCTAGAAACTTCCCCATATCCCTATCAAACGCCTTCATATCATCAACAAGTGGATAATGACACGTTCCTTCGCCAGAAGAACTTTCAGGCGCGTAATAATGCTCCACGTCACGACCCTGATGCCTGCGAATCCACGGAATGGTTTAATACGCTTTTAAAAGAAGTGAGATAAATCCTTGGAACTCTTTCTCCGTCTAATCCATCCTTCAGATTGTGGATGTATATCGCTCCAAACTAAAAGACGACGTTCCAGGGATAGAAGGAGATGAAATTGCCCGCAAGCGTATAGAGGCCTACGCGAACGCCATCCGACCCGCTGGTTTTGTGGTAAAGTCTTGTGACCCACTTCATCGAAGCCGACATTCACCCCTGGTTGTAGGACCATATCATCATTCACTCAGTCAATCTTGGTCTCTCTGCCCCGACGTTATATAACGCACGTATCCGGCAGGCTCAGCAGGACGGGTCATCAGTGAGTACAGTCCTTGCATTTTCATCCCTGTTTCAATTTGCGTCTCCTACAGGAAATAGAATTCGATGCTTCATACACCGATACATTGTCATTGTCCCTGTCCACTTCGTATTTGTTCAACTATCCTACGACTTCTTTTGCCAGGCTACCCATCTCCCTAACAATATCCTTGTCCCAATTCAAATCATCGGTGAAAAAGAGAATGACAACGTTAATTGACCCATTTTCTGATGCATTTGAATTTATCTAGATAAGCATGTGTCCACCTTCGACCACGTCTGTTGTACCTGTACTGACGTTGACGATCTCGCCCAATTTTGTCCTCGACCTATCCACCACGTCTCTGATGGGGAGCCGTGCCAAGCTGGCCAACGTCCCAAAATTACACGAGCTAATTCAGCATCAAGTTAGACGCGTCCTTGCGGCTCGAGCGACATGGAAATTTCCTTTACCTGGGCTCAATTCCACATCTCCCGCAGAAAAAGAAATTCATCGAAGCGATCTGTAAAACCAAAACCCATTCGTCCTTAATGTTATATATACCCTACCTCCAGATAAATCACCAGCAACCATGATAATCAGCATACATGTATCTTTATTTTTATTACTTTCGTTCAAAGCAGTTTTCCAGGCAAAAGGTCAATTAATGCTACTCAGATAAGTGACTGGATTCCGAGCAATTGTAAGTGTCCTTGCAGCTGAAGCTCCCAGTGCCTACAAATTTTCGAATATATAACAGCCAACGGGCCGATGCTTAGCGCTTATTTGAATTCCACCTTTGCTTCTGTCTCTCATGGCGGCAGCGGTCTCAAGCATTGTCTTTGATGATATATTCACTATAGATGCCATAGACAAGGAAGGGAAAAAGTTTGACAGAGGTTCGGCTTTTGTGTTTCATCTATTTTTCATCGCCGCTGACGCTGTGCCAGTGTCACGATTATACGCACATTCGAAAAACTATGATATGGATCTGACCTTGGATTACAACGTTGAACTTTTCCCTCTCCAGAAGGACCAAAGCTTTGCTCTTGCCTTGGCCTCCTCCTTAGCACGAGGAGGTACATCTGGGAATGCAGCTGAAGCTTCTCAGGATGAAACAAATGAAAATGAACGGGATGTATGGAGGCCAGACGGCAAGGGCAGCAGAGGTTTGGAAGACGAGTACGACTACGTGATGTATGGAAAGGTGTGTCTCCAAGTAATATAATAGGTTTCCTAGACTTACATTCCTAGATCTACAAGTTCGATGGAGGGAGCGGAGAAATCGTGTATGTCGTCCGTCAATTGGTATTTCTCGTCTTTTATCAATCACAGGACGGCCTATATCTCGTTCGGCGGGCTTCTCATGTCCTTGACTGGTTCATTCCGGCATATGACGAGTATCGTCCTTGGGGACCCCGTTTATCTTCTCATGCGAAAATAGTATTTCCACTTGGATCATCGGCTTAACGGAATCAATTGTTTAAACCTGCACCATTCGTTGCCTTTATCCTTACAGAAGAATGTATGGGCTTTTTCCAAATTGAGCGCTCATGCATCATGAACAAGCACCAAGTACGAATCCTTGGTTCCGGCAAGTAACTGTTGGTACAAAGATCGGAGTACAGAGAAATTACGTCGCTCCTGAAGGTATTAATCTTGATGTCTCCAAGTAATAAAGAATTAGATATAAGTTATGTTCAAAGTTCATATCAAGAAAAGAGAGAATATTCAAGGACCGATAGATTTTTTCAACATCCTGATGTCTGACGGAACTCGAATCAGGGAGACACGATGGGCACAACGCGTTCGATTCCATTCTTCGGCTTGTTCTTCGTCGCTTTGCGATACGTTGTCACTCTCATAAACTTTGGACGGCTCTGAACGGATGTGGTTGGCGCTGGAAGTCACAGATATTGACCTTCGAAGGTTCTCGGGCCCGTCGCGTTCATGGCGGGAAATTTGGAGCGAGGGTGTTGAAGCAGAAAATGACCGAGTTGTGGACTCACATCGTGTTGTAAGGAAATTTGTATCGTCGGTGGAATGCCAATCGAGTCCGAAGTCTATGGCAGAATGGAAAGAACCGCTTATGGAGGACTTACGTCCTTGAGAAGAGGGGGTATTTGGGAATTGAGAGTCGGTCGAGGAAGGAGGATCATTCAGTAGGGATAATGTCATTGCTGGGATAGTGTGCGCACGTCGAATTTGAAGAGTTTCTTTCGCAGCTCGGAGGGCTACTTGTTTGGAACGGTGCCATGTGCGCCCTTCTGAGGTAAGATCAGAAAGAAGAACGGTACGATAACATTTGCGTTTCTCCAATTCCAAGCGCAGAAGAGCAACGCGTTTTGCCATGCCTTGAACAGCGGAGAAAAGTTTTGAACGAGTAGACTTTTGGAAAGGAGTGAGGATGGCAATGTTCCGTACGCATCGCACATCCGAATCAAGTTGCGTTTGAGATGCCATAATCTTGGAGTCCAGGTCGTGGATTTTAGCTTGGATAATATGTGATCGAGAAGGAAGCCGAGAAAATTTGCTGTCGAACGAGTTGGGAGATAGGGGCGGAGATTCATTAACAGTGTCATCGCCCTGCTCAGAAAACCAAGGCTCGTTGTGCGAAGAGGGCCAAGAAGCTGCCAGATCGGCCTTGACTTGGTCAAAAGTGGCCTTAAATTGCTCTGCCCCGTCGAATTCCAGGGTAACAGGGACATCGGGCTCGAAATCCATACTCTTTCCAGCCATAGTTACTCTTCGGTGAAGAGTTGGCCGGGAGTTAGGTTGCCCAGTGAGCATATCCATCAAAACGTGTGGAGCATTTGAATCCCATGAATGCGGTCGCGCTATGTCAGAATGTCGTTGTATGTCATGAAGGTGAGAGGTTGCGGCGGCAACACCAGTTAGATGTACATCTTCCCGGGATAATCCAAGTGGTCGCATTTTAATTCCAACCGATTTGAATGTACTGGCATAATTGATTCGGGATATCCATTCGTTGAGATCCTTGTCGTCCGCTGCTTGGAGGAGAAGCTGGCGGCCGCTGGGTAATAAAAATCTAAGGGTATGGTTGTACTTTGAAGGGTTAATAAAGAGGTTCAGAATATATGTATATGCAAGAGACGCCTTACCTTGGTGTAGGTGAGGTCGTAGACGGCTAGAGTGTCTTTCAAGGAGAAAGATTCATCAGGTCTGAAAAGGTTCGAAGGTGTTGGTGTGAGTTCCACCGAAGAGTCGGAATTCGGGGAAAGGGCGGAGGCCCATGCAGGATCGCGAAAAAAGAGGAGCTGCGATCCTGTCAAAATGGCGCTCCAGGCTTTCCACCTCCTGTTCGAGGATTTCACTCCACCTTCCATCATATCATCCTTCCTATTGAGCACCCCCACTTTTGTCAGCTTAAGGCTCCAGGTTTCATTGGGATGATGAAGTTCTGTTGCAGGTGTTCCGCTTCCGCTAGGATTTATATTGAAGATTGGTGAAACCCGATTCATAGCAGGCATTTCAACTTCTATGACATTGGCTTTCACGAAGGCCTGGTGCAACTCTTGTTCATCCCAGGAACCTGCTGTGCCTCGAAATGTGAACGGGTTTTCCAGTGGAATGTGCGTCTGGACATCCACCCGCAAAGGACCCAGCAGATTCTTAGATAAGGGATTCATCAGCTGCATCGTGTGGAAAGGCTCAAAGTACACATACGTTGATGATAAGATAATATGGATCGATCTTGTTCCCCATTTTAAAGGATGCAACGGCATTGGAAATAGGCAAAACCGATGTTGATGCGGTGACAGTCATTGATCGTGTGACGTCTGGGATTAATCCTGGCTGGCCGTTGAAATCAACTGGGTCTTCGATAAAGATGAAGGGAGCAAAGACAATATTATCGAAAAAGCACTGCAAATTGAGGTTATAGAGGGTAAGGAAGGCAGAAGGGGATCTTACTTCAAGGACTTCTGTTGCAATGCCCGGAAGCTTCGTGTTCTTGATGTAATCCGCCTTCGTCATTTTCCGTTTATTTGATGGATTGAATGCATCCGTATGGAGCATGATTAGGCTGAAAGCCAGAATATATGGATGATCTTTCCAAAAAAGAATTAGCCTTGGAAGTAATTAAGCAGTTTTGAACAAGACATACCCTCCGAAATGAAAACGTTTGGATTGCACTGTGTATACCGGAATGCAAAAGCCTCCATAACTCGATCGATTTGTTGCGTTTCACGAGGTAGCCCCACTTCCATGAGTAGTTTGCGCAAGGCCACATCGAGAGGAACGTCAAGGAAGTCGAACTGACTGATGTACGCTCGGAGTGCCTCAGAGTAGAAAGGATCGGCGCTACTGTGAATCAGCATGATTTCACATCAAGGTACGTTGATAAATCACCTCGATGCTAGAATTCCGGCCACCTCGGCTTTGCTCACAGCCGTTTTAAGACGCTCTAAATAAACCTCGGGGGACTCTACCTCTCTGAGGGGCTTCGGAATAGAAGTTTCAGGTTTTCGGACATGTGGAAGAGATGGAGAGTTCGTTAGAGGCTGAGAATATCCGTTCGAACGAACGTTGGGCGTTGGGGATGATTCTCCAGATGAAAATACCCCCATCGACAGGCGATGAAGAAGCGGGGTATTGGACTGTGTACGGGATCGTCGCGAGGGGCAATCTGTGGAAGGATGAGGATCTGGAAAAGGAAAATGTTCATGCGAGGATCGTGGAGGAGATGTTGGCTTAGCGGGTATTTCTGATAACGACAAAGTCGAATTTAAAACACGATCATCAGAATGGCTTCTGGGTAGCCCAGGTGAATGTGTCGGTGTCGCCTTCTCAGCAACCGATGATGTCGAAGGTGCAGTTAGGTCTGAGAACTTGAAAGGGGAGATGTGATAAACAGGTGGCAGAGGAGGAAGTGTCGGAAACGATTCATCTTGACTGTGTTTTACGAAACTTTCAGATGGATGGGAGTCTTTCTTCTTGAACCAAAACGAGGATTTGCGAGTGAGAGGTTTCGGAGATGGCTTCGGGGAAATACATGACGATTCAGGTTCACGACCCTTCCCTTTGGTATCGGTACTAGAAAGGTTCAGGAGAGAACTCGCCGTAAAGGAAAGACCCCGACGCCGTCGTTCTCCGGATGGTTTGCTCGGCACGCTTTCCTGGGTTTCGGGTACGTGTCTAGCTTGAACGCGCTGGGAACTCTTGACTCGTCGTATATTCGGAGAGGATAGATCCCTTGGGGATAGCGGGGATGTCATAACCGCGATTGTATTCGTATCGGTGCGAGAGAACGACGTTGAAGCATGGGGCAACCCTATGCCTAATGCAGCATGGGCCAAGGCAGCAGCTGTTTGTTGGCCGGCGCTGACCTTTCGAGACCGTGCTAGCAATACTTCTGGATGTGACACCGAGGATGGGAATGTGGCAGAGTAAGGGGGATTACTCGTTTCATCGGGCGGGGTAGGGGGCAGAGCCTTATCGAAAAAATGGTTTGATAAGGAGGTCGCAGAATGGCGCCTTTCAATACTGTTTCTCGGAGACGCATGACCGTTGCGCTTCTTCCAGTATGGCAGAGAGAAAAGATGAGTGGTGGTTTCTGTTGTCGTTGTGGTCACGACCTCTGTCCGAGTTGTGGTTGTAACCACGGGGGAAGCAGCATATGGAGGTGGGGGACCAGCCCGGACATTGTATTCATCGACAGAGATTTTAGGGGACAGCGAGTGGATGTCCATGGGAGAGAAGAACGAATTAAGCGTGAATTATTTACATAAACCACGTGACTCTACTACAACGCTTTTCGTTTCTGCTTTTGCAATTCCCTTTTCCTGCTCTCCAGCCCTTGCCGCTAGATAAAACAGCGGATCAGCGAACGCACTACCAAGTCCATCAAGAAATTCTTACCTCTGTCTCCTTCTTCTTGTTACTGTACTTCATCTTTTCGTACAACTTCCGCTGTTTATTACTCATCATCATCTTGTTCATGTCACCTTCTGCATCCTCGACAAGATCAACTTTCTTGACCTTGCCCTGTTTCTTAGACGCCTTCTTGATGGTGGCCTCAAACGCCCCATAATCAACACCAGCTGCTTCCGCTGCGAGCTCAGCCGCTCTCAGCGAGGCTGGGTCATGGCTTTCGGCAAGGATTTCATTCACCGCCTCGCCTGCTTCCTCTGCTTCGCTTTCTTCGGCGCTGTCTTCTTGATCTTCTTGAATCCGTTCCTTGTTTGAAGGTTCTTCACAAGGAATATAAGCACCTTCGTATTCGCCAAAGGGACTGAGATGAGGGGGGAGGGGTTTGCCTTGAGCGTATGATTCCTCCAATAAAATTTTGCCTGCATTGACGCAGTCGACGATCCATTGCGGTTGAACATATTTCCTCCTCAATCGTAATTCCCGTTGTTCGGGGGTTTCCTGCTTTGTGACAACTGGTCGATCCACGACAACGTGAGTTATACTTGGGTCATATTCGTCGATGGGAGAACAGCTCCCTGACGAGGGGGGCCAACCAATCCGACCTCCAAAGGAGCGCACGATGAATTCGAAGATGGGACGAGGGGTCTCTCTCGACAAGAAAAAAACATAGGGGGAAAATAAGCTGATGGATAAGGTTTGCGGTAATGTTGAAATAGATTGTAATGTCGGCAATGCAGCATGGGCTGTTTTATCGAAAGCCGAGCGCTGAGGAACAAATTCTTCTTCCGGCTCCACAGTTGTTGGTTCAGCGTTCGACATCTCCACATCTGGGGTACTGTTTTCCGAGCTGACATCAATTGTTTTGATCACCTGTCGAACGATTTTTCCTGTGATCTGACGGCCTTCCACAGAGGGTACGCTGGTGGGTAGAACCATTTGTCTTGAGCTATCCTGGAGAACGAGGGCATTGACACCAGCACCATCTTCATCCTTCTTCGTATCCAGAGCGGGGGGGTAAACCAATCCAGCATCTGTAAAAAGTTTGAAAAATACGAAACTCAGAAGTGTTTGGTACAGCTCCAAAAAAGTGAGCATAACACGAATGTCAACATCCGTCGGGACCTGGGGGAGACTAAGCTTGAGACTGATGACCAAAGATACAATGACTTACATTTTGCGTAAACATATAGGGAACGAGCCAAGTAACCGTCTGATCCATTATTTCAGCCTGATAATAAATCCCCTTGATGGACAGAAAGACTTTGCGCAGCGCTCGAGAATGCATGACATAAAGCTGCCATTCTGCTGCGAGACGAGCGCAGTTTTCGACAAGCTCTGGTGGAAGGCGAGAATTGGATGGAAGGGATGAAAACAGGAAAACCATACACAGGGCATCATCGATATCTCGGAGAGCATCAATGAAAGTAGAATACCTACAGAGAATTAGATGGCTATAAAACGTAATAGCTGTGAAAGGAAAGACTCACCGCTCTTTAATGATATGGTCTAGCCGGTAGGTGGGTTTGCTCTCCTCCAGGTTCTTCGCACTGCCCCATTCTCCCCGCCCAAGTGCGCGAGAAAGTTTCTTGGCGATGGCCTTGTGTTCTCGCAGCTTCTTCAAGATTGGTTCGTGGGCGAGGTATGCGATATCCTTTGTGTAATAGAATGACGTTGGGGCAGATGATCCCTTATTTGCTTTTTTCCTGCTGCGGGGTTCCCGAGGAAATATACCTAAATTTCTTGTGAGATGTTGTGCAGGAGAAGCGGCTCAGAAACGCACCCTTTAATATGCAGAGGCGACGAAAGTCTGCAAGAGAGCATTGTAGTTTCTTGACCGCAGAGCTCCTTGTGGTATAGTTCTTCGCAGCACCAGCCTTTCCTTTGACTCTGAGGCGGCCCATTCTTCTAATTTTTAAAGTTGATGGGTTGTCCCTTGGCGCGGCCGAAGAAAAGTGTTGTTTGGTAAGGACGTCTGCTGCAATCAACCTTCCAACTGAAAGGTATCTTGTCTTGACTCTTCAACGTTTTTCAACATGAGGTGAGTCCTTGCGTTATTCGAAACCTTTATTAAATACTGACCGATCTCAAGTCAATACGTTCACGTTCCCAAATCTGAGCTAGATGAGGCGCAATTACGACAACTTGAAGAACATGAGATCTCGCAGGGACCACTGTCAGTGCTGCAGCAGGCCGTACGAAACCATGCTCAAGTCCTAATTTCCCTTCGGAATAACAAGAAATTGCTCGCGCGAGTAAAAGCCTTTGATAGGCATAGCAACATGGTGAGCCATACGTATGCGCGTCTTTAATTATTCATATTCATCGTCCCAGGTTCTGGAAAATGTGAAAGAGGTCAATGCCTGCAGTCCTCTGAAAACTATTACAACTTCAACTGAACGTCACAACAGATGTGGACCGAGATCCCCAAGGGTAAAAACAAGAAGCCTGTTAACAAAGATCGGTTCATTAGTAAAATGTTCCTCAGGTGAGCCTTTTCCATTTCCATGGTTTATGCTATTCACCCGTAGATGTTTCAGGGGAGATTCAGTTATTCTCAGTGAGTGTAAATTTCTCCATTTTTCAATGTGAATCTGACATTGGAACCAGTTTTGCGAAATCAAGCCTAAAATATATACAATCAAGGGTGGCAGCACTCCCTGCGACGCTTCCCAAAAAAAATCTTTGTACATTCAGTTATCATCCGATTCCCTAAGCTCTCGAATTGCGTCGAATATAGCACCAAGAGCAATCCAACCAAAACTCTGCGCCCCAAATTCCTTTCGTTGCGTTTGTGTTATGGACAGCTCCCATGCCATCCAAGCTCTCTCCAGGTAAGCGCCTTCTCCTAATTGTTCCTTTATTCCGCGGACAAGGACATCGGTGGCTTCTCTGAGTTTTGCCATCATGTCCTTCCGTTTTCTTGGTTGAGAACTTTTTTGCGCGATTGTTCCTATGATGGCCTCCTCCTCCGATATGAGGGCAGAACGAGTGTGAGATAAGCTGCTTGATGCACAGATCCCATGCAGTTCTGATGCGTAGCGAGTGAAAAGTTGTGAAACGGATGCGACCTCATCTTCGTCACGGGTCCAATTCGTGTCGATGAACTCTTGAACATGGACTTCGACAACAGAAAACAAGTAATCTTCCCGAGCGTCCGCCAAGTTGAAATTAAGGAGAGCATCTTCTAAACTTTCAAGTTGATTGCGGTCCTGGACTTGCGCTCGCTTCTTGTATGGATGTCGTTCTGATCTTCGTTGTTCGATGGGAAGATCGATGGCACGGAAGAGGCGCCCAATCGCCCTGGTACTTTCATAGAAATTTCCTGAAGAAATGTCAACGGTCTCGGGGGCATTCCAATCAGGTTTGACGCGACTTTTCAGTCCCGGGATTGAGTTCAGCGCAACTGGTTGTCCTGATTTGGGATAGTCGACGGCATTGCTGTGAAGATTTGCGAGCTTCATGCAATCATCGGCGAAAATTCCCTCTCGGTCAGCAATGATGAGCCAGTTCGTAGCAATTATTGGGACGACCTGATAAGGGGCGTTACAAATTTGAAGAAATGAAACAAAGAAAACTTACATCAGAGTTGATGTATTCCATCACAAACTCAGCAACATCAGCCATTGTGCTGGGACGATCCAACAACTTTTTGGGAGCTGGATCGTAGTTGGCAGGGGGAGATAGCGTTTTGGGTTCGAATTCTGGCAAGTCACCCAGAGGAATTAGATTATAAACATCACCATCCAAATCCCCTCCTCCAAGGCAAGAAGGTACGGGACGGTTACCTGCACAAGCTTTGTAATTGGATCGTAAACATGAAGATAATAAGACTCACCTAAAACGCTGAAAACCACCGTGTTTGGTAAGGGTTCAATGTCAAAGCAGGAACCTGGTGGTGGTCTCCCAATAGCATTGACGACCATGACGTCTCCAGGGTGTATAGTTGGCGAGCGGGATATCAAGATGCGCCCTTCGAGATATCTTGTCCTTCCATTGACGGGTTTTATACACGCAAATATTTCCCCAGGGTTAAGATATCGATTAACATCTGCAACGCCTACCAACGTCCAAGCCCCAGGCACAGGAATGCGAGCGTTATTTTTGAGAAGACGGAGGATGTGGTTGACGGCATATTCTAGCATTTTTTCATAGAATTGATTTCCAGAAAGACTCCCTATAGATAGCTTTTCAAGGCTCCTCATTACCGATGGGAGTCTGTAGGAGGCCCCTAGACCATGGCCCTCGAAGAGGGCTGCGGCGCGGGATAGAGAAAGGGCTGCGATCCTTGTTTCATGAACTGCCATATCTTGATAGCTCTTAAAGACATCAAAAGGAATTCCAAGACCTTCGAGTAACATTATTAAGGGACGATTGAGGTAATAAAGACCAGGGCGGTCGAACGCCCGCGCTATTTCGATGTTTGTGGATCGAGGAGCCTCGAATTTGATCATGGATGGACGGAGGCATATAGCGTTTCCACGAAGCTTATGGTCTACGGATAGCATCCCTTTTGATCCCATGAATCGAATTTGATAGGCACTGGGAGATCCCTTGGAAGTGGCACGGCCTTGGCGTTTGGTTGCTTTCAGTTGGGCCCATATCTCGCGGGCAAGATCCTTGGAGAGCGTCCCCACACCATCCGTAAATTGATATTTTCGATCCATCGTATGTATATCCTCAATTTGGAATATTTCTTCGACTTCGACTTCGACCGAGTCAGTGGCGGTGAACGCTTGTGAAAGCCGGGCGGCATATCGTGCTGGGCAATATATCAGTTTTGGGTCGAATTGGAGATTGTCGAAGGTGCCAATGCTTTCGATAATCGATTTTGCATCGACGTAACCTTTGTTACGATCCCGGAAAGGCTTTACGAACCTTGAAATTATTTTCAGGTTGAAGAACATTCGAAAGTGAAGGAGGACCGCTTACCAGACCGAATGCTCCTTCAAGGCGGATTGCGAATATGCGAGGAAATCAAATTTCCTACCTGCGATCGTCAACCCATCCAACAGAAATGGTCCCACACGAGTATGGATAAATTCAGGGCCGTCCACCTCACGATCGAATCGATAGTGCAACTTGGATTCGTCCAAAAAGCTGACACGCAAAAAGGATTCCTGATGTCTGGTCTCATATGCACGGATGACACGGTTGGAACGGTCAGGAGAAGGTCCATCAAGCTTCATTGTTATGGGGGTTATGATGACATGATATGTGTCGCAAAGGCTGCCTTCATTCGGTTTCACAGTTTGGATTGTTGTGTATTTCAAAACTTCTTTTTCTGCGTCGAGAAAGCACTGTAAAACAGTCTGAGTTGTTTGTTCCACCTCGTCTTCACTCCACATGGATCTCGCACGAGATGAGAAGGTTTTCAATACTTTCGCTGCGAGTGACCTCCCCTTAAGGTCAATAATCCGAACAATTTCGGGAATGAGACGAAGAATTTCTGTGACATCAACCACCATACTGCGCACAAGGGATTCGATCTGGAAGGCTATACACCAGTTGAGCCGTCGAAGGTATAGTTGGAGCGTTTCCAAGGCGGGTTGTGAAAATAGGTTTCGACGCACGACTGGGTACTCGTGTTCGAAAATTCTGTTGTGAAGCTGGGCGGCAATGCTTAGCTTCCGAAATTCCCCCAGGTCACCTGCGGACTTGCACACCAAACGGAGTGCAAGAGAAGCATATGGAGCCACACGCTCATGATCAGGGATTGGAAGAAAAGACAGTCTTTGGCGGGTGGATGCTCGATCGCGTTCGTAGGAAGGTGGAGTATTCAAGGTGAATACCATGGCATGCTCGATTTCGAGATATTTATTCATGGTGATGGAGTCGATGTGGGAATAGTTCATTGCGATGAAGTAAGTTTCTTCTTGGTAGCGAAATTTGACCCTTAATTCCCTTCGTTCCTCGTTGAAGAGAAGGTCTGCTCTTCCACTTGAAGTTCCAGGGCAATCCTTTTCGCACTCGATGGAGAACACATAGTCTCGGCATTCCCATCCAAACTGTATGGTTTTGATAGAAATGCTGCCCGCGCTTAGTTGAGCAGCACGCTTTTCGCGCTGCTCCAGAATGGCGGGGTCAATGTAGGGCTGGAGTTGAATACTTTCTACGACGTCTAGTCGAGGGGGCTTTTTACTGATGGAAAGAGAAATGGTTTTTTTTCCTATTGTAAGGGGTTGCGAACAGTAGAAGTCCAAAAAACGCGTGCCGATATCGACTGTAGGAAGTGTTAATGCACCAGTTCCACCATGTTTTCGGACGTGCTTTCTATCTGGGTGTAGATGGACATGGAAATTGATGAGGGCCGAGGAAGGATCTTTGAAGTTGGGACCATGGAGTATATTTGCCAACTGTCGGATAACTGCATGCTTGTCGATGTTCCAGTCGATGTTACGCATGAAGAGCTCCATCGCTGGGTGAGGGTTTGTGGGTTATCAAAGGTGAAGGAGATCGTGGATAAGGTGGGTAAAGAGATATATAAGGCTTCTGCAGCAATTGATAGGCGCTGGACCAGGTCCTATGGACCTTAACCGATCCTCAGCCGCTCATTTGGGTTGCGGAAGGGGATCAAGGTCAGGCCGGTCCTTGCCGTCCGATATTATTTGTTGAAACTGGATGGCAAGATGTTTCTTATTTCCCGGCGCGCTATCTTCAGCCTGTCCTCTATGAGACCCTTCGAAGGCGATCAGCGCCATGATCTGGGAGGTTTATTCGAAACATACTGCATCGGTCAAATTTCTGTTGCGTTCAAATTCACTGCGAATCCAGGCCACTGTCTCTTGCCTTGTCACGGGGTCTGGTATAACTGTTGGCGGTAGTTGTCAAAGGGACGGTGGTTGAGGTTTGCTAAACGAAGACGCACCCTTAGATGCCCGGACAGCATGTCGGTAGAGATTGAGGACCTGTTGTTTTAGAATAAAATGTTTGAGAGTAAGCATGTCCAATGTATTGGTTTGTTCAAATTGAGTTACGCTTGTGATCGTTTCAAGGCCCGCGTTGTGTGGCTACCCAACCTCAATCCTAACTCTCACTCCAGCCATGTCTACCCTGCCCACTGAATCCTTGCCCATCAACAATCCAGAAGACTCTAAGTCCACCCAGCAGTCGGCACTCAATGGCTCCCCACAGAACCACAATGCTCAACAACAACTCGAAAATCCGCCGCACCCTCCCCCTCCATTCAGAAGATATACCCGACAACAACTTGTCCATCTTTCAACCTCTTCGCTGGTCAAACCTCCACCAAACATGCCTGAACTCAAAGTTTGGTTTGGGTAATTACATATTTTTGTATTCACTTTTCATCTTAAACGTCCAATTCTTGCAGTTCTGAAAATGAAAATATCGTCAAAAAAGAAGACCCGCTTACCCCCAGCACTGCCCGAGAGCGCCGGTAGGTTCTGTCCAAAACTGTGTGCAAATGGGTTTTGACATTGGCATCGATTTCACAGCTTTCGTCGTGACGCCGACGACGGGGGTGCGTCATGCTTCAACAGATATTCGTCAGTGGCATACTGAATCTTTTCTCCCTTTCTTCCAGATGCTCCGTCGAGACCCACCTTTCGTTCAGGGCTTACACAGCCATCTCAAATGGGTAACTTCAAGCATCAGTCCTTACGGGCGAACGATCGAGACAGAGAAAGAGAGAGGGACCGGGATGGCGAGAAGGAAAGAGAGCGAGATATACGAGACAAGGAAGGACAAGAACGTCTTCGCCATGTAAGCTTCGCGGCACCTGCAACCCTTAGTGATGCTTACCGGTCTCGCAGCTCTCAGATAAGTATGACCGTGATAGACTTGCTCAACCCCAATCAAATCCTAGAAATAAGGAAAGGGACCCTGCTCCTCATCTAAATGCTCCTACCAGACCTGCGCAAGCTCTAGCATCCAGCACCGCTTCTCGTAGGACCGAAACTCGAGAGTCCGTCAAGAAAAAAATCGGTGAGGCAAGCGAAGATTGGAGAAGAGGTGGATGCCTCGTCTCTGAACAATTTTCAAACTTTTCATATACTTCCATAGGTGCTGAACCTCCTCGTACGGGTCGCGACGATCGTGAGTCTCCAAATACGTATCGGGTATCATATTCGCTAACTATTCCATAGGCGCGGAAAATGGGAGACGAGAAGATCGAGATCGAGCCCGTTCCCGAGTGCGCGACTCATCACGAGCCAAACGCGATCCCTCCCCGTCTCGCAAAGACCGTGAACGTGACGAACCGCGGGAAAGAACATTACGCGATGACCATCGGAGAGATGATGCTCGGCGTGATCGTGATTTTGACACTGAGGAGGATGCTCGACGCTGGAGAGATGATGGCAAACGGGAAGAACGAATAGCTGCCCGCAGAGAACGCGGGCGCGACAAAGGTAATCAGGATGGTCAATGGGAAGGTGGCACAGACAGGCGCTGGACTCCCGGGGACGATCGTGATGGACGTTATAAACGCTCTTCCGGCCGTGAACGCAGAACTGCCAATGGTCCGGATGATATCAAGGACAGAGATGACAGGCGAGACAAAGAGAGAGAAAAGGAGAAAGAACCTGCCTGGATGGATACATACGTTCCGGGTGATTCATCCCCTGGCATACTTGGAGGGCACGGACTTAGTGGCGAACTGGATGGTATTCAAGCGTTCAAAAAGGAACAAAAGGACAAGGAACTCAAAGACAAAGCTGCCAACCTTTCTGCACCGTCCGTCTCACAAGACCTTGCAGAAACCTCGTCAGTCCTGCAGGCGGATATGAAGCAAGAACCACTGGATGAAATTCAACTTTTCAAGCGTATGATGCTGAAGGATCAACAAAACCTCAACCCCAACGCTTTCCCTAATCATCATGAATCACATTCATCAAGTAAAGACGACGGCATATCGACTAAACCACGACACGACATATCGATCGAAGGTTAGTGACAAGGCAAGTCATGCGTGTATGCTGACCTTTAATACCTCCTTTTCAGATTCTGCCACCATTACAGGATTTCCTGGACTGGTTTCGAAAATCGACCATTCTCAATTACGAACGTCCAAGGATCCCCCATCTTCGACAGATTCGTCATCAGTAACCCTTGACTCCAAGGAACCACTTTCCTTGACCGAAGTCTTGCCCATCCCCGATTTATCCCTTAATCGGACTTCCGCTAATGTCTATGCTAGCTTCGCTGCACCAGAAACATCCCAGATCAATCCAGCAAAACAGGCAGCAGAACCCAATGCAACGCCCTCATTCCAGCCCCCAGCAGGTTCTCGATTACTTGCGTTCGCAAAAACGCCAGCCAACCTCGGTAGTGTAGACAGCAACTTACATCCATCTCATGGTAAGTTGTTTCCTCTGGATACGCCCTTTTGCGATACAACCGCTCACCTCAAGCTGCATTAGAATCGACCCAAAATTATTCGAGGCCTGAATCTTCTCAACCACTTTCTGCATTCTCGCCATTCGAAGAGCAACGACGGCAGGCACATGGCTTCGAAGATATAAGAGATATTGGAGTGCCTTCGAATCATTTGAATATTCATCACCGACCGATGGAACCAGTATTCAACGCCAATTCCCCCGATCCAAATTTCAACGGGGTATCAGGGCCTAAAGGAAGTCGGTTTGCCAAGTTCTTTGACGGGAAGGGTCGAGATGGAGTCGCTTCTTCGAAACAACAGCTCCCAGGGGTGTTCCTATCTCCCTCGCCGAACCAAAATCATCGGCCGGAACAATCTAGTTTTGGCGGTCTCAACGTTAATTCAGGCGACGGACGTACTATGGATGACTTGTTTGCAATGCTTAGAAATTCTACTCAGGCAAGTTATAAAATTGTTGTCAATCCGTCTTTGTCTTATATGCCACCTATAGCAAGGAAATATGACTCAAAGTCCCAATGTCAGTACACCCCTAACCAACAATGGGACACTGAGCGCTCAAGGACCAGGTTTGTATACCCTTCAGCAACACTCCCTTGTTCAAAACACTCAACACCACGGCAATCGTCTCGAGGCGCTTTACGATAGTCGAGCAGATGACCGAAGCTTTGTGCCAGACGGGATGGTCCCTGGATTACGACCGATCCCACCTCTGCGTCGGGACAACAATCCGGCGCAATTCGGGGATGATGACTCGATGCATTACAACTTGCAACGCATCGCTCAGCAGCAGCAATCACGCAACCTCGACTCGTTGTATCCAGGCCCAACTCCCATCTACGGTCAGCAAACAAACCGTCAGGCAGGATTGGCCATGCAATCTTTACAGCAGCCCCATTATCGGGGCGGTCCTTCGCCCAACCTAAGCCAGCTAGGCCCTCTTCCAACTGGACCGCCGCAGCAACGGCTACCTCCTGGCCTAGCTAACCTCGGCGGTCGACCTCCTCACGAGCCTTCCCAGTTCATTGGGCTTCCCGGACCTCCTTCCAATGGCCCACAAAACAGCCTTCACACGAACCCCTTGTTGCAACAACAGCAACAGCAGCTTCCCTTCAACAACTTTAACGTCAATAATGGTTTCAACAGCGCGCTGCCGCGAGGTCCAGCACTTTCCTCGCATGTACACAACTGCAACGCGCAGCAACATCCTTTGGGAAACATCGGACACCCCAATATGGACCCACGACTTGCAAATCATCATCATCTTATGGGATTGGGAGGTTCTGGGGTTGGTGGAAATCGAACGAATGGCTCATTCCCTCACCAAGGATCCGCTGCACCCTCTCATCCCGTCATGCGCTCTCAGCAGCAACCTCATTTAATGCCTCATATGCTACCACAGATGCTACCCCCGCATCTACAACAACAAGGTCATCCTGGAAGCAATCAACCAACTCATGATTTGATGGCGCTTCTCATGGGTGGTCACAGGGAATGAGTTATTTCCAGTAGCTTTGTCTCGGTCTGTTTTAAGACCGTAATGTCCACGTTTCTTCGTTCGCAACCGTCGGCTTCCGTCTAGTAAGGATGACCGCGCGCTCTTCCACAGAGCACTTGCTCGTTCTATTCAACACTCCGGTGCTCATATTTCAGACGCTATACAGTATAATTTCATTTTTCCATTGTGTGGTTCCATGGAATTCCCGGCATCTGTCTTGGTGCGTGAATCGAGCATCGTCGATTATTCCCGGTGCATAGATATCTGATATGCACGGTGATATTCAATGCCGCCGCTGTCAGACTGTAATTATTCGTAAGTGTAAAATTCCAAGGCTCGGAGCTTCACATTTCTCCGCCATTTTCACGAGGATCCTAATCCTCAAATCGTACATCACTTCCAGTGAACACAGTTAATGGGCTCATTTAGATGTCATAAATTGGAACCAGCGATGTCCGCCCGCCCGACGACTCCATCAAATACACATGTCATGGATGATATGATGGGTCATTTGCCGAGCTGAGAATGGAGACCAGGGTTTGAAATTTGAAGCCCCACAAGTGGTTGAAAGCATCCGTGGTCGGGCTCTCGGTCAGTTTGGACAAATACACGGAGGCAGAGCTGAGCGCTGAGGGCTCAATATGATAAAGCGATGACGGTGTTCCTGACACGCAACGAAAAAAAAACAAGGAGTGTGATCAACGAGGCAAGGCGCAAGTGCATTGATCATGGTGGCCGATGTTAATCGGAGCGCTTGAGAAATACAGCATTCGACTGTCATGCCGTGACGAACAAGATCAACAGCATGTGATGAATGATTCTTTTGGCCGCCGTGAGTCCGTCAAGATTAACCTATTATTCGGTCCTAGTACGAGTCGTCCCGTTTGCAAGTGAAGCCAGGACGTTATAATGCCAGGGCACGATGATGAAAATATTGCAAGGTGAAACAAGAGAAGTAGAGTTGAGAGGAATGGTGCCTCAAAGATATATGCAGGCAAATTCTCAGCCAAGATAGGCAAGCGGATGACATAATATGGGCGAATCCTGTCATTCCTTCTGCCTGCAGGCAGGGAACGTGTTGAACTTGTATCAAAACAGGGATGGGAATAGAACGAATTATTACCGAAGGCACTGAACCTGGATGAGCTTGCATGCCCTTGTCCTTTGTCCTTGAAAAGTTGTTGGTTGCGCAACTCTTTCTACTTCCCTCTCCTTATACCGTCTAGTCCACTTCGGACTGGCATCCACCCACTCAAAGCTTCCTTGGACACGCTCGCTTCATTTCGAGTGTGCCAACAGCACCGTCTTTGTTTTTCGCCATCCTCGACGTGGCGACCATCTAAGACCATAGACAGCTCCCATTCCACTCACCCACAGTCATTCCTTTGTTCTCATCTCGTTTCCTCCAACATTACTGAATAATCACCACTCCCTAATAATCTCAATCGTGCAAGCAAGCCACCCGCCTCCCTTGTTCCAGTTGGTATGTGTGCTGCTCGTCGAGACCGTTTCCTTTCGCTCATTTGCACCCCTCACCAGCCACAGCTGGTAAGTCCAAATTGCGATTTTGTTTGCTCGTCGTGAAACGTGTGGTGGCCGGACCGTGGCGGCAAGAGATCTGCCCGATAAGGCAAAGGGATTCTCCGCAGCGGCGCCGGTTGTAGAGTGGTTACGGGTGATGTCCACCAGGCGTGATGTGACTGGACCCCAGGGACCGTCATCCATCGATATTTCTCGTTTCCCATTGTCCTCTTCTTCCTCCTCCCCCATCGTCGTCGTCGAGCTCATCCCCCTCCACGACGTCGTTTCCCCACTCCATTTGTCCGTTCTTCCACCAGCCTCAGCGCTGTGTGTCTTACGACCATCCACGCTGACCACGACCTTAATCTTCCAGCCCACTGTCCTCCGACACACATTTTGTTGCTTGTGTCATTCCCTCAGTGCATGTTCAATTGCTTGACTTGATTCGTAAGTTCCTCGTCTTCCTTCGTCTTTTCCTTGTCATTTGGGTTTTTCGCCCAAATGGTCTCGATCAGTCCACCTAATGTGGATGTGGCTTGGTCAATGTTCGTCTGATACTCCAAACACTTCCCTCCTTGCAAGTCCCCACTACACGCGTTTTTATCATCGTTTTCGCGCCCGCCCTGTGGCATTATGGCTGATCAAGGCTTTCCTTCTCCCTTTCTGCGTTTCAACAGTTCTCAATCGTTCGAACACCCCCCCAACCCCATTCGCCTCGACATGAAAGACGTGGCCTTAAACAAACATTCCCGCAACTCTCTCGTCTACCCCAAGAAACGCCCCTCTCCCCATGGCATTTCCAAATCCCACAAGTCTCCTCTTCTCCCTGCCAATGGGCTTGCTCGACGGACGCCCCGCTCTACTAAAGTTGCCATGATTCAACAAAGACAGCGCGAAGCTCAAATCCAAGCCCTCCGCCGAGAAGGGATTTTCTTGGAGGAGGAGTATCGCGATGAAATTCGTTATTACATGCTTGACATGGAGGTGTGTATCTATTTTCGTGTTTTCCTGCCCTTCCCCTGACTTCATTCTCCACAGCGGTATACCATGTCGTCCACTCAGTCAATGGACCAACAACCAGAAATTAGGTGGCACATGCGGCCCTGTCTCGTTGACTTTTTGGTCGAAATTCATTTCACCTTCCGTCTTCGCCCAGAAACACTTTACCTCACCCTCAACATTGTTGACAGATACGTTTCCCGCCGTGTCGTTTATATCAAACACTACCAGCTTGTCGGTTGCGCTGCCCTCTGGATCGCTGCCAAGTTTGAAGACGCGAAAGAACGGGTGCCAACGGTGCAGGATCTTGTCCAAATCTGCCGCGAGACATACGAAGAATCTGCTTTCATTCAGATGGAAGGTCATGTTCTTTCCACCATCCAATGGACGCTTGGACATCCTACCGCCGAAGCATGGTTGAGGCTCATGTGTTGTGGCCCTTGTGTTGAAGATCCAAAGGTCCAGCACGTTGCCCGGTTCTTGATGGAAATCACCCTTTTTTACAGGGAATTTATCAAGTACCCGCCTTCCACCATTTCCCTTGCCTCCTTGATGTTAGCAAGGTACTTGTGCGGCAAACCCCGTCGTGTGTGGGAAGAGACGGATGAATGTCTCGAAGTCATCGAACATTTAGATAACCGATTGGCCCTACACGTCAACGACCTATCAGAAACTCTGGTGAAGAAGTACTCCTACGCTTTCTACTCCAAGGCTGCGACATTTGTTGTTCAGTATTACCTTCAAGGCAACCGTTTCCCTCCCCGCACTTCAGCCCCGTTCCCAGTCACGCCTAAACGTTCTCCGGCTTCCGCTCTGAACACCCCGACGAGCTCCACGACGTCTGCCTCTGACCTTTCAGACGATATGCCGCTGACCCCGGTGACCCCTGCGTTCAGCAGTGACCCGTTCTCGGCTTCCCATTCCTCAGACGACAAAGAAAATGTATCCTCGACGTTCGAACCTGTTCTGAACAAGCTTCGTATCGATAATCCTCCAGAGCAATTCCTCCCACATGACTTTGTCACGTTCGGTCGTCCAGCTCTCCACAACCTCAACATATCGTCGCCTCGAACAGCACTCGTATCATAGTGGTCCAAAAGTAGACCGCTTCTTGTTTCAGTATCATTCAAGTTTTCTGTCTTTGTCCAAAACGCAAGCAACCCCGCAAAATGTAATTTTACAGTCCCACCGACAACCCTCGCAATACTCGTTTCTGCAATTCAATCAACATGCATACATCCATCACTTTCCCTTGCAATAGTCTCAATCTCATCTTCCGCACCATTATTCTACCTTTATGGCAGCCACAATCTATTTGAAGGCCGAAAATCGGAAACTTGGGCTTAGGGCCGGGACACCTCCACTGTTGTTTTTTCTCGAATGATCGCGATTACTTCTGGTGAAGGACATAGACAGTTTTATTTTATCTGCCTTGCTCCCATTAACTCTCTGCATCCCTCGTGGATCTCTTTTTCTGGCTTCTCCCCCCCAAAGATGCCATCAATCACAACGTCTTTTGTCGTTCACATTCCCCCACGACTCTACATTCATTCCCCGCCACTCTATGCATCTATTTTCTACGTCCTCCCACACACCGAACCCAACTATCCACCCTCGCGTACTTTCCAAGACAGACACTCTCCCGTACCGGGAAGCCCCGTAACAACTGCGTTCGTTTTAAGTATATTTTATTCTTCACCTTATCATATACTTTTCCTTGTTTGTTCCTTCTTCCTTTCCTTGTGCCAGTGGTGGTGGTCTGCCTACATCGGACCCCATATTTTTTGGTCTCATCACAATCCGTGCATATTCACTTCCTCTGTATTCCGAGTATAGCATTGGCACATTTACCTTTCGTTTTTACTTTCCTCTGTCGTTCGCATTGTTTCGGGTCTCTCATGTCCCATACTTAGTACTGCAATCCACCGCCTGTCTCCACCACCAGGCGCTTTCAGACAATATCCGCCGGATGGCGTGCTCACTGATCCTGCATTCTGGCTGTCATGCCGATTTCAATAAATCGCAGATCCTTATCGCACGATTGCCAATAATGGCGGGTGGAAATTCAATGAGGCCGTATCGGAACAAAAAGTAACAAGGGCAGCTCACGACCCCACGCAGCGTGGGCATTCGAGAATCGGGGTTATGGGTATGTTTCCATTCGTCGACGGCGTACACGAAGCATGAACGCGGGCGGCCTTATGGAACACACAGAAATGAGAAAAGGCTGGTGTAGTCACAAACCCATCACGAGCGTCCAAGAATGGACTGATGCAAGCCGTTCCTGTGTCGTCGGCGGTGATGTCGCTTGATGTGAGGGGCCCAGCGTTGGTGTCACTGTATGAATTTTTCGATTAATATTGGAGACCTTCCGGCCATATATAACGGGCGGTGGGACTGGCACGCGAGAAGCACGTGGTAGGTGACGTCACGGGTGAAAGTCAGAAAAAGACCGGCGAGGAATTTGAAATGGCAGAATGGAGACCCCTTTACGCCCCGCAGAGAGTTCATCAAGCACGAACGCGGACAGCCAAACCAATTCGCCCTTCTCGCCATTTCCAGTGCAAACTGTATCCGTCTCTACGCCTTCTCCCCGCACGCTGTCGCAGCCCTCCGTCGTCTTTTTGACGCAAAGGAGCTCATTCTATCCTTCCGCGAAGATGCAGTCCAAAACATGTGCGAGTTTGCCCTTGATGGCAAGCCCTGGGCAAATCCAAAGTCTGTGCCAACCGAAAAGCTTCTAGTCGACATCATTGCCGTCGTTTACCACTGTGGCTATACCTATCTCTCTACCATTGATTATGGAAGAGAAGTTGACGACCGTCTTGCTATGGCTTTTGCCACTCTTCTGCCCAACCCTCCTTCTCCTCGTTCTCCGGTACCAGCTTTCAAGAACGACTGCTCGACAGGCTCCCTCCTGGATACTCCCAAGACGAGTCGCATTCCCTTCGCCATTTCGTTTTCGTCAGTTACTGTCATGAGGGTAATAGCTCCACCGCTCCACCTCACACCAGCCATTCTTCAAGCTGTGCGCGCTTCATGGCCCAGAGGTGTTGTAGCAGAGAAGAAGGTTGGTGACAACTCGTACGAGTTCAAACTAAAGGGTTACAAATGCAAGTGTCGCCCCAAAATCACCATTTCCTCTGCTTACCATTCTACCGATTTCTCAGGGTTTCAACAAGATACCTTTGCTACTGATTCTTTAACCCACATTCTCTCCCTTTTGACCTCTCTGGATTCCCATTCATTCACCCTCCTGACCTCGATTTCTTTGACGCATCGCTCCAGAGTAAAAGACTTGTGGATTTTCACTGGCCCAACATTGCAAGTCGAAGACAGCTCTGAACAAAGCTTGGTAGATATAAGTGGTCCCCTTCTCCCAACTTCGCCTTTCATAAGCCCTTTCGCTGCGGAAACGTCTTTCAGTCCAAGTCCACAATCTCACCACCGAAAGGTTGCGACTGATCCTTCTCCCTCTAACATTCATTCTCCCTCTTTCGAGCATACTCGGGCTACAACAGACAACTCTCCACCCCCGCGCTTTGCGCCTTCTCAGCCTCATGTCCTTCGGAAGCCTGCGCCTCGTGCACAGGTCCCCGTTTCCGTTGTACAGGATGCAGATGCCCCCGAGGACACTCTCCCTCTTCGTACTCATATGCCAAGCACTATTTCTGCCGGTGTTGAGAACATGACGGGAATTGGGACGAGTCCAAACATCTTGTATACTGCATCCCCCTTTGACGCAGATGGTCGTAATGGGAACGCTAGTCCCACACCTATTTCACCCGTAGCAAGAGGCCATGGGCGGGCCCCAGTTTCTGACAGAGTGAAGACGCCGCCACTCCTGACTGCATCCGCCGCACTACCTTCCCCACAAAAGCCCTCGTTATCTGAAGGTGGTGTGCCGAAGGAACATACCTCAGCCGATTCACATTCACCGCCACTTCTTGGAATTGGCACATTCAGGGATTCTGCATTGAGTTATGAGATCCCAATCAAATGGACAGGTCCGGTGGAGGAAGAACCCAACACCAACTTGGAGAGATCACACCCGAAGCCAAATCGGCTCTCCAGCACTCCCATGTTTCCAGGTGGTTGGCAGCCTACGCCGATTGAGGAAAAAGAAGAAGGACTAGGGCAACAACGAACGCCGAGTCGGGATGGTGGAAGGCAGCCTGCGACAACACCTATCCACGAAATTGGCTCCCGTGTCGAAGCACCAGATATAGTGAAACCAGATATATCATTGCGGAAAAGTGAAGCTGCGTTGGTCAGGATTATTCAGGATGCATCGCCGCCACCACCTTCGCCGAATCTGGAAAATTCCCCAAGGAAGGAACCGCAAAATGCTGCTATAGGTGGGGGTCAAGGCTGGGTGCTGGTAAATGTGGAAAATTCCAATAATCCGAGTCCTACTGTAGGTCCAGACGGCCCTCTCGGCGATGTTCAGTCACCAGAACCAAGCTCGTCGTCCGGACTGGGTCCTTGTCCCACGGAGGATTTTCCTGCCGCTGCAAAGGCGATCGTCATCATTGACGCCATGGGTTCTAAGCACAAGAAATCGCAATCAACCTCGAATCCCAAAGATAGTCGAGAAGGCAGCTCGGGTGTAAGGCGCTTCTTCTCTCTGAACAAGAAGAACTCGGTGCGTGAGTCTCCTCCTTTTGAAGAGACCTCGAATTTGGAAATTATTAATTCTGCCCTGTAGAAGAAGGCGCTTGACGATGACAATGAGAAGGACCGTGCCGAAGCCGAGAAGATTGCACCTAACTCTATTCCACGTTCAAATCTCCGGGATAGATTACGACTCATTGGGACGCCTGAAGCATCAAGGAAGGAAAACAAGCGGCGTAGCATCGATTAAAGCTTTACCCCTGGGATTTGGAACTCTGCATGTGACAGTTTAGTTGTATAGTATCTGTTTCTTTCATATTTGTACGGGTATAATTTGGACAATAATGTTAGTATACATGGGTGTATTCGTATTCTGTCAGTGTGCACCGTCGGGAGTGTGATCACGTGATTTACAAAGGTAAAATGGTGCAAGTAAAACGAAAGTAAAGACTTGTTTTCCAAGTTCTTGTACATATAGTAGTAGCTTTTGAAAGCCAATTCGCAGAGTGTTCATGGTCCAAGCGGTTGTGTAGGTGGAGAAGAGTGTGCAAAAATGAAAAGAGGTTGTGGAAGAAAGGGAGGAGAGGATGGAGGATGGGGCGGGAAGGCGGGGCGTAGTGGATGGTGGGACGAGAGAGGATGTTGGAAAGGGCTTGATGGTTGTAGACAGTGAGCGTGGTTGTGAAGCGGCGAGCAGAGAGAGTTGTGGTCAGTAATAAGTGTATGATCAGCCCCGTCTCCGACTCGGACCAGCCACCTGTCCCTTTCTTTGCCATCAGCACCCTCCCTTTTTTGCTCCCACAACCCCCCCACCTACTGTTTCCCTCCCCCCCATCCCATGCCAACCTGTCGTCGCAAGCGTGTCGTGCTCACCGAGCCCTCAGATGCCCTCTTGCAGGCCGCTCACTCTGATCCCAACAAGCATGTCTTTTATCTCGTCCAGACAGGCGAAATATTCGACACCTACGAGTTCGTTTCTTCCCCCCTTTTCCCTTTCTTCCCCCGTCTTTCCCCGATCCTCACCTCTCTTTCCCCAGAGCATATTCGGCCCGTATGTCCTTCTACCGTCTCAAGCAGTTTCAGTGCGAGGTCACAGGCAAGAGCGGCCTTGACTATTTCCAGGCAGTCGACAGCGAGCGCCAGGAAGCACGCACCCTCCACACCAGATTTTCCGAGCCCCTCAAACCCGCCGTTCTCAAAGCCGTTCAATGGCGTGCGTGCTGTCCTTCCGTTTCTCCATTCATGTTTTCCATCTCACTCGCCAACTCATGTAGAGGTCATGGGTCGTCTTGACCACCTGGTCGAGGCCGTTTACGAGCGTTTTAAAGACCGTTATTTTATCGGCGAGCGTGCGTTTCCTCTCATCACTTCATGTCATTCCCCGCCCTTACATTTTGCTTTGGATTTTTCAGGAGTCTTGGTTGATCTTTCAGGTGTCAAGTGAGTCTCATGGACTTGGCTCTCCAGATTGCCTTTGCTGACCTTTCGTCAAGGTATTATGCTCGAGTGGAAAAGGTCTACCCTCCAAAATACAACGCCGACGCGAATGCAAGAGACGCGCATAAAGACGCTTCCTCTTCCTCAACCCTTGATGATGATCCACCCCACGTCATCGGAGGGGATCTCAAAGTACCTGCCAAAGATGCACTTGCCAACGATAACCCCACCCTATATTATTACTGGGTGCATCTGACAGAGCTCGAACGTGATAAAAGCCACGAGAAAGGCAAAAGCTCTACGAAAATCACAGAGGCAGATAAACGCCTGGTAGGAAGCCTCATCGAGGTGCAATGCGGGATGATGAGGTGCCTGGTTTCCTTGCTTTTCTCAATTTCAGTCATTTGGCTCACTTTGACCTGTTTTTAGTCGCGACCGCCTGTCATTCTCCAAGTCCATCCTCCGTCGGTTCATTAGGGACTGTGTGGATCGTGAGGCGGCTGTCGCGTCGCCGTGGACCGTCAAGGCAAATATTGCTAAACGATATGGGGTCGATTCCGTCATGCCTGAAGAAACTCGACAAGGCGTTGAAATTATTAAAAAAGGCGAGATTGATAAAAGGAAAAAGGCATGGGAAGATAAGGAGGGGCCTCCAAATAAGAAGCAAAAAAAGATGACTGCTGCTCAAGAAGATCGAGGTGAGGCTGTCTATGCGCATATGTTAACCACAAAACACCTAACGGTACATGCAGCTGAGAAACGCGAACGTGAAGCCCGAGACAAAGCTGAGAAACAACGACTTGCCAAAGAAGAAGCAGAGCGAATTGCAGCGGAAAAGAAGAAGAAGAAACCCGTTCGTTACCCTACCGAAGATCTGGACGTTCGAATCGCAGACAAGGACAAAAAGGCCGGCATGCGGTTGACAAGGCCGCTGGCTAACAGAGCCTGTTTGCCCTTCAATGATTCGACGGGCAGTTTTGAAGCCTTCCTGATGGCCTGGAACTTTTTGGTGGTTTACGGGTAAGCCGTTTAGCTTTCAGTTGTAACCTCATTTATCTGACATTCAGTTTATTTATTTCTCCAGCCAACCTTTACACTTGTCGGTTTTCTCGTTGGACGAATTTGAAAATGCTCTTCGTCATTCCGTCGTTGATCCTCCGTGCCCGCTCCTTGCTGAGATCCATTCGACTCTGATATACAACCTCCGCACTGTCTCCTTCGTTAGGCACAGTGCTCTTCTTTCACTCCTAAAGCGAAAGGAAGATATCGAAAATAATGGCGACACGGAAGAAAGCGTGCTTGGCGTCACGGCTGACCAATTGGTTGCAGCTATGGCAGACGTTGGCAATAATTGGGAACGAGTCCCTCTCCGGTTCGCTGAAGGTCGCGAAGGTTGGGAAGACGCCCTTGTTGGATGCTTGAAAGATGTTTGTTCAACATTTGTATGTTTCGCAAGAAGATACTGACGCGGCATGTAGCACGCGAACTTGACCAACTTTCCAAGGCTGCAGGAAATTCTCACAAAATTGTTGTTCTCTCCTGCTGATTCAACCTCCGAGTCGAAGCTGCCATTATCGGAAGGCACTGAAACTGTCCTCGCCGAGATCGCTTACCCCAACGAGAGATACTACAGTCTTCCTGCTGAAGACCGTATCGTCATCTTGTCCTTCATGTGTAACCTCGCCATATCCTCCAATGCTATCCATGCCCACATGGAATCTTGTGAAGAACAATTGACTGCCCTCAGAAAGGAGAAAATCGAGGTCAACCGTCTGAAGAAGCAGCAGTGAGTGACCGCTGCCTTTGAACCGTTTTAGGGATTTTATTCATTTTTACATTTTCCAGCCAAGAAGAAATGGGCGTGCTCGTAGGGGAATCGAAAGAAGATTCTTCCGGTTCCAATGGAAATGGCGAAGACGCAATCATGCTCGATTCAAGTGAACTCTCGGATGTCTCAGAGGGTGGCTCGGAATCGACGTCTGCCGCGGGTGGTAAGAAGAGCTCCCGCCAAAAAGACTTGAGGATTAAAGCGCACACTATTGCGCATTCGAAAGAACGTGAGGCTGCGCGAGCGAAGCAGGCATCCCAAAAACAAGCCATGGCGGAACACCGCCGCCTCGATGAGGAAGTTAACAAGCTGGAGAGGTGGCTAGAGAGTATTGAGCGCGAATTCAGAAAGCTTCTGGGTGCTGTACGCGTCAAGCCCTTGGGTCGAGACCGCTTCTACAACAGGATCTGGTGGTTCGATGGTATGGGCTCTGCATCGCTGGTCGGCAGTGGCGGAATTGCGCTATATGGGACTGGTCGACTTTTCATCCAAGGGCCGAGTGAATTCGACCTTCAACAATTGGAGAAAAAGGCGCTAGAAGACGCAGAGGACATTACTGCTCGGAGAAAGGAGGAAGAAGGGGAGGAAGGTATGCTTGGCCCTCAGGATTGGGCAGTTTACACGGAGCTTGAAGAGGTTGGTCCTTTGGATTTTCTCGAAAACGTGCCTGACTGAGATGTTGAACAGCTTGACGCATTCGTTTCCTGGCTTAATTCCAAAGGCCATCGAGAGTTGGCCTTGAAGTCAGCGCTTACCAAGTGGTGGGTCCACATCACGGCCGGGATGCGCAAACGGGTGGCAGTAAGCACCTTTCTAAGAGCAACATTAGTCTCTCTTGGCTTACCAAGAACTCAATCTAGGACCTCAACAGTAACGCGAAGCTTCCCGATGCACGACGCAGCGCTCGTAAGACCGCTCATGGCTATGACCTTTCACGAGATCCGTACATGCTGTGGACGAACCGGAGAGCCATTAATTCTTCCTAGAGGCTCATGATAATTATTCTCCATGACAAGTATAATAAAATTACCTGCAATGCAATACATACAGACCTACTCCCCAGAAACCCTTGATTGGTCTCAGTCAGTTGGGCCCGTTCAGTAGATAAAGCTTCAACCATATATATTTCGCTGTTTCATTCAATACGCCCCCTTGATTCCATTTCAACCTCACCGGCCCTGCCAGCTCGAGGACAGGGCCCAGTGCGCGGGATGTCATTCAATCTCGCGAGAAACTTCATCCACTCTGTAACCTATTTCATTCTACGCACGCTTTTAGACCGCCGAGCATTGTCAGCAGTGATACCTTTGCTTTCATTGAAAAGATTATGATTCAGGAGACGAGATGCTCTGACGAGATTCCAAAAATACCCTTCCATTGATCACTAGCCAGGTTTGAAGGGAAAAGAACCGCACAGATGGACTGACGATGGCGAAAGTGATGATTAAAGGACAGCGTATTGACCCTCTCACTTTTTGATTGAGGCAAACCCCACAACCATGTGTGACCTTATTCACGTTATGCACAGGGTCAACGACGTATGAATAAATGTTTTTTATATCCACAGAGCTTGTGGCATGTATTGAGCTCAAGCGCTTGCGACAGAGTGCGCGATAATCTTCGTTAACTCTAGAGGGCATTCGTTAGGAACATTGGTGTATAAATGGAAGGGATGGACAAACGAGGTAGCTTAACACTCTCTTGGACGATAGTCGCTTCGATTTGATTGTCGGGGTTTGGTGGTATTGTCACGACGGACGTTGACGAATTAACACTCCATCCCAGTTTTTGGATATAAGCGGAAAGGGTGGTCCCTAAAGACAGCCAATCAGTGACGATATGAGAGATATGTAGGGTTTACCATACCTGAGAGATCGAGGTACGATCCTAGCCGTTCTGAGCTTATTCTGGTGAATGTGGCTCTGACACCACGAATGGCGACAGCTCTGACGGCGTTCTCGAAGCCTGCAACCTCGACAGTGTAATTATCTCTGAGGAAGTCCAGTTCATCAGACCGGTAGGCCTGCCAGAATGCTGGGAAACGGCAGCGGAAGAGTAGATTATGCAGTCCCTTCAGGATTGGCAAGATGGTGGGAAGCGGGTCGGGCTCATCCAATTGGGCGTTGGTGGACCTCTCGTCCAGAAGTGATATACAGAGATTAAAGTCCGGAAACGGGGAGGCAGTCAGAGCTTTAATGAGTATGTTGATGACAACGTCGGGATTGTAAAGATCAGGATTGAATTGATATCTTGAAAGTGGATGAGTGCTGGGATAAAGATCGAAAAGGGTGAAGCCTACAGCTTCAAGATGGCCAAGTTCGCCAAGCAGTCGTATTCTTCACTTCGGATTTGGTGGTAGAGATAGTCCTCAAGAATTCCGACATTGGAAGGATTGTATCTGTCTGAAAATGAGATATTGATGAAAAAGAGGTGGAGAATAAAGAGCGCAAGACTCACCGACGCCTGATACAAGGTTTTCTATGAGTTCAGACCGCGTCGGAGGCGACAACCATTCGGAGGTCATGATGAAGGCAGGTAACAAGATTCAAGTGCGCTACACCTTTTTTTTCAGCACGTGGGACAGTCGCCGATTCCATTTATTTATGTAATGTAACCACCATCCTCCAAGCTTCCAGGATGACGCAGCTCCCACCCAGTAGCTCTCAGGTAGAACAGAGCATAGGACAGCAAGCCGTCCCATCCTCTTCTAGGAATCCAAACTACAGCCTGCGTTATACTCTCAGCGGACATAGACAATCCATCTCTTCTCTCAAATTTAGTCCCGATGGTTCGATGCTCGCATCTGCTGGTGTGGTTTTTATGCTCTCTTTGAAACACTCATGAATTCTGAACGACATTGGAGGGAAGGTGCAGACAAATTAATCAAACTTTGGGACGGTATAACCGGGCAGATACTCGACACCCTGCAAGGGCACACCGAAGGCATTTCAGACATCGCATGGGCCAGTAATGGAGAATACCTAGCATCTGCTTCAGACGATAAGACTATTAGAATATGGAGTGTGGAAGAGGTAAGTCACCCATGTTATCGAGTTTCGCAGGAGACTGATTTCGTTCAGCGCGATGAAGTCAAAACTTTGAATGGGCATACTAATTTTGTGTTCTGCGTGAATTACAATCCCAACTCGAATCTTCTCGTATCTGGGGGGTTTGACGAAACTGTCCGGATATGGGATATTGCAAGAGGTAAACCAATGGCGCCCTCAGTGAAGGCCTCCACTTACAGATTCAAAGGTAAACCACTGAAAATCCTACCGGCCCATTCAGACCCTGTTACTGCCGTCAGTTTTAACCATGACGGGACTCTTGTAGTGTCGTGCGCGATGGATGGATTAATGTAAGTTTTCCCACTCTCATCGGAGTCAGCCCTAGTGAATGGTCTACTCCAAGCCGTATTTGGGATGCTGAGTCTGGGCAGTGTTTGAAAACACTGGTGGACGATGATAATCCAATCTGGTGAGCGTGATTTGACATGACCTGGAATAAGTATTCATGTCATCTTTGACCTTCTAGTTCTTATGCCAGGTTTTCTCCAAACTCCCGGTTTGTTTTGGCATCGACGCAGGATTCGACCATACGACTCTGGAATTATCAGACCTCCAAATGCGTCAAAACTTATACAGGACATTCTAACAGAACGTACTGTATACCGGCCTGTTTTATCACCTCCAACGGGAAATATATCGTCAGCGGGAGCGAAGACAATAAAATATTTATCTGGGATCTGCAGACACGTCAGGTTCTCCAGGTGCTTGAAGGTCATCGCGGTACGTGTGGCTATCCTATCCCCTAAGCTGTTTCCTCAACGTTCTGTGAAGATGTGGTTCTGGCTGTCGCTGTAGGTTGTTTATTCTCCACGATTCCTTAGCCTAATTGGAATTTCCGAAGACACATCCCGTTCGAAATATTATAGCATCAGCTTCCATGGAGAAGGACCTTACAATACACCTTTGGTTTGACGAATGATATTGATATTTCTTGTACTTCCTTGTCGCTGAAATACAAGGGTTCTGGAATGATAAGGAATGCACTGGGTTTGTCAAGATTTGTCTGACTCACTGAGGCAGTACACGTTCAAACTCCGCTGCAACATATATAAGCAGGCCCTTGGCCCTCCTGTTTTACAATCACCCTTCTCACCACTACAACATGCAGATCTTCGTAAAGACCCTCACTGGCAAGACCATCACCCTCGAGGTCGAGTCCTCCGATACCATCGATAATGTCAAGGCCAAGATCCAAGACAAGGAAGGGTAACGTCGTCCTCTACCTCGCAACTGTCCGAGATGCTGATCATCATTTTCAGTATCCCTCCCGACCAGCAGCGCCTCATATTCGCCGGAAAGCAGCTTGAGGATGGTCGAACTCTCTCGGATTACAACATCCAGAAGGAGTCGACCCTTCACCTCGTCTTCCGCCTTCGTGGTGGTATGCAGATCTTCGTCAAGACCCTGACCGGCAAGACGATCACCCTCGAGGTGGAGTCGTCTGACACGATTGACAACGTCAAGGCCAAGATTCAAGACAAAGAGGGCATCCCTCCTGACCAGCAACGCCTTATCTTTGCCGGAAAGCAGCTCGAAGACGGTCGCACGCTCTCTGATTACAACATTCAGAAGGAATCGACTCTCCATCTCGTCCTTCGTCTCCGTGGAGGGATGCAGATCTTCGTCAAGACCCTCACTGGGAAAACCATTACCCTCGAGGTTGAATCCTCCGACACGATTGACAACGTCAAGGCCAAGATTCAAGACAAAGAGGGCATCCCTCCTGACCAGCAACGCCTTATCTTTGCCGGAAAGCAGCTTGAGGATGGTCGAACTCTCTCGGATTACAACATCCAGAAGGAGTCGACCCTTCACCTCGTCCTTCGTCTCCGTGGAGGGATGCAGATCTTCGTCAAGACCCTCACTGGGAAAACCATCACTCTGGAGGTTGAATCCTCCGACACTATCGATAACGTGAAGGCCAAGATCCAAGACAAAGAGGGCATCCCTCCTGATCAGCAACGCCTCATTTTCGCTGGCAAGCAGCTCGAAGACGGTCGCACGCTCTCCGACTACAACATTCAGAAGGAGTCGACTCTCCATCTCGTCCTTCGTCTCCGTGGAGGAATGCAGATCTTCGTCAAGACCCTCACTGGGAAAACCATCACCCTGGAGGTCGAGTCCTCGGACACCATCGACAATGTGAAGGCGAAGATTCAAGATAAGGAAGGAATCCCCCCTGACCAACAGCGCCTTATTTTCGCCGGGAAGCAGTTGGAGGACGGTCGCACCCTTTCTGATTATAACATTCAGAAGGAGAGCACCCTTCATTTGGGTAAGTTGCTTATTTGAATTGTATCATGGCATCATTATTAAATTCTCCCTAGTCTTGCGTTTGAGAGGTGGCGAGTAAAGGGTCAGCCGCAGTTGGAGTTCGTCCGTCGTTACCATCGCTTGCCCTTGTACATGTATTGCATACCACACTTGAATCGAATCGATGACTACATCCACACTAGCGACAGATTTTTTTCAAGACGGTAAATGAGCCATATCCTCCTCAGTCGTGTGATTTTTCCTCCTTCTCTTTCTTCGCTTTGTCTTCGGATTCGAATTTGACGTTTGCTGTACCACATCATCGTTGTCGTCAGAAGAATCTGCCTTCCTTTTTGAACCGGCGGACACCTGCTCATTACTTTCGTTATCGACTATCTTGCGGCTACTAGCAAGTAGTGACGGTTTGTCGATTTTCTTCTTTTTCATACTGAGAGGGTTTGGCCCCTTGGGACCTCTGCGTTTTTTTGGATCTTTCGACGGTGGAGGATCAACCAAAACAAGGTCTGCGGTGGTTGCATGAAGCTTTTGATGTTCATTCTGTTGAGAGGTATTCAAAACACTCCTCGGCAGCAGCGGAAAAGAAGCACACCATCTCTTTCACTTTCAAGGTTGCGTCACTTGGTGGTTCAAGGATCATGACTGAACGATTGATGTGCACAATCGGGGTCCCGGGAATTGCGCGCAACTTGACGCGAAGTGGATGGGATTGCGTCGCTATGACATATCGATGCTTATTCTTGTCACCTAAGGGCCAAAAAGGTGAGGGAAATGAAGGACGAAAAGGGTTGAGACGAACGTACCTACAATACTTAACAAACATTCATCCCCCGGTATGGCTTCACGATGATTGCACATTCTTCGCTCAAATGTTTTCGCGAGGTCGACAGAGGGTTGTTGTAGCTTGCCTTGTAGGTAGAGCTCGTGAATGCAACACTGGGTGATCACTAGAGAACGGCTTTGCCGCCATACTAGTCAGCAGTTTATCCTGTTTTGCGGATCGAAATAAGACACCCACTTGGTTTTACTTCACCTTGCAAAACGGCGTATAATTGCTTGATCAGGTTAAGGTTGTGTCCTATAGCTGATTTGCACATTTCTGAATCGACTGTGGTAACCGGTTCATTTGATTGGAACCTAGTAGGGAGAAGGAAAATAGACATACCAAGCACCTGGTATGGCTGCCTGAATCCAAAAGACATTGAGTATACATGCATAAGCTTGCGGTACGCTTTAGCGCGTTTTTGGCGCATGATTGCAAGAAGTATAAGTAGAGTGGACTCCAAGAATTCAGGTCAAGGCAGTGTTATTTGCTGATGTTGTACAAAACGGTCCGATTTCCAGAACGACTGCATTGTGCAACGACGACATGGCGCGGACAACTCTTTTGCAACTCTGGTCTGGGTAAGGATGCTCCTGACCGTATCTCCAGCTTGTTAACTTTTTTTTTATCCAGGCTTGCTATTGCCCAAATTGCCTGCGCCCTTGACATTACAGGACAGATAGTGTGGAATGACGTTTGTCCAAGTCAGCATTTCTACCCCGGAATTTCAATGGAGACTCATGTTACAATACCGAGCAGATGCTACAACTTTGGCCCAGGCCAGGGCGTCAATAGATGAAGGGGTTCTTACTGGTGGTATCACAAAAAGCGGGAATTTTGTAATGTGAGATATTGCATATTTTCTAGTTGCCCTTGCTCATGAACAAACAGTCCAGATGTTCCCGACGGAACCCACGTTCTATCAATTATTTCCCATGACTTCTCCTTCGACCAGGTGTGGAAAGTTCAACGCCTTTGCGAGTTTGCAGTTTCTAACAAACCTTCATTTTAGGTGCTCATAGATGTTAACAGCACAATTTCGGTGACCGAAGCCAGGCCTTACGTCGATGGGACACCAATGAATCCACCGTCCTCTGTTATTCTTCCATATCCTGTGCTTATGATGCCGAGGGAAAAGCAGAATTATTTCATCCCTCCTGAAAGCTTCAACCTTGGTGGCATGTTATCAAACCCGATGATGTTGCTCATGGTTGGCGGTGCTGGGATGATGCTGGCGCTGCCATATCTCATGGTAAGTCCTTGTTTGGTGTTCCTTCTATGCTCTTGATTAACTTGTTGATCAGAAAAACCTGGACCCAGAAGCGCTCGAAGACTTCAAGGAGCAACAAAATAAGCTGGGAGGAATACAAAATGCCTTTCAAAGCGGGGATTTCAAATCTGGGTAAATAGTCGTCTCTCCGGCCCAATGAACCGCTAATTCATGATGCCTTGTAGACTTTCTGCCCTTATGGCTGTCGGTGATGAGCAAGGTCCAATAAATCCCAAGCAACCTAGTAAAGGCCCAACGGCAAATGCCAAAGCTCGACCAAAGAAATCGAAGCGATAGTAACTTTGTAACTAGTCAATTGTTGTGTATTTTGGGCCGATTGATACGATCCTTGGATGAAGATTTCATTTAGTCAAGGGGTCCGGGAGGCGATAAACGTCCGAGACTTTGGGTTGAGATGAGGACGAAGTTGCATCCACAGAGATCGCACCTGGATATTGGAGAGCCCGGTGCAGAGTGTGATTTCTATAACAAGTGAGTATTTGGAGAATGGGAGATGGGGGAATCCCAAGCTACCGCTGTTTGAAATGTGCCAATATCCCTTGAGCAGATTTACGGTCTCCGTGAGACGAAGCCATGGAACTACGGTACTGGCATGAGCAATGCGGTTAATGACGAGAGAATGTATGACTTGCTGATCATGGGTAGTAGTTTCGATGATGAACATGGTATTATTCCTGGTCCCAGATTCGTCCGATGCTGCAGCACCTGGAGCTTCCTCGAGCTTGAGGCCTGTTACAGAGAGATTCTGGGAGATTGATTGCACTGTTGGCTGAGTGCTGGGATCGTAGTTGAGAACAAGGATATGTTCATCTGGATGTGTAGGAAGAAGGGAGAGGGGAGAATCGTCTGCATAGTGGTACTGGATTACAGGGTGGCCAAGCGATGCGCCGTCATTCGCGAGGAGAATGTAGTACGGAGGATTAGACATTGCTCAGCACAGCCACACAACGTATCTTAAGCGCTCCTCATGGCAACCAAATCTTTCTCTATTTTATTTTTATTTTCTCTCTACCCCCACATTCCTTTCATCCCTCCTTCTTTTATTCTCATATGGCCCCTCTCTTTTTCTTCATTTCTATAGCTTTTTTTTTGTCTGCCCTGCCGCTTTCGCTCGCTGGTCCCGCATGTGCCAAGAAGCACTACCAGGCGGCAGATTGTGTTCAAAAATGTAAATCTCGGTGGGGTTGGACTGGGTCCATGATGGGAAACGATCCTTGGGGCTCTGTGGTTCAGAAAGCGGATGCTGCCATTAACTGGGATTCCGTTATCTCCCAGGCCTGTGGTAGCGCTGCGTATGTGAATTCTAAACTTATGTCCATTTAATTTTGCTGATCATCCGTCCGTTAGTCCATCTAGCGCAGCGCTCACCCGCCTGACTAGCACAGCCTCAGAGACAGCAACTGTCAGAGCCCCTGCAGGAACCCCGAGCTCAAGCGCGAATCGCCTGACCTCCAGTGTGGTTTCCTCTACTGTGACCTCGTCGTCAACCGTGGTCTCTTCTACGGCGTCCAGCACTTCTGTTCAGAATTTTGTGGCATCCATTCGCCCTTCCTCTACTCGTGCTCCTCTGCTCTCAACAACTACTTCAACAACGACTCCGCAAACCCGCTTCTCAACAACTAGAACCGTTGTTCAACCTAGCCCCACTCCTTCGCAATCTCCACCTCCCAATAAGAGTAGTGGCTCCCCTAGTGCCGATATACAGGTTTATCTCCGAGCCCATAACAGTGTTAGGAGTCAGCATGGGGCTGTAGACCTCACTTGGAGCGATGACCTTGCTGCTAAAGCTCAGCAATGGGCGAATGGCTGCCAATTCAAACATTCTGGAGGTTCTCTTGGCCCCTTTGGAGGTACGTGCGTGGCAGTATTAACGACATCGTTTAATAACGCGCTTCCTTCCTCAGAAAACTTGGCTGCTGGGACCGGTAGTTATTCCTTCCAAAGTGGTATGGATGCTTGGGTGGCTGAAATTTGTGGGTTCTTTCAAGTATGACCGTGAAACGCTATCTTAAGAGTAACCCTAGCCGAATACAACCCAAACAATCCAGTTCCTTCCCATTTCACACAAGTCGTATGGAAGGGCACCACTCAAGTGGGATGCGCCGTTTCCACATGCTCAGGCATCTTCGATGCTAAATTTGGGGTGTGTTCGACCATGCTTTCACCTAATCTCATGAAAATTGACCCCTTGCTTCCAGCCGGCCCAATATTATGTCTGTGAATATTCCGCCCAAGGAAATATAATCGGGCGTTTTGCGTACGTATGCACTGCTTTTTCATGAAAAGAAGCTCAACGTTCTCCAATAGTCAAAATGTCCAGGTTTAAGACGAGCTCATTTTCTTATTGTTATTTTATTTTTAACGCCGGTCTCGTGAATTTCTCGCATCAGGATGCGGCTTGCTTTCTTTATCTCAACGTATGATACCCCTTCATCCTCAAGAAATGTTCGTGCATTCTTCTGTAACCGTAGCTATGGGCATTTTGCATTTTCTATGCAAGTCCACACATGATACCCCTTCACTCAAGATTTTTTCGTGCACCACTCTGAATGTAAATATAGCTATAGGCATCTTGCATTTCCAGATGCAAGTCCTTATCAATGCAAGCATTGAGAAAAATTACCCCGTGATATTTTTTACCGTGGAAATCATTGCCCAACAGTACCCCGCAAAAGTTCTCTTTATATAGCGTCCGACAAATGGACCTGTTGAGCTTTCATGCTCTCACCGCGAGTGCTACGGACGGCATCCGAAGGGGCTTATGTCTTCCTGGTTCTTCTTACTATAGTCGCTGCAGGATTATCCTGCGCAGCAATCATCTCGCAGGCGGTACGGACGTCCCCTGAGCGATCTTGGGAGCACAACTTCAACGCTCTGGTGGTTGGTGCCTCCTACATCGTTCTCGTGTGTTCACCACCTCGATTACTTCTGTGCGCCCCTCGACGCTGACCCTATGTTCAGTTCGCAGTTTCTCTTTCGTTTTGTGTGAAGCGCCGCATCGCTGTGCGGTTCAAGCTCGAGCGGATTTCAAAGACCTATCGGACGATTGGACGAAATGACCTCCCAGATGTATGTGGTTCCCCTAAATCTATCCTATTTCGCGTCATGCTCACATCCCTCAGTCAGTTCACAAGTACGTCTCACAGGAGTTCATCCGGAGTTGTCTTGTTTCCTACGAATCGTTGCCAAAGAATGTTTTTCACGAGGGTTGGGGGAGGCCGGGTAAATGACACTCTGTACTTGCGTTCAGTAGTCATTGGCTTACAGCCCTTTTACAGGGACCAAGTACAGCGGAATCTCATTCCGACGTGCCCTCCTCGACACTATTCCTCATATCGGTCTGTTCAAACACCAGCGACTTTAATTTGAAACGAACCTGACCCCTTTTACCCTTTGTCCAACCAGATGAGCTTGCACATGTCGTTATACCCCTTCATCCCAAGCTGAAACCACACGCACGTATGCTGCACCATTTCCGGTTTCTGAATCCGCTATTACCCAAAGACGAGGATGGAATCTCGCCGCTGCATTATTATGACTCTGCGATCCAACTCGCTCGAAACTCGGCGCGTGTCCTCACTGAAGAGGAGTTCGAGATCGGGTTGGACGCCACGTATCAAATAGAGAAGATGTCAGTTCATTTCCTTAATCCTTGTTCGATACATGTGAATTAACACCTAAATGATGGTCTGTCTAGCCTTAACGATTGTCGTCTGGAAATGCTGGAATCGGACTCTACTACCCAATTTGATGATCCTCTACCGAAATGACTAATCTCCTGCTGAATCTGCGATGTAATATAAACCTGCCAGAGTCATTAATTCATATCACCCGGAACACTATTAATTATTCTAGGGTTCAACTCCGTGTTATGTAGGATCTAAGTATTTATTCCGTGTCGGTTAGAAGACAAAGACCTGTGAGAGCGGCATCAGAACCAGAGTAAAAATGTATTCGACTTGAAACATACCTTATCATGGAGTTTGCTAATGGTATTCGGTACGGGGTATTTTAGGTCCTCCAAGTTTTTCCTGAAGGACCGGGGTTAGCTGGGTCCCCGGAAGCAATATAGGGAAACGCACTTCATGGCAGTCACCATAGGGGGAGGACCGCAAATGAGAATCTTGCTGTCAGTCGTGGCCGGATTGGGGAGATGCTCCTTAATGTGCTCCTTGGTGACAAAACCGACACCATCCTTCCAGCCAGGGGGCGGGTTGTTGAGGACGTAGACGATCTTGAACTTTTGCTCGTGGACGTCCATGAGTTCCTCGAGGTCATCCCTGAGAAGGATATCTTCCTCGTTGACGTTGGCGTAAATGAGGGTGATGGTGGTGCGATCGAAAGGGTTCCTGAGGGCAGCACGGATGACCTGAATCATGGGAGAAATCCCGGTACCTCCAGCGATCATGCTCAGGTGGCCGACAATGTTGGGGGTATACTTGAAGTTGCCTTTGGGACCCTTGACACGTATATTGTCGCCAACCTTGAGGAGGGAGACATGGCGGGAAATGTTACCCTTTTCATAGGTCTAGAAACGCGTTGAGCTGTGGGATACAGAAGGAAAAAGAAGGAAGGGTCACCTTGATGATGAGGTCGAAACGGCCGCGGTCGTCGTCGTTGCTGATGGGGGTGTAACTGCGGGTGATAAGTTTACCGTTTATCTCTGCGGAGAGGGAGATATGCTGGCCAACGGGCAGGCCTAGAACGTCCTGGACGTGTGGGAGCTTGAAACGGTAGCTATAGAGAAAATATGAAGAGGAACTGAGGAATGAAAAGCAGGAAATGGGACACACATGGCAGTATTGGGTGAAACCTTGATTTTCTTCTCGAGGGGGAATTCCTTCCATACGTTTGGATCCAAAGGCTTGGTGCGACCGGTGTGGAGGACCTTTGCGAGGAAAGCGGTTGCTAGGATGATGGCACCGGTTATGATAAAGGTCGGAGAGGTGGAGATGGCGACCAAGTCGTAGGTACCGACGTATGGGATGTCAACCGCGTGAAAATCCTTGGGGATGGCGGATGCCACCTGGAGCTGTAATTTTGCCCAGTCAAAAGACATTTCGTGACCGGGGAGACCTAGAAGGATGAGGTTGCGATAGTCGTAGCCTGCCTGGATGAGCTTTGAGTTTATAAAGCGGGAGACGAGGACGAGGGCAGAAAAGACGGAGGCAAAGGTGAGGAGGAAAACAAGTTGAAATTTGTTGGGCATTTATGAGAAATGGTCCGACCTGGGTCCTGAAGGGACAGAGTAGAACAGGGTAGCACGTGTTCCGCCCCTCGCTCTCTCTTCCTCCATCTTTCATTTTTTCTCGTTCACGCTGGTCGTGGGCATGCAGTCGTCGCCGCAGCTGCCCCGGCGAAGGGGCATGGTCTCCTCGCTGCGCATACAGCCCCCCCAACAAATAGCCCTGGCTCTCGGCGACTCTGACTCTTCTCCTCTTTCTTCAACAGATTCAGACTATCCTCCTTTTAAGGACAGAAAAAACATGAAAAAATTGTCCTTAACCCTTCCGTCCGCCCAGTCCTCTTCCGCTTCTCTCCCCCCAGAAAGCCCAAGACGAGCTCGCAGGCCCTCTGTCATCTCACTTCCCGCCGCAAACCCCACCATCTCCCTTCTCCATCGCAAGGACGAGGACGGTGGCTCTGAATCCGTTCCCTACCAAGATGGCCCCATTCAGGTCATTCCAGGCATATGGATAGGCTCCGAGGACAACGCTCGCGACTGGAAAGGTCTCGTCGAACGAGGCATCCGCTCCATCCTCAACGTTGCAAAGGAAGTCGCTTCCCCATTCGATACCCTCCAATCCACCCACATCCTCCGCCCTGCTATGTCTACCCCTGATTTTAGGCATCGCAGCCATCCCGATCCCACTTACTACCCCGCACATGTCCCTAGTGGCAGACCAGCAATGCATTATCTCAAGCTCCAATGGTCCCACGGCCAGCAGGATCTCGTTGACGACGGTTTCAAGGCTGGTATGGCCTTTGCGGACGCCGCCCTCGCCCGTGGCCAAGGTTGCCTTATCCAGTATGTTTCCAGTCATCCCATCCTTTTATCAATCTCACCGTTTATCAAATAAAGTTGTCAATGTGGCATATCCAGATCTGCCACCATGGTCATTGCTCTCGTCATGCGTGCAGCAGCTGAGCGTCACTCAACTGTCCCACCCGAGGTATGGGCTTTACCAGGCATGCAAGGTGCATATTCTTTTGTTAAAGAAAAAAGTCCCCATGTTGGCCCAAACATGTCGTATGTGCTATCTCTCCTATCTATTACCATTCATTTATCGCTCTCTAGTCTTATTTATCAACTTTTGGAATACGAGAAAAAATTGAAGGGAGAAAAGGGAATTCCTTCAGACTCGGATGGTTCATCCGGTAGCACCGATGACGAAGAGGAGTGGGGTCGTCGTCGCCAAATGATGGAAGAGGCTTCCGATAATGACGCCGAAGAACGAGAGAGCAGTCTGGTCATGCAAGAAGCCAAAGCTTTGGACAAGGCGATGGAGGACAGAATCGTCGCCCGCAAGTCGTCCGCTTCTTCCATCAGCTCAACTGGTTCTGTCCTTGGTATGGGTCCGGCGTGGAGAAATCGTTATGCGTCTCGTAAACGAACTGGCTCCCTTGCTAGCAACAAAACCAACGGAAGCTTCCTGAGCGAAGACCTCGTGGAAGAAGAGGAAGAACAGGAACTCTTGGGCGTCGGGGGCGGCTTCGATACTGAGAGCCGCCAAAGTCGCGCAGAGGACTCCGTGACTTCCTCACCTGATGACGAGCACGTCGGCACTCCTCGAACGCTCATATCGCTGGTACCACCAGGGCCAAGCACCGCTCGTCCTCCGCCATCTGCGCCTGTGTGGCAAACCTCGTTTTCAATTCCCCCTCTGCCAGCGACGGCCATTCGCTCGACATTTGAGCTCCCATCCCGCCCCAAGCTGAAAAACAAACTCCGTCCCATGGGTCTCTACCTTCTTCCCCCTGTTCCGTCCTCTCCTGTCACCCTTGTCATTGAAACCGAGGAATCGCCGCAGACCAAGGTTCAACCTCGCACTGTCAAAAAGAGCTTGGGATTACCGCCTGTTCGACAACGGGCAGAGTCGCGCAAACTTGTCCCCCCTCCATTGCATTTGCGCAACAGCGCTTTGCGGAAAGCATCAAACAGCGCTTCTGAGATGGCCTCTGTGGTTTCCACCCCTTCACAGACGCTATTTGTTTTCCCGCCATCACCTACGCTGACGACTCGCACGCCCTCTACGATGACGCTGATGTCAAATGTTGTCGGACCTGTTCCCTTTCCCAGCTTGTCAACCCCTCGTGTATCAACTTTCCACTCCAAAGGCCGCACGCGGTCATTCATTGGGTTAGGCGGCCCGCCTACCCCAACAGTTGCTTTCTCAAAAGTCGATGTCCGTGGGCATGTTGGCCTCACGTAGGATTCTTTCCTCCTCCCAGCCAACGCTATGACGATGAAGAATATGCTGATGAAAGACTTTCTATGTCTAACCATGCCTCCATTGTTATTGCTTGAAAATTCTCTTTATTCTCCCCCTTGTTTTCTTTCGGAATTTAGGCTCAATTTTATGATTGTACCCAAAATCGGACCTTTCACGTTTCCCTCTTGATTATTGGCTGCACTTTTTTTGTATTCTTCTGCATTTCTTCCAGTTGGGTTGTCGTTTACATCGCTTTTGTACCACAAATCTCGTTGGATCCTCGCATTTCAGCATCACCTTCAATCCAACTCCTTTCCTCCTCTCCAATCAATATGCTCATGTTTGTTGAGTACTTCGTCTTCATTTTTGCATGTATTTATGCCGTACGATAGGGGCACATACCCTTCCGCTCACTGGATGTCGTGGATGAACATTGTTTTCCTTTTGAAACCCTTGTGAAGGGAGATACGTAAATTATAAATGTATACAGCGTGTATGGTATATTCCGCATTTACTAAGAACCGAACACCCTGCCCACGCTCTTCTTCACTGCTCCAGTGAGCAGCTGTCCCCCAATTCCGCCCAGGCCCCAGCTGCCTCCAGCAATACCGTTGGCCCATTTTTGTTTGGCGTCTCGATCCCTGCATTTCAATCTTGGTCATTAGGAAATGATGGATATGGAATTATGCTCACGCATAGGTAAAACCAATGACATTGGTGAAATTGAACACTAGCGCTAGAATGACGATGGGGATAAAGCTATAATGTAATTTTCAGGCAAAGGCCTCAAAGGAAATGGGGATTCGACGCACGAAAACCCAAGCTTTAATAGGGACACGATCAAAAGTGCAATCCAAAGCGCTGGGAACACGTAGAGTGCAATCTGGTGAACCACAAAAAGTGAATAAGGTGTCCTGAGATATATTAGAAAACGACCGGACCCAGAACATCCTGAATTTAAATGATGTAAGTTATCAACTAAATCAATGAGGTGCTTTCGAAACTTACTTCGAGTCGATTGGATTGGCCGGTCTTGATGGCTGAGCGGTCTGCTATGAGTACGGCGGTGAAGGGGGCTGAAGTAAGATACTTGCATCTCGACTCTCAAATACCCAGTAACTCTCTCCGTCCTCGTCGACCTGAGAAAATGGAATGAGAACAAGGCGGGAGATGATATTTGGGGGTTCAATGCGAACCTGATTCCAGAAACGGAGTCCCACCAGTGTCCGGCCTGACACGTTCTGAAAACAGAAGAATAAGCAATTGGACGCCTTTGGGACAAATTAATAACGTACCTGGCAATTCCAGAAGTCCATTGCTAATAGCACAACAACTATAACGGTCTATGGCGAACAAGCAGATGTATTGGTCGATGTCCAAGTATATGAAACGAAGCAACTCACTGTCAGAACAAAGTTCCTTGTAAACCACTCGGATAGGACGTAGACTACAATGGCAGCTATGCGGAAGAAATACAATAAGAAAAGAGCCAGTGGATGGGAAGACTGTCAATGAAATGCTCAGGATTCCGCTCCATGGTTGAGAGGGATGTAAGTACTTGTCGAAAAATGGCTCCAATTCCTGAATTCACGCGTTAATGCATACACACACAACCTCTGCATCTATGAGGAATTTCTACCTGATTCAGCATCTCCTTCCGTCGTGGCCATTTGGTTTGACGTCCGAGCTGTTGGAGTCAATACCACCGGTATTCTAGCAGTTTTGGGCGGCGCATTAATATTTACAGATGGAGCCACTGAAGGCTCATCTGCCTCAATAGTATCGAGAAGAGGTTGGGATACGCTCATCGTTGTGAATAATAGGGATGCTATGCTGTCCTCATGTCGGAAGGTGCAGGAAAGCCAAGCCAAACAAGATACAGCGGACCGGACCGGACCGCGTGGACTATACTACGCGTCGCGCAGGAGAGTGGATGCATCAGGTCCTGTGAAAAGTCTACTTGTCGGACGGTTGACGCGTTACTCGTGGTTCTCTAATTTTCTACTCCTTTTGTTACTACGGTACTCCTTGCGCTCTCCGTTAGGCATCTATCTTGGGAAATATGAGTCTACGCAGCGCACTCCCTCCGCGCTCTCATTTCCTCTAAGCTGTGGCTCGTGTGCTCAATGATATGCATCCTTGGGATTGTTATACTATTACCCACCCAGGTGCTAAGAATACTTAGAATGATCGACATGCACGTGATCGTTTTTTAGGTGGTGTTAGTTAGTAACTATTAATATCATAGAACCTGTTCAATGTTCACGACCTGTCAAGTTTCTCACTCGGCTAGTACCTGTTTGCGCTTATCGGACACTCAGTAAAAGGAATCTGCAAATAATGTCTGCTTCGCCCTCGTTGTTCTGGTTTCCGCCTAGGGTTATCCCACAGGTGGACTAAGAATAACTTACCTGGTTGACTATCGCTCAACGTTATTCACGCCCTTCCCGGATCACGCTGAAAGTGAAAGAAGTCCACCTGCTCGGATGTCCTGATAACTATTAATACGTGTTGCATACCCGTTGCGGTTCCCTCGCTTTCCCTTCTCTCGCCTCCCAATGTCTAGTGAGAAAGAAAAAAGTTATCCCAGCCATGCCGCACAGGATGCGAACTCGGACGCTGAATCACTACAGAGTCCTACAACCGATCCTTTGACTGGCGAGCACCAGCTAGTTCGCCAGTTGAAAAACCGGCACATTGCAATGATCAGGTCAGTGGTGTTCCCGGATATCAATTACCCAATTCTGAGCATCGACCTTGCTCCAAATTCAGTATCGGGGGGGTCATTGGAACTGGTTAGTGTGAGGAATGAACACCAATAGCACCACTCATGTCTTCGCTGGACTTCCAGGCTTATTTTTGGGCACCGCAAATGCCCTACGAAACGGTGGACCAGTTGGTAATGAAACCTCTTTCTTTTAGCCGACTTGTATTCTGACTTTTTTCTCTTTTTGTGCGCGATGAACAGGCCTGCTGCTCGGATATATGACCATGGGTTCTATTTGCTATTGTATTATGGTATGTACTCCCATGAGACCTTCGAGTAGTTCACTCACCTGATTGCTTATGCCCCACAGATTTCTTTAGGAGAGATGGTGGCCTACTTGCCCATCCCAGGTGGGCACATCAAACTGGCCGAACGTTTTGTCGACCCTGCCTTTTCTTTTACTATGGGATGGAATTATTGGTACGTACCGCGGGCATCTTGCCCGTGGTTTTGCCCATGAATTAATTATTCTCTACAGGTATAATTGGGTCATCGTTCTCCCGGCAGAATTGAGTGCCGCTTCGGTTTTGATTGGCTTCTGGCACAAGGCTGTGAACCCCGCTGTTTGGGTCACGGTGTGCATGATCGTCGTAATCGTAATCAACTTATTGGGAGCGGGTGAGCGACCCCGGGACACCAGTAAATGAGGAGTCTGATCCTTTCATGCAGGTGCTTATGGAGAAGCCGAATTTATCTTCGCGTTCGTCTCCTTGATTTGTATTGTTATCGCTCTGACTGAGTTTGGGATGACAGTTCCATCAAAGTCATCACCATTACCGGCCTCATTATATTGGGTATCGTCCTCGACCTCGGTGGTAAGTATGGCGCCGCTACTCCCTCCTTCGTGTCTCAAATCAGCTTAGGTGGACCGGACCATGACAGACTTGGATTTCGCTACTGGAAAAATCCTGGGCCATTCGTCCAGTTCAATGGTATCGCAGGGGCAAAGGGCCGGTTCCTGGGATTCTGGGCCGTGTTAACGCAAGCAGCTTTTTCTTATATTGGCACTGAGATTGTTGCAGTAAGCGGGTCTTCTTTAGTGCTTCTCAACGTGCTACATGCGAATCATCTAGATCGCCGCTGGCGAGGCAAAAAATCCAAGGCGTAATTTGCCAAGGGCCATCAAGCGAGTTTACATTCGTAAGACATAGAACGCACCCTTGATAATAGGTCTCAAACTTATTGACCCACTCCCCAGGAATCCTGCTTTTCTACATTCTTGGGACCTTCATAATCGGTCTCCTTGTCCCGTCGAACTCGGATGGCCTTAACCTCAAGGAGGGCAAAGGAACTGCAGCTGCATCACCGTTTGTCATCGCCATTGAGCGTGCAGGTATAAAAGCGCTGCCATCGGTGAGTTGGCTTAAAATCTTTTCAAGGAGGATGCCGACAATCCTTCACCAGCTCATCAACGCATGCTTATTGACGTCCGCTTGGTCGGCTGCGTCCAGCGATTTATATACGAGTTCACGCGCCCTTTGTAGGTTCTCCATTTTATTACCGCTTTACAACATGGCTTAATCGACCGTTGCTCTACATAGATGGTCTTGCTGCGTCAGGAAATGCCCCAAGGATATTCCTCAAAGCGTCCCGCAACGGGCTGCCTTACGTCTCTGTGATTTTCAATTCCTTCTTTGCTCTTCTCGGCTTCATGGGAACTCAAGCGGGTTCAGGACGGGTATTTGGCTGGTTTGCCAACATGACGGCTATCGCGGGCCTCATGACCTGGTTTGGAATCGCACTCACGTACCTTAGATTCTACGAAGGCCTCAAAGCTCAAGGCATTGATAGAACCACCCTTCCATTCTACTCCAGGTTTCAACCTTACGCTGCTTGGTATGCGATGATCGCTTGTTTGCTTGTGTCTATTGTAAGTTCTCGATATCTCAACTTTTTTTCCTCAATAACTCATCTGATACAGTTGAGCGGCTGGTCTGTCTTTCTCAAAGGTCAATGGGCCAGCGACACCTTCGTTACAAACTATCTCCCTCTTGTCCTGTTCCCAATCCTATATATTGGAGCCAAATTCTACTACAGGGAAAGAGTGAAGCAACCTCATGAAATGGACTTCATCACGAACATCAAAGAAATCGAGGCCGAAGTGTAAGCAGCATTACAACATTCCTGACGTTGAATTCGATTAATGGTGGTCCTCCGCGATTAGTTATGACGAGCCTCCTCCCAAGAACAAAGCTGAGGCCTTCTGGCGGTGGTTGGTATGTAGACCCCATTTAAAATGTCCAAAGCGAGCAAGGCCTTTAACGTTATTGCCTTTTCTTTTCTAGATGTAATTATCTATCGAGGGTTCGACGAGGAAATCTGCGATAATTAATTATGAACCTTTCTTTTTTTCGTGTTCCCGCCTTCAAATTTAGCCTAAGCATTCTTTTCTGTTTGTCTAAGATCTAAGGTTCGAGACGTACAAATGATAAATGAATTGTTAATGAAAACACCCAGAGAAAAAAGCTGCAGATATAAATTTAAATGTTGAGCTCTAGAGAAATGCAAGTACACAGTATCGGAAACACTAAGATGAAATGTTTTTGTAAAAAAAAAATGAAGTTTGCCGCTTCATAGGCTTTATGATTTTGACGCGGGGATATGAAGGTTGATTGCTGAGGAAAATTGAAAATGAAAACCTTGTAAATGAAGTAGGAAGGGAACAGACATACCTCGATACCAGTTTAGGGCGTCAGACGGTGTCGGAGCATCGAAGTATAGTATAGCTTTGTTGTCCACTAGTCGAAGAGCTACAGAAATTGAAGAATACTGTTGGTGAAAGTTCGGCATTAAATAATGGACACAATACCATTTCCATGCACGATACTGGCTGGTTGTGGCAGTGTTTGCATGCGTAATACCGCCCACAAGTCCACTGGCGACGTTGGGTCCTGACCCTCCGAAGGGTCACGGCACAACACAAGGAGATCATTGCACAGAATGCCAATAAGCGGACGTGGCGTCAGCTCTGGAGCCAAACAATCTACTTGCACAGTGGATGCGTCTCCTTGAGCATTGATGGCTTCGAATGACACAACCGCTTTGCGAACAACGCGAGTTAGTAATAATGGTCCATCCATAATAAGTCGTCTGTTGGACAACTCGTAAATCTTTTTTGTGGCCAATGAAGACTGGCAGAGAACTTTTTACCTATGAGGTTGAACGAGAGGGCTAGGGAATTTGCCACGTATCCGAGTTTGCCACTGCACGAGTTTCCGACGGGATTCCGATTCGCGCTTGCCCTCGTTCATGTTGTTGGCGAGCAGGGCAATTTCGGCCAGGGCACGATCCAGAGGGTCGTCCATAAAATCGTATGTTGGGGGAGTACTTCGCAAAAGTTCCTCCAGCTTTAAACAAACAACGTGAATAAAGTTTTACTGAAGGAAAAAGAAAAAAGACAAAAGACATACAAGGAGCTTGTAACGAGGAACCCGTTGAACGGGTAACAAAAGATATCCTTCCAAATTGAGTTGAGTGTGTCGAGGATTCAGGCGGCAACGTTTGAGGTAGGACTTTATCCGCTTCCGCTGACTTGTCGTAAGATTAGGAATTCCCGTTGCTGCCGGAGAAGTATCCGGCAGGACATTCGGGCTACTGGTGATGGCCATGCTAATGCCCAGTCCCACAAGCTGAGCTGTGCTCGAAGAAGGAGAAAGGGCGGAACCAGGACTTGCAGTTCCTGGTGAATTCCTATCTGACGTCCAATACTTGACCCGTTGAACGGAACTGTCAAAGTTACTTTTTTTTTTTGGGAGCAGATTCAGCAATTTGTTCTCACCCTCCAAGGAGCAAGGAGACACACGTACTTGATATAGCTCGAGTACATCCTCATGAACGCGGCATGTTTTACAAATATATTTCCGACCGCTTTGGCAACGTCGAACGAGAGTTGGCCGTCGCTGTCGGTATCTTGCATCGCTGCCTGACTTTTCATCAGCGGAGCAGCTGCGCCTTCAAGTGCGGGTAGGAAACTGTCATTGTGGAAGGAAAAGAGAGCATCAATGCCGCCGAATACGACCTTGCGCTCGGAAGCAGGTACAACTGTGTCCTTGCTTGATCCCACTCCGCTTAGCAGATTGACGGGCGTCGAGGCAGGCTTGATGTAGATGTCAACCAGCTCTTGCAAGCCCTTGACGTAGGTCCGTTCCGTCCTAAGCAATCTTATCAATCACATCGAACAAAAATAAGTCATAAGAAGGGCTTACAACACGATTTCCCGGATAACCATCGCACGCTTGCCCTTATCGTCCTTGTACTTGCGCTCCTCTGATGAACCGTTACTATCCGTCGTCGCCACGCTAAGCGTCTGGCTCGAAGAACCGCTGCGAAGACCTGCGATTGAATCAGAGGACCGCAAGTGACCCGAACTATCCGACACCGACGCCAGGGTCGATGACGAAGCCATCGATGGCTCGCGCTGTGGCTCGACGATCGTCGGCCGTCGGGAACGCACTGTTGTCTGATGCTCCTCCTGACCAGAGGAACTGTACATGCTCAGAGGGTTGCCCTGTTGGACAGTTCCAAGATCATTCATGTCTTTCAGATAGGCCATGACGGATCTCAATGCACGCATATATGCATCGCGGGCACGGTCTTCCTCGCGCCGAATGTATTGCTCGTGGTCAAGGACAGGGCTGGGTGTAAGTGTCCTTGCTTCTTGACCAGAAACCGGCCCCGTCTCTTCGCCATCGCGTGAGACGACGATGCCCGTTACAAATGTCGAGTTCTCCGGTATGCTGAGAGACATCGAACCAGGCGCATCCACAGGTAAGAAACTCCGCCGCTTGGCTCTCGGATGTGTGGTAGGTGGAGATAGAAGACCGTTGGGTGATGGAGGAGGAGGTTGGATGGATGGAACCTGGAGGGCTGACTCGTTCAAGGGTTGCGGGGGAGGGTTAATAGAGGCTGGGTTTGTCAGTGGAAAAGCGTCGAGCATGCCGCTCGTGGACAGACGGAGATCAATCTGGGGAGTTTTGCTTATTCGATCCGCTCCTGCTCTCGAGATAGATCTTGTAGGCGTGCCGGAGGATGTTTGTGGTCGAGTAATGCGAGGCGGATTGGGAGCGTTTGATGGCAGAGGAGGAGGGGTGTCCGGCTTCATTTTACCCATCGACATCTTCTTCAGGAATCCCCAGCGACTACTCTTCTCTCTGGTAGATCGTGATCGTGATGAGCCATCGCCGTCTTCGAGTTTGACAGGCATCTGGATCGGCGGATTGCTTGAAGGCGCGTATAAGGACCGGGTGGGATTGTCATTCACCATATTTGAGCCCTGCGAGTTATCCCACATCGACTGACTCAACTGAGGCCTCAGGGCATTGGGAGTAGCACGCGATGTTGAACCAAACTGCGAGGAAGGGCCTAGACTGGCAAATCGCTTATTGTATTGTTCTGGAGTAGTGCTTGTAGTAGCGCCTGCGCTCATATTCAAAAGGTTTGAACTGGAGAGCGATGTGGGATATTTGTTAATGGCGGGTCGTGTGGGCATCTCGCTCTCTGCAGGAGTCGCGTTTGCAGACTTTCCACGACGCAAATCCCCTGCACTCTTCATCTTGCGAATCTCGCGTTCTCCGGCGGCTTCGTCAACTCGCCCAGCGGTTCCCGGTCGCAGAACGTGTGGGTCGAGCATGGCGCTAGAACCTGATTTGGTGCGAGTCTGTTCAAAGTAGGCGCGATTAGGGGTTGTGCGTGTTCGCGTAAGAGGTTTATTCTCTGGGAGAGGAGGAGGAGGATTTGCGTTGAGGGGTAGAGGAGAAGTTGTGGATCTTGAGAGGAATGGAGCGCGGTCGGGAGTGATCGTGTGATCTTCCTCTTCTGGAGAAAGGACAAAGCGGCCTTGAGGACTTGAGTCTTCATGGTCAGAAAATTCGTCGATGTCGGTGCCATCGGTGTCTGCATTTGAACCTGCTGACAGGGGCATCATAGGGGTGGAAGGAGGATATGCGGGTGTTGATGGGATTTTAGCCAGTAGAGGGTCGACCAAAGCTTTCCATGGGCCTTGGAAAGGGTTGCCATCGATACAGAGAGTTTGCAAGGCAGGAAGGAGACAAAGCCAGCTGGGGAGAGCATTTAGCTTGTTCCTGCGTATGCTGATGGTATGTATTTTGTCGAGATCAAGGAGGGCATCAGGCAAGGTGTTGATGCCAGTGGAGTCTGCGATCAAAACGCGGAGATTCAAGAGGCCAGCGAGAAATACGGGTAGGACTCTGAGAGGGTTTGAGGCGACGTTGAGCTCCTCGAGGGTTTCGCAGATGGCGAGAACTGGAGGCAAGGCACCGAGAAAGTTTGCGGAAATATCGAGGCAAAGGAGGCTGTGAGCAATCTGGGGTAGAACAGAAGAGAGGAAAGCGGGAACTGCATTTGGAGTAGAAGATGATCCTATGAGAAGATGAGTGGTACCTATAGAGATGATGGATAAGGGAAAAGAAAGGACAGGTGACTGGTGAAAGACGGACCTGGCTGGACCTGTAGCTGGGCGATAGGCGCGTTATCCCCCTGGACGATGAGACCGCGACCCTCGTCAGCGACGACTGCTGCGGAGGTGCGTTCTTCATGCTTTTCATCGGAATCTGCATCGATTGCATCGAGGCTGGGCTCGTCGTCTGTTTCGTCCTCTGACATGGCTACCTCATCCTTCTCATCGACGGTCTGCCAGCTGATGTCGTAACTGGGTTTCTGGGAAAGGAGGGGAGGGGAAATTTCGTGAGCCTGGTTTGATGAGAGACCGTTTCCTAGAGAGGAAGATCGGGAACGGACGCTGCCAGAGTAGGATTCGGACCAACGGGAAGTTGTGAGGAGTGGGGGGCCGCGTGCGGAAGTGGACTGGACAGGATCTGTGGGAAGAATGCGAACGACCGAGTCGGAAGTGTAGCCAATGGGAGGAGGGTCATCGTCGGGAGAGGCTACGAGGACGGAGTAGTCGACATAAGGAAGGGCACTGCCAGAACTGGTATAGGCCGAGGAGCGAGTAGAAGAGGAGGCTGCGGAGGAGAGTGGCGGAGGGGATTTGTGACGAAATGGGTATGGGTCTGGGTACTGCGAGGGGTCTGGAAGAGGCATAAGTTCCAGTACGGGATCGTCGTCAACCCTCAATCTTATTTCCTTCCCAATACATAAACACACCACAACATTTATTTATTTAAAATTCATTATCCTCAAATACAACCCGTCTCTTCGTCGTCGTCGTCGTCGTCTTTTTCGCCGCCGCCGCCGCTGGCGTTCGTCGTTCACTAGTCCCCCCCTCCACGTCCAGGTGCAGCGTCTCAAACACAAGTCGCTTCCGTGTGCACTTGAACGCCAGATTGTTTTCCCCACTCGTCCCCAGTCCCCGCAACGTCGAGAATCGATCGCTCGGTGGACTTTGAGTGTGAGGCGCCGGAAGACGGTGGATCTCGACCAGTCCGTGATGTCCTGGAAATATGCTGGACAGTGCCGGGTTCGCTGAGCCATCATCGTGAGTGTCCATCCTTGTTTCCTCTCAGGCTCCACATACCTGTAAACGCCGAAATCGTGACCGCTCCATCTGTTGCCCACCCAACCTTCTCCATCCATCCCGCTCCTCCCCACCCACTCGTCGATATTTCCGGAGCAAGGCTTATCGACGCGCACCCATGCCCATGCTTATGCAATAAACTTTTCAGTGAGTGCAAAAAATAAAGCATCCCCTATTTTTCCGTCAGTCGGTCCTGTTTCCTTCGTTACCTCCATCATCTAACCCACCTGTCCTGTCAAATTCCCCCATGCCGCTGATCCCAACCCCGGAATGCAAATCCGCAATGGAACCGTCGTGTCTCTCTCAAGCTCTTTGCTTATTTCCCCAAGCACTCTGCTCGTAGATAGTCCTTCTCTTCCACTATCCACAAACTGTACCATCTTTTTATCCACTGCCTCTTCTATTACCTCCCGAGGCACACGGCTTGACAGCTCGAAAGGCAGACAGAACGATTCCCCGTTTCTGAGCAGCAGTACCCTTCAGCCAGTTCATGCCAAGGTAATCTGCACTACAACGTACTGGTTCATGTCCCCCACCGTCGTTTTAAATTGCTTCATTTTCTCGTATCTCCATGCAATCTTAACCTTTTGCGACGCATCTCCCTCATCTTCCTCCTCCGACTCTGGCGCATTCCAAACCTGCGACTTTGAAATCCACATTATATCCCCTACAAAATCAGCCGTGTTCTGTCCAACCACACATATTCGCTGCCCGCTCGCTAATCCTTGAGCCACAAAGTACTTTTGCACCAATTCACCATAAGACGAGTGCACATCAGGTGCCGCGAATACCAGTGAACACGAAAGTGGGAGACCCCCACCCAAGATATCGTCCAACGAAGAAATCCCTGTAGATGTGATGAGAGTGAGATTAGACGCTGGAGATATGCGCGTCCGTGGATAGCTGGGCAGTGTCGCTCTGCCCGTCGCTTTGCGTTTGAAGGATGTCATCGTTGTAGCAGATAAGATTCCAAAAATATTTTATTCTCACGGAACGCGTTCTGGTTCTACCCCTCACCATGTTATGGCGGGGACTCAGACACTGGACGCCGTATGCCCCTCGACACTATGCATTTAAGCACACCCAAACCCGTTCGTTTTCGTGGCAGCGTCCGCACCCTATCTGGATCTCGAGGGCGAAGTCTATCGGAATATTCTCCCTCAAGGTTTTGTGGTTCCCCTACCTCTCTGTCAGTCGCATAAAATTCAAGTAGCATTACAGGTAGCCAACTATCTATTCGCAGTGCACCTCTTCGTGACCTATGTAGGGCGTCTTTCATTTGTGAGTGTTCTCAACATTTCCATATTCGCAATGGTACACATCCCAATACAGATGGCAGGTCCTTCAATGCTGCCCACTCTAGCTGCCGGTGGTGAACTTGTCGTTGAAGATTGCTTGACTTACCGCCTATTCCCAGAAAAATTAGCTCGTGGAGACCTCCTCATCCTGGAATCCCCAATTCAGCGCGGTCACGTCATATGCAAACGCCTCATCGGACTTCCTGGTGATGTCGTCTGCGTAGATCCAACGGGCCGGCTCGCGCCATCCACTGAGCACGTCGTCGTGCCGAAAGGCCATATCTGGATAAGCGGCGACAATGCTGCGGAATCGCGGGATTCGCGTCTGTATGGTCCTGTCCCTATGGCCCTCGTTCACGGGAGGTTACTCGCCAGGGTGAGCGTCCCATTGATTCTGTAAAAAAGGCGTTTCGATGCTGATGTAAAGGACAGGTCTGGCCTCCGAGTGCCATGACCATTTTTCGAAACCCAATGACATACATAGATTGATTGACGAAGCACCTTCGGAGAGCCAAATTTGTGTTTGCACTTCCTTTGTTCAATTCCGATACCCTACATTACCCCCAAACCCTTGTATCTCCGCCATTATTACGATATGGACGCCTATTCCATGTCCCAAAACCGCCCATACCAGTTGGGTAAAAAAGTATCTATTGTATTCCCGGGCTAGCGAGAGAAATTCATAGAATATCCTCCAGATCCGTTTGGTTCGAATTTAAAGTTGTCCGTGGACAAGCCGAAATTCCCTATACACACGATGTGAGTTTCCAACTGTCAGCTACAGTGCCATCGAAACGCGAACCCAGAATACTGTTTCCGAGGCCTTTCAGCTTGCCCAACATCTCATCTGTTTCTCGTTTCTGAGCTGCTTCAAGACGTGGCTTGAGATACTGCAACTTCCTTCTCGTTTCATTCAATTGTGTGGGTGATGTGTAAAGTTTGAGGAGAGTGTTATAGTCTGCAAATCTTCTGGGTCGATGTTAGAGACAATGTGGAATCGACGGACCTTCTTGCACTGATGTGAGGCTGGTCCAGGTATTTAGAATATCATTGGAGGCTGCGCGTCTCTCCAGGGCCTTGATATACGTCGGATCGTCAAGAATTGCTGCAGAACAACAGTCAACAGACGGTTCAAGAGGTATCGTCCTCGTAAAAAAAAACCTTGAGTACAAGCCTGGACGGCTTCCTTGTGATCACCCTTTTGAACTTGAGGTATGAAATTTGAGTATTTTTGTCGATCTGCCCATGACACTCACCAATTTCACGAAACACGCGCCAATGTTGGCATTGAGTACGGAACGAAGCCGCACAGATTCCTTCTCAGATTCAGTGACAGCCGGTGAAGAAACATCAACGACCGCCTCCTCCTTCTCCCCTTCATCATCGCTGCCCTTTTTCGTCGATGGATCTTCTCCAGGGATTTCATCCTGTTCGCTCACATCAGGCCTAGGTTTTGTGGGGCGCTTCGGCAGCGAATTGAGGGCTGATCGATAGGCAGTAAGAGCCTCGTTCCACTTTCCAGCGCGAAAACAATCATTTCCTTCTTGCTTTCGTTCATTGGCAATGTCTAGATAGTTCTGATGGCTCTTTAGCACCTGCGTGGAATAAGCCCGCACAAAACTTACGCACTTTTTCCAGGACCTCTTCTTCTGGTGAACTGGGGGAGTCTTGTGTTGGCATTTCAAATGGAAGGATGATAACCACTTGCGTCAGAGGGACATTCCATTTCGGGAGCAAAATAGATAAGATAAGATCTCATTGCCTAAGCGCATTCAAGTTCCAGCGACAGTCACTGCCTGCGTTATTGCCAGTGCTATCCATCGAACTCCTGCTTTCTATGTCACTACATTTCCCAGTTGTACCAATGTAATCAAAGTTCAGGCCAGAAGGAATAGGCAAGGCGCATTCAAGGCGGATTATCCGGATCCATACCTACGCCAGGTTAGTCGTTATCCTTCCCTTCCTCCTGGAGCTGCTAAAAAAAGGAGTTGTTGTCAACTTCCGCTTTATAACTACAGTTACATGAACCAATATACCATTGATTTAATCTGCGAACAGTCAAGGGTGCACGCTTCTCAAGTAAGTAACTTCATCTATGCTCGCCGACTTGGCAACATAAACGAAGCAAACGATCTATAGACAGATTGCAGATACAAAAACCGTGCTGACCAGGCCTAGGGTTTGCAGACCGGATAACAGTTGGCCTGATATTATTTCAACTTCCCTTCGCCATTAGCATGTCACAGACATATCTTTGAAAACTGATGGTGTTATGCAAACTTGCTTGGGACTCGTCGCTTATTTCCCACCAACCATCATCTGGTAATCTCGCGAGGACGCTCCAAGGAAAGAGAGCAATGGACCGGATGCTTAAATTCAGAACGAGCCAAGCATAGCGATCGTGTGGCAGTGTCGTTGTTTGGCACTACTTAGATCAGATCAGATCTAACCGAGTCATTGAGAGGATTATTTAGAGTGGAAAAAAAAACTTCGATCTCCTCTACTTACTCCCTTCCACAATGTCCAAACCGGTTTTCTGGCTCCGCTGCGAAAAGAAGGAATTTGAGCGCCGTGCAGCTCTTACTCCCACCACGTCCAAGAAGTTGATTGACGCTGGCTTTGAGATCTTCGTCGAGCGCGACGAACAACGCATCTTTGATGACTCTGAATACGAGGCGTCAGTTCGCTTCCTTACATATCGATCCCATCTTAACACATCTACAGCGTTGGATGCAAGCTTGTCGATAACAATACGTGGCCCGCCGCCCCAGTGTCCGTTCCCATCATTGGCCTGAAGGAGCTCCCGGAATCGACGGACCCATTACCCCACACCCACATCCAATTCGCTCATTGCTACAAGAAGCAAGCAGGGTGGTCCAAGGTGCTATCGCGATTCCATCGCGGAGGCGGCACCTTGTATGATATCGAATTTTTGAACGACCCTCAAGGACGTCGGGTTGCTGCTTTCGGTTTCCACGCAGGGTTTGCTGGTGCCGCTGCTGGCGCGTTGGCCCTTGCTGCTCAACGCAAGGGCGAGACACTTGGTCTTCTTACTCCTTTTGAAAACGAAGCGGCCATGATTGCCCAAGTCAAGGAATTGTTGGGCGGCAGTGGAAAGGGCGTTAAAGCCCTTGTCATCGGTGCACTTGGTCGTTGTGGCCGTGGCGCTGTCGACCTTTTCAGGAAGATCGGACTCGACGAGTGAGTCCCCATATGTTTATCATATCCTGTTGATTTATCGTTTTCTCCAGGGATGATATCCTCAAGTGGGATTTGGCAGAGACTGCCAAGGGCGGACCCTTCAACGAAATTCTCGATGTCGATATCTTTGTCAACTGCATATACCTTTCATCTCAAATACCAAATTTCATTGATCACCAACATATCGCCGCTGCTGGAAAACAACGAAGACTGTCTGTGGTTGTGGATGTCAGCTGTGACACAACCAACCCATTCAACCCCATCCCCATCTACAACATCAATACTACATTCGATAAACCCACGGTTCCTGTTGACGTCGGGTAAGCCTATTTTTATTATTAGAATTCTAGGAGAAAGGACTGACTGCTCTCAGAGTTGAAAATCCCCCTCTCTCAGTGATCTCAATTGATCACCTACCTACGTTACTTCCACGGGAAGCATCTGAACAATTCAGTGGCGATCTACTTCCCTCACTGCTAGAATTCCCTTTGCGCAAGACGGCGCCAGTTTGGGTGCAAGCAGAGAAATTATTCAAGGAAAAGCTCGCCGAGGCAGCCACCGTGGAAGGCTTGTAGTTATAGAGCTAAACGGTTGAGGAACCTAGGCGGTAACATACTCTACTAGATGCAGCTATTATTGTCAGTACTGTGTGTTTTGATGAAGAGAAAGTGATTTTGGTCGTCAAGTAAGGATCGGCTCAGAACCGCCAAGACTGGAAACGCGGTCTATATGTACTGTAGGTATCATGTGGGTTTCGCCGCCTCTCGTTCTTCTTTTCCCCCAGGGCGCCCTTTCATTTCCTTGCACTGGTGCAGGTCCTTTCCTTTCTTTCTTAAATTCACTCTTTAGTTCCACGATGGATTATGCCATTCCAAAGATTTCCATCTCTCTAGCCCCACCAGAAGACCCACTCCCAGATCCGACATCTCCGTTCACTTCCCTTGCCTTCGCCACCAAGATTGTAGATAGCGACGGCTTTAGGCCTAGCCATCTCACTCCACCTCCCACGCCCACCAGTCTTAAACGTGCCCTCTCTCCTCTCATCCCTACTCAAGACAGCGGGAAAGGCCTTGACAGCCATCGATTCCAGGCGTTGCTAAACGCGACGAGGGAAAGAGGGGCCAACAATGGAGGCAAGAAACACGTTGATCTTCGCAAAGAGATTGCTTTGAAGGTGCATAAGAACAAGCAAGGTGTGTTCAGCTGATAATGACGTCCTCTCGTATTCGCTAATATTTTTTTCCAGTTGAAAGACGTGCTTTGTTCTTGTCAAAGGTTCAGGCCCCACCGTCACCTACTGCTGCACTTACCCCGAAGACACCTCCGGACTCTCCTGCCATCTTCCATTACACGCTTCCTTCTCCTGGTCTCGTGTCACCGCTCGCTCTGTTTGAATCCCTGCACGATAGCCGTGATGGTGTCCGTTGTGGTTGGGTGGAACAAGTCGACTTCAAGCAAGCCAAACCAGTTTATGAGAAAGCGAAAGTATATCCTGGGTTGCCTACCCTCGATCAAATCTCCGCCCGTTTGATTCCGCGCGTAGCCCAAGAGGATTTACCGGAATTTCCAGCCTTATCACCAAGAAAGGGACCGAAGCCAAGGCCTTCGCTCGGTGTTGGAAGGCTGAGGATGCCGTTACGAACCCAACCTACCAGTACAATGCCCTTGGAGCTCCAGCCAAAACCTCGAGCTTCATTGCCTCCCAAGTCCCCGCTCTTGCACCTGTCACCCGATTTGCACGTCACCACCTTAGTTGTTCCAAGGACCCATTCGCCTCCTTCTCTCCAACTCACCGAGATCAACCTCGATGCTTTTAATTCGAGAGACCAGAGGGCCCACAATATGCTTTCTACTCTCAGGCGGAGGATGGCGCCGTCGGAACGGAATATAAATTCTCGCAGTGATGAGACTCAAGTTCAGCTCAAGTGGAGACGACGTAGCGCCCCTGCAGACCTCATGCCTCTTCGTGCGCGGATTGGGTTTGAACATCCGATCCTTGCGCTCCCCGGAGGATTTTGAGAAGTCGATGGTGATATCATCCCATCACATCATGATTCCAAGTCTCGGAGAATTATTCCACAGGTTGTTATTTCGATATTTCTGATTTCCCTCTTTGCGCATTCGGACTGCTGCTATCACGCTCGTTAACTTTTCTTCGCGGGGTTGGGACAGGATCCCGTTTTGGAGTCAATCCGATGGTAGATTTTTTGTACGCATGTAGTAACATTGCAGTATATATAATATACAATTTGCATCCCTTCCATTTCCCAAGAAAAAAAACCCAGATCAAGAAACAAAGTAAAAATTTGACGCATTTTACGTTGGTGTTGGCGGCCTTCTATGTATTCTAGAGACGACATTGAGGCGACGAACTAGGTGAAGGTCAGGCATTTCTTTTCCATGTATGTAGGCAGAGCTTACCATAGTCAATATGTGCATGTCGGTCTAGGAGTTCGTCATCGGAATCGGCCAATGGGTCTTCTGAAATAACGCTTTGCCATGCCTCTGAGAAAGAAAGAAAAAATTATTCAAATAACCATGGTGACAGGCAATAGTTTACGTTGGAACATGGTGCGTTGGTGTCCCTCGGATGCTGATGGTCGATGTCCAGGTGGGCCTGAAGAGCAAGAAAATACTTATGAATTCAGTGAGAACAGGGCAGTGGTAATGGAACACTTGCGCCTGGATTCCGATGGTTGAGGAGGCTGAGTTTCTTGACCAGGGACGTAAAATAAAAATCTCTCATCCCGGCGACTATCTTGCAACAGGCGTTGATTTCGTGAAGGATTACTCCCCGATTCTGGGAGAGCTAATGTGTCGTAAGCCTAGAGGCAGAAGGGGATGAAGGAAACGGAAACACCTGTGACAAAGTGCGGCGTGTTTGTTTTTGACCGTTTCTCGTGGTCGGCAGTGGATACAAGCTTTTGCAGAAATAGGTTTCGGAGGCCGGACATCGTATTTCCCCATAGAATTTCTTGAGCAGTGTCGACGTTTTCCCTGCTGTACTCTGTAGCGGTAAGCGGCCGTAAATATGGTATCCTACCAGGATGCCTCAGCGAATATTGATCGTCAAATGGGTTTGGAGGATGTTCGGTCTCTAGATAGTGAAAGAGGAGCCAGAGAAACGCTCTTCCGCGGGAAGCAGAGGATATATGGGTGTTGGGAAGGAAAAGGTCCAAGAAATTCAACGAGCCATCAAAGTGAACGGTCGAAAGAGGCTGAGGAAATCAAGTGATAAGTCGAGGGAGGAAATTCAAGAACGGGCGGTACTGACGGCTGCGTGATTAGCAAGTACAAATATAAGGTTGACGACGCTGGTCGGTGGATGTTGGCCCTCCCTCTTGTTCGGGTAAGCACAAATCGATGATTTATTTGAGACCCCTTACAAGCTTTGCCAGAACTTCATCGGGTGTAGATGGAGGGGCGGCTTTGAGTTCGGAGGGAAGGAGAGCAGCTTTTAGACAATTCTTAATGCGGGGTGCATCCTGAGCATTGCCGTCGGTCTTTTGCAATGAAGGCACCGGATGATATGTTCTTAGCGCCGTCTTCATTTCCGGAAAGACTGTGATGTCATCCACATCAGTTAATTGAAAGAACACAATTCGCATGTTTCTTACAAGCCATAGTTGTGTTGATACGTCCGACGTTGGTCAGGAGGGCAATCTTGGCAAACTCGATACTGAAGGCAGGCGTCTCAACCATTTTTTCCTTCAAGACTTTAGAGCATTTACTGGAGGTATACAAGGCTGACACATATAAATCTCCAAATGTCACCTTTTCACCTTTCCCGGAGTCGGGATTGGTGAAAACAGCATGGTTGTCGGAGAATATGTAGTGGAGGAGATCGTATTGTACGTCCTCGCGCGTCAGTGGCTCTGCATCATTTCTTTTGATAGGCAAGGCTTTACGACTGAGATAGCCAACCCTGGTGCCAAGATCAAGAAATGGTTAGACCGGAGTAATGGCGCGAGAACATATAAATACTGACGGTGGGATAGCTTCCACAGCCCATGAGGGAGTCATGTTATGTGAGGACGATGCGGATGGGATGAAAGCCATGAAGAGCGAAGATACGGGCACGAGGCAATTACCTAGGCCAATAAAAAGGGCCCACACCTAACAATTTGAGTCACTGGTACAAAGGCGAGGACGTATAGCCATGAAGGAGCTCACGTGTATATGGAGTGCTAGATGTACTCGGAGACTTCGATCCGTGCCGTAAAGGTTGAAAGATTAGAAGAAGGGTAGCTGCCAGTGGAAAATGAGGAACAGAACGATAGAGGATTTAAGGCGGATCGAGACAATGGGGACCAAGAAAGTTTACTCAGCCTCCCAGCGACCGGTAGAAGAGAAGACGCGCGAGAACAAAAGAGACCGGTTTGCGTGTTTACCCAGAACCATATATCTAAGTAGTTACAATTACAGAGGACGCCTTGAGTCCGAAGGGCAACGACGAATTCCTTTTTGTCGGAAACGACTTTCCTTCTTGGGCATCCATCAATCGTCGATTACGTCAGCGGCCAGCGCGGCACGGAATTTTGAAAACAGACTCCAAACCTACTTACTACTCCTCCTCCTCCTCGCAATGGACCTCCAATTTAACGATGAAACCAAAGTTTGTCGCGTCTGAAGTCTGCGCTTATCTGACTGACTCTCTTACAGAAAGAGCTCGCTACTTTTATTGAAAGGGAACAGGCTCAGGTACTGCGTTTGCTGTCTCGTCTCGTTAAACCCATTTTGAGCTTTCGAAGGCCAAGATGAACAGTTCCATCCACACATTGACTGCTACATGCTGGGACAAGTACGTTGGTCTGCCTCTCCTCAGAGATTTAACTCATATTTGTCTGTACAGATGCGTGACTGGGACGCCCTCTACCTCTTTTTCCCGAAGCGAGTCAAGCTGTCTTGCGAATTGTGTAGACAGGTTTCTCGATACCAGCCTTTATTTGGTGAAGCAGATCTCGGAGCAACGAGAACATGGTAGATAGATCATGGCAACTACGGATATGTGTGTACTCCATCGTCTGTCCTCTAACGCCCTACCCTCGCATCCTACCCCACAAATACGCAACGGTTGCTGGCCAAAAGAAACAAAATGCATCCAGGATCTCTCGCTTTCTATGCAACTTGAGGGGTATCTCTATGGAGGGGGTAGAATTATCGTCCAACTGGAAGGCTTTAGTTTCATTAAACCTATCCATCGCTTCGTCCTTCTCCTGCCAAAGTTTTCGCAACCAGATATCGAAAGTGTCCTTCTCGTCATTTGGGATATCAACTTCCACAATGCGTTTGGCTTTGCGATCGGGTGTTTGGACACCAGATGCTCCTGCGAGATCACCGATAGGGACATTTTCAGTCACGTCGAACATTCTCAAATGCATGTGAATGGAAGGGGGAGGCACTCCATCAAAAAAGAGAGATCGTAGGGTATAATAGTCCTGACCATAGCCCATGGGTGGTATTCCTACGAGACTGGGTGAGTGTCCCCGCTCGTTCTATAGAATCTCATCTTACTTACCGGGGTATGCGACGGTCATATCTAGTAACCTTAGGTCGGGTATTCTGGGTGCAAGGGAACGTAAACTATAGTGCAAGCCCGTCGACCGTGGCAAAAGCACGTTCTTCATGTCAGACTTTTTTTGGAGTGTTAGATTTCTGTTTAGAATGATTTATAGTGGAGACTCACAATTCCCATCTTATCTGCGTACTTCTTGCTTCGTGGGCGCGTGTCCTTACTCACCAGGGTGCCTTCAGGGTAAAGCATGAAGCAGAGAGGTTTCCCTTCTCTTTCGGCCTCCCTTCCTAACGAAGCAAGGTCGACTGCTAATTGTTGCCGGTCAGAAGCCCATGAACGAGCGAGAAAGATGAATTTGAAGAATTGCATGCCCTGTAAGAATCTGAGGTGAAAACTAGGCAGATCGGCCAGGACATGGGAAATTACCCATCCAACGATTGGGACCCAACGAAGGCTCTTCTTAAGAGTAATATAGACGTAGCGGTGGACGTCATAAGGACTCATGAAATATGTGAAGCACCATGCATACCACCAGTCGGCGTAGATCTGGAGCGTCATGTAGTGGGCAACAGGGGTGTAGACGGCAAGGACGCACCTGGTGGTTGGCAATCAATACGAATTTCGTCGGTAAATTCAATGCAACAGGCTTCCCGTCACTGTCCTTGATGAGGCAGAGATCTATTTCCTCTGGAGTAAAACGACCCATTCCTTGGGTTTCAAATGTGACCACAAGCTTTGTGGGCGCAAACCACTGGGACATGAGAACTGAGAAAAAGATAAGATTGTGAAGCTATGAATCGATAGGAGGCTAAAGACAGACTCTGAAGGCAACCGAAAGAACCCTTGGTATAGCGAATGCCTGCATAGTAGAGCTTCCTTGACCATCGAATGGGAAGGATGCGGAAAGGAAGGAGGAACACAAATTGAGAGCCATTTATCATGAGACAGGCGGCATTGAAGAGGATAATAAATAAGAGGGCCTTGAAGGTCCTACACCATGAAATGGGGGGGCGCTTGTTGATGGGGATGGTGTAGAGAGGACTGTCGGACGACATGCAGGAGGAGGCAGAACAAGAAAAGCACTAATTACAGTAATTGGCATGTGACATCACAACTTACTCTCCACACCCACCCATGGCGCGCTGCGAGTTCATCGACGACCTTATCCCACTCATCCTCGAGTCGAACGACCACTGGTGGCCCCGTGATTTGGTGGCCCTAGCTACGGTATCTCCATCGTGGCTCTTCTATTCTCGCAAACGACTATACTCGTTCCCCACCATCCATTCCTTCCCTGCCGCCAAGCTCTTGGCACGAACATTTACAGAGAATGCCCACTTAAGGGCTCTTGTCACTGGCGTATGTCTACGACCAATGGTCGGTGAACAGAACCGACGCAGTCCACAAGCCGCGGAGTTGAAGGGGCTGAGATTACTCCTCGGTCTTGAGGGCTTGCGGCGGATAGTTATCGGGGGGGAGTTGGCTGTGAAAGCCGAGCGATTCCTGAGGTTAATAGGGAACCCAGACGGAGTTGAAGATATCCACGTCGATGGTAGTCTTCTGAGCCATCGGATGAGCTCTCGACCTTCGTTGGAATGGGACGAGGGACTCGCGTTTGGATTCCAAAGCCTCAAGAAACTACGACTGACGGACATGGAGGTGGATATTATTGCGCCTTCTATCGACTGTCCGTCAACGATCACGGACCTTGTGCTGGAAAACGTCCACATTATCCATGGACAAGTCGCACATATCCTGAATGGAGTGCGATCGATAAACTGCCTGCACGTCTCTACAAAGGACGCGACGGCGTCGAACGGGCACCTTGGACTCGTGCTTGCCTCGTGCATGGTGAAATGCCTGCACTATGAATTGCAGAAGGACAGCGGGTTTGTTTTGGACATCAACTCTGAAGGGATTGGCACACTTGAATGTCTGCATTTGAAGGGTGTTTACGTTGATTTAGGAGTGCTGAATAGCGTCAGCGAGGCGTGCAGGAACCTGAGGGAATTGGTAGTATCGGGACGGGCGGTCCGGGTGACGGGGGCAGAATGGGCGGGATATATTAGATCCGGAGCATTCTCAGAGCTTGAACGACTTGGACTGCCATGGGGAACGAACAGACGGCCGTTCATCCCATGGCCGCCGGCGGAGGTGGAGGAGATACGGGAGGCGTGTGCGAGACGGAGACTTGCCGTGTATTAATACCTAATTTGTATTTGATAATATGTATAATTCCAAAAGGAGGTATAGGTGGCCTGTTTTCTTTTCCCTTGTGCTCCTTCCTTTGCTCTCCGCCAAATGCGATGCAGTCTATTCTGTCGCGTCACAATTCGAGCTCGCAGCGGCAGCCACGAAAGTCTTCGTCCTTTCTTTCCTTGCGTCGTGAAAAGGAAAAACCAGCGCCGTCCGACCCCGCCTCATCCACGTCCCCCTCTAGCTATTTCGACGTGTATCCACGATCAAAGTCCGCCTCAGTCGCTCGTTCAATAAAGTCCCGAATTCGTCGTTCTTCTCCATCTAGAATTAGCCAAGATGGTCCAGTCTATACCGATGGTCCTACATACGCCTTTCCTACTTTCGATTCTCCACACGATTTCTCTCCATCCCCCCTTCCTCCTTTGGCCAATGGTCATTACTCCCGCACACGCTCCAGGACAGGTCCTTCAGGAAAGTCGGATTGGCACCCCGTTCCCCAGCTTCGCTTTTCAAATTCTTCATCCACCCAGCATACCGAAACCCCCCCACGTACTCCTGATGATTACACCGCTTCCAGTGATTCCCTTGACCTTTTCCCCGTCGTCGTTGCTGCCCCAATAGCAGGCGTGGAGACCATGGACGCCCTTGTCGATGGAATGAACGGCGGTGATATGCTTGGTTCCTCAAGGAGTTCATCCAACCGCTCAAGGTTTGGAATTCCAGGTCACCATCCTCTCTATCAGCCCCCATTGCCAACTCCTCCTCCTGGTATCGTCCTTGGAGGTGGAAAAGCAAGGTCCAAAATCACCCGAAAATCTAGTTTATCAGCCGACTCGAGTGCCGACGAGGATGGTTATTCCTCTGTTCCTACCCCCACCTCTCGAAATCGTCGACGGCGCGTTCGACCCAGTTCCGCCAGGACTGCTTCCAATTCCACCATTGTTCCTCCTCCCACACCACAATTCTTCTCTCAGGAGCCTCAGCCTACTAGCGATTTCACCAAGGGCCATAGACAGCGACCAAGCACAGCGACATCCGCCGAGAGTCGCAGAAGCGTTGTACCCTCCATTTCAGAAATCATTCGTAACCACGCTCCCTCTGAAACTCTTGTCCGCTCAAGGCCACCCACAATTCGCTCTTCCTCGCTCTATTCTCCTAGCACCCACGGCCATGCCACCGTCCAGGAAGAGGCTGAATCGGAGCCCGAACCTTTGACACATGAAGAAGAGGCCGAATTTTTGTCACGTTCTTCCATAGACAGCGTTGCTGATGAGGTTCAGCGTACGATCCGCAATCAAAGCCTTCCAAAGCCCCCTCCGCCCCCTCCTCCAAGTTCTGCTTCCGCATTCATAAAGCGACAGTCAACGTTTTCAGAAAACGCCAGCATATATTCACCTCGTTCAGACCCTGGCGCAGCCTCTATTTATTCCGTTTCCGCCCCTTCCAGTTACCATCCTGGGCCGAGTTCCCCAATGGACACCCATTTCTTATCCATGGCCAAATCTACACCCTCCCAGGCGGTCGCCCAATACCTTCGTTCCGCCCGGCTAACCACGCTCCTTAAACTGACTCGCTCACCACATGCCTCTCAAGACAACCCACTCACTGTCAGTCTCTCCGATTTGGGGAGCCCCACTGGTTATCCCGTTATTGTCTTTTTAGGCCTGGGTTGTGTCCGTCACATCATGGGCTTATACGACGAGATGGCTGATTGCATGGGTCTTAGACTCATCACAATTGACCGGTACGTGCCAAGTCCGATCCAGGGGTTTATTTTTTCCCCTTATCTTCTCATCTTCTAGATGGGGTTTGGGCCGAACAGAACCTCGTTCAAAGTCTGCCAGAGGCATTATTCAATGGGCTTCCGTGGTCGAGGAAATCTTGGATTTATTGCATATAGAGCAATGTAGTATCATGGCTCATTCCGCAGGCGCGCCTTACGCACTTTCTTTTGCAAACAAGCTTCCATCTCGCATCCGTGGTGACGTCTGTCTACTTGCACCCTGGGTCGGAGGAAGCGAAAGCAGTACGTAATCGCTTTTTTTTTTTAAAAAAAAAAACCACTCATAGCTGATTTATGTTACAGGCGGTTACAAATGGCTCAAGTACGTACCCAACAGCATTTTGAAGACCGCACAAGCAGCAGAATGGAAGATTCAGGCATGGATGATCGGCAAACCACCGACGATTGCCTATGAGGGCATCGGGTACACGGCGCCTACTGTTGTGAAAACAACCAATGCACAAGGCCCTTCGCCGCTTCCAAGCGGTTCTCTTGGCGTTTCGCCTCCTGCCAATGGTGACGCAAGACCGCGGCCGAGCATTGGATCGAGTACCTTCAGTGAATATGACGACCTCGGGGACTTCGATGGTCGCTTTGAAAGCAGAAGTACTTTGGGCTCGAAATCAAGGCCATCAGGACAGTACAGTATGAACACACAGGAGAACGGGTTGCATGCTGGAAAACGGAAGACTTCGAGGGGCATCTTAGACAGGTTAAAAGGATCATCAACATCTCCTCAACAAAACCAGGAGAAACAACCCTCCACGAGTAGAAAGTTAAAGGCATTGAGGTCCATGGGTTCTCTAAAAGGCAAAGGCCATGTTCCTAAATCCGAACCACCCAGCCCACAGTTACCACCCGCACTTCGCATTGACATTGGTCTTGGCTTGGAGGATCTCTCCTGGACGAAAGCAATCCAGCCAGACATGCTGCGCTCTGATCCCTCCACTGCAACTCCACATGTGTACGCCAGTGGAAGCATGGGATCACATTCGAGAAGTGGTGGGAGACGATCGATCTCTTTTACCTCTTCGAAGACGCCTTTATCGATGCCTGGATCCCCAGCTCCGAGCAGTTCTACGGCCTCCTTTGCCCAGAACGGACAAACCAGTCATCAGATGGCGCTAGGGAATGCCCTCATCGCTGCTTCACATGCCGAGTCGGCCAAAGGCACTCACAGCGATTTGTTACAAATTCTTAATCACGAAAATCATTCGTGGGGCTTTTCGTATGCCTCGTACCCGCACAACGTCAGGGTCTGGTACGGCGATAGAGATGAAAAAATTGCAGAGAACGCAGTTCGGTGGATGGAGCGGACGATGGGCCCAGAGCGCTGCTCTGTCAAAGTGGTGAAGGGTGCCGATCATGGGCTGATGTACAGGAGTAGCGCTGTGGTGGATGTGCTGGAGTGGATTCTTAGCTCATGGAGAACTGAAGACAACAGGCATCGGCCTTACTCCGGCCTTCGTTGACCATGAAATTTTTTCCCTCTTTCTTCTTTTTTTTTTTCGGAGGTTGCATTTGCTATATTACTTACCTTTCGTGGATCACAACTATTATACGTGGAAGTTCGTCATATATACCTTCTACACGATATCCTTATATCCCACCATTTGCTTTCTTGTATTCATACCCAATTATTCGTACCTTACATTTATTAGCTGTAGTCAATATGAAATCGCCGTCATGTGATCCAAGATTTGTGAACAAGCATCGGATTCCAGAATAGGAACATTCAAGCAAGGTATGCAGACAGCATCCAGCGTCGTCGCCATCAGGTCAACTTGAACCCCCCAGGTCCTTTGAGCATTCATTTTCGCTCAATGGCCGCTTCGCGACGCACGAGTCCGACGCCACGCAGAGTCATACCAATCAAACGCGCCGATGGCGAGCCCTTAACCCGTGTGGATATCCAGCACGACTTGCTACAAGCCATATTCGATGACCCTCAAGAGGTCTTCTCCAATCCATATCCCCCCAACGACACCGAGGCAGGGGCGAAACTCTGTTTCCGCAACCTATATCTCAAGGCCATCCTCCACTCTCCAAAAGCCACCAAAGCTCTCAAAGACAAGATGAACGAATCATCCGAATTTGCTCTTGACTTTGCCATGCTATCGCTTCTAGTCAATGTTGGACGCGTCAATACCACCATGAGCTGTAAGTGCATCCGTGGTCAAATAAGTATTGTTGCTGAGACATGTCAGGTAGTCTTCCCAGAGATGAAGACAGCGATTCGCACGTATCATCCCATCCCGTCTCTCCAGCGAACAAATGGGAATATGCAGGATGCCCCACGGATTAAACATATTCTGAAGACCAGCCTTTTGCAAGAAGAGTCTAAGAATCCGCCAGCGACCCCGGCGGATATCGTCTCTCGATGCGTTTGTTACTCTTACTCTGCAATGCCTACAAGATGCTAATAAACCCTTGCTTATGTGCAGAAAGCGGGCATTCCTCCTTCAACCAGCATCACAAACCTTATGTTCGTCTTCGCGCATCACGCTGGGGTAACGAATCCCATCCTCTCCTTGTAGTCTGTTTACTGACGTGTCTTATTGTTAGCCGATTGGTCAAGCCCATTTTCAAGGGCGCCTGGATTTCCTTGATTTATTCCTGCGTACGGACGTTTCCTCTGCTTCCCGTGCCCGTGCTTTCCTTTGGCTTTGCTTCAACTATCTGGAGTCTCCCTCTTCAGATGACGACTATGACGAAGAGTCGTCCCCAAACCCCTTCTCTGATTCGAAATTCTCCGCCCCACCTTTTTCTTTCCTGACTGCCGAAGAATTAGAAAATGAAAACCGAGAAACAGCCGAGGACCTTGCGGTGACGGAAAGGCTTATGGCACAGAGGAGCCGCATCGTCCAGCACCATGGTACCAAGGAGACCGGTAAAGCGTCAGCCAAAGTATCAATCAATGGCAGTGTCATTGCGGATGACGAAGAGATGGCGCCTCCGGCGGTCACCGAAGAGCCGAAAGGAAGGGGTAAACGCACGGCACCCGCGACGAGTGCGAAAGCGAAGCGCGTTGCTATTCCAAAGGAGATGAAACCCACAGCCCCAAAGGAAAAACACGTCACGAAACATCTTGCTAAAGTCGATGACGATGATGACGATGAAGACGATAACCTGATTGATGCCTTTGTGAAGCGTAAGTGGCCGTCCCGGAAGATTTTCAAACACGAAAATTTAATCGAAATGGTATAGAAAATCCAATAACTAGGAAGCAGCGTGTGCATGATTATGAGCATTCCTTGAATCTCATGTCAATGGTAGCAGGATCGCCAGAAACATATCGGAATGGCCTCACTCCTGACAACGCACACGGGCTTCACCGTCGGCATAGATATTCGCCATATGGGTCGTATCACGCTCAGTCAACTTCCCCAGTCAAAGAGATACAAGGTCCTCGACACAGGCAATATTCATACCACTTGTCTCAGCCCCGCGGCATGTTGCAACGTAAGCGCTTATGGCTCTCTATCTAAAGGATTCTCACTGGTTTATCTAAAGAGGCATGGCACGCGATAAGAATAGATCCTCTTGTTGATTCGGATGATGAAGCGGGTGGAGACGAATATGTTCGGGAAGATTACGGTAGGGCTTTTACCACTGCATCATGGAAGCACCTCAACTAAAACTGAATTCTAGTCCAACGCCTGAACGTGATTAATCGCTTGGCCCTTCGACGTTGGGCACATGAGCCCCCTCCCTTTTCCTCTTTCATGGATACCGACCCCACGTAAGTGAAGCAGCGTTCCCATAACTATTTCTTCCACTCGCGATGCAAAGCGAGAAGTTAGTTATTTTATTATTATAATTATCCTCATTCTTTAGTAATACGCAACAGATATCATACAGATTAGCCGTTCATTATGAATATTTATTCACCAGAGAGGAAGGGCGTACAATGTGCCAAAAACTTTCTATTATCCTACAACTATTGAACACAAAAATTCCGAAGTATGACAAGCGAACAAAAATAAACATGGTGAGCAGAATGGGGCAAATAAGGCAATAATGAGATTTGGCGGAAACGAAGATTGAAGTGAAAGATGACAAGATGATCGAACCAGTGATGGATACAAAGCACTGCTACATTCACTGCGTCGCCGTAGCTTGGCTTAGGCAGGTTCTGGTGGACGTTGTATCCCTCGCCCGCAGGGACCATAAAATCCCTCCATGTTGAGGTCAGATTGAAGACATCCGGGATTACTCGGCCAGCCACTTTTCGCATTTCTTGACATACTTGTCAAGTAATTGAGAAAGATCTCGAATGACGAAAGTGAGAACGACGGTGGCAAAGAACTCAGAGAAGCGCTTTAGCTTGTGTTCCGCGGAGCCACGAATATCCATCGGGAAGGCGCTGTATGCCGGTGCTACGGGTTGTGACAAAATAGCCCGAGTGTGTTCGTCCAACAGCTGTGCAAAGCTAAAGAGCTTCTTGAGACCTTGGACATATGCTGCAGGCGAATCAAGACTATAGGGAGTACAACACTTTAGTACCAAATGCTATGAGCAGGATCTGAAAGGCTTACTTCTTTCCGTTGGTAAATTTATCAAATCGGCTGAAGAGCTTACCCCCCCATGTGGGCTTTCTTGAAACGAAGCCCTCGCCGACCCCCAGCTTCTTCCCAAAGTTGGCAACGACATGCTCGCAGACATTGGAGAAGTCTTCCAGTTTCGATAACCAAGATTCAGCTTCCTTGCGGCCAATGCTTCCGATTCCAAGGGCAAGCCCGCTGCTCACGTTGCCAGCACCAAAATACTCGGCGCTGCTGCCTTGAAGGTCTTCCAAAGCAGAGCATAAGATTGTTACTACACGGATCTTCTCATCCTGGTTCGTCAACTTTGCACCGCCCTGGGACCAGACTTCGCATGGTACATGTAACCGGCGTGTAACATAACCGCCTGTTGACGCAACCATGGTATTCCTCAACAAGTTCATCATATGGTAGGGTTTGAGAAGTGGGTCGGAGGGAGGCATTGGAGGAAGTGGTGATGTAGGTGTCGTTGGAAGATTTGTAGAAAAGCCAACGGCGGAGCTAAATGAAATCGCTTGGGGTGCGAGAGTATCCAACTGAAGACTCGATGAGTTAGGATTCAACTTTGAGGGGACAGAAGCCTTTCGAGGTGTCCCATTCACAGACGAGCCGGGCAGCGGGGGGCGTTGGTCTGGAGATATTCGACCACCAACCAGTGAAGGCCTTCTACCAGGCTGAGATGATGATCTGTGCCTTCCAGGCGTCACGCCGTTATTGTTTACAGCGGTAACAGGGGCCTTCGATTGGGGAACAGATCCGGCAGAGGTGGTGGATTCGGCAGGGGAAGCAGAACGTGTACTAGGAGGGGCAGATGTTTTCCTTCGCTGATAGATTGTACCCTGATTTGTTGTTGTATTTATTTGAGGGACGTTGGATTCCGAACGCAGAGGCAATTGAGACAATGCTCTTGGCCGAGGGGCGGCAGAGTTCATCAGTCTGGGAGATGAGGGCGGTCTCGAAAGGGAAAGACTTCGAGGGGGGCCTGATGACTCCGGGACGTAGGTGGGTGAGGGAAGGGGGGGCAAAGGAGGGGAATCTTGCTTGTTACGCGGCGTGTCAGGAACGTAGTTTTGGTGTTCAGAGCCACGTTCTTGAGGGTATGTAGTTAGGCGAGCCGTGTCATCAGTTTCCTCTTCGAGAGCTCCAAGACCGGATGGTGTCCTCCTGTGATTTGGAGGCTCTCCTGCCCGCATCTGGGAATCCAGCCGTCTCGGATTTTGTGACGAAGCGTCAGGCGATTGGTCAATTATGGGGGCAGGTGGCAATGAGCTGGCAGGAGGGGGAGGTTTTGGGGGGAGATTGGATGAAGCTCGGGAGCGTCGAGCAGACACCATTGAAGTACGCACTGGGGCAGGTGGTTGGGGTTGGGTTTGAGGAGGCAGGGGAGGGATTTCGTATTGCCCCGCATATGGGTGTTGCGATGACGGAAGTCCAGATATTGCTGAGCCAGTCAGAACACTTTCATCGAGTATATAGATGCCTTCATCCCTTGACTGATCTACATCGCTCCCAACATTCGAATTGGAGGACGCTGACATTGGCTCTTCTGGGATATAGGGGGTATACGCCTGTTGTGGTATATGTGGCGAACTGTCAGAGGAAGGGGAAGCAGAATTGGTGGGCGAGTTCGAGGTCGTAGAGTCAGTGGACATTGTCGTATTGCCGTACAACGATGGGTATGGGACAGCAGGAATGCTGTAGATTATACTGAGGATAGTCATTCGATCGGCGTAGGTATCATGCTAAAGGTAGCTCGTAAGGCTTAATTAACACTTGAATAGAGGTGGTACTGACAATATTTTGCAGCCGCCTGACCTCCTCTTCCTGGGCTGCGACGCTTCTCCGCCGCCGCCTCCTGTGCTCCGTTGTGCTGTCTTCGCCATTTCGAACTCTTTCCATCACTTCACTGAGCAATGCGACACTCTGGGCATACGCGTTCACGGCGGCTTCTGGATTGTCATTGGTAGAATCGAGTTGAACGGCTTCACGGGCAAGTTCGAGTGCTCTGGTTAAAGCCCGCCGCGATGAGGGTCTGTGCTCTGAGCGATGCGGATGATCAGTGGGTGGGGCGAGCAACGACCTGGATTCATGGCCATATGAACCCAGATTTCTGTCAGAAGAACGAGAAGACGAGGAGGGAAGGTAGGACTGAGGTGGAGGGTCGGAAAGATCATCTATTGACGAACTCATGGATGGAGGCTGGTTCTGCGACGTTGATGTCGAGGCTTGTCGAGCTTGTGAGAACGCGGCTACGGCTGATAGATTCGGGGAAGCCGAGGGCCTGGCAAAGGAGGTGGTACGCGACGCTCTGGAAAAAGAGCCTGTATAGGATGAATTGTCTGGTGGTAATTCTGAGATGGTGGAGTGGGATGTAGGGCTTTGAGATGTTGCGGGGACACTGGGAATGGGCAGGTTGGGTGGTGGACCAGCGGGTCTTGCGTTAGCGGCAGATGAGCGACGACGCTGTGCGATAAGCGACGGCTGCTGAGAGACTGGACTAGTCTGCGGGTCGCGCCAGTGGGCTCGTGCGTCTCCAGGATGCTGCACAGGTCGTGTATCCCATTCTAGTTCCATGACAGACCTGCCGTCGTCGCTGTGCGCGATGGTTACGGACAATGCAAGACCGTCAGATTCAGCTTGTTTGTCCATCAACAACATCTCATATCCATTCAAATCCGAATTAGGAACCCCCTTTTCACAAAACACATTATCCAAGAGGTATCGAGCTACGCAAAACTAACGAGCGGCACAGGTCAAACTATGGTAAAGGGTATACTATCTGCCCTCGATGAGCAGCATTTCAGCTAATGAATGTTGATCAGTCACGAAACTCTCCCTGCGAGCCCTGAGCCGCAAGGCGACTCTCCAGGTTTCTGCAACATAATCTTCAGCGGGATCATCTAACTCAACTAGGCAATCCTCACCTGAGTGACTCTTCTTTCGCGAGCAATTCTTGTCTCTTCTCATTAATCTCGCGTTGTACCTTGAGTTCAATTTCCCGCAGCTGGTAACCAGTCATGAGGAAAGCATGAATAAAGTAGCGGTCACCACACACCTTCTCTTCTTCCCTGCGCAGTTGTTCTTCCTTGAGGCGCACGCTCTGGGAAGCCAGCTCCTCGGGAAGGATAGACGAGTCGCTGGAGCCACGTCAGTAATGTTTATTAAATCAGGCGATGGCCTTACTTTGTATCGGAATGCACAGTCCTGGAGAGTTTCTCTGTGCGGTAGGTTTCATAGAGAAGGTCGTGGGTCAACGACTTCAGGTCAGCAAGATGAGAGCTATATGACGTGGTCAACTCGGTTCCTGATCACATTTGGCAGATGGATTTACTTGAGAAGCGCGCTCCTCAGTCGGCTGAAGTCTGAGTGCTTAGGGTTGTCCACCTCGGCAATACCCCAGGGGTAAATTCGAGCCCGAACAAGCTGACCGTCAATTTCAATTTCTTCTTCTGAGCCAATGATGGCAAAGGGGAGGAGAGCCTGGAACCGATCCATTATAAATCGTCAATCACATCAAGAGACTTCACATACCCTCAGTTCACTGTTGTCCTGGATGGTTTCTTCGTCATCTTCTTCAACGTCGTAGGGGAAGTTGTAGACAGGGATATCGTAGTTTTCAATGTCTTCCATAATCTACGTTGGGTCAGGCAAATGTATAGAACGAAAACCATTGGGAAAAACATTACCCTCTTCTTGAAGCCTTTAAGCTCACTTGGTGTCAATGAGTCCGCCTTTCCAATGACGGGAATGACATTGACACGGGGCGAGAGACGACGCATGAGTTCGATATCCATTTCCCTCAAACTGCGGGGTGGCGAGCGTCAATGGTTAGCATCAAATAAGTAAAAATCACGAACGCATGGCCAGTTGGTGGGATAAAGTAGAGGAGAGCGTGCACTCGGTTGTCCCTGAAACGAGGGTTACGCTTGATTCGAGACTCTTCAGCAAGAATGTCGTCATATTGGCGTTCGAGATAGCCAACGATTTCCTGGAATCTATAGAGAGAATTGAGCGAGAGGGTTCCTTCGCGCTTCGGACACGTACGCGAATTCATTATCAATGTTGTCGCCAAATCCAGGGGTGTCGACGATAGTCAGAGCGATGCGAACACCATCTTCCTCCAGTTCTAAACACGGTCGCGTATTTCTTCAGCAAATGGATACAGCAAGAGAGGGCTCCTAACTACACTGACCAACATTGACGGGCTTGATTCTGATCCCTTCCTCGACGTGCGCCGTCTCGGGGTCATCAGATACTTTGTGAGCCAGAACCTCGGACTCGCAGAGTGTGTTGACAAAAGTGGTGCGACCAGTACCAGAGGCACCTAGCACACCTGTTAGGAAAGAGGGGGAAAAAAGGAACTGGCTTTACGTACCGACAACCATCAAGGTGAACTGAACACCCTTTTTGACCTTGTTTCCCCTGCGCCTTCCTGCAAACGACATACTGGCTGCTGACACGACAAGTTGAGGCTGGAAAAGAGTTCACTCGGTTTGGTTGGGTAAATGTTGCATTCGCTGTCGTATATTTGTACTTCAAACTCCGCTCATGGCGTGACTGAATTGTTTTGATGGCAGGGTAACGTGATTGCTCCCCTGAATTAACTACTTACATCCCCAACCATGATTTAAAGGTTCACCGAACGGATGCTCTGGACGCGTTTTCATCAACCATTCACAAGCAGGAATGCCTTGAAAAAAAATAGCCCGCTTTTCCATGGCATAATTACACGTCTCGCCGCTACTTTCACGTCCCCAGAGGCAGAGTCGTCTTCAGGGCCTGCGCGAACCCGGGCGAAGACTACCACAAAGAAATTTTCTGAGCTCCCGGAAATATATATCCTTCCATCTGGGTCCCCTGCCGCTCCTTTACCAACTCTATTTTACGCAGGTGCTATTATAACCCTTTTTCGCAGCACATAATGCTCATGGAAATTCATAGAACTTCCCAAATCTACCAACCCCACCCCAAAGTCTGTTCGCAAGTCCCGGTCCAAAAAAGCCTCTCCCCTCCCAAGCGAGCAAGAGGACGTACTCCCAAAAGGCCTCATAGGTGAGACATTTTGATCACCTGGTTAAACCTACCTCACTCTTTAGGGTCAAAATCTCGGGCGCCTACCACACTGTATCGACAGATATTGACAAACTTGAAGCGCTTTCCCCATTGCATACTTTTGACCAGAGTCGGCCAATTTTATGAGGTAAATATACCGATACAACAACTTCACGTCTCTACTTACGCATGTCTGTATTAGTCCTATTTTGATCAAGCGCATGAAGTCTCTCGTCTTCTCAATATCAAGCTCACGAGCAAGAAATGGAGCGGAAGCCGCATTGCTATGAGCGGGTTCCCACTTATACACCTTGACAGGCATCTCAAGACCCTGGTCCAACAAGAACAGCGTTTTGTTGCCATGTGCGAAGAATTTCCTCTGCAATCGAATGTAAATTCTAAGGAATTCGAACGGCGCATTACCCGAATAATAACCCCTGGGACATTGATCGACGAGTCTTTTCTCAACCCTCTCGACAACAACTATCTTCTCGCGATCAGCCTACCCAGCTTGTCGGATGCCCCTTCTCAGACGACGGGGTTGGCATGGATAGATGTTTCAACAGGAGAATTTTACTCCAAGCTCTGCTCGTTTGAGAGCCTGCGAGATGAGCTGGCACGAATAGCACCGCGAGAGATCGTTCTCTCTCCCGCGCTCAAAGCTACCCCCAGCCACCGCATCTTTTCTGCTCTAGCCAATGCAGATTGTCCAATATCTTATACCGGCTCTCTCGCTTTGGAGACCGATTTACCCGATCCATCTTTGCGGTACAATCCTCCTTCAGTTTCTCTTCCCTTGGACAGCTATCATGGAGAACGCGACTCTCCTGAGGCTTCTGGGCCGAATCCCTCTGAACAGTCAACTTCAACTCTCAACGCTGAACCTTCTGGTGACCTGGATTTGCCACCGACTGAAGAGTCGTTCGCTATAGCATTACTTACTAAATTCCTGAAAGAGAATCTTCTGGAGCATATGCCTCTTCTTGAACGTCCGATTCACGAAGGAGCCCAGGAAATCATGCAAATTGACTCACACACCATCCAAGATCTTGAAATTCGTGAAAGCATCTATGAAGGCGGCACCAAGGGATGTTTACTCAGCGTAGTCAAACGGACTACAACCAATGGTGGTGCTTGGATGTTGGCGAGATGGTTGTGTGAGTTTTCTTAGCCGTCTTTGATTCAACTCCACTGAATTACCTGCAGGCTCCCCTAGTACATCAATATCAGAGATTAACGCGCGCCAATCCCTCGTTGCATTTTTCTACAGTCGAATCCATTTTCGTATGGATATATGTGAGATTCTAAAAGAAGTTGATGATATAGGGCGCGTTTGTCAGCGGTTTCTGCTCGGTCGAGGTGATTTCAGCGATCTGATTGCTATACACTCTACCATACAAACGTGGTCATCTCTAAAGAAGCGATGCGAACAAGAAAAAGCAATGGAAGCCAGCGAGACGCCTAATAGTCCCGACATCAACGGATGGGCAGCCCTTGACGCATTGTTTCTGCGCATGAACGACCTCGGTGGCTTCTTCGATACAATAAACAGCGCTATCGTCATCAATCCGGAGAATCAGAATGAAATCGCAGACCCGGACGATAACGACCGAGACCTCGATGCGGAAAACAATATCGAGCCTGAAGAACCCGTATTGGATAAGGCAATTGGGAAGACATGGGCTATCAAGCCGGAGTATGTCAATGCCAACAATCTTCATCTCACTGCTGCTTGAAATGTTTTTAAAAGCTTCTCCGAAAAACTGACAAACCTGCAAATCTCCCTTCAAGTCCTCCTCCGCCGAAAGGACGAACTTGAAAATAATCTTAAAGCAACATATAGTAATTACAGTCTTGCGAATCTGCAACACCGTCTGACTAGAATGCTTCGCAGATGCTCCCTCTCTAACCCTCCGCTCGTCAAATGGACAGGGGATGTACCTTCACATTGCCCGCGCAGCGCACAAAAAGAAGTTGGAATCCAACCCAGCCTTCTACAGTATCGGAGAAACCCAGTCAACAAAAAGCTATGTTTATCGGGTATTTTAAACCATTCTCTTCGCCGTGTTCAAAATTAACGCACTTTTTAGGAATGGTCTGAACTCGGAATTCAGATTGCGGAAACTTCCACTGCCCTGAATCTAGCAGAGAAAGAGGTCCTGGAAATCCTCCGCCGTGAAGTTCGATATTTTTTTTTTCGCTGTGTAATCGACTTACTCAAGGACCTCCAGGTCGTCGAATACTCCCACCAACTCCGCCAAAACGCTCAAGTCATAGATGAGCTCGATATTGCCGTGTCTTTTTCTCGGCTTGCCTATGAAATGAATTTTGTCCGGCCTGAGATCAGAGATGAGTGAGTTGTTCCTTTGCGAACTTCAATCATGCAGGCACTCATGAACACCACAGTGGTTCATACCATGTTGTCAATGGTAGGCATCCGTCCGTTGAAATGGGGCTCCTGTCATCAGGCCGCCAATTCACGCCGAATACTCTCACAATGACACCCTCATCAAATCTGCACATCATCACAGGCCCTAACATGGCCGGAAAATCCACCTTTCTTCGTCAAACGGCTCTGATTGCAATTCTTGCGCAAGTTGGGTCATTTGTACCAGCCGACGAGGCGCAGATCAGCATCGTGGACAAGCTTTTCTCAAGAATCGGTGCAAAGGATGATCTCTTCAGCGATCGAAGTACCTTTATGGTGGAAATGCTGGAGACAGCTGACATTCTTCGTCGTGCAACGGAAAAAAGCCTCGTGAGTACACTCTCTGAAACCTGCCTGAAATCAAATCTGAGGCAAAGATAGGTCATCATGGATGAAGTGGGACGAGGTACAACCGTAAAGGATGGATTAGCCATTGCATTCGCTACTCTTCATCATCTGGCAACTATCAACAGAAGTCGATGTTTGTTTGCAACGCATTTCCACGAACTTGCAGAAATGCTCGGTAGCATTCACAATCACCAAGGCAGTGGAGTGTTCAAAAATGTGCGGTTTTACTGCAGTGATGTCGATGATGCTGGCGTATGTTTTTCGCGGACATTCTCTCCAGTGTATCATTAAAACCGTTGTTTTCAGGACGGTCATTTCGCATATTCATACCGACTACGTCCTGGAATCAATCACGACAGCCATGGCCTAAAGGTTGCAAGTATTGCAGGCGTCCCGCCCTCGGCGATGGCAGTGGCTACCGATACGTTGTCCTGGTTGAGAGGGAGAGAGTCCAGCAAACTTGTTCCAGATTACAATATATTTTTAAAATCTGCCCTAAAGTCTACAGTATGACAATGGCATTGCATGATTTTGCTAGATCTTGGTAGAACGGATATAATTTAATGCAGAGCCTGCCTTTAACCATTCCAATTGACCAGCCGACATCGTATGTTTGGTGGGGATTTCAAAAACCGAGCCATCACGTTTGGTGACTTTGATCTTGATGGAAGCCTCTGGGTCGCCAGAGAATACCTCAGTCAGGCCAACAGTGTTCAAGACATCCCCGGATCCAATTTTAGAGTAGTCTGCTTTATCAACAAACCAGAGAGGAAGGACGCCTTGTTTCTATCGAAGAAATTTCAAGTTCAATTTGCACTGGGTAATCTTGAGCCCCCTACCTTCAAGTTTGTTTCGTGAATTCGCGCGAACGATCGAGCGAGTATCATGGCGCAGCCTACGGAAAGAAATATTTAAATCAAGGAACATGTACATGGTCATCTGGCGTACCATAGAATCGGGGTTGCAGGGCGGCGTGTTCTCTGGCACTTCCTTCCCCGTAGTTGTCATCCACGACGAGCGCCCAAGGTTGTTGTCGAGCCTTGAACCGTTTGGCTATTTCAGGAATGGTGCCAGAAGAATCCGTGTCTCTGTCAAATGCAACGTTCATTTCACCTCCTTCATCATTAATCGCCTGAATTATCAGATAGGTTGGAAAGCTCAATCGAGGGAGAGCAAAAAAAACACGCACAGTGATAACTACATTAAACGTAGCAAATGTCAGGAAGGATCCCCCAGAAAAGCTTGAAAACATACGCACGCAAGTTTTCTGATATGTTTGTGAGATGACCCTTGTATTTCAACCAAGGACCCTACAGAGAAAACCAACCTCAGTGATCAGTATCAATCGGGAGCACCAAAACTTACAGCAGCGGATATGTGATCTGTTGTGCACTTTCCACGAACACGCACCAGGACCTTTAAAGGTGGCAATTCCAAGTTTTTAGATGAAGGAGAAAAGTGACTGCCAAAAGGTTCCAAAATCTCAAGTCGCTGGGAGTCTTTCTTGATCACCACCTCAACCTCGGGCTGCGCTTTTGGTGTTGGTCTTGGGTAATATGTCTCATCGCCAGGAATAAACCCATTTGTAGGAAGATCTTGCCCAGACGGTGCAACAAACTTGAACTGTTCCCCAGAAGGAAGGGTCAAAGAATCCACGAGGGGGTTGAAGGACAGTTTGCCTGAGAATGCCATGGCTGTAACGATCGTTGGAGAAGCAAGGAAGTTCATGGTCTTGCTATTCCCATCGTTTCGCGATTTGAAGTTCCGGTTAAAACTGGTCAAGATAGCTGTAGGAAGAGTCGGAAGTCGGAATTTTGGGCAAATAGTCTGACCATACCATTTTCCTCGCCCTTCTTATCAGTGCGTCCCCACTGTCCGATGCATGGTCCACAGGCGTTGGCCAATACCACCGCCCCGACGTCCTGGAGGGTAGAAGTAACGTTGTCCCGCTCGATAGTCGCACTGATTTGCTCTGAGCCAGGTGTGCACAGGAAAGGAACCTTCGCAAACGATTTAGCAAATCCGCATGGATGTCGGGTTACAAAATTACCTGTGTCTTCAAACCCGCGCTTTTCGCCTGTCTTGCTAAGTCTGCCACACTAGTCTGTGATTAAAGGTCAAAATCTGGGCCCTGATATAACTCTCCCGAAATGTTCCTACCATATCCTCGTAAGAGCTGTTCGTACAAGACCCAATAAGTCCGGCCGAAATTTCATCCTTCCATCCTTGTTCTTTGATGAATTTCCCGAACTGTGAAATAGGCGTTGCAAGATCAGGCGTAAATGGTCCATTGATAGTTGGCTGGAGTTCCGACAAGTTCTGTCAAGAGTCAGGCCGACGATTGAAAATAGAGGAAAGATTTGATCCTACAATTTCGATCACTTCGTCGTATTCAGCCCCTTCATCCGCGCTGAGGAAGCCCTGTGCAGCTGCTTTGTCGGCAGCTGCCGCGACAGGGGCACGGCCAGTTGCCTTGAGGTATTCGCGCATATTGGAAGAGTATGGGAACGTTGAAGTGGTTGCTCCCACTTCTGCTCCCATATTCGCAATCGTCGCCAGGCCTACTAGCATTAGCATTGTTCCAAAAAAGCGGCGAGGCTGAAGACATACCCGTGCAGGATTGGGCAGCAACGCCAGGTCCATAATATTCCAAGATGCTGCCAGTTCCACCCTGGCATAGGATAAACTTCTAGAAATTTGTTGAGTTTGCATCTGCTACTCACCCGTACAGTCAACTTTCCCGCAAGATGAAGGATGAGATCCTTTGGTGTGGCCCATCCGCTCAATTTTCCGGTCAGATGGATTCCTGAAAAATGGTAAGAATTGTCACCAATGGGTCCAGAAAGCCACTAACCAATTACGTTCGGTGCTTTGAGTTCCCAGTCTGTTCCAGTCATGGCATCCACTGCATCGGCACCCCCGACACCAATTGCAAGCATTCCAAGTCCACCAGCATTCGGAGTATGCGAGTCTAAATGCAATCAGACAACAGCGCGCCAATTAAGGGAGAGAAATGGCCACACCAGTACCCAGCCTGAAAAATGGTCAGTTTCAGTACATGAACGCGGCATTGGCATAAGGGACAACCAACATCAGCATTCCGGGCGCAGCGTAGTTTTCCAGGACGATTTGGTGGATGATGCCCGAACCAGGTCCCCAAAACTCGATGCCATACTTTTGAGCCGCACTCCTCAGGAAGTCAAAAACCTCTTGGTTGGTAAAAATGGAACGCTGTAAGAAATTGGGTTATTGCGCAAGAGGTGATCACTGAACTGCACGCACCTTTAGATCGGACTCAGCACCATCCACTGCCTGAATGAGATGGTCGCAATGAATGCTAGTTGGAACGGCACACTGGGACAGGCCAGCGCTCATGAACTGCAATCTAATTGTCATAAGCTTCATAAAGACCTTGGATTGGTTGCAAATCTTACAGAGCCATCCTATTCACTACATTAGTACCATTGAAAGAAAAAGACAGCAAACGTACTGAGCAGAAGCATCTTGCATAGCGACCCTCTCCGGACTAAGCTGCAGGTAAGCCTCCCCCCGTATCCGCCCACCGCCAGAGAGAGAAGAAGAGGGGTCGACGACATGACTGTAGAGTATCTTCTCGGCAAGGGTCAGTGGCCGCTTGAGTGCTTTGCGAACTTGCTCCAGCTTCTCCAGCAGATGGGCATATGGGGGAGTAATGGAGGTGCAGTCCTTCTGTACGACGCCTGCATGGGTTGCGAGAGCGCGAGTGAACGCTGCCCGCGAGGTTATTCGTGGTAGCATCCTTCTAAGAGCCTAAATTTTTTCCAATGGCGATCACACCATTCTATGATCGACCCTGTCAACCAAACGCCCCAGTATCGTTTGCAATCAGATCAAACCGTGAGGGTGGGTATAAAAATATGCTGTAAAGCTCTCAAATCTTTCAGAATTCCCAGTCGCGGATGCGGCACATAAGTAGGTCGCGATGGGTGGTGTTGCTGATCGCGTTCAATTTCAAATTACACTCAGATAACATGTATCATTTGAGAAACCATGTCTTCCGACAATCGTTGAAGTGCTCGAGTACGTTTATGCATGGAAGACCTGGCCCGGGAAACTCGTTGCGAAATTACGACAAGTTGCTCTCAGGACTCAGGTATAGAGGGATTCATGACAGCGGCGGAGAACGAGATTCGAGTGTATTATTAATATAATGCGAGCAAAATACATGCGGATTAGTAGGGATTACCAAAGAGGCTGGATAGCTTCCTGCTTCCAGGCGCGCGATCGGGCTTCCCAATAACCACCCACATATTGCCATTGATCATCAACGTATTTGAACCATTTTGGTTGACGCTCTTTCCCTGCATTTCGTCTTTCGCGCTGCAACTGCTCAACTCTCAACTTCTCCTCTTCCGCAAGATCTAGCTCGCCGTTCTCCAGAGCCCGTACATCTGGTCGGTTCCGAGAATCCGTAGGGGGCAACTTCGCCACCAGGTCGCTTGTAATCTCGTTTAGAGTAATGCTGAACGAAGTAAATCCATAGCACTCTGGGGCATTCTTAGGGAAGGGGGCCGGCTTCCAAAGAACGTGCAGATGCGATGCATCGAGTATTTGACACATCTGGTCATCCCACTTTCCATCTAGTTGGCCAATGGTGTCGCCCTGGGAATCATAGATCGTTCCAGATACGACATTCGAGGGTCCCCAGTACCCATTCTGCTTAAAGTCAAGGACGCAACGAACTTGAGAAGTAGAATTCTCAATAGTCATCTTGCCGGTGTGTTCAAAATATCTTGTCCCAACCATGAGATTCCGAATGAAAGAAGACGGCTTATTCCTGTGTAGAGAATGAATAAGTGAGCAACCAACGTGCAGAAGTCGGAATCTTGCACACCAAACATAGATATCTTGATCGATTTTCAAACGAGTTACTCCCATGGGTATTATTTCCAAACTTTTGCCTGGCGGATGGTCAAATAACATATTGTCCAGAGATGGTGGAATTACGAACCCCAGAATTTAGTCCTGCCACAAGACGTCGCGTTTAGTTCCCAATTATCTCCTTCTGCATGATACGCGATTTCAAGAGGATTGTGGCGGACTTTTTCCGCAATAAATTTCATCCGATGGTCTTCAAACGTCTCAGCAAGCATCGGGTTGCTTCATTGAATGGTCAGGCGGATTTCAGTCCGGAATGTAAGAACATAATACTCACAAGCCTTTCCGTCCGCTACGATGGCGGGTGTGTGCATAACTCGAAACCGCGAAAGCAGCAACATATGACATTCGTGAAACGGGATCCGTCGCGCTTGCAGCTTCGTCTAGAAGTGTATGATATTCGACCTCTTCGGCCGCTCTTTGCAACAATGTCAGAGGCTCATTGAATGTCACTGGAAAAGTAATCGTCGAAAGGTCCTAAGGAGCGTCTCAATTCAGGATTTTTTCGATGACATAAATGAAGCCCTTACCTTTCCAACATTCTTTTTCAGAATAGCAAATAAGCTTCCCTCATCGCTTGGTGGAAGGCATGGTAGCTGCACCCGACGTGCTACCTGAAGATCTCCAATGGATGGATACCCAATTTCTTGGACAGGAGAAGATAGGGTATCGGGTTCCTCGAAGTCGGTGTCGATGCTGGAGGTATCGCGTTCAGTCGCAGTCGACAACATTCGACTTGGAGGTTCGGACATTTCTGGACCAGGTTCCATGAAAAATTCTTGAGGACCTTCATCGGCGTCAAACCACTCAACAAAACTTCCACTAGAACTGGTTATCGAATCACGTAAGGATATGCCGGTGACAGCGGTGGTTACTCGCTGACGATGACTTGGGGTATTTTCTTCTTCCTCTGCTGTAAATGGGAGGGGTGAGTGGGCTTGTTGCGTTGCCTCATTGAACGAAATCTGCATCGACTTTACAAGCGTCGAGTATTGGGCCTTCAAGGCGTCGAAGTTTGTTTTAACTTCATCAAGGGATTCTGATACGGATCGGCTGCTCTCTGGGGAGGCTTCCCCTCCACTGTCCTGGGAGTGGTGATGTTGCGCTACACAGCACTTCAATTGAGATTGCCAGTGATTCGTAAACAAGGATGATCTCACGCTTTTTGAAAAGCCCGAACATTGATTCTTTGCTGTAACCGTGCTTATCTGACCTTTTCAAGCTATAAGGCTTAGAAGGTTCCAAGGACCGAGAGAGACCCTGGATTGAACTTTCCAGATCGAGGAATTTCTGGACCGAATGGTTTGAAGAGTTTCGCGTACCAAAGCATTTGGACTCACGTTCCCCATTTCTTCGAGGAGTGCTCCCGAACGATTCAGGCTTACACTGGCTTGCCGTGCGGCGTGACGAATTGTAGCAGCCTTCTTGGCTTCAATGCCAATAGATATAAACTTCCTGGGATTTTATTAGACAGTGAATGGTAAAATATCGCGCGGGAAAACCTGAACGCTGTCATCCAGTTGTTAAAATCTTCTGTGGACAAGCATTTGATATGGAATGTTGCCGTATTTGAATCAATGTGTATGTCTTTGCGACCGGGAGATGTAGAAATTGCTGCATTATTAAGGAAGATTTGGTCCCTAACAGGCTGGCCAGGCTCAAAAGCATACGACAAGAGGCCAGATTGATAAAGAGTAAAGTAACGACGAGCAAAGCCTGGTCCGGGGATGTAGTGTTTAGACCTGGTTCGAGAGAGAAACGGTGGTGGTACCTTGCATCTTCTTCCTGCGCTTTTTCAAAACCCAGCCTTCAAACATGACTGAAAGGGCTGTCATGTGAACTACGGAATTGGGTGTGGAATCTGAGGAGAGACCGAGATCGACGGAGGGATGGAAGGGTACCATGGGTGGTTTCATGGTTGTAAGAGGAAAGGGAAACGATGACAGGGGCGGAGATATCACCAAATATGAACATGACTTGTACGGTGGCTTTGTGTTTTTATTCAAAAATGCAGTGTGGACTACTTGGAGTGGTGGGACCCTAAATACACGACCCCGGGAAGCCAAGAGAGCCGGCGGGTAGAGGCGGACAGAACGTACAGATTATCCCACCGAGATTTGGTATCGATGATGTGTAAGCTGATAGTATATAGCCATCATTCCTTTCCTATCTGATTCTATCTCCCCACCACCACCTCCATCCTCCCATTTCGTCTCGTCCAACTCATATCATGGCTGCACCCACGTAATCTAATTCTTTCCATGCCTACCGTCCTCCAGCTGACATTTTCATAGTGGCGATATCGGTCTCATTGGCTTCGCCGTCATGGTGTGTCTCTTGAAAATAATAAATATACTCATCCCGCCTAATCGCGTTTCCAAGGGCCAAAATCTCATTTTGAACATGAACGACAAGGGCTTCAACGTAGTTGCATACAATCGCACAACCAGCAAGGTTGACAACTTCCTCGCTAACGAAGCAAAGGGTGGGTTTTTGGGCCATGATCTATGATGTCAATGATCACCGATTTCGCCGCCAACAGGTACAAATGTTCAAGGCGCGCACTCCGTCCAAGAACTGGTCGCCAAACTCAAAAGGCCCCGCAAGATTATCCTCCTTGTCAAAGCAGGGTCGGCTGTTGATGACTTCATTAAGCAATTAGAACCACACCTTGAACAGGGTGACATCATCATCGACGGTGGCAACTCCCATTATCCTGACTCTATCCGTCGCACCAAGGAATTGGAATCCAAAGGCCTTCTTTTCGTTGGGTCAGGTGTCTCTGGTGGAGAAGAAGGTGCTCGCTATGGGCCTTCTCTTATGCCAGGCGGTTCAACCGCTGCCTGGCCAGCAATCAAGGAGATCTTCCAGAAGACTGCTGCTCAAGTTAACGGTGAGCCGTGCTGCGACTGGGTCGGTGAAACCGGCTCTGGGCATTATGTCAAGATGGTTCACAACGGTAAGTTTTACCCGGGTACGCTCCCGCAATGGAGAATCTCACATCACGTTGCTCCCAGGTATTGAGTACGGAGACATGCAATTGATCGCCGAAGCATACGACATCCTCAAGCGTGGTCTTGGATTGAGCGAGGATGAGATCGCCGACATTTTCGTGAAATGGAACAAGGGCGTTCTCGACTCTTTCTTGATTGAAATCACCGCAAACATCCTCAAGTTTAAAGACGACGATGGCGAGCCCGTCGTCACAAAAATCCTCGATAAAGCCGGACAAAAGGGTACAGGAAAGTGGACAGCCATCGCTGCACTCGACGCCGGAACCGCTGGTGAGTAGCACTTTTCCTGACAGTATGCAATTTCTAATGTAGGCATTAGTAACACTCATCGGCGAGGCTGTATTCGCCCGATGCCTGTCCGCGATCAAGGAGGAACGTGTCCGCGCCAGCAAGTCTATCGGTGGCCCTCCCAAAGAACCTTTCCGCGGTGATAAATAGCTTTTCATCGACGACCTTGAGCAAGCACTTTACGCCTCTAAAATCATCTCCTATACGCAAGGGTTCATGCTCATGCGTGAGACTGCCAAGGAGGTGGGTTTTTGTGAACAGACAATATCACGGTTCGTACTTACCTTACGCCTACAGGTTGGCTGGAACCTGAATTATTCTGGGATCGCAAAAATGTGGCGCGGCGGATGCATTATCAAGGTAGGAGCTCGATAGGCGGCTGTCGATTCAAGCTCATCTTCCATTTTCCACTCCAGAGCGTCTTCTTGGGAGACATCGCCTCGGCTTACCAGAAAAACTCTCAGCTGGAATCCCTCCTCTTTGACAATTTCTTCAACAAAGGTGGGAGGCATCTCCGTTGCTCTCGATTTACTTCTCTAACAAAGTCACAGCGGTCCACAAGGCCCAGCCTGGCTGGCGGCGTGTCATTGCCCAAGCTGTTCTCTGGGGCATCCCAACCCCCGCCTTCAGCACAGCTCTTGCTTTCTTCGATGGTTACAGGAGTGAAATTGTACCCGCAAATCTTCTCCAAGCTCAGGTATGGATAAATATCTATTTGTTAATCCCCCCTCACGCCCATTGGGTTACAGCGTGATTACTTCGGTGCTCACACATTCCGTGTTCTTCCTGGTAAAGAAAACGCAAAGTTCAAGGCTGGCGAGGACATCCGTGCGTATTTAGTTCCGTCCATTAGTTCTGAGCTCAACTATTTCTTCCGTAATACAGACGTCAACTGGACCGGACGAGGAGGGAACGTTTCTGCCTCCACTTATAACACCTAATTATTGTGAATGCAGAGTTGGAAAGAATAGACCATTGTATCCATGTACAAATTATATATAGCACTTCAATGATCGAAATTGCAGTCCGAGATGATAGATCACGTGTTTTTCTCCGCGAATTTGAAAGTCGTCGCTCGGTATCGACCTGGCCTCAACGTTCCTCTAAAAGATTATGTGTGGCATATTCTTTTCTGCTATATTTACAAGCCCAAATGATTGTGGGCTTGTTGCCCAGTATCAGGATGCGTTTTCTACGATCTCACTGGAGCTTCGAAAGATCAACGCAGCTCGTGGTGGGTACTCTGCTACCTTTCCTCCGGGTACTCAGTTCACTTTTATCCTTATCAATTAGGTCCTGATGCGCAGCAAATGCATATAATGTCATTAGCATCCTCATCGGAGGCGAGAGATGCCGTCAGTCGGATTCTAGATCTGGAATTTTATGCATCAGAGCTGCGATTACGAGGGCAGTTTCCTGTTGTCCAACCTCATATACGGGATGAAAATATTCTTTGTTGGAACGGAGAGGCGCGTGGCTCGTTATCCTAAAGTTTCGATGAAGCTTATATGCCTTGATGACATCAGATCTTTGAGGGATTGGAGGTCGGTGCTTCATAACTATTTAATGAGTTTGAATCGACTTTGCATGGAAAGATATCCAGTCAAGAAAACGACGGTTGCAAAATTTTCGAGGTACTTTGTACTCTTCAGACGCCAGAGCAAATTCGAGACCTCTTCAGCAGCATCGAAGGCCCGTAAGCGCGTCTCACCTATCGTCCGGAACTGCCGTGCCAACACTCCCACATTAGCTATGCCTTTGTATTCTATCACGTCCGTCGTTGGCTTCATATTTCCATGGACAACCTAACTCTGACAACCAAACGCGAGCACAGAAACCCTCATGCCGCTTGTATTTTGGCAGGGATCCTCTAGGACGCCGATCTCTCCTCATTCATAAACCCTCCACGGAAGCTCCGTATTTGCTACTCTCCTCAGTTTCTGCTGGTGCCAATCCTGCCTATGACTTTGCGGAGTTATCCACTGAGCACATATACAGCGTTGACTTGACATTGCTGAAGGACGCCCCATCGGTGTGTCTTCTCCCCCCAAATTTGACAAGCGTTTTGACGTTTCATAGATGGAGAATGGTCTCCATTCATCCTTAACAAGGATCACCAGAGGACCGACTGTCCCTCATCACATGAAACGTTTCGTGCGTCTTATTTGCGTCGTGGTGCGAGCGGGGATCTTATTGGACATAGGATAAAGCTGGGATGGTGAATGCAACGATTCCCCCGGATGATTTAACGATTCTGCATTCCCTTGATCGTGTTCCTGATCATCTCTTGAAAGCTGTGGATGATCTCATTGCCAATCTCGACTCGAGCGTCATGCTTCAGGTTCGAGACATCCCTGACACTACTATGCAAGTCAATGTTGTTTCCGTTTCCCAACCTATTTAACCGTTCGGCCACAGGAAACGCGAAGGGAAAGCGCGAGTGGCAGTCCTGTTTAGTGGAGGCATCGACTCTACCATCCTCACTTTTCTCGCTCATCGGTAAGTTTCATCATGTAGGATGAGTCTTCTCAGGTATCATTCAAATCTTTATAGACACATACCAATGGATGAGCCCATTGACCTCCTCAACGTGGCTTTTGAGAACCCTCGTAAAATCAGGATTCAAAAGGAGGGAAACCCAGGAGGCGTCCCAAAAAGGATCCGAAACTCCCAACCCCATTGCAAAGAGTCGTTACAGGAGACAAGCGAAAAGGTTCCGTACCTGGTGCCGGATCGAGTTACTGGTTTAAAGGAACTCGAAGAGCTGCGCCGAGTTTGTCCTGGTAGAGTCTGGAATTTTGTGAGCGAGCCCGACCGCCAATAACATGACACACCTGACATGCGACTAGGTGGAGATCAACGTTCCTTACGCTGTAGGCGCTTATTTCAACTTACACATGCCGTGCTTCAATTTATTTATTCTAGGAAAGTCAAGCAGCACGTTCAGTAGTTGAATCACTAATGGCACCAGGAAGGACTGTCATGGATTTGGTACGTCGTTTACCCCTCCATCGCGAAAGAAGAAGTCTTATACGAACAGTAGAGCCTTGCCCTTGCCCTATATTTTGCATCTCGTGGGATAGGTCAGGTTAAAGTAGATCCCAAGGCAGATCCGGTGCCCTATACAAGTGAAGCTCGTGTGGTAATCAGCGGGCTTGGTTCTGACGAACTTCTCGGTGGTTACGGTCGCCATCGGTCGGTATTTAAAACGGGAGGGTGGCCTGCCGTCATTTCGGAGGTGAGGAAATGAAATTCATGTCATTATTATCAGCGCTCAATAACGACGGCCGAAAAAAAAATAGTTGCAGGAAGAGATAGACCGAATACCGACTCGAAATTTGGGAAGAGATGACCGGGTCATCTCTTCTCACGGAAAAGAGACAAGACATCCGTTTCTTTCGCTCAGTGTGGTGTCGTTCTTGTCTGCATTACCTGTGCATTTTAAAATGGATCCAAGGATGGAGGTCGGAATTGGCGACAAGATGTTGCTGAGGCTCGCTTCTCGCAAACTTGGCTTGATCGAAGCCAGCGGTCAAAAGAAGCGGGCTATGCAATTTGGAAGTCATTCTGCGAGAATGGAGGGGGAAAAGCGGGGGGACGTTGAGTTGGAATAGATGACATGGGGTGTACATAGATAACACCAGACCGACGGTTGCCAAATTTGGTAGTACATATTGCCCGTGAGAACATTTACGGAGACCAGACGCGTCGCTGCCGGTTCGTCAGAGTCTTGCCTACCCACCATCTGGAATATTGAGCATTGACATTCCTGAAAACCGATGTCTTTCCCACAAAACGCAGGACGAATCCTAGGTAGGTTCTTGTTTAAATTTTGGGCCGGCAACAAAAACATATTCCATATTCCTTTTTCCAAGTTCCACTGGGCTTTGCTCTGGCCGCCGTTCAAGCCAGTATTTACGATGTGCCCGGTGGCTATCGTGCAGTTATGTTCGACAGGTTCTCAGGAGTGAAGGACAAGGTGATTGACGGTGTCTAACTTTTTCATAACTCACATTTGACCCGAAACGCCAGGCTACTGGTGAAGGCACCCATCTTCTCGTTCCATGGCTTCAGCGTGCTATCTTATACGACTGCCGCATTAAACCTCGAGTGAGCTTGTTTCACTTTCGTTGGAAGCATGTCCTCATAAATTATCTAGAACATTTCGACAACGACGGGTTCGAAGGACATGCAAATGGTGTCCATCACTCTCCGTGTTTTATCCCGGCCAGACGTCGAGCATCTGTCCAAAATCTACCAGAGTTTGGGTCTAGATTATGATGAGAGGGTTTTGCCGTCGATTGGAAATGAGGTGTTGAAGAGCATTGTTGCGCAATTTGACGCGGCGGAGCTCATTACTCAGCGGGAGGTGGTGAGTACCGAAAGTGTATATTTCTACTACGTAATTGATTCAATGTCGTGCAATAGGTGTCCTCACGTATCCGTGCTGACCTCCTGCAACGTGCAGGGGAATTCAACATCAAGCTGGAGGATGTCTCCATTACCCACCTGACGTTTGGAAAGGTATGTCGATGGTAAGGTCTCTCATACTGTTGCACGTTCACATTCGCTCTCACAGGAATTCACGCAAGCCGTAGAAGCCAAGCAGATTGCCCAGCAAGGTATGTAGTTTCGATTCATTGGACGGCCTGGATCGTTCTAAAAGCAGATCAGATGCGGAACGAGCAAAGTTTATTGTTGAAAAGGTACGCTAATTTGTTGGGATTCGAAATGGCTAGTGAGCTGACGACCTTCAAGGCGGACCAAGAACGGCAGGCAGCAGTCATCCGGGCTGAGGGAGAGGCTGAAGCGGCGCTGACGATTTCCAAGGCGCTGGAAAAGGCAGGAGATGCGTTTGTGGCGCTGCGAAAAATCGAGGCGAGCAAGGCGATTGTTCAGTCACTGGCAGGAAACCCGAATGTGACGTACATCCCAAGCGGAGAGGGAAAGGTGCTGTTGAATGTGCCGACCAAGTAGTAGTGTCCTGTAGTTTGAAAGTGTGATTTGTGATTAAAAAAGTCCCACGGGGACAGATTGTGGTTTGCGCTTGACTGTCATCTGAGTGTCTGTCTCTGTCTTTTTCTCTTTTCCTCTCTTTCCTCTCTTGTGACGGACTTGTCTCTCATCCACTCTGATTTTCCTGTCTTTTGTACCGCCATTCCATCTGTTCCCTGCTTTTTCTCAAATCTAACCAGGCCCTGTTTCAGGTCTCATTTTCCTTCATCTTTTTCAATCATGAATCCAATGGGCATGGGCAGTGTTGCTGAGGCTCCTGTGCGTTTCTCTTTCTATATCTCTTGTTTTTCCATCCTGATCTCCTTATCTCCCAGAGACGGGCTCATCTGTATGTCGGGAACTTGAGCCCCCGTGTCACAGAATACATGTTGACCGAGATTTTCGCTGTCGCTGGACCCGTTCAACATGTCAAAATCATTCCAGACAGGAACTACCAGCACGGCGGTCTCAACTATGGCTTCGTGGAGTACATCGACATGCGTGCTGCGGAAACCGCCCTCCAAACCCTCAATGGTCGCAAAATATTCGATACTGAAATTCGAGTTAATTGGGCTTATCAAGGCCAACAAAATAAGGAGGATACCACCGGTCACTACCATGTTTTCGTTGGAGATCTCAGCCCCGAAGTCAATGACGATGTCCTCGCCAAGGCCTTCAGCGCTTTTGGCACCATGTCCGATGCTCGCGTCATGTGGGATATGAACTCCGGCAAGTCTCGTGGTTACGGTTTCCTCGCCTTCCGTGACAAAACAGACGCGGAGCAGGCCATTGCGACCATGAACGGAGAATGGCTTGGTTCCCGTGCCATCCGTGTCAATTGGGCCAATCAAAAAACCCAGGGAGCCCCGCCAGGCGGAGGCACCTCTCCCCACGCATCCAGTGGTCCTCTGGGAGGAGTCGGAGGCGGTGGAGGCGGTGGTAGTGGTGGAGCTCCTGCGCCGATCAACTTCCAGGGCGGTCCCCTGTCGTATGAATCCGTCGTCCAGCAGACACCCGCATACAATTCCACGGTTTATGTTGGAAACTTGGTTCCCTACTGCACCCAAGCGGACCTTATTCCTCTTTTCCAGTCCATCGGCTATCTTTCTGAAATACGCATGCAAGCCGACCGTGGGTTTGCGTTCGTCAAACTCGACACCCATGAGCATGCCGCGATGGCGATCGTTCAGCTGCAGGGACAGATGGTTCATGGCCGACCCATAAAGTGTAGTTGGGGAAAAGATCGAGCTGATGGTGGAACAACGCAGGCCAATCCTGTTAGCCCAACTGCTGCAGCGGCCCCGTACGGAAACATGGTGTGTACCGTCAACCAACCAATCAGGTAGACCCGATATCTCAGCTTACTTCTTTTTTACAGCCAATGTATGGTATGCCCCAACCAGCAGGCTATGCTCAATATGGCTTCCCTGGTTATCCTGGATTTCCTGGCCAAGCAGCTGCGGCTCCTGGTGCGGCGGGGCCAGGTTCTCCTGGCATGCCTCAACCGACCAACGTTCCCGGGGCTGGCTTGGGTCTCAACGTGGGAGTCCAGCAACCTGGTGCCGATTTGAATGCAGCAGCCGCCGCCCAACCAGGGCAACCTCAATGGGGCACCTCGGACCCAAACTATTATTCCAACTACTGGGGAGGTCAGTGCTAAATCTGTGTGTAAATAAACGTGAACTAATCATGCTTGCGAAGGTTATTATGGTCAGCAAGCTGCAGCCGCGCAACAACAGCCTGGAGGTGACGCTCAAATGCAAGGCCCTCCTTAAGGGGACGGATGGCTTCAAAATTTGTGAACGATCGATGTCCCCCTTGCGTCACTTTGAATTATCAATATTGGCGTATTCATTCTTTTTCTTCTCGCCTCCCTCATTTTTCTTGTGCTAACCCCATCTTTCCAACCTTTCACCTATTTGATTTCTCCTCTCACCCTCACCATCTTCTCTTTTTTGATGCTGATTCTTTGACTCTTACATCTCTTTCAATTCAAATGCAAGATCATTATATAAAAGTTTAGTCCTCTAACCGAGATGAATTACGCTGTCAGGGTAACAAAGGTGAAGCTGGGAGAAAAGATCCGTGAAAAAATAAGAAAGTGAATGCGGGTATAAGGAGATGAATGAATTGTGAGATACTCTGTACTCGCTGGCATTGGGACGAAAGGAAGGAAGAATCAACCCTCTTCATTCACTATTAACCATTCGGGGTCAGATCCACTGCCTGTTGTATGGGAGACTGATGTCCATTCCTCGTCGTCGCTGCTTGAAGATCCTGACCCCCCGACCCTTTTCCCGACCCAGATGTCGGACGACTAGAGTCTGGTGATGTGGCCAAATTAGGGGTATGTGGTGGTTCATTAGTTGAACCTTCTCTCCATGAAAGCACGGTCTCGTGTCTTGATCGCATGTTTTCATAAAACTCATTCGCTTCGTTCATCCTGTTTGCTTCTACCTGCTTGGCGTCCAACCACCGCTGAAGAAGTTTTGCGTTGTCTTTCGCAAGGATTTGGTTTCGCTCTTCGATCTGACCCAGTTCCAGCAACGATGTGCTGATTTCATCAGAAAGACTCTAACAAAAATCTTTTAGCAAGGGTGTTATTAAAAGAAAAACATTTTTTCTACCTGCACTGTCCTATCCTTCTCGGCCATAAGTTCTGCGTGTTGGTCGACCTTGCGGCGAAGAGCAGCTACCTCATCACGCAATTTCCTGAGATTTTCGGAATCTATTCGCGAAAGTTCCTCTTTCTCTCGCAGTGTTTCGTTCATAGATAAGAGACGCTGGGCATTCTGGCCTTGAGTTTTGTACAGATTGGCAAGCTCGTCGCGCAAGGATGATATCTGGGTTTCGAGAGACGCGAGATACGCTGCACGAACCGGATTATTACTGTAATCGATCAGGGCGCGAACGAGACCAATTTAAGGAATTTCACTGACTCGTCGCTCGATCCTACGGTGCTCGGATTGCCCTTTACGCTTCCCACGGCTCTTAGGAGTGTTGCATTGCGCTCCTTGAGGAGCTTTGTCTGCTGGGCGAGTCTGCGGTCTGGATGAAGTCGATGCTGTGAGTTGAACGAAATGGGAGGATAAGAAAGGAACTTGCACTGCTCAATAATGGGTGCGAATGCAGACTCTGCGCTATTTCTTTCTGCAAGCCGGAGACGGAGAAGCTCTTGCCAGGAGGGCTCTGCCATGTGAGTTGCTGAAGCCAACGAAGGGACGACTCTGCGGAGTTTCAATCTCCTAATGCGGAAGTGATTCTGACGCTCAGCTTGTTCGACTCTGACTCTAGCCTCATTCCTCTCACCAAACATGGGCCGTGTATTGCTCAAGGTCGGATCATATCTCTACCTGCTCTACAGCCGCACTGACTTTTTCCTCAGGTTATCATTCTCGGCGACAGTGGGTTCGTCCTTGGCGCTCCCCATATCAACAAGGAGGAGCTCACGTATCTAACTCAGTGTCGGAAAGACCTCCCTCATGAACCAATATGTAAACAAGCGCTTCAGTAATCAGTACAAGGCGACTATCGGTGCCGACTTGTACGTTGTCACCCAAATACCCCATTATGTTCACTAAGAATTCGATTACCCTTCCCAGCCTGACGAAGGAGGTAATGGTCGATGATCGACTCGTTACCATGCAGGTGCTTATTTCTCTGTGCTCCATGAAGCCTATTCTTCATCTCTGAGCACCTTAATTTACTTAGCTCTGGGATACTGCGGGTCAAGAGCGCTTCCAGTCGCTTGGTGTCGCCTTCTACCGCGGCGCGGATTGCTGTGTCCTCGTGTACGATGTGAACAGTGCTAAATCGTTCGAGACTCTTGACAGTTGGCGCGATGAATTCCTTATCCAGGCCAGCCCCCACGATCCCGAGAACTTCCCATTTGTCGTCCTGGGTAACAAGATAGACGTAGAGGAAGGCAAGCGCCAGGTGTGTTGCAATCCCTGTCGCCTCTCATCCCAGCCCCTCAATCTTTTCGTTCAAAGGTCACTCAGAAACGGGCGATGACATGGTGCCAGGCGAAAGGCAACATTCCCTATTTCGAGACATCTGCTAAGGAGGCCATCAACGTGGAGCAGGCCTTCCAGACCATTGCCAAGAATGCTTTGCAACAGGAGGCGGAAGAACAATTGTGAGTCTTTATCATCCTTTTCTGTTCCATTGGGTATTGAGGGTGGCCCTAGATATGTTGACTACCCGGATCCTATCCAACTCGACTCTGAAAGTTCACAGAGCTATGGTTGCAACTGTTGATTGGTTCTACATTTCACCTGTATCGTGTCCGCATTCGTTTTTGTTTTTTTTTCATCGCGCAAGGTTTCTTTCTCAGCACAATCTAGGACTTGATAATATTTTTTTGTTCATTCATCTTGGAAGCCTCTTCACCTCATGCCCATTAAATTTTTATTTATCGAATTAGTAATGTCGAGATATACCAGTTGAAGTGTGAAGCTGAAATGAATGACGAAACCATTATGTAATGACATAACTGATGCCCTGGTCTTCGAAAATTCGTCTCTGAATCAGTTCACCATCTTCGTTCGGGAACGCTCATTAGGAGGTCGAGAACCATGGCGAAGGGCCGTAAAAACAAAAGAGCCAGAACTCCCGAGGAGGAGGTCTTTCATGTTGGTGAGTTCGATTTGTTTGTTAGGGGCAACCGTCGCCTGACGCGTTTTAACAGAGGTCGTCAAAAAAGCGCGTGTAGTTCCTGCGAAAGATGAGGATACGGATGATGAAATGGATGGTAACAAGAAGAGAAAGAAAGAAAAACAGAAGAATACTCAGTCCACCCATGCCCCAGCAAAATGGGTAAGGCACTTTGCCACCGAGCTCATAATCTCAGCTTCTGGCTAACTATCACAACTCAGGAATATTTTGTGAAGGTCTCTATCTCTAAATCTTGCGTCGAGATATTTGAACTTAAGATTCCGCTTACCTAGTGGGCGGGATACGATGAAGCAGCCAACAGGTATGGCCGACTACGGCATCCGGTTCGTTGAGGCTGACTTCTATCATAGTTGGGAACCAGAGGAAAATCTGGAAGCCTGTAGTCGTCTTCTTGGAAGCTTTTGGGAGCATGTTGGCATGGACAATAGGGATTATCACATAGGTTATGAAATAAAGGCGAAAAAAGATTGGATTGGTTGAGTTCTTTCCTTTCATCATCCAACTTTATGATCCTGAGGGCAATTATTAGAGAAAGAGAAAGCTTTCTTTGCAAAAGAGATTCAGAATGCGCAAGAAGAGTTGAAGCGTCAAGAGAAAGAAGGGAACCGGAGTCCTAAAAAGGCTAGGGAGCTTGTCTAGTATTTTGCTTGTCGCTGACTCCTCATACAGAAGAAGAAGAAGTTAAAACACACCCCTTCGGCAGAGCCTCCTCCTGCAGAATCGTCAAAGAAAAAGTCTCAGGTGTGGACTGTTGAATTATTTTGTAACAAATAATATCTGATTGGTGATGGCCACCAAGCCTCCGCCCCCTCCATTGGAGCCCGGGTCATCCTCTGAGGACGAAGTACCGCTATCGTCACTCAAAATAAAGCTCCCTCCTGGCTCCCAGAACAAAAGGAAACGCGTAGTTTCTTCATCGTCTTCCGAAGATGTATGCTTCTATGTCAGACCCTGTTCGCGATGCTGACATTATATTTGTAGGAACCCCTCCAGGCCTCTCAACGCCCTAGGTCCAAGAAAGTATCAAAGTTAGATGAACCCTCCACCAACGCCACGAAAGAGAGAACTGTACGTTAAAATGTTGGCCGTATAATTCTTACGCTCAAAGATTGAGACGCAGCCTCCACAAGATTCTCCTACATCCTTATTCTCTCAGAATTCATCCCCGAATATTGCAGCCACCAAGCCACCTCTAAAAGAATCCACGACAGGTAGTTCAATCCCTGTAAAAGAAGTCACGACAGGAGCAACCAAGCCTCTCACCCCAAGCATACCTCCGACAACAGTTGGCCGACAGGGTAATCCACATGTCAAGATTGCAACCATGTCATCTGGTGTGACTCCGGTAGCCAGTGGCATCTCGACCAAGCAGCGCCTTGCCCAAGGAGCGTTGGCTCCTACAGCTCCCAAAGAAGTCGGGAAGGTGCCACCAAAACCAAAACCGCCATTGCCCACCAGAAAGCCCAGTACCAATTTGAATAATCTAAGTTTTAAGAAGAACAAGGCCCCACTTTCATTAACAATTCCATCCGCCACCCTCGATCAAACGGATACTGTTTCATCTACATTCCGATCGCCTATGAACGAGCCAACCTTCGCACCTTCGAACTCCCCTTCTTTCCAATCCCCGCTACCCACATCTGCCCTGGTCTCATTTACTGAGCCTACGTCCACGTCCACCGCCACCGTCCCGGGTTTGTCGGCAGGCCCTAGTACCTTGCGCAGGAGGCCTTCACTGGTGGAATCGACAATGTTGGTTGATCATTATGCGATCTGCGTAAATACTAACGTTTTATTTATACAGCTCGCCTGCTCTACTTACTCAATCCCCAAATCCAATGGCCGAGGTAGATCATTTTTTGCAGTCTCTGATGCCTGAAAAGTAAGTCGTTGTAGACTCCATCCCTTTTTATTCTTATTGCCTTTTTCTACACTAGACTAGCCGCGCCGTTAGAGTAAGCGCCAGATCTTCAGGGAAGCAAATCTTTCTAATTTCGCAATAGAGCCACGGTGGAACGGCCGTTGGAACCAGTCCCTCCGAAACCCATTCATGCCAGAATACCGTTGCCTGGAAGGTACCCCTCCATTTTTATCGTTTGAATACACAGTTGACAATACACTTTTAGAATCCAGAAAATGTGGAAATGGTCTGGACCACTCGTCTACAAATCTGGCGAGAGTCCATTGTGCAGAGTTACGATGCATGTCCCACCTAATACCCCTCAGGGCATTGGTTTGCGGTTCTCTATTATTTTCCAAGGCGTGGAAAAAATTGAAGTCAACAGCATGTATGACTGTTCTGACATACGCTCGATTCTACCTGCTTTCCGCAAGCCTCCTCAACATGCGTTGTTCGGTCCAGAGGGCGTCGAAGATGTGCCCAAATTTCGAGCAATGGTTCATTACATGGAAAGGCAACAAATGGTAAGAAGCAATCTCGATGCACATTCCTCTCCTCAATTATATTATAGGTGTTCATGATGCCTATCCATTTTGACGACAACATTATCGGATACACCGTATTCTTTCCTTACTCTTTAGGACTGCGCCTTTTGGGGACACCACCTCCGTCTGGATATTCCGAGCCGGGCACCCTTGTGGTTGCAATTTTACCATATGCACTTTCTCAGGAACAAATCAAGTTGGTGCCTCGAATTCCCAAAATACAGTTGCACTCCACATCGCAACAAGGTCCGAGGACCAGAACATTAGTGAAATATCCACGACTTCATCACCGAGCGACAAAAATTCTGGGTTTTCCAGACGTTCTCCGCAAATTCTTGTCTGATCCCGTACACGTTAGAACATTTTCAATTTGGCCAGATCCGGATTCAAGGATGAGCGCGATTAAAGATCGGCAAAGCCTGGAAACACGCCTCCTACTGAATATTTTAGAATTCGGGCAACGAAGTGCAAGCAGCAAAAGCGATGTCAGGGTTGCTTTTATACACATTGGCTCGCTTCAGCAAATACACAAGTTTCCCGAGTTTGCGGAGCGAAGAACCAAGACTTTCCTCCAGTTCTACACGTATGGTACCCACTATGATGTCCCACCAGACATGTGGGCAGTCAAAGAAATTTATCCATGTGGTGCGTTGTACGACAATTTTATATTGGTGGTTACTTTTTGCCTATCTGTTTGGTTCCCTCTATGTAGGTGGGATCATCACTTTTACTCCAGCGGCCATGCACAGAGACCCAGTCAAAGTTCGTCAGTTGATCATCCAGGTCGGGAGGCATCCCTTGTGGGAGTGTTATATCTTGCCTGCTTCGCTTGGTCTCCTCGCGCAGATCGAATGTGGTACCGACGACCCACTTCTTCGTCTTGAAAGGTGAATATTTATATTTTTGCGCCGTTCCTTACATTCAACTCTGTGGCCCAGAAAGCAACTGATGATGGAAGGCATTTTGCAATCCATTGAGGATGGAGAGGTCGCTTTGATGCAGGCTCCACCCGAAAAGCCCATTGTGACCCAGCAAAAGGATGAACGTGCGATTTGGGCATCTCAATACGTCAGCTTTTTTCCGCCCACGAAGAAGCAGGCGCTGCAGGCTGGTATCATGGCTTTTGTCCAGAATCCTGGGCTAGGGCGGTCCAAGGACATGATAGAGAAGGTGATTGTGAAAGACCTGTCAATGATGCAGCGACACCCTGCTTTTATGACGTCTTACCGTCGTTTTGTGGTTATCAATCTGGAGGCAGAAGGGTCACGATGTGGTGAATATCATGAAGGTGTAGGTTTTCGTTTTTTCCCCTCATAAAACAAGAGTCTACTCTAATTTCTTGTTTTAGTTTGAATGGACCTCAGCAAGCAAGTTCGACTTTAGGGACGACTTCTACCCGAAGCAGACGATCGGCATGCACTGATTTTCAAGACGCTATCACCAACCTCCAACCTGTACAATACCATGGTATATAATGATCTTGCCCTACATGTACATGGTATAAATTCTGTAGAATTCTGTATGTCTAATAAATTGTCTAAATGCAATCCAGTCCAGCAGTTGGAATTCCATGTCAAGCGAGAGCTGCATCCTGTATTGCTGCTTTGAGATCGTCATTTTCTTCCCAAATGTCTGAAGCTTGAGTCTGCAAGCGTTGTTGATTGAGCCATGGTAAAAGATGATGATTATATGGCACAGACCGTCCTGAGTACTGTCGCGATTGATGATTCTTGGATCTCGCCGCCGATGATTAGTTCATCCAGAATCTGTGTCCGACGGGAAAAAAGAAAGGTTGAATATCGGGTTGTCGATTGGGGGAGTGATGCCAGAACGAACCGCGTATGCTTTTTGGAAGTTGAAGATTCTAGGTTTGGCACCAACCAAGTCAGCGACCAATGTGTATCGGTTGTGAGGGGGGGGGCCAACTCACAGATCCATCTCACAGACCTAGTACAGTTCGAGAAAAAAACGAAAGTTTCTGTCAAGCCCCTCGGGTAGATAGGTAACGGGGAGGCGAAGAGAAAGGAGCATACATTTCCAAAGTACTGATCGAGGACCTCGACGTAGCGGTGCATGAGTTCGAGCGCGATGAGCTCGTTGTCCTTTTCGTGTATCTCGCATATGAAGAGAAGGGATGCGTAGCGGCGGTACACGATCTGCCAGGGGGTAAGGTAGAATTGTTGAATATGGGGGTTACATAGCATAGCAACCCATGAACAATATGTACCTTCCTGCCTGTATGTAAGAACGTAAAGTGAACCTCGGGAGTGGTATAAGAGGTTGGGGACGACGACGGACCTTTATATTCGAGAAAATTACACATCCGCGGTCGTCGGTTGAGCGCCAGCTGCGAGACTTCCTGGACGATCTTTGCCTTGCTTTTGGAGGAGAGGGTCACAAACCATTTTGCGAGACGGAGTTTGCCTACGGGAAAAAGAAAAATTCAAAAAATGGGTCATGCAGGACACACGCACAGGAACACACCTTGCCGCGATACAAGGAGAAAATAATTTATTGCCATTCCCTGTGTGCAACGGGCTGCACACGAAGAAGGTAAGTATTAGCAAAATGCTCATGGAAACGAATGGTTTTTACATCCAGAAACTGGTATGATTTACCCGCAGGCTGTTCGAAGGAAGGCAGAACAATATGGTGGTGCGAGAAGTATATATAACATCATGGCGATAACGCTCGAGTTCGACATGACGACCACAAATAGAATTTCCTTTCCACATGGAGTACGTATTTCACACAGACTCATCCAAATATATTCTACTGAAAGGAAAGGAAATAGTGGATAAAAAAGAGAGATTAGATTAGAGTTTGAAGGGGGTTCTTGGGTAGTCGACTTTGGCAGCAGCAGCATCGTCTACAAACCAATAAAGCTGACCGGGGAAGACGGGTTTGACGCGGGCAGCGGGCAGACCTTTCTCGGGATGATCGAGGACATTGCTTATCATGTCGACCTTTTCCTTGCCGGCTGCGACGAAAACGACTCTAGCGGCATGGTTGATGACAGGGAAGGTAAAGGTGATTCGCTTTGGCGGGGGTTTGGGAGAGTCGTCGATGTAGGCGACCCATCTGTCTTCTTCTGCGAGGAGCTCGTGACCGGGGAAGAGGGAAGCGGTGTGGCCGTCGGGACCCATACCGAGGAGGATGAGGTCGAATACGGGGAAGCGGGCAGCATCCTTTTGTGCAAACTCGTGGATGAGTTTCTTCTCATAAGAGTCGGAGAGCTCTTCGAGGTCGTCGAGGAGGGTTGGATCGATGGTATGTATATTTGCAGGGGGTATGGGGACTTGTGAGAAGAGGTTTTCTGCACAAGCGCGGTGGTTTGAATCGGGGTGGTCGAGGGGCACGACGCGCTCGTCGACGTAGAAAACCTGCCAATGATTCCACTTTATTTGATTGTCGGGGATGAGACCTCTGAGGATGGTTGGGATGGAACCGCCTGAGAGAGCGATGGTGAATCTGCCCTTTTTGTCGATGGAGTCTTTCTGGGCCTTTGATATGAAGGCGGCGAGGTTTGTTTGGAGAGCATCTTTGTCGGGAAAAGAGACAAGGACGGGTGAGTTTGGGGGTTGGTGGTGAGCGGACATTGTGGTATTACGACAACGCAAAGTACGATAAGGTAGCTATTATCGGATCAGGTCATATGACATCATTGTACAAACTTGGCGGGTTCAAGGGCTGAAGTTTGGTTATAAACCGTGATGGTTGGTTAGAAAATACGCAACTCACAGGTAGTGGTGCCTGGAGAAATCCAACTATCAGCTACGCTTCTGGCATCAAGCAGCAACTCTTGGGACAGGGGTGCGGGGAGGACGATGTTGGTTTGGCTGTGCGGGCCGTGAGGAGTGCCACGAAGGTTCTGACGACTGGACTTTGAGTACATGGTGCTGAGTGAGGAGGCGGTGGAGAGAGGACGGGGGATGGGAGAGAGAAAGACTCGGTGATGTGCAAGGGGCTGCACAGGGGGCAGTGGGTTTGCAGGCGCCAACCGCCGCCTCAACCAAAGGGCAGCGAGCAGGACCAGAAACCCACCAACGACAGCAATGACCACCGCAATGATCACCGTCTTTGTTTCCATAAATACCAAAGCGAAAGGGCAGTGGCGGCGGATTTTTTAAATTACAAGTGGTAGATCACGTGCGGATGGTCCTTGTTCGATGCCCCCTTCACTGGCGAGTCGGCTGTTGTTCCAGGGGACGGTTGCGCCGACGCTGGTCTCTGCTGAACTCAGTCCGGAGCTTTATGACTTTATCGCCCTCGCCCTCCGCGCCCACGTCTCTCCTTGGTGGTCAAAAATTACCCGTTACGACAAGGATTTCCTTCCCCACATATCCACCATCCTCTCCACCGTCCTACGCGACCTCCATCTCCGTGCACAGGCTGCCGACCTCCCTGCTCTCGTCTTCCACGACGTGCCCACAATAATCACCCAACACTACCGTGACTATCACAATGCAGCCGCAAAGACAGCCACCGCCTATGCCTCTGGCGGTGCTGCTCCCCTCTCCGCCCTCTTTGCTCATCTCCAACCCCACATGGCCATATCCCCGGACGGTTCCCTAGACAGAGAGTACTATCGCCAGATTGTAGACCACATTCTCAAGGCCTCTCTTCCTCTTGAGGATTATGACCCAGATGCAGAGCGCATCATCATCCGCGAAATCATCGTAAAGGTCCTGCTCGATGATATCTTTCCAAAGATCACTCAGCCCTGGTTTATCCATAAAGCAATTCTCGATCTCATAGGGTCCCCAGAACAACCTATTTTCATCGTATGTCGCTTTCCTCTGTCTCCCTCCTTTTCGCTGACCATTCCATAGTCTCCACCGCCCCTTCCTCCCTCATCCAGTCACTCTTTCTCCTTCCACACCATCATCGTCATCGTCCTCTCTGCTCTTCAGTCTTTTTCTGGAATGTGTCTTGCCCTCATTCACACCTACAAGCACGCCATTACCACCATCAAACTCGTCCAAAAATCACCATCCCATTCCCCCAATCCCAACTTTGCCCCCCCTCCTATCCTATCTCAAGACACACTTCTTACGAAATTACATGCTCCATCTATAACCTCTTCTCCTTCTACATCTTCATCCGTATCCTCAAACCCACGACCTTCCACTTTCTCAACACCACCCAATTTCCCTATCCCACAGGAATCCTACACCAACCACAACTACACCGAACCACCTCTACTCCTCCTTTCAGAGGTCATCTCTGCACACAACCGCTTTGCATCTACCATAGTCATCACCACCCTCTCCATGCTCTCAGCTTCCATGACTCCCTTTCTCGACAAACTCCTTCCACACATGCTGCAGAATTTTCTTTCACCTGCCTTCATCCTCAACACCACACGCACTGCCAAGCGTACCTTGTTTCCTAATGGATATCCTGCACCCCAGCCCCCTGACCCGACCTTGGAGGAACAGGCAGAGCTCAGAGCAAGACTCGTCGCCTGGCGAGGTTCAGGTGGCATCGGTATGTTATGTTGTCGCTTTTCTGCTTTTCCTTCAGCATCTGATTTACCGTCTAGCCCTTCTCCTTCCCCTTCTCCTCGGCCCCGATATTTCTCACACACTGGGAACAGCTCTCGACCCGCTCAGTGATGCACAATGCAACCGCCGACTCGTCGTCTTCCTCCTGGATCGTATCTTGGTTTCTTTCTTTCCTGAACTCGGAGGATCTTCATGACCATTCACGAACTTTTTCATGACCATTTCAATGTATATTATACATGCTCATTTATTTAATATAATTTCTTCGTCACGACGAAGGCATCAACGGGTATAAAATATATGTACATCTCCTCCGACCCACTCCTCTCATCTCCAGCTCGTCTCGTCCTTCAGCCACAAAAAAAAGCAAGAAATGTATGGTACATTACGAAGTTCTCTTCAGCTAGTAATCTGGGATATGTACAGGCATGAAAAATGCGCAAGTTTTTGAATGTTGAATGCTGAGCACAAAATAGGATAGTTTGATACCAGTTTGTGGGAGCGTAGCATGGATTCTATATGACAGCTTGGAACATCGTGTTTGTGGCCAAGAGGGATTTGGAGTCAAGATAAAAGGGAGCGGAATCAAGCCGGTCGAGCAACACCACAATGAGGCCAGGCTGCGCATGTGGTCAAAAAGAAAAGATCATCGAAACGATGCGACAAACATGCCTGCGACAAACTCTTGCTATGAATTGTATATGAGGGACAAGAAGAAGGGGAAAAAACACAAAGAAAAGACACCCACGAGTATCAGCGCTGTGACGCGTCGTCGTCTTAACACCTCTTCGTCTTCAGGTTGGCGCGGTTGTCGCTCCACACGTACATGATCAACGTAGGCGATGAGCGGCGTTGGGACCTACCCACGTCAGCTAAAGCCGGCCAAGGAGAGAGAAATAAAGAGTGCCGATACCAGAGGGGGTATTAACGGCCTGTATCCCCGGCGGCCACGAGCAGGAGGTACATCCAATACGATGCGCTCGTCGTCGTAAATTGTGTGCTGGAGATATCAGTTTCAATTAGTAAAAAAACACGCGAAAGAAAAAGGAGGACTTACAAATAATGTTCTGTCTTCGTCGGCTGGTTTGACTCGACAGGGGCGGGTGTATGGATGGTATCGCGGTTGACGCGACTCGCGATAGCTTGGAAGGCGAAAACAATCAACCTTCCCTACCACTTCTTGGTAACTGGGCAATCGTGGCTCCTGCAGGATGCTGACTTCCTTCGGGCACGGGGCTGATATTTGAGACGGCTGAGAGCTGGACGCAGAAGGAGACATTGCCGATGGAGGAAGAAAGATGAGTGTCAACGTTGGAGGGGGGGTTAAAAAAACTGCTCAAGGAAGACGCGCTTTAAAGCGATTCTGGAGATCCAGGGCATTTCGAGTTCTTCCCGATTTGTATAAACCAGGTCTTCGAATAAAAAAGACGGAGGGCAAGGGTAACACCGTTGACATGATGGTCACGGTGGCGTTCGCAAAACAAATTCAAAAAGCTTGTTTTGAGCATCTTGGGGGGGTTCCGCCACAAACCTGAGACGCGGGGAAGGGAAAATATCGCGTAACCCTGCAACAAGCTGTAAAAACGGGGTGCCAGGGAGAGCGGGACTAGCCAATTTGGAATGCCTGCCCTTGTCGATTCGTTTCCTTCCCGAAGACGCGTGATCAATTTCCATCTTTTTTTCCCCCACTCATTTGGTTCAAGCTACACGGGACAGGGTCGATGTCTTCTACGAGTCATCCCCATCCCGCCCGCTGTCAGCACCAAATCGAAAGCAACCCTCCGTCTTGAAAAATTGGACCCCGTTTGTGAGAAGGAAAATCTTCGCGTCCCGCGCGAGGATGGATCGCATCCAGTAAGGTTTTGGGTGAGTAGCTTCCTGGAGTGGTCTTGATCCTCGAATGCCTTCTTTCAGAAGAAACTTCCGCAGCCAAATTAGCCGATCGACTGGCCAATAATTCTCGTTGTAGAGATTTGAAAATATGGTCATCCGCCAGCGAGCGGTAAGGTAGGTCACCTGCGCGCAGGTTGTCCCTGCGATGAGGAGCAGAGGACTGCAGCGAGGTTGCGGCCGAAAGTGAGCCTGAGATGTCCTTATGGTTGGTAACCGTTCCCATCCAAATATGGGCAAAAGCTCGGCCCCGCCATGGCGCATCAAAGTGAGTCACCGTCGGGATGCGAGTACCTAAAAAGCAACAAAGAATCTGACTTGAGCGTTTCTTTCTTTTTTATCCACTCTCCCCACGTACAGGTATTGTTTGTAACCATTTCTGTGAATACTGAGCCGTTGTGGCTGTTACCTGGCATGTTCGAGCTTGTTGTGCCGACGATGGTGAGGGATTCTCTTGAGAACCTCAAGATGAAGCCTCCGGAACAGGAGGCCCTAGCTGTCCAAGAACTGGAATGCTCAAGACTGTCTTCAACACGGAATTATGGGGGAAACTCACCGCCTCTGGGTCTGGTTGACCCGTTTAATGCGAAGGTGCATCCTCCTCAAGCGACTAACCACCGGCGCCAATTCAAACCCCCCTCAAGAGGACTCCAAGATATTGCATGATGCATTGAGCCATTGTCTACAGCGGTATGGCGGCGTGCCGCCGTGCTCGATTGTTTTTTTTCCAACGAGGTTTGAATTTGTGGACGACGAGCTCTGAGTCCTGCGCGCCTATGCTTGGCCGTCTGGTGGTCGCGTGTGCGAGTCGACTCCCTTCTGGCTTTGTCGACGTCCAGATGGATCCATGTTATCTTGAACCGTCAAGTTTCGTTGTCGCAAGAGGGAGCTCTTCAAGGCGCTGCCGACCGGCTTTCCAGCATGTGTTTGAAAATATTGAGACTGAGCGAACTGGAACGCGCAACTGGGCTAGAGGCTTTTCGTCGTGCATCTCTACAAAAAAAAACGAGCGCTATCCGAGTCTTCAAGGAAAGGACGGGCAAGAAATGCTGATCGATGGGCCGGGAATGGGCCAGCACCACGCCGCTGGGTTTGGGCCCTGCCGGATTTCGGACGGTCAATATCTTCCAAAGTCCTCTCTCAAGCTCCTGACATGACCTTTTTCTCAAATGCCTCGAAATAAAAATTCCAGCATAAATTCCAGCAACGCTACAAGCCCTCCTCAAATGTTCCCGGCCGAAAACACAAATTCAAAGGAATAAGAGTGAGAAGAATGGGTCTAGATATTTTTAACCGGCCAAGTTTCCTTCCGGAACATATTCAAATTCAAATCAGAACCCCGCTCGCTCGCCCTCCAGCAAGTTAACCGCCTAACCCATGCTCTTGGTTGTTCCCCTCGAAAGATTGGCTCATATGCCCTGCTCTCCAAGGAAATCTATCGCAAATCAACATGGCTATCCCTCTCTACCCGACCCCCTAGCTCATAAAATATACCGACCGTGTGGTTTAAATAATCTCAACTTTCCTCAAAATCTGAAGAACGCAGAGACGTGGGTCCAAATCCCCCTCCAACATCCTTAACTCCCCCCAATTATGGACGTCAAAAGCGAGGAGAACTACGGAAGACCCACCTCCAGAACACTCTCAAAAAACGTTTCCAATCACACTTCAAACCCTTCATTGACCGTCGATATTCTCCATACAACCCCTCGCCCCGATACCTGCCCTATGCCGAGCCTCCCTCATCTCTCCCGAAGGCAGTAATTTAAGACAGGATACGTCGCAACTGAGGCCCGGCTCAACTCCCTAGAATTTTCGATCCCGACAAAATGCATGCTATCGATGAACGGTATATACTGAATCGATGAAGTGATTCGACGGTCGCCATGAATCCAATCATCTCCGTATTATGGGTCCTTCAAACGCCAGTAATATGCGGAGAGTGGTAAAGAAACACCGAACTACCAATCAACTACCAATCAACTAAAGCGGGCTGCTACTGTATTGCATCACTGTGTCCCGGAAGCGGAATCGTCTCAAGTTTGCCTGGCGCGATTCATTCTTTGCAACTCGAATGAACCCTACCTGCGTTCAAGATCGCTGCCCGGTTTTTTGTGCTGCTGTTCACTGCCCATGTATCCATTATCAATCTTTTGTCGCAATTGCGTGTGGGTCCCCCGACGCTCGAAACCTCGTTTAGGCGTCATTCAAGAAAATAGACTTCGTTCAAGCAGGCACTCTTCGGCTCAGCACTGACGTAACGTATCGCCGTTCGCGCTGATATGTATACATAACATGCTCAACAGGAAATCCTTCCGTAATGCTTAATTCCATCCACACGTCCCCCGTGTAATTAGGCAAAAATATTCAGGTGACTTTGATTTTCGGCTATAATATCGTTTCCTTTCTTACTTCTCAGAACTGAGAAATCCCGGTCAAAGTTAAGAGAATAAATCATGACCATGAGGATATCCATTACCGAGAGAGTGCAAGAGGAACACGGCAGTAACGTTACCGTGAGCAGTTTGGTTCCATTGGAGAGGCGTATAATGGAACTTTTCAAGATTGATGAAGGTGAGAAAGCTAAGTACTAGATATCGGAAAGATCAGTGTTGAAATCACGGCCCATTACTGCATCTACCGGGCTATCTAGAGCACCTCAACATTGTAAAAAATACGAGTCCAAAAAATCTCACATCGGCGAGCACGGAGTGCGAGAAGAGGAGGTGCCATGACACCTGGGGGTCTCCATTAGGAAGAAAGGGAAATAGAGGAACAGTGTTGACGAGAACGGCAGCCGAATGCGTTACTGTTGTATCCTCCCATTATTTAGGAAAAGAGCATCCCACGAAATAGTTTCATTGACAGTTATAATTCCGAAGAGACAAAAAGATAGGTTCAATGAATATGGCCTCAAGTGTAGAGAAAACAACAATGACCACACTACTTCATCTTTAACCCTTTCGAAGGGTGCACGCCAAAGTAATATCGCGTCCGGCCAATGCCCAAGTACCAAGCCAACCTATGACACGTGTTACAAAAAGAAGGAGAGCAACGGGCAGATAAAAACGAACCTGAAGATGAAGAGCGCAATAACGACCGTGATGTTACCGTGCGTCATGCTGTTCCAAGTAGAAGGTGTGTACTGCAGGTCAGCAGGAAGACCAAAGAAAGTGGCAAAGATGCTAAGGTCGACGAATTAGGATTGTGCCTCATTGAAACATGGCAGCGGAGATGATTGAGAACGTACTGTGTCAACTGAGGAGGTGCAGAGTCCAGGCCGAGGGTGAGAATATATATCAGCGATGGAGGAGGTGGATCATGGACTCACGTCTGCAATACCAAGCGCTAGAAAGCTGGCACCGAGGATACGCTCCTGTGCGACAGCATTATTGGGCAGCGCGTCACGTATGGCGCGAAAAGCGAGGGAGGACAAGAGCCCCAGAAGAAAATAGCCTAGAAAAAATCAATATGGAGCATGTATACATCACACGCGATTTTGTCCTCTGCACTGACAATTTGTGAGCTGCCACACAGCCATTAATGTTCGAGGCTCTAGTGAAGCAGTCGGAGCGGGTAGAGCGGATGGAATAAGCTGGTGGTGAAACCAGGACGCGCCAGGGGAGAGCCAGACCATGACCACTGGCGCGATCGTGGATACTAATAGGGCAGATTGAACGTGGGCCAATAATCGCAATAATAACGACGCTCACTTGGCTCCAGGTAGAGGAACAGAACACGATATATACCAGGCAGCGCAGGAAACGTATCTTGGGCCATGGCCAGATGCTGGTTGAAACTCAAGAATAGAAATAGGTGACCGGGCCGGCACGTCTCAATCTTAACCATGGACCAACGACTGTCTGTCGCCCAACAAGATAGTCCAGGGTCCTCCGTCTTCGACCTGCCAGCTACAGTCACAAATACGGACATCTTTACTTCGACCCAAGTTTCAGAACGCGTCCCAATATCTATCAGGGATCCAGCACACGACCTTGCTTCCGGTGAACCTTCCTTTCTTATAATTTCGGGAGGAACTGGAGGGAACGCGATATGCTCTGCTTTTACAAACGCATGCTATGTCCTACCCGTGTCTGACGATGGGGGTTCATCAAGTGAAATCATTCGTGTGCTAGGGGGCCCTTCTGTCGGTACATCACGAGCCTGTCACCTTAACTGCTAGAACTCTATGTCTGAGGCGTTTTTGGGAAAATTGCAGGAGACATAAGGTCAAGGCTCATTCGTCTCATCCCACCAGCGCCACCGACCTCTACACTGGATGCAATTCGTCGTTTACTGGCTTATCGTTTACCCACCAGTTCTTCGGAACGTGATGCCCGAGATGAGTGGAGGGATATCGTGGAGGGTAAAAGCTCCTTGTGGAGGGGAATCCCAACGGATAGGAAAGAAACTATTAGAGGTATTTGTGTTTTCTAACGCAAAGAATTCCTCCGATTGATTTTGTTTCAAGGTTTCCTTGTCTATTTTGAGAGTGAGCTCCTCAAGCGTGCTCATAAGAATTTTGACTTCAGGAATGGGAGGTTTGTCGAATTTCAAGTTGCCAGGGTTTCCCTCTTGATAAATCTTTTGTTCCAGCATTGGAAACTACTTTATCGCTGCAGCTCAAGGATTCTTCAGGTCCTTGCCTTCGGCCATATTCTTGTTTTCGTCGATCACGAACAGTCAGGTAAACTTTGGAAAATAAGTCTTCTAAATGGGCTCTGCTCAAACCAACTCCAAGGCTCACATTCTACCGGTGATAGTAACAAACCATACTGTAACTATTGCAGCGGAACTGGTACGCAATGGTTACAATTTGGCGAAGTTCAAAGTAATCTTACCCTCAACAGGAAGACGGGGAAAGGCTTGTTGGGCAATGCGAGATATCTCATCCAATGGTGTCCACTGATTTTTCTTTCCGGCTGGGAGATGAGGAAGAAACACCGATGTCTCCAGTTGATGGGCTGGGTGAATTTATTTCTCCACCACGGAATGTCATGTTTGAATCCCTTTCCAAAAGAAAGCATGACCCCCTTCCATCACGAATATCAAGTGAGTGTTAATCGGAATTGATAGCAGATTAATTATTGAATAGCGGGACAGGATTATATTATATCAACGGTTATGGGATGGAAATCCATCCTTTCCCGAATGTTGACTTTCTATCGAACTTGGCTTCAAAGGACATTCTGGTTTACTCCTGCGGCTCCTTGTGGACCAGGTAACTCAACCTCTTGATCCTGTCCTGGATTTATTCTTATCTAATTATTTCCGTGAAGCATCATTCCTTGTTTGGCTTTAAAAGGGGTCGCGGGTGGAATTGCCCGCTCGCCCTCCCTTCGCGCCAAAGTCCTGCTATGTAAGCATTGAAAGGGGCATCCCCAGCAATACTGATGCATTCCTCGCATAGTGAATGTCGAGAACGATCGAGAGACCGACGGATATAGTGCAGTGGACTATCTGCAGTCAGTTATTCCTCGCAAAGCAAGTTGCTGGGTTATCTAACGTTCTTTTATTTGGCAGAGCAATTGCGCGAACTCTCAATAGCGACTACTCTACACAGCCATATGGACTAGGGGGTGTAAATACGAGGTATCCTATCTCAGCATTCATTACGGACTTGGTCTATCTTCAAGGAACGCAGATTGTTGTTGACGTGAAGAAAATAACGGTACGTTGGGCATATTATCAATGGAAAGCAATGTTGAGCACGAAAAAGCAGGCTATGGGCGTCCGCTGCAGGGAAGTGGAAGGAGGCCCGCGATTCGATGCAGATACTGTAGCCCTTGCGATGCAGGATGTTTGGCAGGATGTTCGCTAAACCATCAGGACTTGAAAGACTTTGATGATACATCCATTCACTGGCTAGTAGTAGTGTTACACAACTACTTGTGTACCAAGTACTTACTACACTTTCGCAATAATTTGCTATGAAAAAAAAATCGTGCAGGCTGGCATATCTCGATAGCTCATGTTTTTATTCCTCATACAAATTAATATAATTACAAGAAATTCGTTTAGGATTTGCATTTGAATTTACCTCCGCGTGGACCATTGACCGAGTGGCCCTCATTCGGAAGATCCGTAGCAACCTCCACGTTATCGCCGTTCCAGTTGTCCATGGTGTGAGTCTCGTTCCTACACGGCGCAAATCTGCAACTTTAGAGCCTAGTAGCGGCGGGTAACAAATTCATTGCTGTATAATTTCAAGCTCAATGACCGGAATTTTCGTTCTTAAGGTGCTGCTCATTTCCTTGTCCGGCTTTCACGGTTGCGATGGATTTGGAGGTAGAAATCACACCTGTTCACATCGGCACCAGTATCGTCGCTTATCCCTTGAGCGGCTCCCAGCCCGATGAGTTGGAAACAGCCCTATCCGAAGATCCTCCGAAGCGCCCGACAAGAGTGCGCTTTCGCTCTCGGGTTCGTATAACGTCAGGACTGCATCAACATCGTCACAAGTCGAATTCCGAGCAAGACTATACTTCAGCAACGCCATTAACGCCTTCTTCATCTCTATCTGGCTCTCCCTCCTCGTCTATCTCCGCCCCACTTCGCACACAAGCGGAAGATGAAGCCAGTAAACCTGGTTGGGGAACTCTTGGCCAACGTGTTTCAATACTAGCGCAAAGAAATGCTGATCGAAGGCTCAAACTTCACCAACAGCGAGAACACCTAGGAGCTCTATCGTCTCAGCATGGGGACGGGCTTGTTGCAAACGAACGAACGCCTCTCAGAGGCTCCTCTCCAATGATTGATCGCGAAATATTCGATTCTGAGGCGGAGATGCTCTCAAGAGACATAGATCTCGTTTTTGGACCTTGGCCGAACCGACTCTTGAACCACCAGGTATACTTCCTCTCTCAAAAATATGACATTCCGGGCTGATGGAACCTAATGCCCAGTGGTGGTGGTGGCACATAGAACCGCTTGTGTGTTGCCGATGCTTAACAGAACTAGACGAAGAGGAATAATTATGACTAAGGCTGGCGCCTAATTTTTCTTGAGTACCAATAGAAGCAAGGATCGACTCTTCAGTGTCAAACATGTAATTTATGTGTACTAATACCACGAAATATAGTTTATAATGACCGGAATCTAGGCACTTTAAGAGTCCTTGGGCGTCTGTTCTACCTTAAGCGTTTTCTGTAACACCATCGTGGGGGGTAAAGTAGTGATAGGAGGGAGAAGGGTTGCGGCAGATTTGCGAGAGTTTTGAATTAAAAGTTGGTCCATGACTACAATGGCTGCCATCGCCTCGACGATCGGGACTGCACGAGGGACGACACACGGGTCATGACGACCCCTGGTCGCCAATGAGCCGGGTGTTCCATCGTACTGTGCAGTTTCCTGGGCCTGAGATATGGTGGCTGGCGACTTGAAGCCAATCCTACACGAAATAGGTTAATTTCCGCAATCGTGGTAATTCAATAGAGGTGATACCTAAAGTAAACATTTTCCCCATTGGTGATCCCCCCTTGAACACCCCCACTCCAGTTTGTAGCGGTTCGAAGCCCGCCACTCGCGTCGCGGACAAAAGGGTCATTGTGCTGACTACCTGGGACTTCGGTACCCCTGAATCCAGAACCGATCTCGAAGGCCTTCGTTGCTGGAATAGACAACATCGCATGCGCAAGCGACGCTTCGAATTTGTCGAAAACAGGCTCCCCAAGGCCAGATGGAATGTTCCGAATGACGCAGGTGACGGTGCCGCCGATGGAATCTTGGGCATTTTTGGCACGAATGATTCTCTGCAAGAGCAGATGCGAGATTAGAATTAAATTGCGCTCAACAAAAGGGTGACCGACCTTTGTCATCCTTTCCGCGGTTTCCGGATGGGGACATCTAGTAGGATGTTTATCGACCTCTTCTCTGGATATAGTTCCAAGAAGCGTCACGAAATCTTTCGACAAGGCGTCATGAGCGGTATCGTCTTCTTCATCAGGATTAATCGGAGACAAGGAGGGTGGGGCCATCCCGGCAGGAAGGTGAACTTTGCCTACGGAGCTAACGAAGGCGACGATCTCAATACCATACGCAAGCTTGAGATACTTTTCAGCGATCGCTCCAGCTGCAACACGGCCTGAAGAAATGGAGTTGAGCAGACGAGAGATCGACAAGCAGAGACAGACAAACCGATGGTCTCCCTCGCACTGCTTCTACCTCCACCGCTGCTGGCCTTAATGCCATATTTCTCTAGGTAGGTGTAGTCGGCATGGCTGGGTCGTGGATAGAGGTCTGTCTCTGTATAATCATGCGGCCGTTGGTCTTCGTTCCTTACTAGCAAGGCGATGGGGGTGCCCAATGTGACGCCCATTTCCAGGCCAGATTGCAGCTGGACCAGATCCTTTTCGTTTCTCTATAGATAAGATAAATATATGCGCATATATTTTGCGGAGGGCAACATACAGGTGTTGTAAGATCGCTTTGGCCAGGCCTGCGACGGCTAAGCTGAATTTGAATATCTTGTGCAGATATCTCCAAACCCTGCACAAGTAGGTTATATTAGCCTGAGCGTTGATCTCGGTCAAGGACATACTGGCGGGCACCCATCGATGATGGCGCCGACCGATGCGCAATGGCTCTCGCCAAAGGTCGTGACTCGGAAGAGAGTACCATAAGTTGACATTTTCAAGATTTGACTGAAGAAAGCCAATGAGAATGGGCGAGGACGTAGAAGGGAGAAAGTAAAGAGCGAAGAGTTCCCTCCGAGTCTTTAAATACTTAATCAATCCTTAATAAAGCTCCCGTTTCGGCTTTAAAGTCCGCCACATCGTCACTCCAGTCATGTCCTCGGCGGCGGTGCAAGCTTCAAGTAGCTCAAGGTCCCGGACCCAAGCACGAAAGAGAATTAACGACGACGCTGCTTACCTCGGTCCTCCCGCATCTATCGCAGGGCCTTCTGGAACCAAAAGGCATGCTGCAGAGAAAGCTGAGGGCGAACCCCGGGTGAAGCGAAAGAGGGTCGAGACCAACTATGTTGTGCCACCCAACGGAAAGAAAGATGGGTTGGAAAATGAAGCTCGGAAGTCTCTCGTGAGCAAAGCTCTACGCCTCAACAATACATATGATCATGGTTTCTTTTCCCAGGTGGAGTTCCACAAAATGCCGACCGCCATGCTCTACCGCTACATGATCCAGTTTGACATTGTGCCCTTAGTTCATCCGTCACCACTCTCGCCTGAAGATCCCCCAGCGCCCTCTTCTCTGGCCGATCCTCAGCGACAACACTCCCGTCCCCCAAGTCCCCCGGCCCACACTCCTGCAAATCGACCTCGACGTGATCCCAAGGAAGCACATAATCGACGCAGAAGCTCCCGCCTCCTTGAAGAAGAAACTAGAACGCGCACACCGATCCTCTCAGATGTTACAGAATATCATGCGGCCCTTGCCTCGATCGTCGAACATCATTTCCGGGAAACCTCGTCCATTAAAGAAGTTGATACACTTGCAGCATTCATGTGTGCCGTCGAAAAGTCGAAAGGGGGAAAGAACAAGGTGTCCTAGTAGGCAAGCAAGGTCCGCAGATCTGGACAAGTTCAAGTTATGAACGGCCTTGAACGGGGCCCGGGCGTTTCGCTGTTGTCCACATCTTGCGCTTTGCTTATACATTGTAATTTCACAAACGCTTCTGTCGCACAAGATTCAATCTGGTCATATGTGAGACTACTTACCACCATAATGACGAAACAATTCACTTTGGGTTCTTTATTTTTTGTTCATTGGTTCGTTATGATTATTATCTTGTATAATTATTACCTTTACAAAACTACAAGTATTCTGATGCAAGTTGTCTTGGCGCATGCCAAGCCAGCGCTGTTGCACCGGAAACATATTTTGACGGTGACCGATGAACCAGAAGAGAGGGTATCAATAATTGAACCAGAAGAGAGGAACCAGAAGAGAGGGTATCAATTGAACCAGAAGAGAGGGTATCAAAAACATTGATACCCTCTCTTCTGGTTCATCGGTCACTAGTCACTGGTTACTACTCTGGTTCATCGGGTCATTGGCTACAGCAGTCGAAAACTATACAGCCATAATAACCCATACATTTATTTGGTGACTACTGAATCGACTTCTCTTAACGCACTGGAGAAGTCCAACTCTCTCCAATGATTAACCAATCTCATTGGTCATAGATTGAGCAGGTTCAACCTTTGTGGCGACCGGGTGTTGTACCCCTTGCAGGGGAGGCATTTCTGCGTTTCCACGGAAACAGAATGGACAAAACAGAATGGTATAAAAATGGAGCGAAAGGTCCTGCCTTCAGTTGTTTCCCCACACCCTCTTTTTTTTTTTCGCAGCCGTGCTGCCGAGGTGGTTTCGTTCTGTGAGTTCTGTTGACCTCTCCAGCTGAACGGATCTCATGTCTTCAGCCAGTGTCTATTTCTTCGTTGGCTCGACCCTTCACATTCACTCATTCGACTTCTGTGAAGCCAACTTGTCCCTATTTTCATAATGAAGTTTTCAGCTGCAATTTCGACTGGTCTCATCGTTTTCCCGGCACTCGCTAGCGTGTCTGCTGGTCTTATCCCACGACAGGGCAATACCCGTCAACGTCAAGGCGGTAATGCAGGAAACGCGGGAAACGCGGGAAATCCGCAGACATCTCTTAGTCAGTAATCGACCATGTGTTGCATCAATCGATTTTCTAAAACCGGGCCTGCCTTAGCCCTCGATCCCAAAGTCATCGCTCCTGCATTTGCGAATGATGGCCAGGATGTCCCCGTAGCAGGTCATTATCTTTGAGTTTTATCTTGATGCAACCTTTCCCTCTGAACTATTTTTAGGCCAGGTTTCTTCGCTCACCTCGACAAACAACTTTATCAACTTTTGCCTAACGGTTCCCAATTTACCGATCACCAATGGACAGCAAATTCAATCCGGTTCATGCAATCCTGCCCCCATTGGTGTGATCCCGTCAATAGAGAAAATGCCATCTTCCAAGTTCACAAATCCCAAGAATGGAGCCACCATTCCTGCTGGCGCCGACTTCACGATCAGCATGGCGGTCAAGAATCTTCAGACCGGTAATTTCGTCAATGCGCAGAAAAGCTACTTTGCCGCCCCTCAACAGTTGAACGGGGGTGGAACTATCGTTGGACATTCACACGTTGTTGTGGAGAAGCTTACAAGTCTCACGCAGACGACACCAACCAACCCCAAAGAATTCATCTTCTTTAAGGTTCGAGAGTTGATTATTATTTTGAGTATCAACGATTCAAAATTCCTCTAGGGCTTGAACGCAGCCGCACAAGGGGGAACGTTGACGGCTGATGTGCCTGGTGGTGTTCCAGCAGGCGCCTATCGCTTGTGCTCAATCAACACCTCTGCTAACCATCAGCCAGTCATTGTTCCTGTCGCGCAACACGGAGCTCTGGACGACTGCATATACGTGAGTCCTCCTAGTACCCCTTGCTTCGGTGCAACTCTGACAGAATTCAATCTTCAAAGTTTACTGCAGGTGCGGCAGGTGCTGGTGCTGGTACGGGAGGTGCCGGTGCGGGAGGTGCTGGTGCGGGAGGTGCTGGTGCGGGAGGTGCTGGTGCGGGAGGTGCTGGTGCGGGAGGGGCTGCACCAGCCAATCCCGCTAAACCTCCGGCTGCACCATCTCCGACTGCAACTGCCACTGTAAGTCCTCTTGTTGGTTGTCGTTTCTCTCTGTTGAATTCTTCTTTCTCGATTTAGCGCGGACGTGCAACAGGCCGTCGCGGTGGACGATGAACCCTGGGGGTTCGACATAGCTCTTAACAAAGCAGTCCTTGATTGTATTGTTACAAGTAGTAGTTTGAATGTATAGAAATTCACTTCGCCGATTGTTGTGTACATGAATAATTCATTTCAACTTTAATTTTCTAATTTTCAAGAATTGAGCTCGAGCCGGGCCGGCACATGATTTTTTGGGCTTTTCCATGTAGATGAGTCTTACTGTTCCTCCATTTCAAGCCTCGCTCTTCATAAACCTAGCGGCACCAGACTAATGTCCTCAGAAGATATCGCAGAGGAGATCCGTACAAGTTTCCCAGGAACTGAAGAAGTCATTGTGCAATATCTTGCTGGCTACCTGATTGACGATGCTGGAGAGGAAGAAGATGTTTTATACGTCGCTCAAGAATTCTTGAAGTCTGTTGCGGGTGATAACGATGCTATTCTAGAGAAGCTTATGTTGCGTCTTGGGGATCTTTTGGAAGATCAGCTGAACACACGTTTGAAGAACAAATCCCGCCCCAAGTTGCAAAAACTTGACAAGGTGATGGACATGAGCAAATCTCATCTTTCCAATACGATTGCTCTCTCCGAAGGGGTGGATCTCGAATCTATAAACAAGGGAAAGTGAGTTTTACAACTAATACAACTGCATTCTCAGCCTAATGCTCTTTACGGAGAGCGTCGCGGGTGGATGTCAAAAAGCTTGAAAAGCAGGAAGCCAAAATCAAGGCCGGTGACGTGTTCGACGCAACAGGATATAAATTGACATTTTAATAAAGGCGAAAATCGAGAAGCGCTCTCGGCGGGATCTGTATGAAGGCTCCAAGCTCTTGGATGCCCATCGCAAACAGGTTCGAATTATTTCACGAACTTTATCACCTTGGTGTTCAACTTTTCAACAGCAAACATACGAGGAATTATTCATGAAGGTAAAGTACCTTTTCAATCTGGTTAGGTGGTCTTCTGAAGATGTGACGATCCCCGGTAGATAAATCCTTTGGAAGCGAGCAGCGGATCGAAGAATAAGAGCAAAGATATTCACCTCCCGTCTATCGATGTCAATTTTGGATCCAATCGCATCCTGTGCGTTCCTAATTTTCCATCTCTTTAACTTATTCAGAAACAACCTACCTTTTTCCAGCTCCGGAGCTACACTAACACTGGCGCACGGCCGGCGCTATGGGTTAATCGGCCGCAACGGTACAGCGCGTCTCATAGGCATGGGTCCTTTTCGCTCACTGGAGAAATTCAGGTGTTGGTAAATCCACTCTCCTAAGACAAATCGCGATGCGTGAGGTTCCAATTCCTGCACATATCACCATCCTCTTCGTCGAACAAGAGGTAAATTTTATTGAATTTCTTTCTGTAAGCCTCAAAGTTCACCCTGTCAGATTGTCGGGGACGACACTATTGCTATCGATTCGGTCTTGAAAGCCGATGTGTGGCGGGATCATTTAATGAAGGAACAGGCTCTTTTGGATGCCAAGCTAGCTGAACTTGAAGTGGAAGGAGACGACAAGCGCTTCGAAGACGCAAGGGAAGACCTTTCATCAAGATTGGCTGAAGTCCACGTTCGGCTGTCTGATATGGATGCCGCGAGTGGACCTGCCCGTGCTGCTGCGTTGCTTGCTGGTGAGCCATCCCAGATATCCATGGATTTTCACAAATATCTCGCCTAGGCCTGGGATTCGATGAAGCAGATCAGCACCGGCCCACGAGGTCGTTTAGCGGAGGCTGGAGGTACGTTTTGCTAGCGAAAGCTCCAGTTGACGGTGTAATTGACATCCGATTCAGAATGAGGCTTGCGCTGGCTCGAGCTCTATTCGTTAAAGTTCGTTGGGGATATGCGGTTTTGGGTAGGCCTATGGCTAATGCTTCTCTATGTAGCCAGCTCTTTTGTTGCTGGATGAGCCTTCCAATCACAGTACGTATATTTATATTTTCCTCCTATACAGGTGTTTAACTTTTAAATAAAGTTGATCTGAATGCCTTGGCATGGCTTGAAGATTATCTCCAAACATGGCCAGGTACTCTGTTGGTCGTGTGAGTCTGGATTTAGTACCCGTTGAAATATCTGGATTCTCACTGGCTTTACAGATCCCATGACCGTGCCTTTTTGTAGGTGTTTTACGGATCGTTAACTCAGGCCATAAATCATTTTTTTCTAGAGATGCTGTGGCTACCGACATTGTACATCAACACTCAGGCCGATTGGACTATTACAAAGGGTAGGTCTCGTTCGATGTCTGTTCATTGTCCCTTGTTGTATTGAACATTTCCTAGAAATTTCACTCAATTTTACTCCACCAAATCGGAAAGAGACAGGAACTTGAGAAAGGAATATGACACTCAAATGGAATACCGGAAACACCTGCAAGCTTTCATCGACCGCTGGCGATATAATGCTAATCGAGGTATGTCGCCGCCGAAAATCCGCTTACACAGTTTTCACGCGTTATTCCATTAGCGGCTCAAGCGCAAATGAAGATTAAAATCCTGGAAAAGGTAAGGGTTGTCCCTGGCATTTTCTTTAGCAGAGATTCCAATTGTTCTAAAGTTGCCAGATCTTCAACCTCCAGAACAGGAAGAAACGGAGCAATTCAAGTATATCCGCAACCTGATTTCAATATAAAAGACAACTGGTTATTATGCCTTGTCAGGTTCCCCGAAACTGATAAAATATCGCCCCCACTTCTTCAAGCGAACGACGTTACCTTCGGCTATTCGCCGGACAAGGTCATATTAAGGCACGTAAACTTTGACGTTGGACTCGACTCAAGAATCGCCATGGTTGGCGCAAATGGAGCTGGAAAATCGACGCTGTAAGTGCCACCAAGTCAGCTTGCGATTTTTTTCGTTGAGATTACAGCATCTCAGTATCAAAGTGTTAACTGGCGAGTTGCGTCCACTAGAAGGGCATGTCACGCGTAATGGACGTCTGCGAGTGTAGGTGTAATCTTTTCCGGTCCGGTCCATGTAGTTTCGAACTCATTTCGTTCAGTGGTTACTTTGCTCAGCATCATGTGGATACCCTGAACCCCGCCATGAGTCCTGTTCAATTTCTTGCGTCGAAATTTCCTGGGAAAGGCGAGCAAGAATATCGGTCGCATCTCGGAAATTTCCAAATCAGCGGCATGACTGGGTAGGCACATCTAACTTGGTATAGCTACGAGTTAAATTCTACTTCATGCAGGCTTCAACCAATCGGAACACTCAGCGGAGGACAGAAGTCTCGTGTAGCATTCGCATTATTGTCTCTCCAGAAACCCCATATTCTACTGCTTGACGAGGTAATTTTTTTGAAAAAACAATCGTTTTGTCAATTTATCTTATCTTCTCCTCATCCAGCCTACCAATCATCTCGATATCGAAGTGCCGCTGTTCCTTGAAACCCACCTCCATTTTTACTCACATTTTCGCAGGTTCTTGACGCTCTTATGTTGGCGCTGCAGAAATGGAACGGTGGAGTTATCATCATATCACACGACGAGAGGTTTATTACGACAGTCGCCGATCAGGTAGTTTCAGCTTCTGAATCCCTGAACTGGACAAGTTGTTGACATTCACGCAGCTCTGGGTTTGTGGCGATGGAACTGTCACGAAATTCGGGGGAGATGTGCAAAGTTACAAGGCAAGTGTTTTCTGGCTCCTCACTGGCGGGGCTGAATATCCGTTTTTGTGTAGAACCTCATTGTCAGCAACATCAAAGCAAAACCGTAGATGCTGGAAAAATCAGCGACATGCGCAGCTATTATATGTACCTACAGTGACTATTCTATATTCGTGGCCTGCTTGGCGTGATGATTCCTAAGCTTTCGAACAACCAACTTCGTAACAGCGGCCGTGAGAAAGCAAATTTTGAGTGATCCTACATCTTGCTCGAATTTTGGAAGCAACCGGTAACCGGTTACAGTAACCAGTATGCCCAAATAGTCAATCATCACTGCATGTGACACTAATTTCGCAGGGCACGTGCAGATCCGATTGCCAAACAACGCGTCGCGGTTGACTGTCACGGTTGCGGCTTGAGCCTCTCACCACACTACTTCACACTTCACCACCACAATGAGCTCTTCCGAGGGAGAGAACTTTGATATGGACGTCTCTGGATCAGAGTCTGAGGATTATGCCCCAGTCAAGAAGGTTGGTATTGGTTATTTCTTCCTGGCCCCGTGTTGAGCGTCCAGCAAAGGTTCTACCAAAGCCGAAGGCTGCACCCAAAGCAGCTGCAAAACCCAAAGCAGCTGCAAAACCCAAATCAGCCATCACAAAACCCAAATGAAAGGCACCTCTAAAGAAGACAGTTTTTGCAGACCATGACAACAACGCTGAAGACAGTACTATGGATGTAGATTCAGATGAAGAGGGCGACGACATGCGAGCATCAACCAGTCAAACCCAAAACCCCGAGAAGAAGAAAAAGACCGCAACAGAGACATATACCAAGGTTCTTCGAATCCATTCCTCGTCCTTTTGTCGAGTCTAAATCGATTTTATTAGCTTTCTCAACTTGAACATATTCTCAAGCGTCCTGACTCGTACATTGGAAGTGTTGAAACTATCACACAAACAATGTGGACATACGACGCTGAGACCCAGCGCATGGTTCATCGGGAGGTCAAATACGTCCCTGGATTCTTCAAGATTGTTGATGAAATCCTGGTAAATGCGGCTGATAATAAGGTGTTTATTGTTTGAATTTGAGGCCCAATACATTCTTAGCCCACTTCTTCAGGTCAACGATCCCACAATGGACACCATGAAGGTTACGATCAATGTGGAAGAAAGCACAATATCTGTCTACAACAACGGGCGTGGAATTCCGATCGAAATTCACGAACGTGAAAAGATATATGTCCCCGAGTTGATCTTCGGCCACCTTCTTTCTTCTTCCAACTACGACGACGACGAGAACAAGCTCACTGGAGGGCGTAATGGATATGGCGCTAAGCTCGCCAACATTTACTCGCACGAATTTACGGTTGAAACAGCGGACAAAAATACTCAGCAAAAGTATAAGCAAACTTGGACGGACAATATGAGTAAATGCGGAAAGCCGAAGATCACAAAGGGCCTCAAAAACGAGGAATTCACGCGTATCACTTTCAAGCCCGACCTGAAGCGTTTCGGGATGGCCAGAATCGACGAAGACACCGCTAGTCTTCTTCGTAAGCGCGTTTATGACATGGCAGGGATTACCAAGGATGTCAAGGTGTACCTCAACGACGAGCGTTTGAAGATCAAGACCTTCAAACAATACGTCGAGATGTACATCAATTCTGCTCAAGCCGAGGCCGCGGAAAACTCTGGAGGGGCTGCTCAGCCGAAGCCGATGATTATTCATGAGCAGGCTGGTCCTCGGTGGGAGATCGCCTTTGCTGTTTCCGACGGTACATTCCAACAGGTTTCATTTGCCAACTCCATAGCGACGACGAAGGGCGGCACGCATGTCTCCTACATTGCCGACCAAATAGCGAAGAATCTAGTGGCCGCAATTTCGAAGAAAAACAAGGCTGCCGCCGTCAAACCAGCTCAAATCAAAAATCATATGTGGATCTTCATAAATGCCCTGATTGTGAATCCAACATTTGACAGTCAGACAAAGGAGACTCTCACTCTGCCATCCTCCAAGTTTGGAAGCAAGCCCGTCCTATCGGAGGATTTTATGAAGAAAGGTAGTTCATGTTTATTTATTCTTCGGAGAATGCGTCAAACTCTGACCTTATTTATAGTGATAAAATCATCGATTGTTGATAATGTCTTGAACTGGGCAAAGTACAAAGCCGATCAACAGATCAAAAGGACCGATGGTACCAAGCGGGAGAGGCGAGTCCGTTCGCACTTGTGTTCCGATTATTTTGCTCATTTATCGTCCAGGCTCTTGGGGCTGACCAAACTTTCAGACGCGAACAACGCTGGTACAAAGCACGCTAAAGATTGTACATTAATCCTCACGGAAGGAGACTCCGCCAAAGCACTGGCCGTCGCTGGCCTTGGTGTCGTTGGTAGAGACAATTTCGGCGTTTTTCCTTTGCGCGGCAAGCTTCTCAATGTTCGAGAAGCGAAACACGACCAGATCATGAAAAACGAAGAGATCCAAAATATTAAGAAGATTATGGGCCTCCAGCATAATAAAGACTATTCGAACACTTCTAGCCTCCGCTATGGCAAGCTCATGATTATGACTGACCAGGTGAGTCCTCCGAACGACTACAACTTGACATAAATAGTTGCTCAGGAGGCACGCAGGATCACGATGGTTCTCACATTAAAGGGTTACTCATTAATTTCCTTGATCATTTCTATCCGTCCCTGCTCAAGCTCCCTGATTTCCTCGTCGAGTTTGTGACCCCTATCGTTCGAGTGCGTAATGCAAAACCTCGTTTGAGCACCCTCTAACAAAGTACGGTAGGTTACAAAAGGAAAGCAAAAGCGCAATTTTTTCACACTTCCGGAGTATGAACAATGGTTAGAGGAAACGCCAGATGCGAAGAAGTGGGTTTCCAAGTACTTCAAGGTTTGCTCTCGTTTTTTCAGCGTTGTCATTCCATGGTCTGAACTAGAGTCGTAGGGTCTGGGAACGAGTACCGACGCCGATGCTCGAGATTACTTCAGTCATATGGAAAAGCATATGATCCCCTTTGCACCAACGCAAGACGGTGACCGGGAGCTCATTGAGTTGGCTTTCAGCAAGAAGAAAGCTGATGACCGCAAGGAGTGGCTCCGGCAGTTCAAGCAAGGAACGTATCTCGATCATCGTCTGGAAGAAATTCCCTATTCGGAGTTTATCAACAAGGAGTTGATCCTTTTCTCTATGGCTGACAACATCCGTTCAATACCGTCGGTAGCAGATGGACTGAAACCGGGTCAGCGAAAAGTCATCTGGGCTTGCTTCAAGCGCAAATTGAAGTCTGAGATCAAGGTTAGCCGGACAACCGTGCATATGGATATCATCTCTATTAATTCCTTTCCAGGTTGCTCAACTGGTTGGTTACATCAGCGAGCACGCTGCATACCACCACGGTGAAGCCAGTTTAGCCGCTACCATCGTTAATTTGGCGCAGGACTTTGTGGGCAGCAATAATCTCAATCTATTGCTCCCTTCCGGTCAGTACGGTACGCGTGATACTGGTGGCAAAGACCATGCCGCTCCTCGTTATATTTTCACGCAACCCATGCCCCTTGCTCGGGTGATCTGCAATCCGTCGGATGACAATCTCCTCAATGCACAGAAAGATGACAATTCTCTCATTGAGCCCGAATTTTACATGCCCATTGTCCCGCTCGTCTTGATCAATGGAGCGGTGGGTATCGGGACAGGTAAGGCTTCAATCTGACCTCATATACCCGCTCATTCAATGCTCTTAACAAGGCTGGAGTACGACAATTCCCTGCTACAACCCTGCGGATATTGTTGCAAACATTCGGAGGCTTATGAATGGCGAAGAACTGGTCCCAATGCTTCCTTGGTGGCGCGGATTCAAAGGCGAAATTAAGGCTTCTGCAAAGCACAAGTACGATGTATTTGGTGTTGTGAAGAAGTTAAACGACACAACCGTTGAGATCACCGAGCTACCGATACACAAGTGGACGCAAAATTACAAGACTGAGCTCGAGCAGATGATCGCTGGCGATAAAGAGAAGGAGAAGGAGGGTGTCATCAAGGTAACATTACATTTTCCTTGAGATTTCGTTTTCCTGATTGAGTGCCTTTTTGAACTTAAAGGACTACAAAGAACATCACGACAATCTTAATGTGCACTTCATCGTGACGATGAGCGCAAAGGACCTGGAGAAAGCCGAAGCGCAAGGGTTGCTCGAATTCTTCAAACTCACATCCAAGATCAATACAAGCAATATGATTTGCTTCGACTTTGAAGGGAAGATCAAGAAGTATGATTCACCCGAGGAAATCTTGGAGGACTTTTATCCGGTGCGATTGGCATACTACCAGAAGCGCAAGGTGAGCATATGGATGCACCAGCGGGGTAATCTATAGCTAGATGTTGACAAATCGTCCAGGATTACCTCGCCAACGAGATCCAGACTGCCTTTGAGAAACTGACGAACCAAGCCCGGTTCGTGCAAATGATCATCAACAAGGAACTGGTGGTGTCGAATCGCAAAAAGGCGGATATTGTCGCTGATCTGAGGAGGCACAAATTTAGAGCATTCGCTAAAGCCGCCAGTGCGAAGGCCAGTGGGGAGACTGAGCCTACGGAAGAGGCGGAAGAGGCGGAGGATGATGACGATGGAAGCGACGCCGACTTCGATTATTTGCTTGGAATGGCGATCTGGAGTCTTACTAAGGAGAAGGTATGGTTAAATTTGAATGCTCTTGTTTTTGACGCTGAGAGTTTGTGAAAGATTGCGCGTCTGAACGCGCAAGCGACGGAGAAAGAGTCCGAGTTGCTTGCATTGTTGAAAAAGTCACCAAAGGATTTGTGGAACACGGACTTGGACCTTTTCTTGCAAGAGTGGGAGGTTGGTACCACGGAGCTCATCTTTCCAAGCCATGATACTAACGATGCGACAGAAATCCTGCGTTGCGTTTGAAGAAAAGGCAGGGAAAGACGCCAAAGGGAGGGTCAAACGCAAGCAGGCGGTTCTGCGCACACGCAAATCAATTGGGGCCCGCAAGGGATCTGACGATGACGATGAGTTCAAGCCGATCAAGGCAGCTGCCTTGAAACGAAAGCCCGCGGAACCCAAGAAAGCAGCGATGGGGAAAGACGAGGATATTGCGCCCAAGAAAGAAGACGCGCCGCCGAAACGTTCCGTTGCTCAGAAGAAGGCTGTGAAGGATGAGGACTCTGATGATGATTTGGAGGATGCATACGCCAGGGTTGCGGCTGTCAAGGCAAAAGTAGCTCCAGTGAGAAAGGCAAGACAGAAGGCTGAATCGGATGAGGACGACGATGGGGAACCGAAGGCTGGACCGTTGAAAAGGACAGCGCCTGCAAAGGGACCGATAGAATTAAGCAGCGACGAGGAGGGCGTAGCGCCTTCGAAACCAAAGGCAGCAGCGGTGAACAGGATGCTAGACATGGACGAGGATGATGACGATGACGATGACGAATTCGAAGAGCGAGCACCTGTAAAGGCGAAAGCTGCTCCTGCGAAGAAAGCGAAAGCCGGGCCTTCCAAGAAACGAGCTGCCTCCGAGTCTGAATCAGAGGTAGAGGTGGTGGCGAGGCCACCAACGAAACGCAGGGCGGCGGCTTCAAAGGCTGTGGTGGTTGAGTCTGACTCTGAGAGCGATGTGCCGAAAACAAAAGGGAAAGGCAAGGCGAAACGCAAAAGGTAAAGAAAGAAAGAAAGATTACAGATAAGATGAAGACTGACTGTATACAGCTTGGAAGAAGACTACGAAGCCGAGCCAGCCAAGAAGAAGCAGGCGAGACCCAAGTATGTCGAGATTGACTGACGTCAGCGTAGTAGTATATCCGTCCACATGTTGTAATATACCAATCCACTTTTTTGACCGTCATGGCTCTGGCCACCGCGTTCCACGCCATCCCTCCCGCCGCCCTCCCTGACTGGCTCGCCGACCCCGCCGCCCTCATTCTCGACATCCGGCCCCATGCTGCCTTCTCCTCCGCCCGTATCCCCCGTGCCATCTCCCTTTCGGTGCCGTCCACCCTTCTCAAGCGCCCGCTCTTCTCCCTCCAACGACTATCGGCGATGCTCCCGTCCGCCGCATCGAGGGCACGCTTCTCAGCCTGGCGCACAGCATCGAGGATCGTTGTGTATGACGCCGACTCGTTGTCGGCCGGCGAATCGTCCAACATCCATGGTCTTCTCCGCAAGTTCAAGTCGGACGGCTTTGACGGTGAGCTCGCCTGGCTGCAGGGCGGGTTCCAGGCCGTCTGGCGTGACCGTCGGGACCTTGTCGATACCAATCCGCCGACTCCAGAGGTCGACGACGAAGACGAGGTCGCCTCCACTCTCAAGACCCGTCATCTCCCAATGGCTGCGTTTTCTCTTTCATCTACGACTGTACACAACTCTTCTCACTTCAATCCACCTCCTAAACGCCCATTCTCCTTGTCTTCTCAGCCCCTCCCCACAGCCAGCAGCTCCCATCCAGCATTCAATCCCTTTTTTGACGCCGTTCGCCAGAACACTGAGCTTTCCCAGGGCATCACCGAGCGCATACCCCTCCGTCTCCCCCGAAGGGTCCGCAGGCGCATCCACCAACTCCCATTTCCCTGGCTTCAGGCTATCGCCCGCCGCGCCGCTAATTCTCCTCGACGGCATGCCCTCACGGATTCCAGCTCTTCCGAGTCCGAAGACGATGACTCTGCAAACCCCGCTGACATCGAAGAAGGCAAAGAAGCGCTCGCGATGCAATTTTTCAAAATTGAACTATCTGAGCAACGCCGCCTGATGGGCATTATGGAGCACCACTCCAGAGAGAGTGGCCAGGCCTCCGGGCATCCCTCCTTTCCTGCAGTCCCATTTCCTTTCAGCATAACTGCCGGAGTAGAAAAGGGTGCAAAGAATAGGTCAGCGTCGATCCTTTTTTTCTGATATCTTTTCTTTTTTAAAAAAGAAAAGAACCACAGATACCGTCATATCTGGCCCTTCGAACATGCTCGAGTGCGACTCCACCAGAACAACCAAGCTGACGATGATTATGTCAATGCGTCATACATTCAGCCACTCGGCACGACTCGGCGCTATATCGCTACACAAGGTCCCCTACCAGCCACATTCACAGACTTCTGGACGTATGTTGGTCTGTCTCTCAATTTTTTACGTCTTTGACACTTCGATCTAGGCTATGTTGGGAGCAGAACGTTCATGTCATCGTCATGTTGACCCGCGAGGTCGAAGGAGCCATGGTAAAGTGTGGGCCTATTGGACCGACACCATATTTGGGCCCCTCCGTTTACAGCTCATCTCCACCGAAGGCCTCGTTCCTGCAGATGAACGGCCTTCGACCGCCGGGTTTTTTGGGAATCATTCATTATCACCCCACTCCTCTCGCTCACCAAGACGATTCCCGCACTCAGCTGGGTCACAGCGGCATTATCAGCACCACCATTTTCACAGCAAGCGTTCGGAAACAGTCAAACGCGTTTTCGAGCTATCTCATACAAAATTTCCGGAAGCCAAACCTCGGAGAATAGTGCACCTCCAGTACCTTGAATGGCCAGACTTGAATGTTCCTGATGACCCAAGAGGCGTTTTAGGTCTCATCAAACAGGTCGATGAAGCCGTCAGAGAGTCACAAGTGGATGGTCAAGGTGATAAACTCCGTTACACCAAATCAATACCTTTGAATGAGGTGGACCCGAAGACAGGTGTCGCGAAACATGCCTTGGCGAACAGCCCCGTATTGCTGCATTGTAGCGCAGGTGTGGGAAGGACGGGTGGCTTTATTGCCGTGGATGCTGTTCTCGATGCCATCCGGAGGGAATTGCGGGCCAACGCTAGACATGTTTCCACAAACCCGGGCGATATGTCCATGGATGTGGATCTCAAGAATACCGGTGGCACTCACACGATGTCAGCTGGTGGAGAACATGTACCAGGTGCCCACGTTCTCGTTGCTACGCCCATGCAAGCAAATGCACGAACCGTGGAAGGTAAATCCACGAAGCTTGCCTCGGGAACATTCCAATGGGCCAAGCGCGTTAGTGATGAGACGGGGATCAATGGAGTTGGACCGAATATTCAAGGCGAACCCTTGTCCTCGAGCCCGCCGGTTTCCATCTCCGCAACGGGATCATATAGCAAGGGAGTGTCTTCAGAGAGAAACCAACACAATGGTAGCTACTATTATAATTCGTCCTCCTCACTTGGGACCTCTGTGTCTGGGACCTCATCATCATCTCCTAAAGCGAACATTGAATCTACAAATCCTCCTCAACATTCAGAATTGCCGCGCTCCGACGGCCAGCGGTCCAGTACTATTTCTGCCCCCTCGAGGACTGCGCACGCATCTCCATCAACTCCATGCCTCCCAGTAACACCGCCATTCGTAAATGCACCCCAAACTTCTTCCTCACAATCATTCCCCGAGATGAACATTGAGGACGAGTCAGGAATATGTACTGATGATAGCGAGATACACACCTCATCCCGGGTGGGCGGAGCCGTAAATATGTTCCCTGCCTTTAATCCAGGTGGCCTTTCAAGCGATGGGGAACCTCCTTCGAGATCCCAATCCCCTTCCGCGGATGAATCAAGCCATGTTCACCCCCCTGTTCCTCCCCAGTTGCCGCGCCCAATGCCAGTTCCAACCCTCTCGCCTCTTCCTACAATGGGCCTCTCCTTGAACGATCAACCAACGAAAAGTTTCGATTACAAAGAACCGAGGCCATTGAATGAAGATTTTACGCCTCCTCTCCTGACATCCTTTGATGATCCGATCTGGGAGGTGGTACAGGACATGCGCGAGCAGCGTATGAGCTTGTGCCAAAGCTTGAGACAATATGTTTTTGTGCATGCAGCAATCATTGAGGGCGCTTTGATGGTCCTCGACGAGGAAAAGGAATTTGCGGATGGCCTCATGCCTCGGAACGTCAACGATCCATATTCGAAGGAGGCTGCTGTACTGCGTTCTCCGTCTAGGTCTTCACATCGCCATGCACATCATGCCTACGTGAACGACGCAGCTTCCATCTCATCTGCGACTTCTACTGGCAAAAGGGGGGCGAGCCCAACAGAACTTTTGAAGGAGGATAAACAGGGAGAGGTGATACTGTCCAAGCGACCGAGTATCAAAAGAAAGCATTGCAGCGGGCACGACCATGCGGCAGAAGATGCACGCTATCACCCAGTCCCGGTACGAAGCGTGCCGCACGTGGGTGGGGTAAGTGCACCATCCTCAAGAACGATGCCTCCATAGCCCAACAAAGTTCTATTTATTTTATTTTCTGTAGCATCCCTTACTAATTCATGACTCAAGCAGTAGTACTGACTACATCGCATCATCGTACATTAATTCTACTTCATAGCAGGACTAAATAAATAATATAGTACTCCACCAGGGGCTCCTCCCGTCCAGTCATCAGGTCCAGGTGTCACTGACCGTCCAGAACTCGTTCAAGACTTTCGGCACGCACAAACATGACATTGACAGCGACATAGGTTGGTTTTCGTTCTCTCTCCCCTCTCCCTCGCGATGCAATCCTCGTTGACCAATCCAGATCGGAGGCCTCTGCGGGAGGGTTGGGTATCACACTTTGATCCTCGGTAAGCGCCCATGATTATTCCTTGGCTTCTTCTAGAAACGCATATTCCACCTACAGGCGAAGGTTGTGGTCTGTAATTATATCTTGCGCAGGTGTTGGGAACCAACTTATCATCTTCCAGGTACTACATAAACCTGAATGAGGCTCCTCCTCGGACAACCTACCTCCATCCCGATGATGAAGATCCACCATCGCCCACTACACCACCGATGCACATCCCTCCAGTGTCCACAGTCCACCCTCGCCAAGGAACCACCCCATTCAGCACTGCTAGCCATGCCTATCGTGCTAGACACCCCACTTTCGCACAACAGCTTTACGCGAGCGCGACCAATACAGGGCAAAATACACTTCCGACACCAACGAACTCTGACGAGGACTTCGAGCAGGCTTCTACTTATCTTACCAATATCTCACTTCCCAGCAATAGTCCTCCAGAAGAATCCAACTTATTCTCAACCTCTCCAAGCGATGGCTATGGCCCCAACCCATCGCCCGATCCCTCCTCCTCGCTCCCATCGCCACCTTTGTCGCCTCTTTGGAGTCGCCCTGCTCGTCGAAGGCCCCGAGGTGCTCGCAGTCCAACCTTCCCGGGCCCACTGCCTGTCGCAGGCCCGAGTTTTACGCTTCCCCCCGTCACTGAAAACCAGACCGCCTGTGATATCCGTGATCGTGCTTTATTCAATTCATTGCCTTCAGATCCCACTCCTCCATCGACGTCACATAACCCTCAAAATATTATAACATTTCGACATCGTCGGTCGGCCACTCTGCCCAGCATGAAAAGCCCCGTTGCCCAACCACTGTCTGTAGATATCAGGTCGAGACCGAGGGAAACACCAATGTATTCGACGGTTGCTCGCCCTCTTGAAACTTCTCCCAAGCCCATAAAGAAGAGCACCCCTGCATTCCAAAATTTGTCTACCTTACCAGCAGAAACGACCATCCCAGCTGCCTATATGGCCGTTTTTCCATTATCCGGTAACGTTGGTTTGCCAGTTATTGGAGCTCTTCCGGCCCCAGCTGTCTTCCCTCCCGTCTTACCCAGCGCCCCAAATTTACACATATCACAAATGCAATCCAGCCTTCAACCTGGGAATACTTGCCAACCCGTTCCTCTCACTACACCCCCGGTGCTGGGCGAGAGTAGAGGTGATCAAGAAGTCGAGAATGAGCGCAAACGAAAGGTGTTAAAGAAAGTAGGTCTTGCCGTGGGAAAGTCAGCAGGAAAGATGGCGTTGCGTATGGGAACTAAGATGGCGCTTGGAAGTGTCGGAATCCCTATCGACACATCGAATATGTTCTCCTCCGATGGGGATGGCGTGCTCAATGTGATAACGGCAGGAGTTTCCGAACTGGCAGCTTCTGCGGCGACTGCAGGTGTTTCGCAAGCGCTCAAGGCATCCACCAGTCCCAGCTCTGCAACGAATACATCTCCTCCTCAATCACTAACTGCATTATCTCCACAACCGACCCTCACCACCTCGTCTCAACCTTCTGTAGATCCTAACTATGCAGCCATTCTCAATCAAATGCAGGCAATGCAACTAACCCAACGCCAGCAGAACAATCCCTCGCAACCTGTTTCCAGTCCTGCTGAATACGCTTCGATTCTCAGCCAGATGCAGGCAATGCAGATGCCTAACGGTATTCAGCGGCCGTCCCTTCCATCTAGCCTACCGTATCAGGGTGTTCAGCCACAATTAGCGGTTTCTGAGGTCAATGGCGCTCAATCGTCTGGGCCGCCTCAGAACGGTTCTTCCCAAAGCCACTGGCAACAGAACCTGATGAACACTGTCATCGGAGGAGCTACCCATGCCCTTGTTTCGAGTGCTGTCAACAATATTGATTTCACGGGTGCAGCTGATGCAGCGACGAGCACCTTCAGTGATCTTGCTTCCTTTGACCCATATGCATAGGCCTTGAGCTCGGCACCCACCGTCTTCCTTCGTGGTATAAATTTAGATAACTCAAAGGCCGCTGTTAGGTACTTATTTATACTAAACCACATGATTCTAAATTGGTTGGGCAATGTAAATTACAAGTGTAGTTGATGCATCCTGCGATGCAGGCATCCGCGACAAACCCGGATTCACGACCTCTCCCAGATGGGTGGACTGAGCATTTCGATTCACAGTGCGTATTGAATCTTCGCTTTTCGCGTCGAACGACAAGGGAACTAACAGAACCGGTTAGGCGCACAATCTGGTCAGGTCGGATGCCTGAACGTGCCATGTATATTTCGCTGACATGGATATGATAGGTATTATGTCGATCTCAACTCAGAGCCGCCCAGGGTAACCTTTGTCCATCCTTGCGATGGCACATTGCAACCTCTGAGTGCTCCAATCCCCGAGATGGGACGTCTTTCCCAAATCCGCAGTTCTCAGAGGTTACGAGAGAGCCGCGGCATCACTAGTCCTCAGTCAAGGCGAGCAACTGTTGCTCAACTCTTATACGCAAGCTCCATGTAAGTTGTTTGAAAGAGGACGCCTTCCAGCCGCCTTATCAAGGGTCTTCTAGCTCGTCATCCCAAGCCTCAACGTCGAGCAGCTTGCTTTGGGCCGATGGGGTCCCGTCAAGCGCTGATTGCCCATCCCCAGTACCACCCTCGCTCCTATCTTCCAGACCCCGTCCTATGCCCGACAGTGGGTCACAGCTAGTGTTGGAGTCGGATAAAATTGCACCCTTTACTGCCAACGCATTTTACCACCATTCGGTTGGCACTCCTCCCCTGTTCATCCCTCGGACTTCCTCCGCGAAGGATGTTCTTGAAACTGACCTGCGAACCGCTCCATTTGCCCCGAAGAAAGATCACCATCCCAAACCGTACTTCGATGCTCTAAGTTCTCCTCCACCTAACGTGCATCCCTCACTCCCATCAAGTTCAATGGCTAGTTACTTTCCAAACAGTAACCTGTACACGGCCACCACAGAAGACAACGTGATGGTCATGCCAACTTCAAGGACGACAGACCAAGCGCCGAATGAAAATTGGAAGGCCCCGATAGACGTCTCATGCCTATCGGATTCGCACCCTCTGCCTGTGGATCGTTTCCACAACACCAGAAATATTGCAACCCTAGACGATCAAAACATCATTGTACAGCCGAAGCCCACCAGGCCATTGAATGGAGTCAGCCTGAATCTCCAAGCCCAGGTCGCGGGAGATATACCCTTATCCGAGAGCGTCAAACATGTGAAGGCCAAGAGAAAAGTCCCCTTGAAGAATTTCGCAAGTAAAAACCCCTTCTCAAAGGGCAGGACGGTGACAAACACAAGTGATGACTGTCAGGAAAGTACCCTGAATTCGGACAAGGATGAATCGTATGTCTTCGTTGAAATATTGCAACTAGGTACTACTAGCACATAAACTGCCATATTCATTTACCCACCGCTTGAATATAACCTTCTACTTTGTTGTGCGAAGACGTGGGGGATAATTCATAATTATGTGTGAGCTCGACAGAACAAAAATTATTGGAATAAGTCCATGCATGCAATGTATTGTATGTTGATACAGACGTGGTGGATGATATAATGGAGGAGGGGTAAATAATGTAAATAGAATTCTACTCGGTTCTATGACTCGACTTTAAAGGACTCTCCGCAACCACATGCGTCTTTGATGTTAGGGTTCTTGAAAACAAACTTCGAACTATGTATGACGAGGTAGACAATCAATACAAATTTTGGATAGATTTTTTAACTTGACTCACCTAAGTTGATCCTCTTTCCAATCCATCTCACTCCCAATTATTGAGAAGAGAGCCCTCGAATCTATTAGTACCCGAATGCCGTCCTGTGTGACGATTTCATCGAATTTTCCGGGTTTATCAACGTAGTCCAGGTGGTAGGACAAGCCGGCACAGCCCTTGTTCCGCACACCAATACGAATAAGTTGGGGCGTTGGCCCGTGGAGGAGATTCCGGAGTCGTGAAACAGCGTTTGGTGTCTGAAGGATGGAAACAGTTATGGATTTCTGCTGGGATTAATGATTGCCGGGAACTTACGATTGTGAGTGCTGCTTTCGTTGAACGAATCGTGGGTCTTGGTTTTGTAGGTTTTGGTACAGGGGGTGGAGGTGCTGCTGTCTGGGGTGCTGCTGCATCCGGTGACATCGATATGTGCTCTGCCGGGATGGAAACCGGTGGAGAGTTGGGCAGGGCGGGGGATGCCGTTCTAGGCTGGCCCTTGGGAAGACCCGACATCATTGCTCGGCGGGCAAGAACACTTGGAGGCAAACATGGCACACGCAGCGATGACCGACAAATGATAAAGAGAGACATTGGAAACCAAGAAAGGTGGTGGTGGTGGTATTGGTACAACAAACAGTAGCGAATAGTCCAGACTCTCATGTTGCTTACGAATCCCTTCCTCCAATCACATTCGAGCTATTTTATCTGCTACATAAAATATTATCCTGTTTCTTGTACGTTATTTCCTTCCCATTCCATGAGCCTAGATGCATTGAAATAGGAGCGAGCACTTACCAGGGAATACTCCCTGTGCCCCGTTTAGTCGCCCAGTCCACCAATCTTCGGTGCTCTGCGTCTTTTCTACCAGCTCAATTCTGTCCCCCGCATTAAAAGTTAAGTCTCCGTCAGCCTATAAAAGGGGAATCAGAAAGGTTATGTGTTACAAGATGGGGCTTACTTGAGCAGCAAAATCGTACAAGGCCACCACATATTTGATCTGGGGAGCCGGTTTGGGCTTTGGTTTCAATGGCGGCGGTGGTGGTGGCGCTCGCTTTGTTGCCGCAGCAGCCGAGGCCGAGGCAGTCGACCCACCACTGAAAGAAGGTGTATATGGCGGTGGTGGTGCAGCTTGCAATGAATTTGATGGCGGTGGTGGAGGCGCTTTCTTGTATCCACCTGAGGATACAGATCTACTGGGCGGCGCTGACGCCCTTAAACTAGACCCCGAGGCAACCGACGTCGCCGTGGATGGCTGACGACCCAGACCAGTTTGGCTATTTTGAGCACGCGTTTGCTGAACCAACCGCGCTGTCAAATAGATATCTGATTAAGAAGAAGAAAGTCGGAAATATAACACAAAGACTTGCAAACTGAAACAATGCGCTTAATGATCCCCAGATTCTCAATGATACTCCATGCATCCGAGCGCTTCGATTCATAATCTGCAGCTATCTGCGCGCCAGGAGCATTGGAAACGTCAAATTTTGATTCATCCGCAAAGCTGTTCATCTTTTCTAGCAGCAGATAGTAGATATTGAGCCTGAAAGGAAGGAACATTTGGATCATCTTCAAGGTATTGGGTCGGCAGCCAAAAGAGAGTACCCACTGCATGTAGAAAAATGAGTTGAATAAGGGATCTATGAACTGTGTGGCGAGCATCATGAAGCGAGGGAAGTCTTGCTTTAATGCATTGTTGATATATTCATATTCACTCGTTGCAATTTCAAAATCTTGTTCCAACTGCCAAGACGATCAATAACGGAGCCTCGCATCTGATATGAGCCACTCACCTTAAAAAGGTTCTTCTCGTCAGACAGCGATTTCTCTTTTTTATCCCTCAGCTTCGTGAGCGAGTTATTGAATCGATCATAGTCGGTTAACTATGCATAAATCAATGGAAGATATTCGCTGGGATGAAGACTTTCCGGACAAACCTTGTGATCTCTCTTAGTTATAGTCTTGCGTATAAGCTTCATGACGGATTGCAACTCTTTTGCGGGGCCAGCGATCCTCGTGTCGATGAGCTCGAGTTCTGGACCAATTAACTCCCTTAATTCTTGCATCGCGGTTTCATATTTGGTGACATTCAGAATGGTATGGCTAGCATCGGGATGCTTGCCGATGAGGTCGAATTCACCCGCGATTGGTTGGAAAATGACGCTGAAATGAGTTGCGAAACCCGCTCCGGCGGTAAATAGAGCTGCACAAGTTGACAATGCATAAGTTGTCCGAAGAAATGATAGTGGAGAGGGGTGGGAGGAAGTATATCAAGACAAATCAGTTAGTTACTCTTCCATTCATGAGGTGAATTGCAGTTCATACATGTCACGCCCTCACTGAATGCTTTAGTATCCTTGATGAGTTTCTCCGCGGCTTGTTCCAACGAAGTGAAATGGCGGTGATAATCGTCGAACTCCGGATCGACAGACTCTGCGCATCGCGTAAGATATTTTAGGTTGGTTTGGAACGAATGGTCAATTGATGTCGTTTGCCAGCCTACGAGGAACACTTTCACTCACTCTTTGACATTCCAATCTTGCTGGTCACAGCGAATGGCGTTCTGTTCAAAAACAGGGGTCAGTGGGAAGGAAGTTTTTATCGTATAGACATAAAATACCGCGCCAACGCCTTTCCGATCCCCTTCATGGTTGCGATATCGTACGGAGAAACGCTTGACAGAACGCTGAGGTCGCTGGTCAAGTTCCCACGATGTTATGACCTTGGCTGGCTCTACCATTTTTGAACGTTGAGCCACGACTCAGAAGAGGAAAGGAAGCCCAACTCACATTGAGGATTCCCTAGTCAACCTGATATTTTGAAAATGCACGATTTTACCATCCACTAAGGACTGCGCAGTGCGCTTAGCATAGTCCGGATGACGTCACGTGAATAACTCAAAAATGACGGCACCGAATTGTAACTTACATTACATGACTCTTGGGATCGGTACACTCCATCTCCCTCCTCTTCACCCATATTTTGTATTATATAGACATATATCCACAGAAGATGTCTAAAATCCAGCAACCTTCCAACCAGATCAAGTCAGCGATATTTCGTGATCTCGTTCCAAAGCTTCTAACGAATTCTTTTACAGACTTACCAATGTATCTATAGTGCGGCTGAAGAAAGGGGGGAAGCGTTTTGAGGTGAGTTTACTCTCTCTTTACTCTGTGGTAGCTCCTTCCTAATACAAGGGATAGATCGCCTGCTACAAGAACAAAGTCCAGGAGTGGCGAACGGGCGTGTAGGTCTTCAAGGAGCCCCAACATTGATCCATCCTCATTAGCTTCAACAGAGAAACAAACCTTGATGACGTGCTCCAAATCAACAACGTCTTCGTTAATGTATCAAAAGGAGAAGTTGCGAAGAGTGGAGATCTGCAGAAAGGCTTTGGCAAAACTGATATCTCTGACATCGTGAAGGAGGTGTGCGCCGCTTGGTCCATTGTGTCCTCCGCTTACTGATTTTTCTTCCTCTAGATCCTGAAGAAAGGGGAAGTCCAAGTGGGAGAGAAAGAAAGGGATCATGACCTTAGTTCCCTACGGAAGGAGATCGCTACTCTAGTAGCCGAGAAATGCGTCGATCCAGCAACGCAGCGCCCATACCCCGTCGGCATGATCGAGAAGGCCATGGCAGAGGCGGGCTTCAGTGTTAAACAGAACAAAAATGCGAAAAGCCAGGCATGCACCTCATACGTTACTTGAGGTTACCTGTTGGAAACTTACATCATTTCCAAAGGTCTCCGAATGCATCAAGCTCCTCCAGAGTGATTCCAATCTCCCAATTCAAAGAGCACGCATGAGAATCAAACTTTCATTGCCAGTCGCCGATGCTGAAAAACTCCGCACCAAGGTGCTTGTAGCTGCAGAAAAGGTGGAACACGATGCGATAGGTCCGATTGACTGGGAGATTGTGAGTGTTCACGTTTCTCGTCTGTTTACCTGCTGACAGAGTACCGACAGACGATGCTCATTGACCCGGGACAATTCCGCCTCATCAATGAGCTCTTGCAAAAGGAGTGCAAGGGTCGAGGTCGATTAGAGACATTGTCATTTGCTGCGGCTGTGGGTCCAAGTGCGTCGTAGAGGATTTAACGTTACTTCATGATCACATACCTATCATTTTCTGGATCAAATCCGTCCTTTCGAGACTTGAATTTCAAGGATAACAACCCTGATGTCTGAGCGATGAGTTATATAATATAGGTTACAGATTGACATCACTAAGAATTAGTGGTCGTACAACACGGCCCCAGTTTTCCTCCCAGGTGCTCCACGTCCAATTGTCCTGTTCCCTGGTCGCATATTGTTTCGGTATATGAGGGTTGGAGGGAGTTAGAGGGCCATGTGGGAGTCCAGCCAGGGCCAAGGTAAGGGAATGCAAGGCAGGGGCATCCGGATATGATAGCAACAGTTGCTTCGACGAGAAAGTCAACCGAAGGTTTCAGTAAAAAGGTAATGGGATGTAACCATACCTCGAGCTGTAATGCTAACTGGGAGGCAGTCTGGAATACGAGGCCGTTTTTTCCATTCTTAACCAGTTCGTTCAGGCTAGTGCGGACTGGTTGATTAGTCTGGCCACGCACCCTGAAAGAGCATTAGACCCACCAAGCAAAATCTAGTGCGCAAACTGGGAGACCGCACCCAAACATGTCTACGACCTTCATGGGCAAATCGAGCTCCGACGAACTGGCGTGAAGGGAGACTCCTAAATCGGCGGATCCTAGAGGGAGATATTCTACAGGTTAGAGACTTAAAGCACTATGAGATGGACAAATTACCAAGGAGGATAGGGTAATCCTCCGCCTCGAGCCACAGACTGATACATTTTACCCACCTCCATGTCTCTTGCAGCTCTCCGACTTCTTTCATGTATTTTTCTCGAAGAGGTCCCTTTCCAGTCACAATGACCAAGAGTTTCGGTAGGTTTCCATCGGCGCTCGCGGAATCCATTGGTAGTTTGGCGGTTATTTCCCGTGCGCGACCTTCATAAATCTGGAGCGCTTCCAGCAAGATTGTAAAATCCTCATCCGGGGTCCAGGAGGTACTTGAAACAAGGAGGGCAGTTCTGTCAGGTCGCAACGTTGGCATCTGGACCTCGGAATAGGTTGGTAGATCATGTCTGATGGGCGACGGCAGGCGCGACGCGGGTTTTCCTGATTTCGAAGAAGTATGTGTAAATCCAGTGGAATAGGGCGGATTCGCGTCAGGAAGGAAGCACTTGAGCGATTTTTGAGATGAAAGGACAGGTTGAAGTTTACAAAACAACTGGGGCATACAGAATGAGTTGATGCTTTCTTCTGGTTCGGGGACCTACTTCATGAATTTCCTGAGTAGAGCATCTATGAAAATGCCGGGGGGGTCGATCGTATAAGACAACTTTATGCCCTCTTTCAATTGGGACATTAAGCCGATGATGATATGGGAACTGGATCAGAACGCTTACTGTAGGTCCCATTCTTTCACGAGGAAATCGCGCATAGCGCGTGTAACAAACAGGTGAGCATATGCCGAATAACCGAAGGTTTCTTCGAAGCTAGAATAAATTTCGTCGCGTTTGGATACTCCAGCAAACGAAAAAAGGAGGGTCATCACCTTTTAGCTATCCGTACCAAGATGTGGTTTTTGCCTAGCTTCAGGGAAAGGATGCTATATCCCAGGTTATGCCAATCTATGATGACTCTACTACCACGAATTCGCCCCACAAGCTGGACAAGTGCCAGAGTTGGAATACTAGGAGGATTCTATGAGTTTGTAAGCGTCGGAGGGCATAAGATGGAATAATCGACAGACCTGCACAAGTATGAACTCTGGGGGCACGTCAATCCAGAATAAGAGGCACAACAGGATACTAATAACTTGGTGCACAATTTTTACGGGAGCAAGAATAAGAAAAGGCAGGATATTCAAGAGCTTGGGGACCTCGGGCAACTGGCGTAACTGCACCCTCGGCAAACGCTCCAGTGCTGGAATGGGTTTCGAACCTGTCGCAAAAGTCAAACGTGGACTATCACGAAGCATAAACGCGTCGCACACCTCCATAACCAATCAAATCAGTTACGAAACCATTCTCTGCGAAACTTTGGGCATGGTACATCATTCTGGGGCTACGGCCAATGTCTCCGAGGACCAAGATGGCGACTGAACGCAGAGAATGCTGGTTCCGAGGGCGGAATGTTTTCCAAGTGAACCAGACCAGCCATACGAAAGATAGAAAGAGGAGGAAATGAATTTCGCTCATTGATTGTGGCAAGAGGCAGACGTCACACCTCATCACATGCTACTGTACGTTAGCTTACAAAAATGGACCGTCCAGATTCTAGTGTTCATCTCTTGCTCTCTTCGCTGTCATGACCTCGCTCCGTTTGCTACCAAAAAATGTCATCAAACTCTCGAGCTCATGTATTCGCAGCCAAGTTTCTGCTCGTGCCTTCAGCACTGTCTTCTCCAGCCACAGACTCCTGCGCAGTTCTCCGCGAATGCACCATGTTCCTATTACACTATACCCTTCCATTAGTGAGTGCCTCCGGCAATATTCATGTGGATATTTCTCAAATACACTATAGAGCGCTCCATGTTCATTCAGACGGAGACGACTCCCAATGAGGACTCTCTCAAATTCATTCCGGGTGTCCCGGTGATGGGCGAAGAAGGAACCGCCGAATTTCTTGACACACGGGCAGCTTTGGCATCACCCTTGGCCGTCAGGCTCATGGGTGTAGAAGGAGTGTCTACCGTTTTTTATGGCCCTGATTTCGTTACAGTTTCCAAGGACTCTGAAAATACCTGGGCAATCGTCAAGCCCGAAATTTACTCCCTTTTAATGGAACATTTTTCCTCGGGTCAACCATTGTTCAGAAGTGCTGAAGAACGAGAGAAGGCTGGTCCGCAGGATACTCGCATCCTTGATACCGATTCCGAGACCGTAGCCATGATAAAAGAGTTGCTGGAAACTAGGGTGCGGCCCGCGATCATGGAAGACGGTGGCGATATTGAATATCGGGGCTTCGATGAAAATGGTGCTGGGATGGTCAAGGTGAAACTTAAGGGAAGTTGTCGAGGCTGTGCATCGAGCTCCGTCACCCTCAAGAGTGGAATCGAGCGCATGCTAATGCACTATATCCCGGAGGTCAAGGGTGTTGAGGAGGTAAGATTGGTTCTATATCTGACTGCAGCGAAAATTGACCCTCTGTTAGGTCCTAGACCCCGAAGAAGAAATATCTCTCAGTGAATTCTCGAAGCTCGAGAAGAGACTCTCACAGGAGGACTCGAGGTGAATGAGACTGGAATCCACCTCATTATTTTTCTAATGGCTATTCAGCATGGCACAATATATGTCTGTTTAATATGTAGTAATATTATAATCAAGATCTAACCTTGGAGGCAAATTTCTGAGGACCAATCATCGCTGTACAACTGACTGCTGAGGCATTTTTACCGTACGTATAGTAATGGCGAAACTCACGCTGCCAACATATGTGTCACATGGGCGTCTTGAAAACCGGTCATAATAAAGCTGACCCGAATCCAAAACCTGGACCCTTGCTTCAGTCTCCCTTCCACCCTTCCACCGTAATTCTTAACAATGGTAGCTCTTTCGATTTCCTGTCCATACTCATGATTATAAACTATTTGATATAGGTTTATGTGAACAGCAAGAAGTTTGCCTGGTAAGGATCTGGGTGCATCGTTCTCCTCCGTCAACTCATTGAGCTCTCACAGCGAATCTTGCATCAAAGGACACAGATCATCCTCTTGCCACCATACGGATCGACCGCTCTTCGAAATTAAGAAGAAGGGTCGACCAGTATCGCAATGTGCCAAGTGTCGGGAACTACGACAGTCGAAGAAATTTCACTCCAAGTGCACCTGTAATCACAGCATTGAGGAAGCTCCGGCAATGCAACCCCTAGCATCTTCATCTGGGGCTAAGAGTACGTGTTTTATACTACAACCTCTGTCAGTTCCTGACGTTCATTTCAGCCAAACGATTTATACCTATTGTCCCGGCACTGCCAAACGGGTTGCGGGATGTTTTGGGTCGTTCAAGTTCTTCCCAGTCCTTTCCCGTTGACTCAAGGCAGACAGGTGAGCATGTCACTTCTTTCAAGTAAACTAGTCGCCTGATGACTTCTTTAGTCAACTCTCTACTAAATCCATGCGATTGCAAGACCCTGTGGAATTGCCAGTGTGACGCTAAAACCACCAGTCCATCCGTACCTGCTTATGCCAGCAGGTCTACGGATGCCCTCTCCACACTTGCTCGCGCTGCTGCGACGATGAGCAGCTGCTGCGGTGGCCCTTCTTCGACGGACCCTGGGCCCTCCAGGTACCAAGGAACTCTGACCGCAAGCAAAGAAATACCCCGATCGCGTTCTCCCGACGGTCCTCCAAATCATGCGTCACATGAACGCCACAAGAAACATCCAAGCTACCAAGTTTCTACCCCTGGACCGGACCTCGCTCCGATTCTCTATATTCCATCATCCCCTTTGGCTTCAACTTCGATACCCAACTTTCCCTCGATGCCTCCCATGAGTGAATTCACTTCTTTGGCTGGGTCTGGATGCACTTGTGGTGTCAAATGTGCCTGCCCAGGCTGCGCGGAGCACCAGGGCATTTCTGCCACCAGTGATGGACGGCGAAATTGTGCGGACGGCTGTGGAACTTGTATCGACCCCAGCCTCGGTATGGCATTGCCAAGTCCTAAAAGCTCTCAAACCTCGACAAGTATCCTGGACCGTTTTTTCGCAACAGCCGCTGCTCTTCCCCGACCCCCAACTCATCGCAAAACCTCATCCTATCACCTTGATCCAATGAACACGACCGTTTATTCACCGTCGATGGGCCAACAAATATTTCCTTTTGGATCTGTCACTCTTCCAAAGTTGGAATGCTGCGGAGGTCAATGTAATTGTCCCGATGGGCGATGTCATTGCAGAGCTTCTTGTGTGGGATGTTGCAGGACTACTGTCAGCCCATCAGTTGCCCCTTCGGAAATCAATCCATAGCCTATATTGTAAAGTTTCATTGCTTTTTTTTCGGGACTATTGGACTCCGCATTGATTATTCATATCACCCGTTATTCTTTTCCCCTATGTAAACTATTTTACAAATCTTTCAGTGATTACATTACTTTGACGATGGGCAATGCATGTATGTATTCTTGGGTGCAAGTTTCTTGGCGCTAAAAGGTATCCGACTGGTGATTAGACGCTGAGACATACATGGTCAATGACGAAGTAATATAGCGTGTAAGATAACTCACGTATCATCTGGACAGACGATGCACGAATTGAGAGCTAGCTCGAAAGTTTTTATTTTCACTCACCATCATAGTGGAATAATGTCTTTGGAATTGTTAGAACGCTTGATAGCTACTCATGATTGGGCTCACCTTCTTAGGATTTTCAGGAGCATTTCGCACGTATCGGTCATTGTCAGTCGGTCTGAATATACATATGGAACCTCAGCAAAGGCCTCTCAACGATAGGGAGGTTTTATACCGTTCTTTTTTCTTATATATGTGAAGATCGGACCTTGGTCAGAACCCATAGATCGGGATAACGGTATAGACCTCACCTTACAAGATGCTAGCATACTCTGTAGGGTGACGCAGACCGCGATAACACTGAGAACTGGGGACCATTCATTGCCTAGAATAGATGCGCATATCTGCATGGAGAAACAGTGACTCGATGAGAATACTTTGGAAAGGGTATATCCTTACATGTCCGTTGGAGTATACGTGCTGTCCATGATATGTCAACGTCTATTCTGTGACGAGGTAGGAGTGGAACGAACAGGATGGATAGGTGATTGTTTTCCGCCTGTCACTACAAACTGAACGGCTGGAGAAGAAATGGGGTATTGTGCATCGAATCTGAATTGAAGATCGTAGACCTCGCCCTGGGGTGAATGATCAGAATATGATAACATGGGAATGCATGTTCAGGACGCACCTGGTAGAGAGATTCTCCCATAACCTCTATCGTAAACAGCCATCTCGAAAAGTCATTGGCCTCGAGCAGCGTAATTCCTGAACAAAGAAACCCGGGTAGGTTGCAAATAATCAGGAGGCAATAAGAACTCACCAACAGGACATCCTTCAGACTGAATTTCTCGAAGTTCTTTGGCCAGGCGTCTTGCAGAAATAGAAGCCATATATATGGAAAGAACTAGACTTGGCTGGAGGTAATTGACAGGGACATGAACGCGTCAAGAGATTCAATGATGTAGGCAAGCGCAATGAAGCCCACAGGCAAACATCACCAAATACTAGGATCTCATAAATTTGCAGCGCGTGTTAGCGTTCTTTCACGCCTCCCCACTTTAGAGTCACCTGTTGTTCAGTATCACCAAAGGACCCCACAGGCGCTCGTGGAGAGGCAGAGCATTCTCCAGTCATACACGTTGCTATCGAAGGCTGTTATTACTTCCAAACACCCTTACAATTGTGCCTGTATGATACACTTGTCGCTATCGCCGTTCCTCACTCGATATCTTTCCTTTCGTCCGTATGATTACATGCCAGTTTCTCCCCTAATTTCAGTTTGAGGACTCCCTGCTTCCTCACCGACAAGTTTACTCGCATTTCGGGTTCGTTCTTTTTTTTTTTGCAAAGTTCAATGGGATCGTCGCCTCGAACTTGGAGACCACATCCTAGAATTCGAACACTACTCGTTTCAACAACCAGATCCTCCACAGTTTTCAAGTCCTTACCTTGCTCAACAAGAACGCTGTCGACTGGGTTCTTGTTTTAGAATACTTCTCCAAAGCAAACCCAAAAGCGCCTTTCAACGAAGAAAGTTGTCTATTCCCATCGGTCGGCCATGAAAAAGGAGGGATTCGAGGTGACTTTGAGAGGGAAATATTGCTGGATGCTATCCAAAACGATGTTTGTCTGCAGCTGGGCAAGGCATATTGACTGGGTGAGAGGCTGAGCCGGGCTTCCTTGAAATCGTTTGGTTCGCATTACTTTCGAGCCGAGACGAACCGACCATGATCTCAACACCAAACGCCCTGTGAAGATCTAGAGAACGACTTTATACAGCTTGAGTTAGAAATAACTACAGAATCACAGACCAATAGCGCTGTAACGAATACCATAAGACAGACAACCGACTTAAAGTAGTAGAATGAGGGAATAACCGTTACAAATGTGGATGGGCAATAAAAAAGTGTTGGTCACAGGAAAGCATGAAAACAAATGGTCGAGAAAAATGCCGTTTGCAAAATACAATTCAGGATGTGGTATGATGGATCGGAAATGTCGAGGGGCATGGTTAGACGAGCATGTGAACAACAAATCAAAATGTATGTACTAGGGTAGATTTTGGAGGTATCAAATGTGCAAGAGACACATTGAAGTCGGAAGTCGATTAAAAGGATGTTAAGTTTTCAGAAAGCATTGATGAAGTCCACGTATCCGAAAAAGATGATGAGAGAATGTTTACATTCCGTAACCGAATGCGGAACGTTGGTAGGGATCGTTGAGTGGACCCGAGAGTGCCCCACCAAAACCAGGGAGGCTTGCAAAAGACGCAGTTGGGAATGACGGAGTGTGAGAATGTTGTTGAGGTACCGTTTGGTTGTGGCTAGAATTTCCCTGAAGAACATATCCGTCGATAGACTGCGGCTGCAGTGTATGCATTTGCGCGTTCAGATGAGCTTGTCCAAAGCTTCCCTGCCCTGGGAGGGAGTACAACGCATTCGATGAGCCGTAGACATCCGCCAAAGGATTCGCAGAAAGCCCTTGAGGCATGTGGCGACTAGGTGTGTGAGGAGTTCCCATGCCTTGATTAGTAAGTGCCATGTTGACAAGTGCTTGCTGGTTTGGGAAACCACTGAAATGGTCCATTTGTTCCCGCTGAAGTTTATTCTGGATTCGCTTTCCATATGGCGTGTTGCGGATCAGAGGAAGCACAGGGCGAATTCCCTCCACTAAGAGGGCTCGCTGAGCGGGATCGGCGTAGTCCAAAGCAGTCTAGATTGACAATGAAGAGTTAGGCACGTCCAGCGCTGTGTATAATGGGAACTTGCCTGCACGCAGTAATTGCCATAGGAGTCTCGCAGCAACTTCTCGAGGCGGGAGCGATTCAAAAGTTCTTCAATGAGCATCTTACGTGTGCTGTGCTCAGCCACCCGGATGCACTGGACAGAACTCAGAGACTTGAAGTTAAAAGGACAACTCAGTGTCAATGCATACCTTTTCAATAACATTGGAGCTGAATTTCTGAACAGAGAGTGCGCAGACATTGCCAGCAAACTGGCGGATAACACCATCGCTGAACCTGTTGTCGTTGAGGTCCAAGATATATTGCACAACCTAGACTGCTGGTCAGAACATCGCCCGAAAGGGCTGACAAAGAATCTTACATAGTTGCCGTAGGGGTCCTGCACAAGGGTAAGAGCGTTGTAAGTAATCTCGTTTACCAGCTGTGCGCGCTGCATCTCCGACGCATGGTCAATGCATCGCTGCAAAACGCAGCAACCATGCCGATGGGTTGCAACCTCGACGCAGTTGGCGGCAACGGCGTTATAGATGAACTGGCCAAGCAACAGTCAGATAATATAAGATGTCATGACGAATCGCCCTAACCTGATTGTCTTCAGGTGCAAGTTTGTTCAGACATTTCTGTATGACGTGGTTCCCGTTTAAGTCCTTGATAAGGACAACAACATGGAGGCTTAGTGCGACTATGATAGAATGGATCTGAGCATTGTATCGATGATCAGTCTGCTATTCATTTGTAAGTGCGAAAAAAATAATATAGTCAAGAGAGCTTGCCTGGCGACGGGTTGATAGAAAATCAATCATTTTTTGAACAGCTCGAGTTCCATGCATATTGAGGGAAATATTGACAAGGTCTTGGGCGACAGATTCACAAATCACGTTCCGCTGCTCATCTGTGGAAAATTCTAGGAGCTTTTGGCAAAGGTAGTTACCAAAAGGATCTGGGAGGCAATTAGAAACATTCATTTTGTATGGGGCAGTTAGAACGTCACCGACCAGTCATAAGATCCGCAAAGTGGCCAAAGGTTTCTCGGAATATCATATCCCGATGCTCAGGAATCCCCTCCTCGAGTTTCTTTTGCAAATATCGGCATCCGTGCTGATCTTTGCACAAAGCGGGTATTTCCCCTTGGAGGTCTTCGATGCGAGTGCCAGTGAATCGATTAACTGAAATGTGACATTGAGTTGAAGATTTGAAGGTGAGGCGAACGGAAGAAAAGACCCACATTCTCGATCTATATCACCTCGCTTATGTTTAGGACCATGTAAGCCATTCATTTTGCTGTCTGCACCAGGGTTACGATTTGGCAAGCCAAGGCCATATCGAGACCCATTTTGAGAGGAATACAGGCTATTGGGTGCGGTGGCATTACCATTGGCAACTATGCCGGGAGAATTCACGTTTGGTCGACCAGCTGCCTCGAAACCGTAAGTGTTGAAGCGGGCATTGTCAACATTGTTAATTCCATAGATTGAATCATACTGTTGGTGTCATATAAATAACTGGCGGAAAAAAGGGAGAGGCGAACGTGACACGTACATCATCGCGTCCGGTAGGCTGCAGCGAGTTGAAGGTCAATGAACCGTTGTCGTACGGCCCCGTAGGAAGACGAGAAAGTGATGCTTGTAAATCAGTGGCATTAACAGAGCTCTCTTGCATTGGATGGGAGTTTGGTGTTGCAATGCGGCCATTCAATGCCTGGATATCCGGCGTGTGCGGTGTGACAGGCGTCTTCAACAAATGAGGCGCGTTCCCAGGAATTCCTAGCGGAGTGGCCGGGACCGATCGTGTGGTAGCGGATATGCTATCAAGCAAACTATGAGGTGATCCTCGACGCGACGCCGGACCTGGGTTATGTGCGTGCGTTGGTCCTTGACTCTGCTGTGGAATAAGAGGAGAGGCTGAATCACCTAACATCTTGTTATTGACGTCGTCTGCTGGGGCTGACAGAGTTAAATTAGGGTTCGTGACTGTGCGTCGGTCCGGCCTCGGTGCAGAACCTTCGGGTCCACGAGGATTACCAGTAAACTGAGGCCACTCTGAAGATTTTTCTCGTGAATCAAGAGCCCTGTTTGCAAAATGTGTACGCGGGGATGTCTGAGAAATGTGCGCCAAATCTAACGCAGCAGAAGCGGCCGATATCTAAGGGGATAGAAGTTAGGAAGGTATAAGTAAAGAGAAGCACGACAATGACCAGACCTTGCTTGGGTATGAGTTATGATACTTGTCATCGTCGGAGGTCGGGAGATTTCTCATGGCGTCTAAGTATAACAATGAGACGCTAAATCATGGAAAGGAAAATCTGCAGAAGGCTCACTGTGCATTTCTTGATCCAGTTGTTCGTCGAGCATCATTCCCGCATTGTAGGTGTTTGCATATCGTGCACCTTCATCATCTCCATAGCGTCCATTTCCTCTGAGTAAAACTGAGGCCGAGACAGGAGCTGGGACCGGAGACGCGCGGGTAGAACGATCGCCTGCCAAAGATAAACCCTGGATATGGACAGCAAGTTCTTCGTCATGGCTGCTCGCGGAAGTTCTTCGGCTAGCTGGCATGCTTTTGGCACCGGCAGGGCGGGTAAAGCTATGACCGTTAGCTTGGCCTGTAGCGAGGTCGGGCGATAGGTTGACTGAAGGAGCGTAGGTGACTGATTTACGTTTGTCAGCTGCAGTTCCGACAGCTGTCAGGGGAAAAAATTGGGTGTAAACAAATGTTCACGAACGGATGAAGAAAGGGCTCACCAAGCTGAGTATTCACACGGGGAGGAGTGGTTGGGGCAGACACAGCAAGATGTTGGACACCCCCATTTCCGTTTGGCTCATAAGGAATGCTGAGAAGTTCTTGGGCTTGCTTTTGCTCGAGGGCACGCATCTGATCCTCGAAAAGTTTGCGTTGGAGGAGGCGTTGTCGCTCGTGTTCGAGACGTTTTAACTCGACGCGCTGGTCGGACTTAATTAGCTGGACTGAATAATAGACATGGAAAAAAACCTACTGCCGACATATCGGGCATATTACTTCCCAACCTCGCGGCCTTATAAAGCCTGGTGAGTGTGCTGTGCCACCCAGAAAGATGATGACTTACGGAATCTGCCAAGTCCAGAAATGCAGGAGGACTCTTCTTCCTTTCGTCGGAGGATGGGTGATTATCAGTAGGCGAGATAGTATTTTCCATAGTGTTCATTTTCGCAACCGAGCTGCTTGTATCTTTTGAGGGTAGTGAAGGACAGGAAAAAAAGGAAAGAGATTTCTGCGGGTATAGATCGACGAGGAAGCAGTTTGCAAGAAACTATTCCTGAAGCCACAATTCAGTCACGGAAGTTTCTTAGGCCACCCTCCATGGACTGACCTGTGAACTGGTTGGAGCCTGGCTTGGGGCTTGATGGTACAATGCGCCGAGCTAGATGGGGGCTGAGAGCAGGACGGTGAAAGGAACGAGAAGGACCGACTCTTTTATTATCCCAGGTGTTGAACAAAGAAGGCAGGGAGAGAATGGTTGAGAAGGTTGTCGACTCGAGAATATAAGTACTGGTCGTAGAGTGCGCTACGTTTTGGTCCCTGACCTCAAATCCTCGGCAATTCCCTTCAAATTTTTCAACTCCGGTAGCGAACCTTCCCTTGAAAACTTCCATCGTCTCCCTGAGTCCATTGACGTCCATCACCGTGCCCCCGACCTAGCGAAGGCTAGCAAAGGGGACGTCGGCTCTCGATGCAAACCAAAAGAATCGTCCCGAAATCCCAATTTTTCAGGGTAGATGGTGTCCATGTCTCTGTGTTCTAACTTTTCATGACCAGTTAATAACACCTTGCCCAACCCCTACTTGCAATTACCTCCTTAAGACTTAAATAGTTTTCTAAAGCATGGGTACTCTTTTTTTTTCTCGTCAGAGAGCCGATCACTCGACCCTGTGTGCGTACCCTGATGGATCACACACTTTAGGATTGGCGGCGCGCTTCTGTATATGTTTGCCTGTTGCCATCGCAATATAAACATACTTATCACGAAGTTAATCGATGAGGGTGAGCTGAAATCATGGAATTCATACGAAAAGGATATGCGCCGTAGTTCTAAATACCGCCAAGCGAGCAGGGTCAGCCTTCGGGTCCATCCATACTTGATTTTTTTTCTGGCCCTTTACGCGCTCGGAGCGTCATCCTATCGGTTTCATCGGTTTCTGAACCGCTGTTTGTGTCCCTTTCAAAATCTTTAATGGGAGCAGCTCCTGCCACATATTGAGATTCAGACACTGTGTTGTCCGATGATTGACTCGTTGAAGGATACCGTGCCCGAAGAAAATCAGTAAAAGGGACGAATCCCAGGAAGGACTTTGCCTTGCGAGATTCGTCTGACAGAGCAGCAGTGGTGGGTGTAGTTGCTCCACTCGCGGTCGGTGTCATGCCTTCCGGGGCAGTACTATGGTTGATGGGGGTACGGGAGGCTTTAGGAGTTTGCACATCGTTCTCGATAGGGGAAGCCTCGAGACCCGAGGGTGTCTCCAAACCCGGGGTCGAGACGGGAGAATATGTTCGTCGCGTGGGCCTGCCTCAGAATCAGCACGCTTGCTAGAGAAATACTATGTGACGCTCACTGGTATATCTGGCTGCTATCATGGCTAAGAGTTAGGAGGAGATTTTTGAGATTTGGCAGCGTGTGGCGAATATCAAGTGCTCTGAGATCCCATTCTGACATGAGCTGCAATCTTTTTTGTTATCAAGGAGTTTTTTTAAAGCGAGCACACTGACCATCTCTAAATCCTTATTCAATAAGAAAACTCCGTACTCAAATCGGTAGGTGTCTACTCCCTTTGAAAAAAGGGGAAACCTAGATATAACCAGTTAACTAAACAGACAGGATGATGGTAACCATGAATCCTTACATCCGGGGCCCTACCATACCTGAAATGCCGTCCCTTATCAAGCTGCGGCTTCCAATGCAAGTGACAGGATATACCAAGGCTTGGCCGGTGTACGCAGCCAGAATCTGTATGGTCTGCGCAACGTAGCCAAGGGCTGTAGCCACTGCTTCCTCTGTGACTTCTTTATGTTCTGGTACTGTCAACGGCGGTGCAGGGTCATTTGCGGTGATCGGAATGGGCAAAGGTACGTCTAGTATTGTGAAGAGGAGATCTGGAGGAGAGAGCAATTCAATGGGAAATATCGTGGAAAGAATGGATAGTAGATTGCTCCGTATCAGGCGCAACCTCTGCCGGAGAATTGTAACTTGATTCCTGTCGGGATTACTTTGTAAACTGGGTTGAAAACAGGAATGCAAAGCTTGCCTTTCTTCCTCGCTTTGGAGTTCTATTTCGATGCTGAATTCCAGGGCAAGCCTGGCAGAGTCAAGAAGCCGGGCCCTTAATTGTAAGCTCTGGGTTCGGTCCAGAAGTTCTTTCCTCTCTGTAACAGACCGTAAATCAGTATTTGCCTCGATATCGCCTTGTGTGTCGGTGTCTTACTGTTCAAGGTTTGGGAAATTACGATGCTATGGTTCGCGGTTAATTGTCGAATCCGAGCTTCTCGTTGACTTATTTCCCGCCTCTGGATGGGAATGGTCAGAGCAACCGAAATGGAATCGAGGACACGTACAAGTGGAAAGACCATATCATTCTCGAGGAGACCGTCAATCTTACGGATTATTTCACTCTGCGATGCTTCGTTGTCCAAAATACAAGATTGGAGTGTCACGAGTCTAACAAGGCTTTAAAATGAGCAGTGGGAATGAGGATCAGAATAACAATCCACACTTGAACAGTTCTGCCCATCCCGCGGATTTAATACCATCTTCAGAATCCAGAGATGCACCGGCTGCATGATGTCGTCTTCTCTTGGAAAGTGGCAATAACAACGAAGATTGGACAGAGGTGTCCCAAGAATATTGGTCAACTTGCTTTGCCTTTCGAATTTCAGATTCAGGGTCGGATGTGTAACCAACGGATGGGGTTGAAGAACGGGAAAGAGCAGGTGTAACAGGAGGAAGATAAAAAGTCCCTCCTGGCGGTGACAATGTGATCAGGATAGTATTTGAAGGGAGGTGGGATGGGTTAATATCTAACTGAACGTTAGATTTAATAAGTATTTCAGACATTGGTTATCAAATTGCTTACATCCTTGGGAAGAGGAACAAGGTCGCTCAAATTGATGTCCCAGTCGTCCAACAGCTTCCAGCCGTGCTGACTTCCGTCGATGGCGTTCCTTATTCGGTGCTGCCATTTCTGTTTCAAGGTGGATTCGTCCCGTTTGCCGGTGTCTGTTATCCTACCCCAAACCTCGACATTCAGTCTGTTGCCACTGGTATCAGTCCATTGTAAAAAGTCCCGGTTGGAATGGGCATCAATCGAGAAAAAAGGATTAGTTGAAGGTCGATGTACTGGAGAAAAGTAAGTATGTGGGTCCGAATCGTATTCAGGGAGGTTTTCTGTTTCGGGAGGATGTGTTAAAATTGATTTGCTTTTCCTCTCAGACGAAGATTTGGATACGGAGATGGATCCATTCACCCCAGGCGTCGGCGTCGAATGTACTTTAGGCATGATGCTGTGTTTATGTAGCCCAGACGCTTCTCTGGCCTTGGTGTTGGACAAGGTTGGAGGATCCAAAGGAGGCGCTCGTATTCGATTCGAGGGCAGCCTTGACGAATCCGACGCTGAAGAAAAATTCGAGGACAATTTTCGGGTTTTAGAGACCAAACGAATATTTTGCCTTTCGGTTGGAGCGGAATTTAGACCATTAGGCTGCTGTAAAGATGGCGGTGATACGTGTGGAGGGGGTCGACTACATGGAAGAGAGACGACGATGAATGTTTCCACCATTCTAGAGCCAATCACCTTTTCCAAAATTGCTTGCGAATTGTCCGGAAAGAGTGGGGGAATAGAAAGAGACGATGAAGGCCCCGACATTGCGCTGCTTGGAAAATAGTTGCTTGTGGAGGAAGTCATGGAATTTGTTCGAGCGCGATGAGCTCGTAAAGATTGAGCCGACCTAGAGGAGGAAAAGGATTGCCCAATATTCGGACTATTGGACGCGTTTCCTTTGCCTGACGAAGCGCTCATTGATGTGGACGCCGCCCTGGCTCTCGAGGCAGAGGAGTTAACAAAATCTCGATGTTCACGAACTCCATCTTCCCACTTGAGACCACGATGCGTCGCAGTGGAGTTGCTCGAAAGTTTCCGAGATCGGCGCCTTGAATGGATGGCTGCAAGATCATCTGCGACGGCAGTTGTGCCATAGTAAGATTGTTCTACTGGTTGACTCAAGGCTGAAGTGAATGCATCGCGGAATGGGAAGGGCGTTAAGTTTCGGATTTGAATCCCTGTTATATGTCGGATGCGTCGCTGAGAAAGGTGAGTGTTATAGGCAGGTAAACCAGGAGATATCAACATACAGGGGATAAATGTCCGTCAGAATTGGGTTGGACGGCATCTGCCATGACGCTCGGAAGAATGAGCAGACTGGCCTTGTATATATCAATTTGAATAAACAGGTAAGTAAGTTGAGGGAATATGTATACATACCTGGTTGATGGAGGAGTATACAGGGGTTTGGTCCGATTCATCATGGGGAAATCCATGTATGGTAAGGGCTTCCTATGTAAGTACCGTAACAAGCCTTCTCTAAAAATCATCGAGTCCGAGCCAATGCCAACATCTCCAAGACCCGTTCCTGATCAGGTCCTTCAGCCAGAGTTTGCTGCTCTTACACAATGTTTGAGAGTGAGTAACTGACACTTCATTACTGCCTCATTCGTCTACAACCACAATTATCCCATGCGTAGGACGTCGTCATAAGAACCGGACAAATCTATAGCTTTTACGCTGATGTCCACAGATTGTAAGTCGTGGTCAGCAGGTAGGCTTTTAAGTATCTTATTTCCCTCTACAGGAATATAGAAAAGCATGTCTCCAATGCCCCTCGAGCGCTCACAGCAGCGCTTGGACGCGACATAGAGAAATATGACCAGCTCTGTGATTCGATTGAAGCTCAGCTGGTGAGTTCCAAATCCCCTATTTTCTTTTCGACACTTTTAATGCTGTCATTGTCAGCTTCGTGCTATCAACGTTCTGAGGCGGGATTTGCGGAGAGAAGAAGAGCGCATCGAAAAGCAAAGGAATCTCGAGGCATCTATGCTACCCCCACCTGTTCCTCACTCGTTACTTGAGGGTATGGCGGATGATACACAGACCCCCATCGAAACCGCCACAAACCCGAGAAATTCTCCGATATCAACTCTTCCTGCCAGACGAATGTCCACCATCTCAATCTCCTCCCTTCATCGGCCACAATTTCCTCTGAAACTCGACCTTTCTTCTACATCTTTGAGGATTACGGAAGAGGAGGCTGCTCTCTACACAAGAGGGCTTGCTTCACCGGTAACGTTGGCTCCAAAGTCAGCGCGCCCTGTAGACTCTGCCGAATTTTCTGCTGAACTCATGGCCGCCTTTGCAACTTCATCAGTACCACTCGAAGTTGGACACAATACCGGAAATGCGGACCTCACACTTTCCGCACATAAACAACCGGATGTAACGATAGGAGTTGGTGACTCGTCCGACAAACCAATCGAATTGGACTTGGACGCAATGGACATGGAAATGGTCGACCTCGCAGACCAGTTTGGAGTGCCCGCAGAATCTGGTGAATCCAATAATGTTCACGATGGCCTCTTCTCACCTTTGGCAGATGATGGCGAAGCCCAGCAATTGCCAGATTCCAATGTCGATGACGAACTTTTCGGGAATTTCACCTCCTCTGCAGATTTAGACGTTGACATGAGTGCATCCCCGGGTACTATGCTGCATCAGACGACATCCGTTCCGTCTCCTGGGAGTTTATTGGCTCAATTTTCTTCATCGTCGGGCGTCATGGATGTGAAACCTTCTTTACCCCCAGGCAACCCCTCAATCCATGACCCTGTGGCAAGCTTTGATCTTGGATCCCTTGATCTCACACAGCTCGACACCACACAGCTCGACACCACACAGCTCGATCCCAACTTCTTCACGAATTCTCAGGAAACTGAGATGGGCTTTTCCATTGCAATGGCAGCATTTTTGAACTCGGGCAATGGCTCGAATGTGGAATCTGGGGTCGAAGAGTCGGACGTTAATGCCGCCCTTCACTGACCATAATGGCCTTGTGAGGTGTCAACTTTCTGCGACCATCAATAACCATTTATTCGTATACCAGAAATATCATTTCAGTCCTTTTCAGTCCTGCTTGTCGCCAGTGTTCACTTTGATAGTAATCCTAATCTCCCTTATACTCCCTCGCACTGCCTGAATGCTATGAACATCCGCCATCTCCAATCTCTCGTATCAACGCCCTCCTGCTCCTTCCCAAATAAATCAGTCCCTTACAAGTGGAGATTGAAAAGAATGATGCGACTGACGGTCTAGGTGAGAAAAGTGGTAACCCATGAGCTTTTTCGCGGAATGTATAATTAGGTCGCTCTCTTGTCAGGGAAGGCACAAATGTGTTAAGCTATTCAAGTAAGTAGTCCCTTCTCTATTTTTTTACCTTTCTCTATTTTTATCGGTTGGCTCCAGATATATATATCGCCCACCTATCCACATGCACCTTGTAATTTTCATCCATATCCACATGTTGCATTTACCAGATGACCCTAGGAGACCTGTGGGCAAGATTATTTAACCAGTCGATATCGATAACGCCAATAATACAACAATCAACCCATTTCCTACTCTGCAGGAATGAAACCCGCATATCTAGCATTTACTTTATCGGCCCTTGTACCCTCGGTGTATGGCTGGGGGGCTAACGGGCATATGACAGTCGGGTAAATTGCATTCCCTCATGTGAGGTCAGCCTGGCTCACTTTACATGGCCTCAGGTCAGGTTCGTTGCAATGCCTGTACGTAAAACTTTCCCAACTATACGTGCAGATTAACCTCATAACTCAATGTAGTTTCTTTCGCCCAAGGCCCTGTCCTTCGTGCAGACATCTCTAGGGTCCACGTACAACAAATCCCTTGGCCCAGCAGCGACTGTGAGAGACAAACTAACTGCTAATTCCTGGTTTAATCTCAACAATTACATAGTGGGCAGATGAAGTGAGGTCGCAAACTGCCTTTTCATGGTGAGAGTTTTGGTCTAAGGTCCTATCACTAAGGCTCATGTCGACAGGTCCGCACCCCTCCACTTCGTCGATGCCGAGGGTGAGTTGATAGCTATCGAGGACGCCCGACATGAATCGAAGGTTATTGAATATAGACAATCCCCCAACATCTTGCTCTGTTTCCGAAACTAGGGATTGTTCCAATGGCGAATGTATTTGTGCGTCTCTTATTACCCGACCTCGGTCAAATCATTCATTGATTTCTTGAAGTGACGGCCATTGCGAACTACACCACCCGTGTTGTTGATCAATCCTTATCTGCTGAGCAGATCCAAGAGGCACTGAAGTTCTTGGGTGCGTTTATGATGGTTATCTGTTGCAATCGTAATTTCCACTCACGATCTTTTAGATCATGTTAGTCCCGTTCTTTCGACAAAACCAAGCGTGCTGGTCCCTAACCTGAGTTACCTTTTAGTTCCTTGGCGATATCACTCAACCGCTCCATGTTGAAGCCCTCAAACTCGGTGGAAATGACATCGCCGCCACATGCAGCGGATCCAGCAGCAACTTGCATGCAGTGAGCAAATCCTACAATCTCTGCCACCCATCAGTTCAATGACCTGCGTCTCTCTCAGGTATGGGGTATGGATCTCCTCAAACCACCTTTCTGCCTCTGAATTTCTCCGTTCTAAGATTCCGGTATTATCAATAAACTATTGGCGGCAAACTATGGCAACTCTGTTAACACATGGGCGAATACACTTGTAACGAGAATCAAGGTTCGTAAAGGATCCTTCATTGTCAAGAGCTTCATGCGACAAATGCTGACCTTTATCCATCGCAGACCGGCACATATAAATCCATCGCGTCCAGCTGGATTTCTTGTTCATCGATTACCACTCCTGTAAGCAGCCGACGAAGCATCGAGGAGGATATCTTCGATATCCTCGTGCTCCGTCCTCGTGCCATCACTCCTCTTGAATGCCCTCTCGTCTGGGCCCAAGATTCAAATGCATTTGACTGTGTATGTCGCTCCCATTCGAGATCTTATTAACTCTGATGTTGCGCGTGTAGTCATTTGTTTTCAACTTCTCCGCCGGTCAAGATCTGTGCACCTCAAGCTATTTCACTAATGCAGTTCCTATTGTTCGTGAGCTCTTGTGTTTTTATCCTGCGTCACTTATTGGCCGTGTTTTCCTTTCCTAGATTGAACAGCAGATCGCGAAAGGAGGTTACCGTCTTGCGGCCTGGTTAAATGTTCTCTTCGACGGGGCAACCAATCTGCCTTGAAGGCCTCTGCTCGGGCGCCCCGATGGTTATGGTTTTCCGGGTAAAACCCTTTTTTCGAATGAGCCCCAGCGGCGTCATTCCATTGGATTCTTCTGTGTTAACGTGGAAGGACCCGCTATGCGCTTGTTATTTTATTTTGGAAGTCAATATAAAATGATTACCTCAGAAGAAGTTTGGAATGAATGAACAAAAGACAGCTAAGGTATCGATTTTGGAGACAGTGGGATAGATGCGATGTATTTGTTTAACTTTTTCCGGAGTGGGTGATCCCCACGAACCCCAACGGTTTGCATTGTCATGGCAAGACCGGATACCAAGCGTGACCTCTGCTCTTCCTCGATAATATCTGATTCAAGGAGTTCCTGCACTGCACGAGCCAGGCGGCCTTTAGGACGATTTGCGTTGGTCCCCCCTGGTGTTTTTGGGATTTTATTTTTGGCCTTTGATTTTCCTTGAAATTTTGGGGCTGCGAGCAAGGGTTCAATAAATTCCGTTCGAAGGCGACGGAGAGCAAGGGAGGAAATGGGGACGATACGATCCAGAGAACTTGCGGCCTCGGCGCACGATTCTGCGAACGCTGCCTGTTCGCTCGAACATCCATCATCGTATCCCCATTTCTTTAGCTCCTCGACCTTTCTCTCCTGGAATTTTTTTGAGATCGCTTCACGAGAGCCTTCGGCGGGGACCATTTTTGCCACTGACTCGAGGACGTCGGTAAGGCGGAGCCAGCCCTTGTCTTCATCGAGCGCACGTTTCACGTAGTGGCGGTTAACATAATTCAAAAGCCTATTTGCCGATTGCGCTCCTGCATGGAAACGATTGAAAGAAGGAACGATGTACTGGATGAGGGCAATGTGGTCCAAAGGTGCACTCAGCGCAATTTCGCGGGCTGCCTCGGCAAAGTATTTGTCAAGGTGAACATAGATGTCTGTTCCACTGGGCGGCGGCTCATTGGGGTCATTTGAATTAACAGAGTTGGCCGCATTGGCTTCACCCTGTGCAGTAAAGCTGTAATGCCAAGTCAGCGATAATTTTATGTGAGAGACGAAACGTGGTCTTGACTAGTTGTAGCATGCTGAATGAATTCCAGCATAAAGCCCGAAGTCTATTGCAGGAGCTTTGCCGCTGGGATCATTAGAAGTGGACTTGACAATGTGATCGAGAGCAGGCTGAAGATATGCCCAGAGCGCAGACAGGGATGTTGCGGGATTGGCACTCCCAGAGGCATGGTTAAGAATTGCGGGCATGGTCATTGACAACCCTGGAATTAGCCGATTAAGTAAATATGAATTCAAAAATTGCGCACACTCTTTCAGATTAACCTCTGCGACATTCATCCCTTTCGGCCCGCGCAAACCCTTTACCTTCGCCGTATTAACCCAACCGTACCCGCTGCTGCAGCTGAGCGCTGAGGACTGATTAGACGAAGGACGCTCTTGTACCGGCCCGGGAACCGTCGACCGATTTTATTGGTATCCATTCATCCTACCTGCGACAAGCGACAATCAAGGGTTGCGTTGTCAGACAGATATCTCACCCGATATGACTATGACTATCCTTGAACGCGTTGTCGTGTCCTTTAGACCAGGACCATACGCGTCCTCAATTCTTGACCATGTTCCACGGCCCCTCGATGCTTTTATGCTTTTTAGGTTTTATAGCAACAGACAAACTAAGCCGCTCCGCTGAACGCGAAAATCGACATATCGACAGCATTGTCGGTCACCACTGCTGGAAACAGATGTCTATGTGGCGTCTCAAAACTGAACACGAGAAACTTCAACTCCTGTCGAATTACAGGCTTGCTCCTGCAGCCCTTGCTACATACCAAACCACGAAGCGGAACATCAACAGAGGTGGTTGCCCCGTCGCCGATCTCTTACTTGCGGGAAAGGAGGGACAACGCTTCCACGAGCAATAAACGCGTAAATGGAAGAGGTCGAGGGCAATGAAGATTATGAAATTGGTGAAGCGACTCGTCGTCGCTGGAAGACAAATCTGGGAATTCAGATAGTCCATCTCATTGCCTTCGACATTTCCCCTGAATACGGCATCCTTTCAAGGAGCCAGAGTTCATGCCTATCACAGATTCTATTATCATCTGATGTTCACCTGGTTAACGCGCTCACACCTTCAGTCGGGGAGAACTCATCATTGAATACCGCTTCATCCCAGTCATATTCATCCGAGGCAACGCATTCTCTATCCTACCCTGCATTCAATGTTCCCCAACGTATCTGGACACGTCAAGCATGCGCCAATCTCCATCGTACCCGAATCACCAACCTCCAACCTCCATGGCCCATCCAGCACGTACAGGTTCTCACCATCTGAATCCTCAGCTTTTTTCCGATCCTTTCCAATCTCAACTCATCATCTATTCTCATCCGTACACGAATTCTCTGGTTATATTGATAGATACACGCCAAGTTGAAAATCTATTGAAGATCTTATTTACTCTCGAATCACTCTTTTCCTATGATCTCGAATGCCCGAACGCCTTCCTTTCCGAACAATGTGGCGCAACCTACAACAAGCGCTCCAGCATTTCTCATCCTTATGGCTGCCTCGCGTGATGTAACACCTCCAACGCCGATGATTTTGATATGGCCTATTCCTGCGTCCTTGGCTTCTTGAGAGGACATTAAATTCTTGAATGTAAACACGTTTCCCAGCGCCAGAGGGTGGAGTGGGTCGCCCGCTAAACCGCCCAAAGTCGTTGGAATTGCGAAAATTTGGTCTCCAGTTGTCATTGTCTGCTCGGAGAAAAGAAGTGAATTTCCAAGGGTGTTCGTACAAGTCAAAAAGGCGACTGGATTCTTGACAATACCATCATCGGAGAGCACGCTGAGCGATTTAATCCCAGCAATAGCCTCTGAAAATTGATCCTTGTAGACGTAAGGAGGTAATTTCAGGCCAATGGACAATGTAAGGTCTTTAGAATGCGCATCGGCTAGCACTTGGAGTGAAGGAAGAAGAGCACTGAAGGAGTATCCAGATGGGGACGCATTTGGGATATTCGGACAAGAGGTGTTCAATTCAATGGCGATTCTCGATGAGCTGCCGTCCGAAATTTTTTCTCGGAGGGTTTGGATGGACAACACCATGGAGTCCAGAGTAGCGGGATCTGAAGCTGTGATGCTGATGATAACAGGTTTTGTGCTAGTGGGATGGGCTGATAGGATGGCTAGCACCCAGTCCAGATATTTCGACAGGGGATGTGGTGAATACCCATATGAATTGAGAGTTGTATGACCAGAAGCTGAGAAAGCAACCTTGAACGAGGAGATTAGGATTAGGATAGAGATGGCGGACATTGCGTACTGTGTGGCTCGCATCTTCTATGAAACCGTGAAGGGTTGCAGTACGAGTAGTTACTGCCCCTGTGTAAGGTGATTCATAGAGGTCGGTCAGTTGCTGGAGGTCTGAAGACCAAGCGCAAGAAGAGTTTAGAATTGGAGGGTCAATCTTGATACTATTCAACAGAACCATTACAGTATGAAGACGAAATCCGATAAGGATACCCTCTGACATCATTATTTCAGCAGCTCTTCTCGTTCCAACACAACTTTCTCCAGCTTGATCAAGATTGTGGTCCGGTTCGGGGATTGAGAGTTGGGCGTATTGTGAGCAGTAACTCTTGCAGGCTTGAGAAACAGTTAGTTATATAGAACTGAGAAATAGAGAGCGTGATAATCACAAATGATAAGCCATCGAGTACGGCCTCGACGATGCCAGCCGAGAATGAGGAGCAACTGAGTTGGCTCATGTCTCTGGGTACAGATATATGTCGTTCAATAGGCGGGTCGTTATCAATTATCATATCTAGCCCAGTCAAAACACTGCCGGCTGTTGGATAGAACGTTGCGCACATTCATCTGGGTTCTCAACACTTCGCTCAATGGCGTCGGCAGGTTTCCCGAACACAGCTTTCCAGACTTTTGTATGGATCATCATGAGGACAGAAAGCAATTTGGTTTCGCGTTTGGGCGTTTTGGATGACCCCTCGGTACGCCAGACCAGGAGCTCGAGCACACGCGTTCCTATCCGGTAGCCAAGTGTGTTCAACCTAGAAAGATAGTCAACCGACGTGGGAGATGCATGGGTCTACTCAACTTACTGACGTTCCAAATCATTGATACCACTGACTCTTTTTTGGGTGTACTGAATGATCTCGGAGAAGAGAAATGCGAAAGCAGCAGCGGAGACCTCGGATGCCCGAGTCTTGTTGAGATTTCGGTCATATATATTTGGGCGGTTAGGACCAGGTTTGTTGGTAGAAGGCAAGGAGAAGCGGGTTGAGGAGGTTGTAGGGGAGAGATGATCGATGGAGGAGGACTGGGAGGAAGTTGAGACGACGGAGAGACGGGGATGGGGTTGAGCGTAGGCCATGTTCTGGGGTCCCTTACCTGGCACTTATAAATATAAATCGTGCTCCTGTCTTCCTCCACTCATGCAACCCTCGCCCCTCGACATCCAATCCCATCTCTACTCCTCGTTTCTCCAGGCTAGCACTTACGATGTCGCCCTCCGCGTATCTGGCACTTGGAATGCTGTCTATAAACTACATCGCGTGGTCTTGATCCAGTCTGTGCGTGCACTCTGCCAGTACTCAATCTATTGCTTATTCCACCCAGGGATTTTTGCGTTCTCTCTTCACCAGCGGCTTCTCGGAATCTGCAGTCAAACTGACTACTCTCCGAAATGGCACAGACGAAATTAACATCACCTTTGACGACCTTAATATCACACGTGCCGGTTAGTCGAGATTGGTGAACCGCCTCTTCACACCACTGATCTCTCTTTTATTTCCCCAGCATTTGAGTAGGTTATATATTTTCCCTCACAGCTCAATCTCACTCTATTCCTAGGATCTGCATATCTCGATTATATGGCGGGGGACCGTCATTGCACATTTCGCCGAATCTCATTCCCACCACCAACTATCCTTTGACTCCTCCGTTTTCTGGAATCGTGGAATCGGAAGAAATACCTCCAGGGACCCACCCAGCAACTCCGCGTTTTCTACAATCCCTTCTCGCCACTGCGATCTATCTCTCCATCCCTTCCGTTGCTTCTCAGGCACTGGCCCTAATTTTCAAGACAATTGGGCCGAATACAGTTTTACAATACCTTAACTTTGCCTGCGGAATTTCTGCCCCGTGCAAGGAGGATGTTATCGAGGAACCTGAAGCCGCCGTTGGCTTGGAGAATGTTGCCCAGTTACTAGATCTGGATGAAGTTGTTGACTTTGTTCCCAGCGTTCGACCCGGGGGTTTCAAGAGCAGATCTTTGGATGGCAGTGATAGAAATAGTTCTGTGCTCTCGGCCGCAAGTTCAGCTGAATCGGCAACCGGAGACTTTGATCATCCTAGCCACGAAATCTTGTCAACGTCACATCATTATGGTGCTGTGTCGGATAAGATTGGAGAAGCATGCGTATGCTGGCTCACGCGTTGGGCCACAGACATCCTTCAACTGGAAGCGGATGGTGATGTGTCTTTTCGCCCCAGGGGTCTTTCCAGTCTCAATCCATCGAAGGTTGCTGCCGTAATTTCCGATAAAACAACATCCATCAAGCCTCCAGTTATTTGGGGAAGTGGCGGGTTGAGTGCTAAATGGGCCGCCGCTATCATTTCTGCCGACACTCTTTTCATCAAAAACGAAAAGGAGCGCTACAATCTTGCTCGCTCCGTTGTTGCTTTGCGGAGATGTGGTGGGATTCTTGAAGAGGAAGAACCGTTTTGGACAGACGTCTTTGAACACGGAATTTACTACAGCAATATGGTCAGTTCTTTTTCAGATGGGTTTCATTCATCAGTTCATCAGCGTTCATCATCTGGTTGACCAAATATTCTAGACATTCGAGGACATCTTATATATTTCCCAAGATATTTGTCCGATTACCACAAGACCTTATGTTTCGCTGTCGACGCTTCAAGCCTCCCATTGGACACAATCCATTCTTCGTCACCACATATTAAACCGGGGAAGGGTATCCTCTCCAGGTTCCCCTTCCTCACCTGCCCCGCGAGACAAGGAACTAGGAATCAATTTAACCACAGCGGACATTCTGGGCCGGATCACGAAGGCAGATAAACACGACACAATTACTTCTGAAAAGGACAAGCCGTATTTTCCTGTCTTTAGCGATGCATCTCTTCGTATAGGTGACAGTGGGACCAATGTCTTCACAACGCCTACAGGCACTCCACTCTCGATGGAAGATTTATTTAATCCCTCTCATCTTGCTGCCCACAACCATCCTCGACCAGCTGGTGTGCAAGGAACAAGCCTCACCAACATGTCGACGAGGGAAGAAAACTTTTTTGGAATCATGAATGCGCGTTTTTCTGGACATCGGTGCATTGAATCTGATTCAACTGGTAAATTTCGCTGGTCACCGTTTCCTCCTTTCCGCTTTTCGGTGGAATTTTGGGATATCGATTTACTGAAAGAAAAGTCTCGGCTCCATTCACAGACTATCTGGCACGCAGGTAGCCTTTTCAATGTATACGTGCAGATAGTCCGCAAGAAAGGGCAAGCACAACTCGGTATCTATCTTCACCGCCAATCTATCGTCGACATCCCTCCTTGCAGTGCACCCTCGCTCGTAACTCATATCCAGACCGCTGAGGATGGGAATCTCACTGGACCCTCTGGGCGACAGCTGTACACCCGCCAACTTTCTCTACCATCGACGGTGAATGTACCTTCGAGCCCGACCCATTACTCGCCTTCTATTCATCCGCCCACCCGAAGTACAACACCCTCTGCAAATCCAAACCATGCCCGCCCGTCTTCCCCTCCGTCACCTTCAGCTTCTCCGCCGCTGACATACCCTTCGATTTCGGGCACTTACCCGCCAACGCCGACAACCTTTGCCCCACAACAACCATACCGTGATCCCCGTGCCTCAGTATCTGCCTACTTTGCCATCAGTTGTGCGAGCGCAACTGGATCGTCCCAAACGCGCTTCAGCAGCTCACCAGATGTTTTTTCTGTAAGTCAAAGCTGGGGATGGAAATCCAGCACCTTAAGGACCGAGGATTTTGTGGAAGTCGGGATTCAAACTTTGCCTAATCCATCTGTCCGGGGAGACGAGATTAGTTTCCGTGCCACAGTGTTGTTGGGTCTAGTTTGAGGCTTGATATTGTTTATACCTCATCTTTTTTTATTTTAAAATATCCCCTATATGGTGCATGTGTATTTTACAAATCTTCGCAATGGATTAATGGTGGCTACCCTATGAAGTTTGGACTGGTCATGTCTGTGTACAGGCAAGTTCGTAGGAACGGTTTACCCAGCCGGGGGTGTGAGGATGAGCATTCACACAGAAGGTAGTACTTATTTTCGAGGACATATCAAGCTAGCGAAGGAAGTTGCGAGGTATTCCACTAAGCTGACGTTGACTGAGTTCGCAACAATGGAGCTGATGATCGGTGGGACCATCAAGTCGAAAAATTACAATAGGCTTTCATTCCTCGGAGCGAAAAGCTTTGCTGCAGCAGAAAGATGGAGCATGGCGGTGGTCGAGAGAATGGCAGGAGAAGGCATAATGAGACAGAAAGACAGAAAAGAGTCACACTAGTCTCTCCAAGGCTATCCAGGTATTACATGGGAGAAGGGGGCACTTAGCATTGGGCAGTTGTTCCGCATCTCGACTCGGAGAAGACGAGAGGAGTAACAAGCATCCAATTGCTCCACCAGCGCCATCTGTGAACTTGAGTGCGAAGGAGTAGGAGGCAACATGAATGAGAAGGTATCGTCATTAGATGAGGCTGAAGGTCGCACATCGTAGTCGGCCTTGGATAAACTATTATTCCAATCCCAGCGGTATGATTCGCCGAGCGCATGTTCCAGCGCTCGAAATATGCCGACACACACACAGCAAAGGCGAGCGATTTTGAGCATCAACCTTTCAAGGCCACGATTCGGATATCATTCCTCGTCCGCTGGCGAAACCTGCCGATTTCCCTCGACTCAAATATCGACTATAGCTTTGACGAGTAGCGCGCTGGAACGAGGTGCAATTGAATGAACACATACTAAGTACAGGGAGCCTTCAGAGGAAAGTATTTCGCACGGGCGCCGATCCTTCCCCATTTATTATCAACGACACTACTTTCGCACCGCTCTTCATCTGGTCATACGCAGCTGGTCTCCAAAAGATATCATGTCAGCTGCACGAAAACAAGCTCCTCGTCTTGCCCGCCCCGCCGTGCGTTATTGGAAAGGAAAGGCCCCAAAGGGCGTTGCTGAGGCTGATTCGGATTCGGATGTTGAGGAAGAGGCACCTTCATATCTGGAGGAAGGAGATGTCCCCTTAGACGATCACGAAGTTGATGAAGATGACTTCGGTGATCTTTCTACGAGACAAGAGAAAATTAGGGTTGTTCCCAAGGCTATCAACATTGCGCTCAAGGATGTCAGTGTATCGAAGGAAGGGAAGGTTATCGTTGCAGGAAGAGAGGAATCTGGCCGGACTGCCCTGGAGGAAGAAGGTGTGATTACTACAAACTCTACTTGCTGATCTTCGTTAACATTTTTGATCTGCAGAATCGAAAGACGGAGGGTCTGAGGCCGAAGGTAGTAAACCGACAGGCGCTCAAGGGGACTCGGAAGAGGCGAGTTGCTGTGCATTTACATTTATGCTGAAGAAATATAACATGTACCAGTCTAGCGAATACGAGTCTGACTCGGAAGACGAAGAGGAACAAGTCGAGTTTCGACCTGTCTTTGTCCCAAAGTGTGTCATAAGTTAGCCTTGCTCATATCATGTAACTCATTCTCAAAATAGGCGAGCACGGGTAACAATCGCAGAGAAAGAAAGCATCGCGCAAGAATCGGAAGAGGTCATACGAAGGAAGGCACTGGAAGCGGAAGAACGGCGTAAGCAGAGTCACGACCTGGTCGCTGAAAGTATACGTCGCGAATTAGCAGAAAGTGCTGTCTATCTTTTTTGGTCTTATGCTGGATTTTACTAACTTTGCGCTTTCTTTCTTCAGAAGAAAAGGGAGAGGAAATCCCTGACGTCGACGATACAGACGGACTGGATCCAGCAGCTGAATTCGAAGCGTGGCGTCTTCGTGAACTTGGGAGGATTAAGAAGGAAAAGGAAGATGAGCTGCAGCGTGAACAGGAACGGGAAGAGATCGAGCGCAGACGAGCCATGCCAGAGGAGCAACGAATGAGAGAGGACTTGGAACGAGCTCAAAAGTTGAGGGAAGAGAAACCAAAGGGGCAGCAGAAATTCTTGCAGAAATATTGGCACAAGGGTGCCTTCCACCAGGTTTGTGCGTTTGCCACTTTATTTTGGCAGAATTTGCTGATGATCTCATAGGATGAAGAAATACTTCAACGACATGATTATACGGAGGCAACGGAATCGACTGTGGATGTTTCAATGCTACCGAAGGTTATGCAAGTGAAGAACTTTGGCAAACGAAGTCGGACTAAATACACCCATCTACTTGACCAAGACACGACTGCGTTCACCGGAGGTTTTGGAGGGTCTGCCTCTGTGAAGGCAGGAGGAATGGGCCTAGAAGGATGCGGTTGCTTCTTGTGTGGTGGTCCTCACCTCAAGAAAGGTGATTTTATTTTTCAGGGTCCAGAATTGAGTCTCATATTCCTTGCTCTTCAAAGATTGCCCACAAAACAACGATATGGGCCGCGTTAACGGTACAAATTATCGACAAAAGGGTGACCAAGGGTGGGACAGAATGGGTGGTGATAACTCGGATCGAAGTAGTTGGAAGGGTAGAGACAGGGAGCATGATGAAGAACGTCCGCCCCGTGACCTGAGAGATGAGCATTACAAACCACGACGGCATTCAGGCGAGGGACATCCAGTGAGAGACAGGGAGAAGCGAAGACGGTTAGCATAGATCGAGGTCTCTTTCCAGATCGGGAATCGACTCCGTCGATCACATGTCATTCGGCTTGGAGCATTTGCCTAAGGCTTGGCATTTGCACATTCAATGTGTGCAGGGCAGATTCTTGGGGAGGCGTGCTCATTTACCAAGTTACCAATCATTACTCGTTGCTTGCTCATCGCTCTTCATTAAAATTGTTTAAAGGCTTGCATTGCGAGGGCCATCCGAGAACTGTTCCTCGGTTTAACCCATACCGCTTCAAACGAGTTCCCAGGGGTTCTGGGAATATTGCGTTTCCCCACTCCTTGCTTCTTTAACTACGTCCAGGATCACACGCGAATTGGTCAATACTAGGCTTGCCAGGTAGATTCAATGTCTCGAACGGTCAAGGTTGCGGTGGTTGGTAGCGCCTCGCGGGATTGACAGCGGCTCATTTGTTGACAAAACCCTCGGAAGACAATGAAGTAAACTTTGAGGTTCATCTCTTCGAAAAGGTTCGTGCCAATTTCGCTTTCAGGCATCCGATGTATTAATTGGACCATCTGTGCCGTTAGGCTTCTACGGTTGGCATGGATTCCTCGTCGATATCATTATCAGCTACTGGCCTGGGGAACGAGTTTCGCATCGATGTCCCTATGAGATCATTTCAAGGAGGTGCGAACCGTGTTTGTGGTGTTGAACTTTGCTTATGCGCCTGTTTTCTCCAGGCTACTACACTAACTTAATTGCGCTTTATAAGACCCTGGGCGTCAAATTTCGGCAGGCTGTTTTCGTATTCATTTTCTTCCTTGCGGCCTGCGGAAGCAAAGTGGGACGACCGTTCCATTACGACGACCATGATATATAACGGGAGTTCAGGTCGCTCCGGAGTGAGCAAGCCTGCGAATTTTGGCCGCGGTACCGCTATAGAGAAACAAGGACGCATCTCGCGCTGGACAGGCTTACCTGGCATCTACTGCTTATTTTTCTGCTCCACCATCCAGCTGCTTCTATGTTATTTACTCACCTTGTTCCATGCACTGCCATTTTGGAGACCCGCCGCAATTCACGACCTTGTCTTCAAGGAATGGACGTTGCGAGTCGCCCCGGACGGATTTTTAGCAAGACTGATCGGAATGGATGCTGCATGGAAAGATTATGTCCATACGGTGTTAGTCCCTTTGTTATCAGCTGTCTGCACCGCACCTGGGGCCGACGTTATGAATCACCCTGTGGAAGAATTCTTAGGTATGTATCTGCCTTTCATGTGTACACAAAAGAGTAACTTTCATCATAGATTATATTTGGCTAACGCTTGGAACTCATCATTACGTCGTCGTCGGTGGTGTACGTCAGGTCGTGGCACGTCTTACTGAAGGATTACGACATATTCACTTTTCCTCACCCATTGTCTCGTTGAAGCCTGATGCACATAACCCTCGATGCGTCACCATCTCTTGCCTCTACGAAGGCAAAACCATCACGGAATACAGTGGATTTCACCACATCATTTTGGCTACTCAAGCATCCGGAGCAGCTCCCATTTTATCGTCATATCTGCAGTCGCTGCCGAGTGGCGCTGGTGACCGGAAGGAGGCAATCGAACGTCAAATACGATGCCTCAAAACATTTCAATACCGCCCAGCCATGGTCATCAACCACACCGATTGTTCTCTCCTGCCAGACGATGAACATGATGTTCGGGATCTAAACCTCATTTCCCTTCCCCCGAATACGAATTTCCGCACGGCTGATAAATTGGATCACCCCACCCTGTCCGTCGATTCATCTTACACAATGGCGACACACGTTCTTTCTGCGCCGCTAGGGAATCCTGAAAAGCGCAGGAGGATTTTCCAAACTACGAACCCCATCATACCTCCAAGGAAGGAAGACCTGCTCAGCGTCGCCACATTGGAACGTGCAATCGTCACAAAAGATAGCAAGGTAGCGCTGAAATTGCTTTGTGCAGAAGGTTCAAAAAGATGGTGGCAATGTTCGTATCAAGGAAAAACTCGCTTAGGGGAACTCCAAGGCCCAATTTCGAGTTGCGAAGACGGCGCTCCGGGCATCTGGATATGCGGCTCGTATGCTCACCTTGGCATTCCTTTGCTTGAAGGGTGTGTGATTAGCGCACGAAATGTTGTGGAGCAAGGCATTTTAAGGACAGAGGGTACTCGGTGGACACAGGAACCATGGGTCGTTTAACATTTACATTGGAATAGAACCTAATGGGAATAGCATTAGATCCCCTTATGTGCGAGATTTATTCTGAATTCCTTCATGTGGATCAGCCGCAAAGCCAATCTCCCTCCCTAACGCGCAATATGAGAATAAGATTGAATAATGACGAGAAAACCTACCCAAAAACACGTCCGCCGCCTCAATTGTTTCATCGCGACCCATCAAGATATCCAGGTGAAGGTTCGTTTGTGGGGCACTTAAGGTGTGAGGCATCTGGAGACAAATGAGGCGATACGATACATGGTTATTTATGACTTACAGATGCCACAATTCTGCGTTCCATCAAGCGACGCATGGGGGCATGCATCCCATATAAATTTCGTTCCAAATTGAGCTTGAGATTGTCCTGGGTAGCTTCCCACTGTGCGAAATGAGATTAAATGCTGAACCGAGGAGGACAAGTAAGGAATCTTACGTTCTCCAAACGCCCCTTTAGACCACCTGCAGATTGGACCTCAGCAGCAAGACTCCGAGGACCATATTGCAGGGTGTCGTGAAGACCGAGAGAATTGGAGGTGTCCTGGACGGACGCAGACTTGGGAGAGGGTCCTGGAACGATGCGCAAGGATGATTCCATGTTATGTACAAGAGGAAGAGGAGGAATTGGATCGACGACGCGTACACTCCATCATGTGATGCTTGCCCATTTACATAATTGTCAAGTGAACCACAAAGGGTCTTCGTCAAGTCCAGGGTTCGATAACTTGCAAGGTAAGTGTATTCCTCCAGGTGTAAGAATATTAATTGAACAAGACCAGTCACAAAACCCTGAGTTCTCATGAATCCCCGACCATCCAGATCCTCCAGTATTCCGATACCACGGAGTCCATCAGCCTCTACCTCTTCTAGAAACATCGAATCTCTTATATCTATCCCATTTTCATCGCCAAACAGACACCAGCATCCAACTTCTCAGAGCCCTTCCACGAGAGTCGTTCCAGAGCCTAGGCGTGTCGGCGTTGTTGATGGATCACGGCCTACAACGACTAGCAATGTGTCCGTTTCACCAACCCATCCCACTCCACGTTTAGTCTCCACTTTGCCAGTGCGACCACCATCTCGAACTCCCTTTGAACCTCGAGTTATCCGTGGTTTGGGGAGTGAACCGGCCTCTGCTCCCGATCCTGATTGTGTTGCCCAACCGGCTACGGTTCCGATCCACCCACGAAGGACTAGCATTGCCCATACCCGAATTTCGGGCACACAACGTCCCATTGTCCCTTCGCATGTAGTTGCTCGGACTACCCCTGTGGCCTTCCCAAGGCCGACCTACCTGGACTACTCGTCTTTGAGGCATTTATTACAAACAGAACCACCCTCACTTCCTGTTCCAAACAGAATGGTGGAAACAACAGCGAGTACCAGCACGAGACATCAAAACATTCCATCTGCCATGTCACCATCGTCAGATAATGATGATGACGGCCTGGCAACGCCTCCTCCCCAGGCCAGACCTACACCACCGGCGACACTTATTTCCACTGACCAACCTTTCAAATTGCCCACGCGCTGGAGCGAGCAAGACCGTCACCAAAACCTCAGTGTTTCCCCGGACGGACGTGATTTAACCTATCATGGTTGGGTATTTTTTTCTCGTGTAACACGCTGAGGCTAAATCTCGGGCAGGTCCATCGTGTAATGGAGATAAGGATGCTGCAGCTGCTCGTACGATTAATCCGATACCACCTGCTTGTGGGATTTTCTACTTTGAAGTTGAGATTCTTGGAAAAGAACAGAAAGCGTGAGTGCAATTACTCTGAAACGGAATTAATATTTAACATCCTTCTTCAGTCACATAAGTATAGGGTGTGCTTTCATTACTATACCAAGGTCATAATTTTGTCTTCTGATTATAGAACAGATTCGCAGGTCGAAGTGTGAAATTTGGTCGTCTGCCAGGATGGGAGGCCAATTCCTGGGGTTATTATGGCGAAGACGGCAGCGCATTGTCTGCAAATAAAACCGGGACTCAATACGGTCCTTCCTTTGGAAGTAAGCGCTCCGACACATCTGTGCTGGTATATTACTAATCTTCTCGTAGACGGGGATATCATCGGCTGCGGGGTCGACTTCACTATACACAGAGTATTCTTCACCAAAAACGGGACTTCACTTGGTGATATTCCTCTGCTATTTTTCTCTTCTCATATTTCTCAATCTCGGAATTGCAGGTTTGGTCTTTGAGAACGTCGGGAAGGATTTCGAGCTTTACCCCTCCGTTGGCTTGCAACATCTTGGAGAAAACATTCATGCCAATTTTGGACAGGAACCCTTCAAATACGACATTGACTATCATGCCCAACAACAATACAACGCCACCTGGAATAATATCCAGAACACTCCCCTTGATTGCACAGTCTTGCGTGGACACTACCGAAGGACTGGTCTGGGTTCCATCGCTTCTATTACCGATGACACAGGCGTGAAACCCTCGCTGACAGAGGACGAATCGAAGGAAGCGTTAAATCAGCTTGTCAGGTCTTATCTCATACATCATGGCTACGCCAAAACTGTTCGAGCATTTGAAACACAACAACCAGGACGCAATCAACAAATCGCGCATCTAACAGCCCCGGCTGACGTCGATATGAATAGTTCTACGACCAAGCTCGACGCTCTCGATAGTGATATATTGTCCCGCACCAATATCGTGAATTCTGTACTTGCTGGAGATATTGATTCCGCTATCGACATGGTCCAGAAACAGTACCCAACGGTACTAGAGGCGGACGATCATTTAGTTTTATTCAAGTTACGATGCCGAAAATTTGTCGAACTCATCTTGGAGACCACCGAGATGAAGAGGAAGATGAAGAGGATGCGAGGAAGGGAAATGGAACGACCTAAGCATGTGGACTCGGTCCAGGATGTTTGGATGGAAGAGGAAATGAACATGGATATAGACGAAGACGCCTCTGACTCTCTGGATGTTGACCCAGCCAGTAGTAGACACCCTGACATCACCCACAATGGCGAACGAGACCCGGAGGGCACTGTTTCGGCTTTGCAATACGAAACCGCCCTTAATGCTGCCATTCTTTACGGACAATCGCTCTCCAGTGATTACCAGTCTGATCCCAGACCTGAGCTTCAGCGATTGTTCAAGAACACGTTCGGAATTGTGGCCTGGGAGGATCCCCTCGCAGCTGGTGCGCCAACTGCCGACCTTGTTGGGCACGAGTCGAGGGTTGCCCTTGCGCATGAACTCAATCAAGCTATACTAAGTACGTGTTCCTTTGAATGATTTTTCCCTGTTTGAAGGGCTCATGTACCTCCGAAGAATCGCAGGGGCGGCCGGCGCAACCGCCATTAGAAACTGTTTATCGTCACACCGCCGTGTGTCTTACCCAACTCGGTTTACTCGGCGTTGGAGCTGCTGCATTTGCGGATATGCCTCGAGAATTCCTCCAGTCGTGATCCTCATTTGTCATGAAAAGCATGTAGTTTATTTTATTTTCGCCCGAATTCCTCGAAAACTTGCTCTGCCACTTGTTGTATATTTCTGCTTGTTAGCATCTCGCGTTATCTATTTACACGTTGTACACCCTCATATCAGAGATTATAAATTGGAAGAAGTCGGTCCAAAGACAAAGACTGTCGGCAAAGTGGGCATTCAGGCTAAATTCAGAGCAAAAGTAAACCCACAGTGGCACTGGAAAGGAAATGTGAAAGCCTACCTTTTCCCTACCCCACCCTACGATACAGTTCCAGCAGAAAAGGTGCCCGCATTCAGTGGCGCAGCTGTCTGTTCTTTCTTCAAGACATAGGGTGCAATTCCTAGACGCCCGTTGGACATCGGGTATGGCTCGGATATCCAGAGCGGTTCGTTCATCCTCTTCCGCTGGCCTGGCAGGCTCGCTTTCTGGGTTCCGGGACAAAAGAGCGGAGACTGGACGATCATCGAGGTAAACTTCAGGCGACGTAGAATTTCCACTTCTTGCCTTCCGTCGGAGTTCTCCATTTGCGTCAAGATTTCGAGCCCGAAGGAAAGTTAGGAGGCGATAGAGCAGCCTCACACCGATCAAAACTCCAAGCAATGAATACGATGGAGGTCGTGTGTGAGGGTCTTCTGGAATAGAGGATATCTGAGCACAGTCAATTTCAGATACAGCAGAGAGGGAGAACGGAGGCTGACATGTTGGACCCCGATTAGACGCTTGACAAGGTCATAGTAGGACCCTCGCAAATAAAAAACAGCAAGATTGACTTCTGTGGCAATATCCACTGCTGTTGGGATGATCTTAAACCATTTAGCCACTGTGGGGTGGCTGTTATTGAGAGCAGAACTATGCCCCCAGCGTCCCAGTACATATGAAGGGACGAGCGATGCAAGAATTACTGCTGTTCGCATCGAAGGGGAGGGCGGAATAGAATTCTGAGATGCGGAGTATTGCCAAATATCAGTGTACTCTTCGCCCAGAGTTTGGATTGCTGGGAAGGTATGGAATAAGTGGATGTCTTTGCCGAGAAATCTAAACTGTTGAGGCACCTCTTCCAGTTGTCAGGCCATAATAACACAGCTTTACGGCCAAGTCTAGCTCCTTATCCCATCGCGTCAGCCATCGAGTCCCTGTTTTATGATTATGAGTAGACCAATATACGAAAACGAAAAACAAACCAAGCCATGCTCGCAAGACGTTTTCGGCTTGATCCTTGAGTGAAGATACATGGTATAAGTCCCTTTGATTAGCACGAACTAAGTAAAGTCAACATTTCTATTAAGCATTGGGCAGCTTAGGAAGCTCACTGATTTGCGCCTGCTGCGCACGAGGAAACAGGAGAGGCGCGCTCGGTCGGCTGGTCATTGTCGTCGTTAGGAGGTCATTTTGTTTACCTCAGTTTATATTCAAAGGCTACAATGTTTTTCGTACGTTTTACAACTCGTCCTCGAATCTTTCAGTCAGTCTCGTCACTAAAAATGCCTCCACCGCCCACAAGTTATGGAGAAGGGCCCTCTATACTGCAAAAGAGTAAGTCCACATACTGACCCCTTTATTGCAATTACTAAACAGCTCTGCCTCATCAGTGAAGTATGTTCTTTCCGTCTTCAAACCTCCGAGCCCTTGACCAACGTTTCTCTAAGAATGGGGGCCCTCATGGGTGGTGGCGTTGGACTTACTATTGGCTTTATTTTTGGATCTTGGAGTATCATAAGGTATGCCAATATGCTGTGATACTTAAGGACCGGAGTTCCCCACCTTTTTCTTTCGCAGGGGTGGCGCCGGACCGCGAGGATTCATGGCAACGCTGTCTCAATATATGTTGAGTAGCGCCGCTACGTTCTCTTTCTTCCTTGCAATTGGATCGGTGGGTATTTCTTGATCAACCAGGCATTGCAGACTCAACGTAGATATTCAGGTTATCCGCAGCGATTCCATGGTATCCCCCCACTTGCAAGCAGCTCACATGCAGCTTCTCTCTTCTTCCGGTTACTCTGTCCACTCTCGTGCTGAGGGTGCGCAGCTGATAAAGGCCCGGTGGGAATCAGAGCGCATACGACTCATGTCATCGAAGCGGTGACCACCAAAAATCAGTGTACTCTTGCGATTCTGCAATTTTCGTTTTCTCCTTTGCCGACCTAAGAGTTGAAAATAAAATCCTTCGATTTCACACATTGCCAGAACAACCATGATCGAATGATGCCCAGCAGATTTATGATGCGCCCCAATCCTCGATAACCTTTACGAGACATGCAATGTGACAACAACTAAACGGATACACGATCGCTCAGATGACTTGCCCACCATTTACGGGAGGGCTCTTGACTGGAAGCGTCTGCCTTGCTGCTTTGTACGTGACTGGAACTACCTGTAAGCAACTGATGTCTATGAACAACCAAAAAACAACCCTACCTTCCTACCACCGGAGGCGGCGGCGTCGGCGGCTGTAGAAGCGGCTGGAGGAGCAGCAGAGGCAGAAGCAGCTGGAGCAGCAGAGGCAGAAGCAGCTGGAGCAGCAGAGGCAGAAGCAGCTGGAGCAGCAGCGCCAGCGCCAGAAGCGACGGCGGCCCCGTTGGCGGTGACGGTGAACTGCCATACCAAGTTCAGCGGTGTGAGATATCGGCGTGGTGGGCTCTATTCACTCACGTAGACTGCGTCATCGAGGGATCCATGTTGGGCAATGGGCACCAACACGGGCTGGTGATTAGCTGCGGTGTTGATCGACGAAAGCTTGTAGAATCCAGCAGGCAGGCCAGTAGTGACATCGGCAGTCAAAACTCCATTGGCAGCGGCGGCGTTCAGCCCTTTGAAAAATGCGAACTTCTTTGGGTCTGTTGGTGTGGTTTGGTCAAGCGCAGTGAGAGTTTCGACGACAACGTGCGAGTGACCGATGATCTGCCCTTGCCCATTCAGTTGTTGAGGTGCCGCGAAGTAATTCTCCTGTGCGTTCGTGAAAGCCCCACTCTGGAAATTGGCGATTGCCATCGTGATGGTGAATGGGGTATTCTCTTGGAGGGTGTCCCCATTCTTTGGTACAGTGAATTTCGCTGAAGGCATGTTGTCACTCGAGGGGATGGCGCCCATTGGTGCGGGATTACAAGACCCAGTGGCGATCTGCTTTCCGTTGGTTATAGGCAAGTTGGGGACCGTCAAGCAGAAATTGATGAAATTGTTTGACGATGTAAGGGAAGCAACTTGGCCTGTTTTTTTTCGTTAGGAAAAGAACACTTCAATTGTGAAATTAGCAATAGATTACCTGCTGTGGGGACATCTGGAAGAGGCGCCGGTGAGCACCTGAAAATCGGGCCGCAAGATCATCTCACCTTGGCCATTGTTTGCGAATCCCGTCGCAATAACCTTCGGGTCAAGAGCTGGTAACGTTGTAAGTTGACTAAATAGAAAGATTGAAATTTTTACCAACTCGTCGATGTCTGGGGGTCAGCGTTGGCGCCGCCGGCTCCATTGTTTCCGGTCGCTGCTGTGGTGTTATTTGCACCTGCGGCAGCCCCACCAGCCCCCGCACCAGCTCCGTTGCCTCCGGTCGCCGTTGTGTTATTTGCGCCAGCTCCCGTGCCTGCGCCAGTGGCAGCATCCTTTAGGAGAACATTAACATGCTGGAACTCTCATCAAGCCTGAGGAACAATACAAACTGTGTTATTCCCAGCGTTACCACCACCGTTTTGTCCGTTCCTGCCGTTGTTTTTTCCAAACCTACCACCAAATCTATTGTTCTGTTGGCCCTGGGGAACAGCCGACGCAGAGAAAGCCAACGAGATGATGACAACGAAGAGAGATGAAGCCTTCATTTTGGAAGAGTGGAATATGAAAGAAAGGTAAAAGCTAATCAACAGCAGGGGGAAGATGCAGAGCTAGCTGCAAAGCGATGCCTGATCGTTAAAATGTGGACGGAAAGCGAAGGACGAAAAGTTATTCACTGCCCGCCATCTGTCATTCTTATATCTTAGCCGCCAGGCTATCTTTAGCTCGACAGATCTATAAATAGATATATGTACCTTTTTGCCATACAAACTTAGAACCTCTGCTGCCGTCCAATAGAGCGCGAAATACTGCACAGCATATTAACAAAACAGTCCCCTAAGTCACACACTATTTTTGTGTCGTTCTGTATCCTCGCGACGACCATCTTCATCAACCCGACATCGCCATTACTTTGGGTGTTTCCCTGGAAACTGTTGATAAACGTCGGCGAAGGGGTAGACAAGGCGCTCTCATAATCACTCCAAAAAAAGATCTCGAATACGCTCCTCCAGCCTGGTCATTGTTCTTGAGAGTGCGGTTAAGCTTCATGTAAGTGGTTAGTTGTAGTGTCCTAGGACGAGATATATGGGGGACACTGCCTCGGACTTCGAAATATTTGCTGGCGGCCCGTCCTGCCGCTTGCCAATTTCATTTTGTGGGTCCACCTAGGGTGAAAATAATTGATTTAGTTGCACACGTCATTAGGAGAGTAAAAGTTAGTACCCGAAAGCAGCTCAAAAATGTAAATTTTGACAGGAGCACAGCTCTGATCATGATTTTTGATTCTCGTCCGCGCTTGGGAAGTTTCTTTGCAAACAAAACGGACTACCATCGCATTTCCTCCCTATAAACATTACTATTTTTTTCAACCTGGAGGCTGGCAGAGTACTTACTATCCCCTTCAGGATTGGTTTTCTTTTATTTATTTATTTTCTAGCCCACGTGAGATACTGATGCATTGATCGGCGACTCCCATTGTGCTCCCTTATCATTATACCGTTACCATTACTGTACTATTACGACCGTAGGTTCATGTAACGGGTAACGGAGGTGACTGAACTGAACTATTTCGCATTTTGTAACGTGTAACGGGCCTTAAATCGTCAGTTTTTGGTCTAAAATCTCCAAAAAAGCGCCGGAGGGGTCCGAAATGGACCCTTAATTTCCTATTTAGGCTGCCGTGAACTATTTTCAAATGAACTATATGTGTAACGGGTAACATGCCGTGAACCTACGGTCGTAATAGTACAGTACTTGCCCTTGCGAGTAGTCACTACTGAAGTATGGCGATTTCCACGGTCACTGTAGATGGTGTATGTGTCTGTCGTTCCCATCACTGGCAGCCCCACGATCTAAGAGTGATACTAATAACTTACCAGATTTTGTTTGATATGGATGGGTGAGCATGCAATCCATCCACCACTGGTATCCTATATATGTATTCTGCTTATTTGACTGCTACTACCTCCCAAACTTTCTGCTCTCCTTCTCTTCAAGGACCCTTATTGATTCAACACCCGGAGTTCTCAAGGCTTGGGATACCTTTGGAGCAGAGTACAAGCTTAGCAATCCTGCAGCGGTGGCGCATGCAACTCTCGGTCGTCGTCTCTATGACACTCTGAAAGAATATTGTGGAATTGTCGCTGAGGACCTCATTCAAGTAAATGAATTCCCGTTTATGTTTCATCATTTCAAGTGGAATTTAACGAATCCTTGCAACACATGGCAGGCAGAAATCGATCGTTTCGAGAACGAGGTTATTCTTGGTGGACCAACGCCTTTGCCAGGGGCAATTGATCTTGTTGCAAAGGCTTGCGGTTTTCTTCAGAACACCATTGATGGGGTTTGAGCCACCTTTGTTCAACAGTTGATGTCCAATCCATCAAGTAACTCCAGATGGACAATCGTGACCTCAGGTAAACATCCTTCGGAGGCAACCCTTGTGCAGAAACGCTTACAAACCGTTTTGTGGAGCGTCCGACAAGTATGCACCTCGAGCGCTCGAGCGGTCTGGCATCCCGGTTCCTCTCGCAGGGATTATCACCTCGAATGATGTTTCGGAAGGTAAACCGCATCCTGCCCCATATTTAGCAGGCGCTGTGCTTTGTGCCGTCGATCCCAAAAGATGTATGTGCGGATTTTACCGTGAGTAACCATTGCGGAAGGCGTGCCCGTAGGCGCAGCTACACAGAATAGCCACTCAGTCGTGTCGTCGAGACAGGCAGCTAGCTTATCACAGGCTCCTAAAACCAGCACTCTCGTTCGCTCGTAAGAGCCTTCATCCGAGCGCCAACGCGGTGGTACATCCGAGTATTTGTTTGTAGACGATGTGGAACAAATAAACAAAACTAAGGGCTCAAACTCGCGATAGAGAGGCTGGCATTTTATAGATTCACGTGATGTCCATCAGCCGGCTGCCGCACCTTCAAATCCTCTGCGTTATTCATACATATCGATATGTACTTACATGGAGACGCATGTGCAGAGAACGGTCAATGTAGAGTCACGAGCCAGTGTAGCACCCCATTACCTTGCCCTGTCAGCACCATTTCTCTCCCATCAAATAGTGGTGGGAGAGGTTGGGGAGAGGTTGAAAATGTTTTCTCAAGGAGCTTAATTGTTATTTATTCAATTATTCTTTTCTTTACATACTTTAAGTCCATCCCATCATTCAATCTATAAGAAGAGGACAAGAAGAGGAAGGCCTTCGCTGAGGCTTCACGACGCAGAGGATTTGATGCGGCTGATGAACATCACGTGAATCTATAAAATGCCAGCCTCTCTATCGCGAGTTTCAATCCTTAGTTTTGTTTGTTCCATCAGAAGTTCCTCAAAATATTTGTACAATGTTTGCTCTCTGATAAAACATGTCTCCCGCTCTCGGATGAAAAACTCGCGAACGAGAGTGCTGGTTTTAGGAGCCTGGCTTATCAAGGATTTTTCAATGTTTGTGGCAGACCTTATTTCAAACCCCGACGCATGTACATGATATACTTTCCACAACTCTACGGTCTCTCAGGAAGTTTGATCCATGGTAACTTGTATCTTGCCGCCCACGACATCAACTGTCACCCTATCCACCGACGATTGTTAACTGCACTTGAGCGCACAAGCAAACTACTTACTTTGTGAGGTCGCTGACGATAAAATCAGGGCTTGAACCTGACGCATCAATGACAGCGCGGGGCGTTGAGGTGCAGACGGCGAGGGTGAGCGCGCCGGCACGACGCCCAGACATCAGCCCTGAGACGGCATCTTCGATAACTAAACCTACGGAAATCAAATTATTTACGGGGAATACTTAGAATATGCTTGCCGAGCTCCTACTGGACGCCGGCCGAGTACTAGCGCTCTCCTTCAACAAAGGGAGATGCCCCCTCTTCACTATTGTATAGAGAATACGGCGTGCCGAGGAAGTTTACGGGAAACACAGAATTCAAATTAATATTTTGGACGAAGTATACTATATGCAAGGACTTTTCGTTGGCCTTTACTTGGCTAGTATCGATCCTGTCGATGGCCATCATCAAAACATACCTGTAGAACGTTCAACATGCCGTGATTTCACCTGGATTTCACCCTTGACGATGGACCATCCCATCATCGATGCATCATCAGGAGGGTGCAACGGTCGTGTTTGATCCAGTTTAAGTGTGGCAATGGGGACAACGATGGAGCGGCCATTCGGACAATGCATATGGGCCATGTGGCGACAATGGCCTTTTCTATACAAATATGCCACTGATCATGAGGCATTTTTTAGACCAGCGGTCGTTCAATTTCTACCATTCCTCTTCTCATTTTTTCCTTCCCCACATTCCTTTGACCTGGTGTCATTCTATCTACACTCGTTTTTCATAATGCTCGTTTTCGTGACATTGGCGCTCGCTTTGACAGCTTCGGCCCGTTCTTTACAGAAAGTTCGAGTGACTAGACGGGCGGCATTCGATCTCGCTAATGGCCAGGCTGCCATTAGCTTGAAGTGCGCTCCATTTTCTTAAGACTGGCGCTCACTTCTTAAACCGCTATCCCAGCGAAAAATTCAAGACTCTCACCCTCAATTCGCCATGCACCGCGCCGGAAGATGCTTGTGTCGACAACAAATTTGTGCAATGTGTGGGCGGGAAATTTGTTACGTTGGGCTGTGGTCCTGGGACCATGTGGGTATCGTACTTTGTGCTAGTGTTCGCTGCCATGCTCATACCATACCAACGTCCTCCTCAGTTGCGCTGCACTGCCTTTGGTAAATTCGCCTGGTACTAGCGTCACCTGTACCACGGAAGCCGATCTGGCGGCTCGCATTGCCGCGGTATGCCTGTTGCTGTGGAGGCCTCAATAGACCACTGAACGAGTTTTCTAGACTGGCGCACAGGCCGAACGACCTGCTGCTCCCCCTGCTGCTCCCCCTGCTGCTCCCCCTGCTGCCCCACCCGCTGCACCTCCTGCAACGGTAAGCCTTTCCCCCCTTTGTTCCCGTGTTATTAAAATATTCTTCAATTAGGGAGGCGATGCTCAAACTTCCTTGAGTGAGTTCTCCATTTTTCACATCCACAGGCAACTTATATTCTTCGTCTGCAGCTCTGGACCCCGCTGTGATTGCGAAGGGTTTCGCAAATGATGGACAAGATATCCCTACAGCCGGTCAGTTGCATTCTTTTCTTATCACTCCGTCCCGTAGTTCTTTTGGATTTTAGTATTTTTCACCTTCCATTAATTTGCTCTTGCGTTCGCAGGACAAGTGGCTTCATTGACGTCAACCAACAACTTCATCAACTTTTGCAAGACGGTTAACCTTCCCTTGACCAACGGCGCACAAGTCGTTGATGGCTCATGTAACCCGGCTCCGATGGGAGCCATTCCCGCCAAGGCCAAGATGCCCTCGTCGAAATTCGTCTTCCCTCCCAACGGTGCAACTGTCCCAGCCAACACTTTTTTCACCATCAAGATGGCCATCAAGAATTTAGAAACTGGAAACTTTGTTAACGCAGCCCAGAACTACTTCTCCGCTCCTCAACAGCTGAATGGCCAGGGTATCATCCGAGGCCACTCGCATGTGGTGGTCGAAAAGTTGGACTCGCTTGATCAAACCACCCCCAACGATCCTTCCGTTTTTGCGTTCTTCAAGGGTTTGAACGGCGCGGCCCAAGGTGGCGTTCTCACTGCCGATGTTGATAGCGGTCTTCCAGCTGGGTTTTACAAGCTGTCGTCGATCAACACTGCAACCAACCATCAGCCAGTCCTCGCGCCCGTTGCGCAACACGGTTCTCTGGATGACGCCGTCTACGTAAGCTCAGTGTTTTATCTCGTGATTGCCGTTTCTCATTATCCGTTTTCCCCGTAGTTCACTGTTGCTTAACATGGGCATGTCATGCACTTGATACACTCTCTAATTTATTCGTTACTTCATGATGTTTGATTATTTAATTGAAGCTGTTGGTCTTGATGAATGAATTGCTACTATTCGAGAGCATTGCCTTCCTTTTGTGAACAAAGGGTGTTGCTGAATTTATTCAGATGTAATTTCGACTTTTTGGGATTCAGTAAAAGGGGGATCGGGTGGGCAAGATAAACAGTACTCGACGCGTTTACTTGCCCGGTTCAGCATCCTCAAGAGGAGGTGGACCGTCATCATCAGAATCATCATCACCGTCGTCCTGCGCTCCTGACCCAGAAGGTCCAGCACCAAAGTCGGGCATTCCCCCAAATCCACCGCCGCCACCGCCACCAGCGCTCATCTGTGCCATCATCTAAACAAGATAAAATGAGTGATGAGGCCCGAGCGAAGCAGTCTGGATTACCTTTTCAAAGTCCATGCCACCTCCCATACCGCCCATACCGCCCATACCGCCCATACCACCCATACCACCCATACCGCCCATGTCGAGGTCAGGCTCCTCGGAAACATCCTCAACGGATCCTTGTTCGTCTTCATCTACCCATTTACTGAAGTCTGTTTTGAGGAAAGCATTTTTGACCTTCTCCTTGGTGAGTCTTGGCCAGTATTCAGATTGTTTCTCCTTCTTGCGAAGGACAAGATTGAGGGAACGGGAATTCAGGCGTTTGGTTGAATACTATTAGGGAGTTGAGGGAGAAGCTATGTGGCCTGAACATAGACAACAACGAACCTGGGGGTCGACTGGGGCGAAAAAATCAAGATCAAAGGCATACTCTTTGCCCTGTCTGTACGAGTTTGTTAGTGTCGCCGGGAGATGGGATTGCAGGGGTAAGCTTACGATCCAGCTTTGGCTTTGAAGGATATGGATGTAGCTGTGAGATTGTACTCGAGAGAAGACTCGTCAATGTCGGGTAGATTTACCGTGACGATGAGGATATTCTGCAAAAAAAAAAGAAGAAAAGCGCACGAGGCAGAAAATAAGGACGACGCGTCAAAGGAGATCGAGAGAATCAAGATGGAGGTGAATACATACCTTCTCCTCGTCGGTGTCAGAGCTCCGTTGGGCCCAAAGTACTTCAGGGTGCTGAACCATCGCGATAGTGTGGATGGAGGAGAAGTCAGTGTGTGGAACCGTCGAGAAAGTTCAGGCTCCGGTTTTGGCAGGAGCCGGACGGCGGGCGGCATGGGGTCCGGGAGTGACTTGAACTCGACACTGACGATGTGGTAAGTGGCTCTTAGGTGAATAGCAGGATGGGACTGATAGGATTGCTAGGTGCACCCGCTGGTTTCTGCCTTTACTCCTTCTTCCTCTCCCTACTGCCCCGCCCTACTTTCTCCTCCTTTTTCTCTTTTCCCTCACAATGCATGCAAAGCCCTGGTCAGTTCTTTTCTTCCTTCACTCTAGCTCCCACTCTCACAGATAATATTTAGCTTCTATTGCATTGTCCTTTTGACCACCCTCTTCATCTCCTCATGTTACTGGCAACCCTTCCCCATCGACAGTCCACTAACCGTACCCTGGTCTGACAATATTACCACCTTTGCGGAGGCACTCAACGCCTCCATCGTTGATTATTCTCGCCCCTTTCCGTCTGTTATGCGTGCTGTCGACCGATGTTGGTGTGATTTCTCCGCTGGAGGCTTGTTCGAGCCTTTCAATGTTTCGCACTGGGAATATCTGAGTGTCCAACGCCTGCATCATGAAATGGAACGCCCAAAGCTACTCGATGACGCCTTACCCCAGGATAACGCCGATATCAAATCCCACTTGAAGGATTCGAACTCGACCATCGTTGGGGCCTCTAACACGACAACCTCGACGTCCAGATTTTGGTCGCGCATCCTCCCCTTGTATTCCAAGGCTTTCCGTTCCATGGAGCCAGCGCTGGCCAAGGAAGAACCGACAAATGTCCAAGGAAATTTCAACGTCACAAAACCAACCATTCTCAGTACCTCTGCACCTCTTATTCGTCAAGAATACGATATGCGATCATACGGTCTTGGTATCATAATTGATTTCCGCTGGTCCCGATGAACATCAGCATGGAACCTCTGGATGACAACAGGAGCCAGCCACATCCATACGGATTAGCTGTTGCAGGCCGAGTATTTGCCAATGGCTACTGGAACGTGTCCCGCAGTATGGTCACGGCGAGCTACAGGGTCGGATTCGTTGCCTCGCAGTATTACAGTTGAGATGTGTACCTAAATAGCGTGGGATATATTTCCTATAGGTATTGGTTAGACTATGTTGGCCAACTCCGTCTGGGAGACGTCAGAAACCGGCTCAGGCAAATTTCTGTTCTCTCTGCGTCATCCCGGCGGGCCTTCGTTTTCCGGGTCACCGCGACACCATGGCCTCTGAACGTCGAGGCAAAGCTTCCAATGGTCAAAGGCAGGATCCAAGGGCCGGCTTGGATCCTCTTGTAACTGAAGGTGCCTCAACCTCCTCGAATACCGTCACCAAACTACAGCTTGTCCAAAAGGCATTCTTGGCTCCTTTCAATCACAAGAAATCGGATTCAACTCGCATACTTTCTGACCGTAAGTATTTTTGTGTCCACATTCGGGCGGTGTCCTCACACGCCTCCTTGTGCAGTTGCCCCTGTGATAATGACTCCGCGTATGATGACCTCGGCCGCAACTGTTTCTTCAAGGCCACGCGCCTCCCTCGCAGCGTCGTCTATAACGAGATCGAAGATGGATTTTGCGACCCTTGGCCGTGCCCCATTGCGATTAGGACTTGGGTCAAAGCGCATCACATCCGGAGACCTTCAAATATTCGAAGCCGCGGAAGAATTGCTTGAAGCAGAGGTTCCAGAACCTGTCGGGGTGGCCTCAAATGTCAGTCTGCTGCGTGGCTTCAACGCCACCATCCCAAGCGCCGAGCAAAGCAAGACGAGGAGGAGACAAATGCGGAACGTTGAAACGCCGCGGCTTGGGCTCAAAAAACTTGGGATGAGTGCGCGGGGCTTGCTTACAGAGGACGAGGACCACGAAGAACAGAGTGTAGTCAGTGAAGACGACGTGGTTGTTGTTCGACCTCACTCTGGTCAGAGGAAGGGTAGGGGGAGTCTTAGTGCCGCAAAGAAATTGGGCAAAGAAGAGCTGTCCCGTCAATCGCAAGAAATTCTTCGCGACAAGGAGAATATACATGTCAAACGGGTATGCAAGCTTGATTTAGCATACCGGCTCTTCACCTAACTCTACTTTTTGTTGTCTTCCCAGAGTCTCATCAACAGTGAGGTCCAGGAGATCACGAACAAGATTCAGGCCCTAGACGGAATCAGAGCCAAACTTGAGCAAGACTTATTAAAATTGCAAGAAGATGAACTGGAACTAGATGACGAATGTGAGCAAATTATCCCTCCCGTACACTGGCGTCGTGTAAACGTGACCAAATTAGTGGAGGGCGTCAAAGAAAGACTGAAATTTGAGGAGGCATCCAAAACCAGTTCGGCAACTAACCTTCATCTTCCCCCGAGTTCGCGTCGGCGAAAAGGCATGTCCAATAGTCCATTTTTTTCTCAAGAACTTCATTGCTAAATGTTGCGAAGGACCTGCGTTCTTGCCTTCTGAGCACGACGAGCTTCCGCCTGGGGTTGCGTTCATGGTATTTTGGCTTTCTTTGTTTTTGGACCATAAATCGACCTCCTCCTTTCGTTTTTAGACACTAGACAGCCATACTACCCCCATTACCACGCTTGACTTTTCTGAGCCTTATGGAACCCTTGTTACTGCATCCCAGGAGGACGCGCAACCTCGCGTTTGGGACCTTCTCTCAGGAGAGGAAATCGGTAGATTGCGGGGTCATATTGGAGCTGTGCATTGCTTACAGGTGGAGGACCATGTATGCTTGACGGGTGGTGCAGATGGGAATGTTAGATTATGGGACTTGCGAAAGGTCGAGGAAGATGAGGCATGGAATGAAGGGGGAATGTTCAATCTCAGTGATGTTGCGGAGGGCGACGAAGACGACGAGCTGGAAGGTGGACACACCAATGGATTCAGAGCTTCGGAAGATAATCATCTACCAAAAGAGGGAGCCTGCTCCCGTCTTCTGGAGGGGCATACCCAGGCAGTGACAGCTCTTTATTTTGAGGACGAGTGCTTGGTAAGTGGCACCAAGAGTTTCCTATCTGCTGGTGTTGAACGTCTATTCGTTAGTTGACTGGCGCGTCTGACAAGACATTGCGACAATGGGATCTCACAACTGGGCAGTGTGTCATGACCATGGATATCCTTTGGGCTATATCACACCCAGCGAATGGGAGCGTCGCAAGTCCACTCGCAGCTCAGTCGTTCCCTGGTACTTTTGCTGTGCAAACGCCGCCATATGCCGATGGAACGAAGGAACTTTACGAGGATTTTGTGGGGGGTGTGCAGTTCTGGGGATATGGGCTTGTCAGCGGGAGCGGCGATGGTGCTGTCAGGATGTGGGACAGTAAGCCAAACTGTGATTTCTGCTGAAGAGTGGGTAATCTAATTGTGTTATGATCATAGTGCGCACAGGACAAGCCCACAGAACATTGCTGGGACATACAGGGCCGGTGACATGTCTCCAGTTTGATGAAATCCATATTGCCAGTGGAAGCTTAGACAAGACAATGAAGGTCGGTCTCAACTTTTTCTTGGGGGCTTAATCTGATCAAAATCAATTTACTTTAGGTCTGGGACCTTCGGACAGGTGGAATTTTTGAGACCATCCAGTTTGATCATGCCGTTACTGCATTGCAATTCGACTCGAGAAAGATAATTGCGGCAGCTGGTGAGAACGGGGTAAAGGTATCTATCTTCATTTTGTTTCTCGTTAACAGTGAAATTCAAAAGATTCAGATCTACAATCGTACAAGTTCACAGCAGTCAACCTTACTCACCAACGGACACACAAAACCGGTGGAGAGACTTCGATATATGGACCGTTATCTTGTAACTGGAGCTAGGGATGCGAAAGTTAAAATCTGGTCCTTATAATATTTTCAAACACATTGGCATGGAAAGCTACCAATAAATTAGCATACAACGAAGAGTCTACTTTTTCTCTACCCGTCAAAATTTGGGAGAGATCTGGTGCGCAATGGGCGTCATAATTACAAGCGTGTCCCACCCTGTTTTGGATATTCACGATCACATGATGTGCAAAAGTTCGCGTTTGTTTGAAGCACTGTGTCCATTGTGCCACTTCCACCGCAATCCCACTCTCATCCACTTCTACAACTCAATTTCTGAAATGTCTCTATATGCCTCCCGAAAAGTTTGTCCCAGCTTCTGAAAATCAGGCTACATTACAATGATTCATCTCCCCAGGGCCATTACGAGGTCATTCCAGATAGTGAGGAGGAGCGTCAGCGGCAGGGCCAAGGACTCTCAGTTCTTACTCTCAGCTCATTTTTTGACCCCTGAGGATTATCAGACGCCGAAAACTCGTTGAGGTTATCGAGATTTCATCTTCTGAAGATAGGTTTGTCGATCCACAATTAAACCACACATAACTTATCGAAGTGCACCTCAGCGATTCTGGCGAAATAAATATCAACCAACATACCGAAAGGTGCGCAGTGCCTTTGATATTGCATACCTATCCCGGATTTGGTTGAATGGCCAAGTTTAGACCCAAGAAATCCTTCCATAAATCAAGTTACCGCAATCGACGCATCATTGAAAGTTCTGACGAGGACTCTTCTGCTGAAATAATAGAACTTTCAGATAGTTCTGTGGAGATAACTGTTGTGAGATCCAGGAAAACTCCTTCGAAGCCTCCAAACGCTCTCCCCAGTCTAGTGGCACCTCCTTCTCCAGGGAGGGGATTCGATGAATCTATCATCGTTTTGTAAGCTCCTATTCAAAACTTTGAGAAAAAATGGCTCACCTTTCCGAAAGCGACGAGCCACCGAGTGCTAGAACCCCGCTCCGGATTAGGAAGAAAGCCGTTCATAAGCCCCCTAACAAGATTTTGGATACCCCTAACAATACGGTCAATGAACAACCCTTGGCTAGCAAAACGCGTCAAGTCCGAGTCCCATCCCCTGGTTCTTTGGATACGCCGTCTACGCCACTGGCTCAACGACCCTCTGTAGAAAAAACTCCTCGCACAAATACCAAGAAATCACGGTTGCAGGCAGAGCTACAACGCAGACAAAAATACGCCCAGCAAATTTTCACCGAGCTGAATAACTCGGTCTTCGAGAAGGGACTTCCTGAGAATACCAAGTTGGACTGGAGCAAGAGGTTGCGGACAACCGCCGGAAAGGCAAAATATCATCGGTTTGTTTGATTCAAACTCGCCAAATTCGCAGATTGGTGATCATGTTAAATAGCTCCAGGGATGGGGTAACAACAACAGAAATTGAGCTAGCTGAGAAAATTTTGGATTGTGACGGTAAGTCGAGCTGGGGTATACCGACATGATTCGACTGAATATTCTCCGGTATAGAAAGAATCAGGAATACCTTGTCTCACGAGATGTGTCACCTCGCGACCTGGGTAATTGATGGTAAAGTCACTGAACATCATGGGAAGCTCTTCAAAGCTTGGTATGTCTGTCCTTTCTGATCTAAACCATATTACTATAACCTGACGATGGTTGAGGGCGAGTCGTGTGATGAAAATTCATCCGGACATTGACGTCTCGGTCAGTGTATCTTACTATGGAATATATGCAATCTCGCTGAGCATGGTTTCCAGATTAAGCACAACTATGAGATTTCTTATCCATTCGAGTGGGGTAAGATACGATTCTCTACATTCTACGGTATATGTATCTCAGAATTTCCACCTTTCTAGAGTGCGAACTGTGTTCGAAGGTGTAAGCATCGTTTCGTTCGAATACCTTACCAAATGACTACCCCCCTTACAGGTATGGGCGGTTTAGCAAGTCTATACAACCGGATGAATGCGGTGGGTGATTGTACAAGGTTCGAAAATTTTAGTGCTGATGGCCTCCTACCGAATGCACAGTTTGTGGAGCTTGCAAAACAGGAAAACTTATTCCTTTATTCCCCACGAAACGGCCAGCTACGACCAACAAGCTCAGTCGAATGGCAGCTGCACGGCCCCAAGGTAAACATAATTATTCTCCTCGGACGGGTGACATGCTTACCAGGTATTAGACTCACCTCGTCCCGTGCAAAGCACTTCGAGCGTAAAGGGCTATATATCGGGCTCTGAATCGGATCCAGAGTTCGAGGACGATGCTGTCAAATCCCTGACGAAGATCATGACATCGACCACCATAGCAGACTAGTGCATTTTCGTGGGGGGGGGTATACATATATTTATGGCATGGAATATAGTAGGTAATATTGGATACAGAGTAATCTATGAATACAACGAGACATGTACACCGCATCACTTGACTTGGCGAATACGGAGAGGTAATTGAGTTCCAGAACTCCACTTCCCAGAAACAAAGGGGCGCGTCAAAATTGAATTAAATTTAAGGATTTTGACGTCTTCGGGGTGGCTGAACTCGAAATGTGGAAGAAGGGATGCAATGAAAATTTTGATCTCGGCGAGAGCGAAGCGGTATCCTAGACAGGAGTGTGGTCCATAGCCGAATGTCATCAGATTATTTACACCTGGCTTTGTAGGATCCCATTCCTTGACCTTGGCCCATCTGTCAGGACTGTTGGAATTGTAAGACAGGGGGAAATATGAAAGGAATGAGATCACATACTTGAATGAAAGAGCGTCTTTACCCCACACGTCTTCGCTGAGGCTGAAACCCTCGATGGGTACATGGATATAAGTTCCTTTACTGATCTTTATATGGCCTTGAATGCCATCCTTGCCAACGGTGTCGCCGTTCGCAAGGGTGACAGGAAATGATATGGGAATCTGGTCGTCTTCCATAGCGACACGGATGGTTGCATGGACCGGTGGGCAGAATCTCAAGGTTTCACGAATCACTGCATCGAGATAGGGCTGTTTTTCAATGAAGTCCCAGAGAGTTCTTGGTGGACAACGGCAAGGGCCGGCCCAGACAGTGTCCATTTTTGACCTGGGATGGCAAGTGGTACAATCGTGGAAACCCGAGTCCGTGGAGGAATCTGAGAGGTTTCCATCGTGTTCTACTGAACAAATCTCTTTCCTCAAGCGATCCTGCACATCGGGGTGCAGAGATAGGAAATGGAAGCACCACGAAATGGCGACGGAAACAGTGTCTGAACCAGCGAGTAGGAAGGTTGAACATTGATCCAGCAATTCTTGGTCAGTTAGCCGCTTAGATGGATCATTTGAGAGATTTGATTTGACTAAAGAACCAAGCTTTGTGAAAGGATTGAGATTTCGGCAGTGAAAACAACTCACTCAACAGTGACAGAATATCTTTGCCGTTCTCTTCGCTGTCATCCTGTAAGGCAGCCTTTTTCTTTGCCACAATCTCTTTGCCCGCTCGGCCAATAATCTTCAAGGATTGGTTAGTTGTTCGAATATCATCGTTGACCTGGGCAATCGACAAATCAGGGTTGATTCGAAGGACTGATTGATAGCAAACGCACCCAAATCTTTCTCAATATGGGGAAATATAACTCCAAGATTTCCCTTAAGCCCAACCCTTTGTCTGCGATGTTGAACATACGGCGGTATGCACCGTAGACTTCTTCTGTTTCATCTTGCAGCGAATGAAAGTCGTAATCAAAGCCAGCGAGTCCAATTACATCGAATGATGCACGAGATATCCAGTGAGCGACATCGATTACATCTCCAGACTCAGATACCGAGCCAGGAGCAGGTGGGTCGGCACTAGAAGCTTCAACCTCAGATGACACCGGTCCACAGGTGAGATCTTTCCAACGATCGTGCAGTTCCTCTGCCTTGCGGAAAAATACGGGAGTAATGTTTTTGATAGCTTGAACGGTGAAAGCAGGGGCGAGAATGCGCCGCTGAAATCGGTGCTCGTCGCCTTCCATTGAAAAGATACCTGGGATATCACATTCAGAGGCTTGAACAGGAGGCCAACCAGCGTCAATCACCTCTTCCAATGAGCCTGCCCAAAAAGGATCGTGTCTGCCACGGTTTCTGGTAGTTGGATGACGATAAAACATGCGAGATGACTCGAAAATCGAAGGACATAAGACGATAGTCATGCTTGACGCGTGGGTTAATTTAAGCATGTCACACGACGAAGTGGATTAGCTGTACATACTTTTCCAAAGCCATTAAATCTAAAGGTTTGACCAAAACGCGTCCGCCAGTCCTGATGGGTCTGGACACTAAGCGCTGGACTAACGCGGGTTCAGATTATCTTTGAGGGTCTAGCGAGAGTGGGCGACGTACTTCATGACCTGCTGAAGGTGACTTTGAAGCAAAGAGCCTTGGGGACCGGGCAGATGGCGCAGCGGGTCAACCAAAGGGCGGAGGGCGAGCAACTTGAAGAGGGAGTACAAGACATGGAGAATAAGGGTGACAACCGCGGTCAGGCATATCTGGAAGGCGGCCTGAGCGACGGGGTGGAGATCTCGAATCATCGTTGGGGGAAGAGGGAAGGGTGAGGGACGGTGCGTGGGCCTTGATATATAGAATCCATTACCCACATTGAAATACAAGGCCAACACTACCTTCCATATTTGGGTGTCCCTTTCTTCCCGATCGGCTCACATTATGTATCGGAGCCTGAACCTTAAAGTCGTCCTGTATAGACTAAATTACCTAAGCCCTCTCCTTCAATCAACGCATTCGTATCGGTATCACCGTGAGCTCGACTTTCCTCGTCTCCTGTTCGCGTCGTTAACGATCTCTGAAGAAATCTCTCAGAAAAAATGACCCACGACGCTGTTTGGTTCTCCCGCCCCAGAAAATACGGAAAGGGTAGCCGTCAATGGTATGCACAAAACTCCAAAAGACCCACCGCGTCCGTAGCCTCATTATCCATCCTAGCCGACTCTGTGCCCACCAAGCGGGTCTCGTCCGAAAGTACGGACTTGATCTGTGCCGTCAATGTTTCCGAGAAAAGTCGGCAACCATTGGGTTCACCAAGGTACGCCTGGTCTTTGCATCGTATTTGCACAATTGATTCATTCCTATTCCCCCAGAACCGGTGAAACTCCTTGTACATACCACTCTCCTGTTATTTCTGCTAGTGCACTGCAATTAGTTTTCAATCCATCTGGTTGCTGCGAATCTCTCAGGCCTCAATATGCGTTTGCAGCACACTCAGATCTTTCAAGTGACGACTTGAACTTGTCGGTCTTCACACCTGCATCGTATATATTTCCGAGTGTTCAGTGAGACCTTTGCCTGGTTCGGAGGCTTTTACATTTTATGGTGTGGCTTAAGAAATATACGAGGCTGACGTCAATAAATCTTTGCATGGAGGCATACTTAGAAAAAGAACTCGGTTTCTCCAGGTGCGGCGCGCGATATGCCCAAGAACAAGATGTGGATGGAGAGTGCTCCTCATGACGTTTGTTGTATCAGGGTAATATTGTCGCCTTTGAGAAGTATACGACCTGTCGAAGGGCATTGAATATCAGTAGTCGTGACATGAAAATCAGCGCCCACGTACCCAATTCTCTTCTAGGTTTCACGTCTTTCACAAATATTTCCGCAGCTTCATCGACAACAAGGTTCATGAATTCATCAAAGCCCTATAAAGGAGAGAAAGCCAGTCAGTTAGAAGGCTGCTTGCTTGCTTGATCGACATACAATAATTCGTCCTTCTATGCGCATCTCAACGTTATCGTACAGCCAGATTACAACTTTATTTTTCTGGATGATCGAAATGAATAGGGCTTTGAGGAAACATCAGACCGTGGACTCACCTGTTGAAGATTTTTGAAAATGACATTCTGGGATCGACAAGTGAGTAAGCGCGCAAACATAGAGGATAAACCAGTGGGCATACAATGGGCTGAACCATCACGCGCTGTTGACGTCCCGACATCTTGAAATTGTGTGATTCAGGGGACAAGGAAGATAAATTTGGGTTTTCGAGATGAGGTTAGACGCGAACCCAGCTCAACCTCGATCGATTTCAGCCAAGGGAACTGGTTCTGGTTAGGGTTTAACACTGACCTGCACGTGATGACATGAACAAGTTCCCTCACCTTGACACGACACTTACTTCTGGCGACGCGTCGCATCTACCACCGATATGGAGGTGAGCCTTTCCTTTGCTCTTCTGAATGATATTGTTAACGAATGCCTTCAGGTTTTCGCACCTTCAAATTCGTCGACTGCGGCAGCAGTTACATTTATAACCTTTGTGCAAGATTTAAAGAAGAAAACCAAAGCATGGGGTCCCATGATCGAACTTTGCGCGAACGGAGAGAAGACTCTCGAACGTTTTAGATATCAATTTCCTGAGGATTGGCTCTATAGTGACCAGCTTCGGGGAGAATGGAGCGCTTACAACGAAATCCTCAAGAGAAAGAATGATTCTATCCAAGAACAGCTTGGTATGGATTCCGGCATTACTTTCTGTGATGTTTGGCTCATACACTTTCGTTATTTAAGCCGGTCTTCAATTGAAGATTGTAGCGGAAGACAAGATCGTAGAGAACAAAATAAACGAAATTCTCCAGGAATGGGAGAAGACACGACCAGTTCAGGGGAGCATGCGCGCAGATACGGCTATGAACACCATCAACGTTTTTGAAGGAAAGCTTAACAGGGTGCAGGAGGAATACGACGTTGTTTGTCGCGCGAAAGAGGCGCTCGACCTCGAGTTGACGCGTCATACTCGTCTGGAACCTGTCTTTGAGGAGTTACGCGATCTGAAAGCCGTTTGGACGGCACTTTCGGGAATCTGGAGTCAAATTGGTGAATTGAAGGAACTCTCGTGGGCTACTGTGCAGCCGAGGAAGTTGAGGCAGCAAATTGACGGACTTCTAACGTCCACCAAGGAAATGCCAACGAGAATGCGCCAATATGCGGCCTTCGAATTTGTGCAAGATATCTTGCGAGGCCTGCTCAAGTCCAACGCTCTCGTTTCGGAATTGAAGTCGGAAGCTCTGAAGGATCGTCATTGGAAACAATTATTCAAGAATCTGAGGGTTGCTGCGCAGGTCAGCCTGCCGTAGTGAGTTGCTTCTCTCCCATTCTCTGTTGCTGCTGATACCTTTCTACGCAAGCATGACCCTCGGTCACGTCTACGATTTGGACTTGAAGAAGAATGAAAGTTTGATCAAGGAAACCATAATGCAAGCCCAAGGCGAGGTAAAAAACAAAAAATCCACGCATCCTTTAGTAAAACATTCTGACATGTCTTCAGATGGCATTGGAAGAGTACATCAAGCAAGTCAAGGAGACATGGACCAGTTACACACTAGATCTCGTCAATTATCAGAATAAGTGCCGTCTTATAAGGTATAAAATCTTTATGAGCGCTATCTTCTCGTTCTCATATAGTTTCAGGGGATGGGACGACTTGTTCAACAAGTGCAGCGAGAATTTAAACTCGCTAACAGCCATGAAATTATCTCCCTACTACAAAGGTTTGTGGCGTTTCAACAAACGCTAAGAAAAATCACTGACACCTTTTTGCATAGTTTTCGAAGAGGAGGTAAGTAGACTTATGGGTTCTCTTGTAATCTGACCTTTGACACCCTCATCATAGGCCGGCTCTTGGGAAGAAAAGTTGAATAGAATCCATGTTCTCTTTGGTGATTATTCAGCACTCCGTTCACTTCCTAGTTGACTTATCATTGTCAGATGTCTGGATCGACGTCCAACGCCAGTGGGTCTATTGGAAGGCATTTTCTCTGGCAGTGCAGACATCAAGCATCTTCTTCCTGTGGAGAGCTCTCGTTTCCAAAACATCAACTCAGAATTCTTAACTGTCATGAAGCGAGTTTACAAATCTCCCTTCGTTCTCGACGTCTTGAACATCCAAGGCATCCAGAAAAGCTTGGAACGCCTTGCCGACCTTCTCAACAAAATCCAAAAGGCCCTAGGTGAATATTTGGAACGAGAGCGGTCCTCATTCCCTCGATTCTACTTTGTAGGAGATGAAGACCTTCTGGAAATTATCGGAAACAGCAAGGACATAGTGCGGATCATGAAGCACCTCAAGAAGATGTTTGCAGGAATCTCGACTGTTATCCTCGACGAAGACATCACTCAAATTCAAGGCATGGCGTCTAGGGAGGGCGAAGAAGTACCCTTTTCCGAGCCCATCTTGCTCAAGGATTACCCCAAGATCAACGACTGGTTGGCGAGGATAGAGACGATGATGCGTTTATCGTTGGCGAACCTCCTGTCTGAGTCAGTTACTGAATTGCAGGCATTCTACGGCAAAGGTCCTTTACAAGGAGATCAGCTCATGGCATGGATGGAGAAGTATCCTGCCCAGCTCGTCACCCTCGGCATCCAAGTGGCGTGGACCGCTTCGGTGGAGTTGGCATTGGAAACGCCACAACTTCCTGAAAAGTCTTTAGAGGTCATTCACCAAGCTTTGGACCTTCTTGCCGACATCGTGCTTCAAGAACTTAGCCCCGTTACACGTCGCAAATGCGAACATCTCATAACGGAACTCGTCCACCAACGTGATGTTACGCGCACTCTTATCCAGCAAAACGTATTAGATACCAAGAACTTCATTTGGTTATATCAGATGCGTTTCTACCTTGACAAGGCCATCGAAAACCCCCTTGAGCGTCTTTCTGTTAAGACTGCGGACGCGTCTTTCCCATACGGCTGGGAATACCTGGGAGTGCCTGACCGCCTAGTCCAAACTCCCTTGACGGACAGGGTATACTTAACGTTGACGCAAGCACTCGACAACCAACTTGGGGGGGCACCGTTTGGCCCGGCAGGAACTGGTGAGTACCTGATCATGAACTACATTTGATTAGCTCATCGAGAGATGTAGGTAAAACGGAATCCGTCAAAGCCCTTGGCGTTCAGCTTGGTCGATTCGTTCTTGTCTTTTGCTGTGACGAAACATTTGACTTCCAAGCCATGGGTCGTATCTTTGTTGGGCTTTGTCAAGTTGGTGCATGGGGATGCTTCGACGAATTCAATCGTCTCGAAGAACGTATCCTCAGCGCTGTTTCGCAGCAAGTTCAGGCTATCCAGCAGGGTTTGGCGTCGCTTGTCAAAAGCCCGAACACCGAGATTGAATTGGTTGGGAAGCGTTTGAAAATCAACAAAAACATCGGTGAGTTCTATCTTTCCCCTGAAGTATTGACCATTTAAGTATATCAATCATCGAACCTCAACCAGGCATCTTCATTACAACCAATCCGAACTACGCTGGTCGTTCGCAATTGCCTCCCAATCTCACTAAGCTATTCAGACCGTGAGCTATAATCTTTCTCAAACCCTTTCTCCGCTGATCATAATTCGTCTCAGGATGGCCATGACTCGTCCTGATCGAGAACTCATCGCTCAAGTCATGCTCTTCTCTCAAGGTTTCCGAACAGCAGAGTCGCTAGCCTCAAAAATTGTTCCATTCTTCAATCTTTGCGACGAACAACTTTCACCCCAACCCCATTACGACTTTGGGCTCCGAGCTCTCAAAGCTGTTCTCGCGAGTGCTGGTATCTTGAAACGAGAGCGTCTGCAAAGTTCTCGTCTGGAATCTGAAGCTGAGGACAATGTTGCCGGGTTATCAGACAACATTTCAGAACAAATCATCCTCATTCAAAGTGTCACGGAGACAATCGTACCCAAACTTGTGGCAGACGATGTGCCCCTTTTGACCAGGTCAGTCAAGTCAAGCACTTTGCCTCTTACAGAAAAACTCATTCTCATTTTTCAGCCTCCTCGCCGATGTTTTCCCTGGGGTGGACTACCTTCCGGTAGATCTGGACGCACTCCGGGAACAAATTATCAAAGTTTGTGCAGAGAGGCGACTTGTAGATGGCGAACGTTGGATTGCCAAAATTCTTCAACTTTATCAGATCCAAAAGATTCAACATGGGTTGATGATGGTCGGACCCTCTGGCAGCGGAAAAACGAATGCCTGGCAAGTATTGTTGGCCGCGTTGGAACGCCTCGATGGCGTCGAAGGGGTTTCTTATGTGATTGACCCGAAGGCCATGCACAAAGACGCTCTGTACGGCACCTTAGACCAGACCACCCGGGAATGGAATGATGGATTATTCACTCATGTGCTCCGCAAGATCGTAGATGATGTTCGGGGTGAAAGTGGCAAGAGGCATTGGATTATCTTTGACGGTGATGTCGATCCCGAGTGGGTCGAAAACCTGAACAGGTCAATTTCCTCTAACATATCTAACATTTTATCATCACTGACGAGTTACTTTTAGCGTTTTGGATGACAACAAATTGCTTACTTTGCCCAACGGAGAACGTCTCAACCTTCCTCCAAACGTCCGCATCATGTTTGAAGTCGAACATCTCAAGTATGCGACTCTTGCCACTGTCAGTCGATGCGGAATGATCTGGTTCAGTGATGACGTCGTGGAGCCTCGGATGGTGTACCGCAACTACCTGTCTACATTGTCATCCGTTCCTCTGGATGCTGATGATGAGGATGCCGGAGATGTCCTAGGCCGACGAGCTGAGATTCCTGCAGATACCTCTGCAAACCTCGATACACAGAAACAAATTGCCACTGTGTTAGAGCGCTACTTTGCCGAGGGTGATTTGGTTAGCTCGGCGTTGACTTTCGCGGAATCCATCGAGCACATCATGGACTTCACCATCACACGAGCCCTCAATACCCTTTTTTCGCTCGTCAACAAAACAGTTCGCAACGTCATCGAATATAATCTGCAACATTCGGATTTCCCATTGGCACCTGACCGAGTTGAACAGTATGTAACAAAACGACTCCTCGTGAGCATCATATGGGCATTCTCCGGTGACGCCAAGTTGGAATTGCGAGTAAATATGGGAGAATTTCTTCGAAAGCAAACGGGCCATTGATCTCCCACCCATGGCTCCGGGTAATTCCCTCATTGATTTTGACGTTCAAGTCTCCAGTGGAGAGTGGATTTCCTGGCAATCCAGAGTACCGGTCATTGAGATCGAGGCCCATGCCGTAACCGCGTCTGATGTGGTTGTCCCGACCATGGACACCGTTCGTCACGAGGAGGTCTTATATTCGTGGCTTTCGGAGCACAAGCCTTTGATGTTGTGTGGCCCACCTGGTTCCGGGAAAACCATGACTTTGTTCAGCGCGTTGCGCAAACTTCCTGATATGGAAGTTGTTGGTCTTAACTTCTCCAGTGCGACAACCCCCGAACTGATTCTCAAGACATTCGAGCAATATTGCGAATATCGCAAGACCCCCAATGGTGTTACTCTGGCCCCAATTCAAATCGGGCGCTGGCTCGTAGTATTCTGTGATGAAATCAATTTGCCAGCCGCTGATAAATACGGCACGCAACGAGTCATCTCCTTCCTTCGCCAACTTGTGGAAAGTGGTGGTTACTGGCGAGCCAGTGACATGGCATGGGTCAAACTCGAACGCATCCAATTTGTCGGCGCGTGCAACCCCCCAACTGATCCAGGGCGAGTTCCCCTGAGCCATCGCTTCTTGCGACATGCACCATTGGTCATGGTTGACTATCCTGGAGAAGTTTCCCTGAAACAGATCTATGGAACTTACAACCGTGCCTTGCTTAAGGTTGTACCAAATTTGCGAGCGTATGCCGAGCCTCTCACGGACGCCATGGTGGCCTTCTACCTAGCCTCACAAAAAAGATTCACTACCGACATTCAAGCTCACTATGTTTATAGTCCTCGCGAGCTAACCCGTTGGGTAAGGGGTATCTACGAGGCGATACGCCCTCTTGAAATGCTCACCGTCGAAGGGCTTGTTCGCGTATGGGCACATGAGGCACTCCGCTTGTTCCAAGATCGTTTGGTCACAGAGGAGGAGAGAAATTGGACCGATGACCATATCGACCAGGCCGCAATGGAGCATTTCCCCACCATTAATCGCGAAGAAGCCTTGAGTCGACCAATCTTGTACTCCAATTGGACCTCCAAGAACTACATACCAGTTGATCGAGAAACCCTTCGGGAATACACCAAGGCGCGGCTGCGTGTATTCTATGAGGAAGAATTGGATGTTCCCCTTGTTCTCTTCAACGATGTTCTTGATCACGTCTTGCGAATTGATCGAGTCTTTCGCCAAATCCAGGGGCATTTGTTGCTTATCGGTGTCAGTGGTAGTGGCAAGGTAACATTTCTTCTTCTCCATTCATCGTACCTCAAACTAAAATACGGCCCAACAGACAACACTATCCCGATTCGTAGCATGGATGAACGGTCTTAGCATTTTCCAGATCAAAGTTTCTAACAAATATACCGGCGAAGACTTTGATGACGACTTGCGCACGGTCCTCCGTCGTGCGGGTTGCAAAGGAGAGAAGATCTGCTTCATCATGGACGAGTCCAACGTTCTTGATTCCGGCTTCTTGGAACGGATGAATACGCTTTTAGCCAACGCCGAAGTTCCAGGTCTTTTCGAAGGCGATGAACATGCAGCATTGATGACCGCTTGCAAAGAGGGTTCTCAGCGTGACGGATTGATGCTCGACTCCCCAGAAGAACTCTACCGTTGGTTCACACAACAAGTTGCAAAAAATCTTCACGTTGTATTCACCATGAACCCGCCAGAAAACGGCCTTGCTTCCCGAGCAGCCACCTCCCCTGCCTTATTCAACAGATGCGTTCTAGACTGGTTTGGAGATTGGTCTGATCAAGCATTCTACCAGGTTGGCATGGAGTTTACTCATACTCTCGACCTTGATTTGCCATCCTACGCACCACCCGCACACTTCCCAATTGCATACCGTGCATTGTCACTGCCTCCTCTTCACCGCACTGCAGTCATCAATGCCCTCGTTCATGTCCACATGTCCTTGCATCAGATCAATCAACGATTGAGTCGCAGGCAAGGCAGATACAACTATGTTACTCCCAGACATTATCTCGACTTGTGAGCGCTTCACTGATTCTCTCGCTTACAAGGAACTAATTTACCATCTGCCTGAAGCATCAACCACTATGTACGCTTGTATAGCGAAAAACGAGATGAACTCGAAGAGCAACAGCGCCATTTGCATGTCGGCCTGGACAAGCTCCGGGACACTGTTACGCAGGTTGAAGACCTTAGAAAGAGTCTTGCGATCAAAAATTCGCAGCTTGTTGCGAAAGATGCAGAGGCTAATGAAAAACTCAAGCGTATGGTTGCCGATCAGCAAGAAGCCGAACACAAAAAGGCCGCCTCCATTCAAATGCAAACGGAGTTGGCGGAACAGGATCGACACATTGAACAACGTCGAGCGGTCGTCATGGCCGACCTCGCGGAGGCTGAGCCCGCGGTCCTCGACGCACAGGGCGCCGTCAGAAACATCAAAAAGCAGCATCTTCAAGAAGTGCGGACAATGGCCAATCCTCCTGAGGCGGTCAAACTGGCCATGGAATCTGTTTGCACTATCCTTGGAGAAAAGATTGAGAGCTGGCGGACAGTGCAGGGCATAATCCGACGTGAGGATTTTATCCAGCGTATCGTCAACTTCGACACGACTACCCAGATGACCAAGAACCTGCGCGAGACGATGAAGAAAGAATTCCTCAGCCGACCATCTTATAACTTTGAAACTGTACAGCGAGCCAGTAGGGCATGCGGACCGCTTGTCAAGTGGGCACTCGCACAAGTCCGCTTTTCGGAAATACTGGACAAGGTTGAACCTCTCCGAAACGAGGTGCAGTCCCTTGAAAAGCAGGCGGAAACAACAAAGAAGCAGGCCCATGCCATGGTGCAAATGATCGCCCAACTGGAGTCGAAAATTGAGAAGTATAAGGAAGAGTATGCCCGCTTGATTAGCGAGACCCAAGCCATCAAATTCGAGATGGAACGCGTTCAAAGCAAGGTTGATCGCAGTATGAAGCTCCTTGAGAGTTTATCCTCCGAACGCATTCGATGGGAATCTGGCAGTCGCACCTTCGAGACGGAAATGAGTACTATTGTTGGCGATGTGCTTCTCTCAGCGGCGTTCCTTGCCTATGGAGGTTTCTTTGACCAACATTATCGCGAAGTTATGTGGCAGGAATGGGCAAGCCACCTCACAGAGGCCAGCATTAAATTCAAACCCGAGCTTTCGTTTGCGGAATACCTCTCCACCGCTGATGATCGGTTAAGCTGGCAATCGAAGTCCCTCCCTTCGGACAATCTGACAACCGAAAATGCCATCATGCTAAAACGATTCAACCGTTACCCCCTGATCATTGATCCTACCGGACAAGCCACAACCTTCCTTTTGAACGAATATAAGGAACGCAAAATCACAGTTACGAGCTTTTTGGACGAAGCCTTCCTCAAAGTGCTGGAAAGTGCCCTTCGCTTCGGAAACCCTCTTCTCATTCAAGATGTAGAACATCTTGACCCAATCTTGAACGCCGTTCTCAACAAAGAGATCCGAAGAACAGGTGGACGAGTTCTCATCCGGTTAGGCAGTCAAGACATTGATTTCTCACCCTCATTCACAATGTTCTTGTCGACACGCGATCCATCAGTGGAGTTTTCTCCAGATATTTGCAGTCGGGTTACCTTCGTCAACTTCACAATGACCAGAAGCAGCCTCCAAAGTCAATCGCTTGACCAAGTCCTCAAACTCGAACGTCCTGACACCGAGAGGAAGCGCACAGATCTCATGAAAGTTCAAGGAGAATTCCGCCTTCGTCTACGAACTCTTGAAAAACTTCTACTACAGGCTCTCAATGAATCATCTGGCAACATATTGGATGATGACAAGGTCATCGACACCCTCGAAACCCTGAAGCGAGAAGCTGCAGATATTACGCGCAAGGTCGAAGAAACAGACGTGGTAATGCGAGAAGTTGAGCAGGTGACAGCCGAGTATCTACCGCTGGCTCAGGCCTGCAGCTCCGTCTTTTTCGTCTTGGAGCAACTGAATCTGGTCAACCACTTCTATCAATTTTCCCTTCGCTTCTTCCTCGATATCTTCGACTATGTGCTCCACTCTAACCCGAACCTCAAAGGTGTTACAGACTACGGGCTTCGTCGCGACATCTTGCTGAAGGATCTGTTCCTTATTGTCTATAAGAGGACATCTCGCGCATTGCTCTACCGGGACCATCTGATGCTCGCCATGCTTCTCGCTCAAGTTAAACTTCGTGGCATTGAAGATATCGGAGAAGAACTGGAATTCTTGTTGGAAAGCGGTGATGGTCTTGCACCTGCGACTGCGACCTCAGCGGGGCAGGAGCACCCCCTCATGTCGGCTGATCAACTCCATCGTCTCCAGAGTTTCTCCAAGCAAACCATTTTCAAACCTGTGGAACCGCATATTGCGAGCAACGAAACTCAATGGGTTCATTTTTTGAAGTCGATCAACCCTGAGGACTCTGTGCCGACACCTTGGGAAGCCAGTACACGTACGTTGATTTGAAAATAACTCAGAGCATATTCCTGACCTATTCCCTTCAGCTGCTATTGAGGCCATCCGGTCCCTTCTACTTATTAAATGTTTCAGACCGGATCGTCTCCTGCAATCCACAGCAATTTTTGTCCGGACTGTATTTGAAACCGACATTTCCTCTGAAGCGACCTACGAGCTCAGCACTTTGGTATCCGGTGAGGTCACGGCCTCAACTCCTGTCGCGCTGGTGTCGGTTCCTGGCTATGACGCTAGTTACCGTGTTGAGAATTTGGTCAAAAACACTGGCGCCCGCTCTACTTCGGTCGCTATGGGATCCCAAGAGGGCTTTGCCCTCGCTGATCAAGCCATTGCAGCAGCAGCTCGCCAAGGCACATGGGTTCTTTTGAAGAATGTTCATCTCGCCCCTTCTTGGCTTGGTCAACTGGAGAAGAAAATGCAAACTCTGAACCCACACCACAGTTTCCGTCTGTTTTTAACCATGGAAACGAATCCTTCGATCCCTGTCAACATATTGCGTCAATCCCGGCTGATCATGAACGAACCCCCTCCAGGTGTCAAAGCCAACCTCCTTGATTCATTGCGATCTATCCTACCCCAGCGTTTGTCCCAAGGACCAGCCGAGAAAGCCCGACTGTACTTCCTGCTGGCATGGTTCCACTCAGTAGTCCAGGAGCGCCTGCGCTACGTTCCACTGGGCTGGAGTAAATCATACGACTTCAACGATTCAGACATGGCTTCCGCTTTCGGCACAATCGATACATGGTTGAACACGGTATCTCGAGGCCGTGCCAATATCGACCCAGTAACGATTCCCTGGGATGCTCTGCGAACACTGGTCAAACAATCTGTTTATGGTGGCCGGGTTGACAGCGACTTTGACCAGAAGATTTTGGACTCCTTCGTTGATAATTTGTTCACGCCAAAGGCCTACAACGTCGATTTTGACCTCGTGCCAAGTTTATCAAACACTCCAATGCTTGTAGCACCGGAGGGCACCAAGATAGAGCACTTCCTGACTTGGGTACACGCATTACCAGAACGCGAACCTCCGTCATGGTTAAGTCTTCCTCCAACAGCCGAACACGTGATCGCGGTCGCCCAAGGTAAAGTACCCTTTCTTTTCATGATGCCCGGTGGCTCTGACCCACTTTTTTAGGCAATGAACTTCTTGGGAAGCTCCGGAAGATGAGGATGTTGGCAGACGACGACGACGAGCTGGTCACCGCAGCTGCAGTAAAATCTCAAACTCAACAACCAGCCTGGATGAGAACTCTGCTTGAACGTTGTCGTGAATGGCTCGGCCAGCTTCCAGCTGTAAGAGCCTCCCTCATTCTTTGACTTTAAGTTGCTAATTGACGTGCATGTAGAAATTCAACACCCTTCCCAAACAAACGACCGAACATCAAGACCCACTCTATCGTCTTTTCGCACGTGAAGGGCACATTGGTCGTAAACTCTTGGACAGCGTCCGAAAGGACCTTGAAGATGTGACGAAAGTCTGTGTTGGAGAACTCAAGCAAACTAACCACCTTCGAACTCTTATGAGTGCTCTCACGAAAGGTACGCTATTTTCTTGAGTTGTTTGGTTTAGTCATGCAACAATTCTTTTTAACAGGTACGATCCCTGACCACTGGCGAAGATACAAAGTCAACAAATCCATGGCCGTTTCTGCATGGGTGGCCAATTTTGCCCGTCGTTTGGTTCAATTGGATCATATTGCCTCGTTGGACAATCTCAACAATATGGAAGTTTGGCTAGGGGGGTTGTTCTTCCCAGAAGCATACATTACGGCAACGCGGCAAGCTGTTGCCCACCGCAAGAAGTGGAGTTTGGAAACCTTGCACCTTCGACTGGATATCGAACGCGTCAACGATCCAGGTGCTTTCATTGTTGATGGTGAGTGTCGCTTGTTACTGTTATGGTCTTTACGACAACTTTATACTCATGTGAATGTAGGTTTGGTGATTGAGGGCGCCTTCTGGAACGACGACAGACTGGTCCTCAATGACGGAGAAGCTGTTCGCCTTAATTCCTCGCAAGTGAGATGGATCCAGGCCGATGAAGCCAATCAGGAGGGCCTGGTCAATCTCCCCGTCTATCTGAACAATGATCGTAGCGACGTTCTGTTCACCGTGGATCTACCGTTCGACAGCGCAGCAGGCTCAATGGTGGCAACTCGAGCTGTCTGTCTGACTGCTGGGGGCTAGCCTGTTCCCAGTCGCCTTGCTTTGTTTCCTCGCATATCTTGAATGAACTTCTGTAAATGTAGCATACTTTTTATTATACCACACCCATCGCATCTATATAATCTCACGACCATGATGATTTTAATTCTATGATTCTTGGACAGCGCTGCCCTTGGCGATTTCTAAGACCTTCCAATCTATTGAAATACCAAACTCTCGGAATATCTTGCCCGCATCTTCTGCGATTGCCTCGAAGCCTCCTGTAGCTAGTGCGAGAATCGTGGGACCTGCACCCGAGAGACAAATGCCCAGTAATCCTGGATGCGTTGCTGGTGTTATTAACGATGTTACTTCGGGGAGACCTGGAATCTGGACAAGCCGTAATGAGACGGGACGATGGAGAAGGACAAAGGAGAAAAAGGACGCTAACTAGAGCTTTTCTATATGGCTGGTGCACACGATCTTTCATTGCCTCGTAAATTAGTTCTGGATCAGGCGGTGATTGCCCAAGAGCGGTGGTTAACACTGCTAGGCGCTGAAGGTTAAAAACCTTTTTTGTTTCTGTCAGTAACGATGAGAGAAAAAAAAAAATCCAACGAACCAAGTCCTTGCGAGAATACTCGGTAGGCAGGACCCCTCTCGCTTTCGCCGTGCTCAACTCGAATCTCGGTATGATGGCGACCGCCTTGATGCTTTCGGACCACTTGAACCGGACGTAGTGTCCGATCCCGAACGGGGGTACGGGTGGATTGAGGCCCCAGTCCTCGCCAGCGTCTGGGGGGTACTCGGGGAGGACCTCACTCAAGGGAACACTAGCTGCCTCGCTTGCCTCTTCGTCGAGTTCCTTCAGATACGATCCGACAAACCCGCCGACGAGGGCCGCGGTGACGTTGTCGGGATGTCGCTCGACCATGAGGGCAAAGTCGAGGAGGCGCTCGGTGGGCTGAGCAAGATTTCCGAGCTCGTTACCCAGGAGGACGCCTGCGATGACGGCGGCACCGGACGACCCCAGTCCACGACCGAAAGGGATTTCATTGTGGACCTGGATGGAGAGATGGGAGGGAAATCGATGGACATTGTTGCATCGGAGGACATAGAGAGCGACGCGGGTGGTCAGGTTTTTGTAAGGGTCAAGGGGGACCTCATCGGCGCCTTGTCCAGTGTAGGTGATGAGTGGTTGGACATAAGAGGAAGGGGGCGGGGAGAGGGGATGGGAGACTTTAAGAGAGAGTTGGAGAGAAAGAGAGAGACCGACGACATCGAAGCCCGGACCGATGTTTGCAGACGTCGCTGGGACGCGAATGGTGAATGAGCGACAAGCCATATGCTCAATCAATCTTTCCGATCGCGTCTGATTACATATGTATTATCATTATTTTACATCTAAGTCTGCATTTGATAACTACTTGCGTAATAACTCTGTAGTGGACCGCCATTGCTTGTCACAGCCTGCGACCCTCGAAGATGAACGGGTAATGTCGGTGTTGTCCCAGCATAAGGAGTGCCAACAACCGTGTTAGCCACTGCAGGTGTTCGAGCGGCCACACCCGTGGGCGTGGCAGGAGTGCCAGCGCTCGTGGCCGCATTAAAAAAGGTGCCATAGGTATTAGGGACCGCGGCCGGTGTTGTGACGACGGGTTGAGGCGTTCCGCGTCCAGAGTTTGTGCCTCCTTGAGCAGTCGCATTGTATTGGCCATACCAAGTGGAGTACGCGGAATATGGCTGTTGTCCGGTTGCTGCACCATAAGGTTGCTGAGCAGTTGCGCCGGTGCCGTAGCTTTGCTGGTTGTAGTAAGCTTGCTGTTGATGAGATCCTGCTGGGACGTAGCCCTGGTAATAGGATGGGGCTTGGCCGGGTTTGTATGGGGTGTATGCGGCTGCTTGTTGAGGGCGGTAATTTTGCTGTTGAGTATATGGATAGCCATATGCTCCAAAGGTATTCGTTGCTGATACAGCTGCAGGTGCTGGGGCGACTGCAGCGGCTGGGACGGGTGCGGGAGTAGCGGCACCTGGACGAACCTTTAAGGTCGAGTCGTCACGAAGGGCGGTGGTGCGACCGGGAGGCAAAGTGCCATGCCAGCCGGGAGAAGGCTCAAGGGCAAGGGTTCGATGGAGTTTATGAAGTACGGAAGGAGGTGGGATAATGGCAGGATGATCTTCCAATGATGAACGCGGACGAAGGGAAGCAAGAAGCGACAACGAGTCAAGTATGGCTTGGGCTGTCAAATAAAGGGATGAATGCAAGGCCAAGTGAGACAGGCGAAGGAGAGACGAACCTGTTTCCCATTCTTCCGAGTGTTCTTCGGGGACGGTTGTAGGATGATTTGTCAAGCGTTCAAATTGAAGTTTTTCCAGCGTTTTCAATGCCCTCTGGTTTTTGTCGAGCAAGGTTTGGACGGATTTTTCGAGTTCGAGGCTATTTAGAGCGGCTTTGATGGAATCGACTTGTTCAGGAGGCAGTATTGCTTCAATGTCTGAATCAAGTATGGGCTCATCCTGTCGGAAAGTAGGGGATTCTTCTGGGGTGCTCGGACGCGGAAGACGGATTTTCTGCTTTCGGTGAAAGAGAGCTTGACCAAGCTGGTGTCTTCCCACTATTTCGCCGTCCTGGTCAAAGGAGGGAGCAAAAGTGGAATAGGGACCATAGTCAAGAAAGACACCAGTTGTTACCCTGCGGTGGGGCGGAGGTTTGGGATGGGAGACAGAGCGTGTTGAGTAGGCGGCAAGGGTGTTGTGATGATTTGTAGACGAGGACGGCGTGGGGAGGACGGCGACGAGGTCAGCGTTTGCGGTGTGGAGGTCGGAGGGAGACTGGAGAGATGTGATGGAAGACCACCAGTCGCCGGAGGGTAGATGTTGGACAAGCGCGTAATGGGCTGAAGACGAGTTCGGCGACGGCCCAAGCTGTTGCAGTAGAGACAACGCGAGATTGCAGAATCGGAGCTGCTGGGCGGCGGTCGGCGAAAGTCTGGCGCGAGGACGTGAAGAGATGGGACGGAGATTGGCAATGGCCGCAGCGAGGTCGGCGACGGGGGTGTCTTCGGAAAGCAGGGCGCGAAGGGAGGCCGAATTGTCGGGGAAGACGCGGTCGAGGAGGCCCTGAGTGTCGGCCGGCTCGAGGATGGGCAGGAGGGCGCGGCCGTTGACGCGCATGAGGAGGACGGAAAGAGAGATATTTCAAACTCCGCTTCTTGACCATGCGCCCCATTCTGCGCGCCCAGCTACGTTCTCGGCCAGCCAACGGGCACGCCGCATTTCTGCCCGCCATTCGCAAGATCGTGTTCGAGTACTGCGACAAGTGGCCGACATCAGCCCCAACCCGCTCCTTCATTCTCGCCCATGTCCAGGCTCTCGCCCACGCAAACCCCCATGTCGAACTCGTCCTCAAGCAGAGAAACCAGAAGGAACCCATCGTCCGCGGATTTTACGGTAAACTTCCTTCCTTCGCTCTCTCCCCGTCTGCTAACCCCCTTCTGTCCAGTCAACGACCGCGACAAGGTCATTCCCCTCAAACACCTCGAGGTTACCGCCATCCAGAAAAAAGTCCAGCTTCTCCTCGACGCTTCCGGTGCACAGATAACGCCCCTCAAACGACGTGCCGTAGAAAGCACAACCGAATCCCCCAGGGGTATCTGGAGTGGCCTCGATGCAGACCGTCCCACACTCTAACGCCCCCTCCTCCTCCTCCTTTACATCACGTGACTCAATGTAAAATATGCTTCATTTTATTCCTTCAAATCAACCTCGTTCTCTTTGTCGTTCGTGCCGTCCTTGCTTCCTGGAAACGCACACCCTTCTTTCCCTTCCAGAAATGAGGCTTTCCCATTTTCCCATCAACACATACACGTGTAAATCGCGAGGTCTTTTCCTCCTTAAACCGGAATCCCTTTTACAGCCCCTTCAGTCAGGTCCCCCTCTTTCACCCAGCTCACATTTTAACAAATAGTCCATGGATGGTCCAAGTATTCTCTCCAGCGACGAGCTCACCTGGTTACAGGCCAGTCAAATATTGGACTCTCCTCCAGTACGCCGTTGTCTCCATACTTCTTCAAATTCCTCACCTGTTCCTCCAGCCCGTCCCTCAAAAAGATCAAAATATCTTTATGTCTGATATTTCAATTTCTAATTCCTTATCTGCAAATTATTCAGCCTCCCCACCCCTTCTCCCAAATGTTCTGGTCAGATTTATTTTCATATCACAAACGAAGAAATTTTTCAATTGATCCTCCCAGACTGCCTCAGGATCTGGAAATACATTGGCCTCTCCCCGCCCTGATTCACCTGTATCTTCCAGGAGATCCGCCAGCCATGTTACCCCGCCCCGAAATCCTGTTCGTCCAACACTTTCTCGCTCAGAGTGGATTTATCGCCACCCTAAACAACCATTGAACGCACATTCTCGCAACGCTACTGTCAGGTCTTTGCCTCCACGTCCTTTAACGGGAGTGCACGACACGATGCCTCCCCTGATCCGGTCCGGTTCTACAGCAACCACTCGCACAACACAGGCAGCGAGCCTCACTTCATCGAGTCAATGATTCCATACCTATTCTCATACAAAGTCGTCAACTGCCCCTTTTTGGTCGACTATTCTACGCCCAAGGTCCCGCTCAGAGCGTTCAATGCCCCTTCTCAAGACTATCCCTTCTCAATCCCAAATCGTTTTAACCCCGACCGATGAGACCTATACCAACCCAATTTCCTCGCCCAGAGTCATGTCTGTCCGACCGCCTTCCGTTTCATCTACTCTCTCCAGCGCCTCTACCTCGCCTTCCCCGTCCTCTTCCCGATCAGAAAGCCCCGTCACCCCAATTTCCATTTCATCATCCCCTTACGGCTCACATCGTCGCCATAACTCGTATCACCGACGCCGCCGCACCCATCCGGGAAGTGACGTGAGCTTGCCTCCTATATCTTCCTCCTGTCCACCCTCCAAATCAATTTTGTCCCGCACGGCTTCGGTGTCGACAAAGGATTCAAGAAACACGGTTGGCAAATCTGTCAAATTCGCGGCGATTCCCATTGTTCATTATGCAAGCACGGGGTACTGGGATCTTGAAACTATCGATGACAGCAACATGGGAATCAACGTCGAAAGTATGGACGTCGAGGAACCTTTCACGGACTATCCGAGTCATCCTCGTCACAACCTGGCTAGCGCATTGGATATCGCCGAGTTTCGCGAGCTGCAATGTGTTACCCCAACTCCGGAACGTGAGAGGCAGAAGGCATACACGCTCAAGAGACTAATGAGCCTCACTCGGAAGCCTACAGCCACTACAGGAACAAGCACAACGGTTGCTGTAGCCCATAAATCCCCCCCTTCCGCGGCATCGAACCGCCCTACCATATCAACGCCTTATGCTCTCGGCGGTCATCCTTCCACTGCGCTCCAGTCGACGGCATCCCTACGTCGGACCGCCCCGCACGCTAGCCGTCCGAGAAAAAGTCCTATCCATCTGAACCCTACCGCTGCTGGCTCAGCGCCCGACTTGACTCTCCTTGGAGGGGTGTCACTCAGGAGTGCACCCTCATGTGAGAGTTTCCGTAGTTCGAAAAGTGCTGGAACGCGGAGCGTACGGAGTGTAGGAAGCACGAAGAGTACAAACTCGAGTAATCGGGGACTCAGAGCCTGGATTGGACGCACCATCGGATGGACAGAAGGTTGATTCGGACTGGATGCCACCAGGTTCCTAATTTTCTCTTATTGGCAAACATTAGGTTTATCATGTCGATAAGTGGATGAAAGGGATTACGGTGGAATTAAATGCTTGTCCTGCAGAATTATGCCATAGTTTCTAGTTGTACATCACATCCACTATAGAGCGTGTAAGGTGGAAGGCGAGACGAGAGGGGTATCGGCAATGCATGTGTAACATATCAAATGAATGATTATGGTTGTATTATCAAAGAGTGAAATTTTCATCGCCCAGCAAGGCAGGCATGCGTCGGAACAATAATATCTCGAGCGTAGTCATCCTCCTGTTTTATGATCCCTTGCGACATGATCATCGAAGCAAGCGGCATGGGTAGTGGATCAACATAGAGTCGCGGAGCATTGAACTGAGGGAAAGAACTGCCTGGTTGTCGTACATCTGGTACATTTAAGGTGGAGTCCATCACACTCCCGTAATGCGTTCGCTGGTTATTCGCAATTCTTCCACCGCTCTGGGTCGTTCCTATATATTGTCGGGCTCGCTCCAAAGCACGGATGCGATATTCTGTCCGGGACCTCTCCAATTCCTCCTCCTCATCGGCGGGAATTTCATTGCCATCGGGATCAAGGCGGGCTGAGGGTGCCATGGTCAGATGCAGGAAGTGAGAAAATCAAAATTGGAAAGAAGACCTACCCCATCCACGTCTCGGCGGCAAGTTTTCGGAAACTGAGGCAGCTGTATCAGTTGTGCGAGTAGCTCTTATCGCATTATTTTGCGGTCGGGGAGTTCGGGGCAAGAAAGTTGGGAAATCGCGAAAGTATTGGTCTTGAGCAGGGGAAAACCACGAAATGAAGTCTTCGTCAGACCAATCAACATTGAGGCCATTTTCCATATCGACTGGACGCATTGCATATCGATATCGTCTGGGCGGTTCGGCTGCACTTCCAGAAAAACCAGAAATCGGGTCAATCCTGGGGTCAGTTGATATAGAAGGAAGTTGAACATTGACTGGTGGCTGGGCTAGCATATCCTGGTTCATCATCGAATTCGAAAGAGCTTGCAATCTGTCTGAAGCTTCGGCACTGAACGGACGCGTAGGTGGCCGAACTTCTGGACGCATCCTCCACCTGCGCGAATCTTGTGTACGCCAGGACAGCAACGGAGGAGTAGGCGGTGGAACCGATGCAGCAGGTATAGACCGGCGTCCGTCACGAGGATCAAAGTTGCGTTGAATACGGGTTGATCTCTCCCAGCGAGCGCTATTTTCGGCAAGTGAAGGTACGTTGGGCAAGTCGAAATCCCGCTGCAGGGCCAAGATACGCTCATATTCCGCACTCAACGTTGACAAATCTGTCATTTGTGCGTTCGCTTCTCTAGCTGCCACTCGAAGCCCACGAGTCGTCGCTGACGGGTCCTGGTGAGGCCCGCGTCTTTGAAGATACTGGGCCTCGTTTACGAGATCCCGACGAGACAAACGTGGTGGCAGAACATTGGAAGCGATAGAAGACTGAAACAAAGTCGATGAATCTACGGGGAATGGTGTGGAATCGTTGGGATTCTCCGAACTTGGTAAATCACTCGCGACCGGGGGTGTAGGTTCGTTTATTGGAGTGGCATTCCGATTTGGTGGCATGGTGAAGGGCATGCCGTATAGCTCGACGAAACGCTCTTCTCGACGGCCCTCCACTCGACTAGCCTCGGAAAGTAGTAGGGCATCGTGACCTGGGCCAAGGCCGTTGTAGTTCGTCCCTGCCCTTCCGGAAACAGGTAAAGATTCAGATAGTTCAATCAAACTGCGTCGCACTTGTCGGATCCGATTGTAGGCCACTTCCAAAGCTGCAGATGCCTCTTGTAGGCTTCGTTGGGTATCCGAATGTTCCTGTCCATTGTTGGAAGGTTCGTGCATTGGTGACTCTGGAGTCGTGCCGTTGGGATCAGAAGTTCCGCTCATGGTGCTTGAAAAAATCGAATTGGAATAGATCATCAACGCAGAAATGTCTCTCACTTGTCATAAGCGACTAATCGCGCCTGTTGCGAACTGGCCTTGGCAGGTCGAAAACCAATGATGGGGGTCTGAGAACAACCTCTTTGAGCCTCAACGTTCTCCGGATCCGCGGTCCGGAAGGTCACCCTCGAGACCATCGCGTCTGCCAAACCAGTGCATGATACAGTCTTTACGCCCTCGAACTTTCTTCAACGTCCTGAGAAATATTTGGCCATATACCGTATCACGGCCAATGTCGCTTCGTCATACCTCTGTTCGCCGCACAACTGCCCCAGATAAACTGGAGGTCCACCTTACGGATGTCGAAACCAGGATTTGCGATCTGCTCCACGATTGCTCCACGTTTCTCCGCAAAGAAAAAGGGATAGAAACTAGCTGTAGGATTGCAGGGGGCTGGGTTCGCGACAAGGTCAATATCTCAATACCCCACCTTTATCCTTGTCGTTCATGATTCATGATCCTGCCTTAAAACAGCTACTTGGCTCCCAAAGTAATGACATGGATGTCGCCTTGAGCAATATCATGGGATTGGCTTTCGCAGAGCATCTCACCGAATTTGCTCATTCACAGGGCATAGAATTGGGCACCATCACCAAGATCGAACAGAACCCGGACCAATCGAAACATCTCGAAACGGCAACTTTCAAGGTTTTTGGTCTGGATATCGACCTTGTGAATCTAAGGAGTGAAGAATATGCTGAATCAAGCCGCATCCCCACCGGAGTGGTGAGTTTCCCCTGCAAAATGTGCTCCCACCAACTCATCTCCAGTGATAAAGTCTTTCGGTACTCCCTTAGAAGACGCGCTTAGACGGGACATCACGATAAACGCGCTGTTCTACAATGTTCACAGTCGTGAAGTGGAAGATTTCACAGGAAAGGTAGTATTGCCGTGCTTACAACTGTCGTTCATGGTTGATCAACGTGCCAGGGATTGGATGATTTGCGCATGGGCGTAATCCGCACCCCGATGCCTCCGAAGGACACCTTTCAAGATGACCCTCTGCGCGTCCTCCGCTGCATTCGATTTGCGAGCCGGTATGGATTTGATATTGTCCCGGACCTCAAATGTGCAGTGAAGGATCCAGTAATTCAGGTAGCCAAGTTCTTGATATTTTTTGTCAACTCCTCACACAAAACGGATATTAGGAAGCTTTGGTTTCAAAGGTTGCTCGCGAAAGGGTTGGCGATGAAATTGAAAAAATGGTAAAGGGTGCGTTCTATCCGAGGCTTTATCAGTTCTGTCCCTATAATTCACCCTCTAGCAGATGATCCCCTTCGCGCTGCTCAACTGATACATGAACTCTCCCTCTATCATTCTATATTTTCCGTCGTTCCTCGCGAGGTTAAATCCTGGCTGCCTGACGTACTCTTGACCCAAGATCCCGATTGCGCCCTAGCAGCTTCATCCGTATTACATGCCTTGATTACCCAAGAAAATTCGCCTCTCGCACTGTCTCACCCTTCCTTGCTATCCATTGTTCGTGAAGATTCATCTACAAAAGCTCGGCTATTCCTTGCGACTCTCCTTTTTCCCTACATGGGCAAGGATTACACCGATAACAAAAATAAAACTCTGCCCATTGTAGGTGCTGTGATTCGAGAATCATTAAAGTTGGGTATACAAAACCATTTTCTGGATGGCATCCCAGCACTATATTCTGCAGTCCCCCTGATTACAAGCCACATGAAGGATCATTTCACTCAACCACTAGACAGAGCAAGGCTGGGCCTGCTGCTCCGCAATAAACTAGTCCACAACCGAAACACCGGTACTCACTGGACAACGTCATTCCTATTTTCATTAGTGACAGAGCTCGTGCCTGTTTACAATGTCTCCGAAGATTCATTCGATGGTATGTTTTTTGGCTCGCAAAATTCTGATTTTGCTCTAATGATACTCCTAGTAAATGTTGCTTCCAAAATCACATCCTCATACAAATCCTTCATAGATACAATATTTTCACACGAGCTCCAAAATGACGTCGAGAGTAAACCGTTGCTAAATGTTTGTTTTGTTTCCTGGCACTGGAAACCATCCTGATCTATTTCTTCGCCACTAGGGTCGTGAGATAGGCGCTGTGTTCGGAGTGACCAGCACTGGGCCATGGATTGGCCGAGCCCTGGAGGATCTCATTGCCTGGCAGCTCGGAAACCCAACAGCCTCGAAGGCAGAATGTAGAGAATGGCTCAAGAACCAGGGTGCCGATAAATATATACCAAAATACGAGAGTGAACCAAATTTAAAAAAACCATCGAAACGCGTTCGTGTGAAGTAGGGATTAGTTTACTACTCTGTAGGGACTAATCGTCATTGGCCATTATTGGGGATAGTGACTCCTGCTTTGCTTTTTCGACGCTTTGAGCCCATGACCATATCCCTGCAAGGTTAATGTGTTAGTGTGCAGGAAAAAACGTGGTTGGCCTCTGCACCTCTTTTTGATTGCGTCGCGTCTTCCAATAATGCGCGCAGGATTCACAGCTTCTGGACGTTTCACATGACCCATTAGCCTTCTTTTCATTTTTGAAGGCTTTGGTAATCTGGTGATCCACTCAGGCACAGAGAATCCTGATTGAAGGATGACATTCGCAATCCTTGAATAACATAACTGATTCGTGGTGTTGAACAAAACGGGAAGGGACGACGTACATCTTGAGATATGGCGCGTCATCATCCGTGAAAAATGTTATAGCCTTGCCCTCTCGACCAGCGCGCCCCGTGCGACCAATTCTGTGAACGTAACTTTGCACGCTTGTAGGAAAGTCATAGTTGATAACCTCTCGGACCCCCTTGAAATCCATGCCTCGAGCCATTACTTCCGTTGTCACCATTATCCAGCTTTCCCCCTTCCGCATGCGGCTCACAGCATCCTCGCGTTCTTTTTGGGTCATGCCCGCATGCAAACAACCAACATTTGAAATGCTGTTTAGCACGAGTTCTTCTGCCAGGGATGTTGCTCGGGTTTGGGTTGATGTGAACACAAGAATGGGCGGGTTATATGGTTGAGCAAGGTAGGTTAGAAGACTAGGAAGTTTGGAAGGGTCGTCGGCAACGTAGGTAAGGGACTGCGAGATTAACGGTAGAGGGGTGTCCCTGATATGTTTCTTTCGTCAACGAGCGAAAGACGGGAAGTGGCAGGACAGACTTTAGACCAACGACGACCCGGATTGGATTATGAAGCATTTCCATCGCAATTTTTTCCGCACCAGAGGGCAACGTAGCACTGAAAAGAGCCTTCTGGAGGTTGGGATTGGTACAAGAATTGACAATTTCTTGTATCTGTGACATGAATTCCGTGTCCAGCATTCGGTCTGCTTCGTCGAGTACCAGGTGTTGGACGCTGAGCTGGAAATCAACAACTCTCATTAAGTAAAAATGCGACCTTACTTCTTTAGTTCCAAACTCCCTCCCTGGAGTGCAGCAATCAAACGCAATGGGGTGCTAATGATGATGTCTGGATATTTAGTGTTTTTTCGACCACATTAGTTACAGGCTTAAGAACATTAGCGGTTAGGCACAAAACACCCACCAACATTATCCTGTGCGCCACCCTGGCTTAGGGCATTGGCTGTCGCTTTGCTAAACAGAACGACTTTCCATTTGCGTCCTTGCGCTAGTTTCAAGCATTCATTGTGTATTTGATGGGCAAGTTCGCGGGTAGGTACAATGATCATAGCTCGGGCACCAGTATCCGTCTTGGTTTTAGAACTCGATGCAGGGACGGCAAGCTTTGAAAATATTGGGATAAGGTATGCCAGTGTTTTTCCTGTACCTGTCGGGGAGATGGCCACAAGATCCCGATTCTACGGAAGGTGACTCAAGGTCTAACCACAAAAGCGAGAACAATCACCTCAAGTAAAATAGGTACACAATACGACTGCACGCTTGTAGGCTCCGTGTATCCACTGGACGCCAGGTTCGATAGCATATGCGATGGGATCGAGTAGGTTTTGAGTGCCGCGAAAGATTCCATATGCGGAGGTATGCTTTCGCCCTTGACGGCAACCCGATGCACTGTTGCAGGTTTCTTCTCCTCGATCTGGATCGTATTTATTTCGACTCTTTCTCCATGGTGGAATTTCCTTCTCTTTTCTTCTCGGGGTGTGGAATCTGGTAATTTTCGTTTCCCGTGGCTTCCTTGGGCGTATTTAAAAAAATCCAACTCAAGGGGGATCTCTCCGGAGTTGGAATTCAAAGGAATGATTTTTTTTGAGTGCATCTCCGTTTTTTTCTGTCATTTCATATATCAGGAGCGAAAGATGGAGAAAGGGATTATAGCAGCTCACTTTGAATAAGGGGCTCTCCGATGTCGTTTTGTCGAATTTGACGCCGCCTCGGGATAGCAAATGGAAAGCCTCATTGGACATGAAAAAAGAATTATAAATGTCGACAGCCAATCACCGAGCTGGAGAATAGAGCGTTTGGTGCAATATGTATGTACGAGTATGTGGCGCGAGCTAAAGCTACATGCTGTGAAGTTTGAACAACCTCCTGCCTAGAACACGTGATCTAGAGAACGGGGAAAGCTGAAATTTCTTAAAGAGCATCAAGTTTATCGCACTTAAGAATGGCGCGAGGAGGATCTTGCACGATAAAGATCTCAGATATAGGCTCTGACGAATTGCCAAGGGCTGCGGATTAAATTTATGTACAGTAAGTACCATGTCCAAAAGAATCTCTCGATAACGTCCTTATCCAAATCTGATAACAAGTCCATCGAGAAAACAGATAGTTGCCCTTCCCTCATAGCTGTGGAACGATCAACGCCTAAGCCAAGGTCCAAACGCCGCCAATAACAGAAAAAATGGCCATGATGCTCATGCTAAGAAGTACGGCATCAACGCGGCCGAAAGCAGCATTGGCACTTCCGGTTTTACCAGTCGCGGTTGCTTTACCGGTCGCTCCGCCATTGGTTGTTGGAACGGCAGTGGGTGTAAAGACGGCACCAGGATTGGAAATGCATGAGCTAGCAGCGGCATTCGCAGCTGAGACACTCGAAGGATTGACGGTGCCGTTGCCAGCAAAACTGCATGACTGAGGGTTTTTCCCGTTCGCTTCATAGTACTGGCTCATGACATAAGAGAGCTTGATGGCTGCAGAATGAAGTTGTAATGAAAGAAGAATTCATGACCACAAAATGACGTACTCGGGTCGCAGTCGGAAATTCGACCATACACACCAGTGGAACCATTACCACCAATATCGGTACAAGATGCACCTGCTTGACCAAGGAGGCTGCATCCAACATTCAAAAGCTGGCCAACGACTTCGGTGTAGTTATTAGTGGCTGGAGTAAATTGGCAGCTCAGGGCATTCTCGAGACAGTTGCAAGCCGCCTCATTGGGAGTTGGTGGGAGCGTAGAAGAGGCAAGGAACGCATCGGTTGAGGCCGGGCACGAAGGGTATGCGGCCGCTGCTACAGATGATTGGGAAGGCGAGTTAATGAAGGAAACCAGACCGTACTGTGTCTTCAATCTGTCGAAGTCATCGCTGGTGGTCACGGTTTTGGTATCCTGTGAGATCGTGACCATGCCAAATTGCCCTGCAGCGCTCGCGGCCGGGAAGTATGAAAAAGCAATTCCTCCTGACCAGACGGTGTTCATATCGGAGCTGAACAGAGCAACAGACTCGGTCCAGAGGCGAGGAGGTGAAGAGATGCAGCCAAATTCACTAAAATAAGCAACCACATTGTATTGTGCGAAGGCAGCCGTTGTTCTGGCATAGGAGGACTGAAATGTCGAATCCCCACACCATTCACTGCGCGAAGGCTCAGTTGCAAAAAAAAAATATAAAAGCAACATCACGCACTAGTCATTCAACCCATAAAGATCGATTGCACTGGAGTCAGAATTGCCATTGGAGGGATCGCAAGTAAGGTAGTTTGCTAAAGGTTCCCGCCAGTTGGATGCTCCATTGATTGCAGCATAACCGACAAGAGCGGAGGATCCCTTAGATTTCCTGGATATCTAATCAGCATTGAGTCGAGAATGCGAGGGTTGATGACCCACAGGTAGGCCTTCGTGTCTCGAGCAGCGGCTTTGACATATGGGGCCACACGATGTGGTAGTCTGAATCACGACTTCGTTTCCAATGTTGAAAGCGAGTACGTTGTCGTATTTGCTGAATGCATCAATCGTGTGGATATACTGGTTGAGAAGATTCGTGCCCCAAGACGGAGAGAGACGGTCAATCGAGCCATTCAAAGGAAGAGCGAGATCGATGCTGCAGAATCAGGTCAAACAAACGGAGAAGGGTGGCCAGTAGGTTGCACGTACATGGTATAGATACCCGCCTGACTGAACGCGTTCATGCAATCATCGTGGTTCAGGGTGGAGTTCACGCTGTAAACACGAATTACATTGACACCAAGTTGCTGGAGGAACGGGAGATCTCTCTTGCAAGCATCTCCAAGAGAGAGGGGATCGATAAAATTCGAAGGTTCCCCGAATGGATTGTCGGTGGAAGCCACGACATCACCTAGGTGCGTCAATGTCAGAAGATAGCTAAGGGGAAATGGTCCAGCCAACGGCACCTTGCTCTTGATACGCAATGCCTTTGATATAGAATCTCGTGCCCGAATCGTCATAGAGATATCGACCTGTGCGAGTGATCTTCGGGATGGCTTGGACGGTGCAAGCCAAGAAGCCTAACACGGTAACGAGCGCTGGCGCTCGGAGCGACGCAAACATTATGGGGGTATTGTCCAAGAATATAAGATGGTGGTTATGAAAGTGAAGGTGGGTATAGGCAAGGCTAGACTAGACAAGACTACGGTCAGAAGAGATGGGTGGGTGAAGGTGGCGCTTGGCAGAGCAAAATAACCTGGTTCAAACTCCGCCCGTACGACACCAAATATGGCCTGGAGTTGAAATTTCACAGTGGTTCCATTACATACAGTGGCATTTTGCTGATAATTATGTACTTATAAATCAGATTCTATCTGTCGATATATACAGCGCTCTCTCCTATCCTCTATAGGTGCAACAGCTAAGCAGAGTTTGTCAGTCCATTTTCGTCTATGCACACTATGGATATCACCCACCTCAGCATGTAAGGAATGACGGAGACAAACAAGCAAACAAAGGCGGCCCAAAGAATAAATAGGCCATTCCCTTCCGTAACGGTGATACCAATTTTTACTTGGTTCAATGGATTCACTGCAGTGTTTATGGCCTGTGACTTCTTTATCATCACCGTCCAGATACTTGCCCCGATCAGGAGTATTACGCTCCCCCCGATCGAGAAGATGGCGGAGACGAAAAATGTCAGGTTGTTCTTGGCTATCCCCCTGTAAAAGGAATGAGAAAAGGATGCCAAGCCAACGGAAAATACAAACGTGAGTAGAGCCAAAGCGGCACAGATAGTACCAAAGAGAATCATCCAATATGCAGCTTTCGATGACTGGCCCAGATATTTTGAGTCCTGGAAGGTGGTTTCCGGAATAAGGGTAGAGGATAAGAAGGAGTAGTTTGAGAACATGTCAGCCGTGATATCGTCGTAAGGCTTAAATTGCTCTCCAATGGTGTGATTCCCGCATGTGCCTTTCGTTTCATCCACAAAAGCACAGTAAGAGTAGAGGCCGAATTCGTAGAGTTGTCGTAAGCCCTGCTCGGTTTGGAGCGGGGCACTGGCATTGATGGTATACAATCCGAAAATGGGGTTGAATAGAGCTGCTTCCAGAGCTGCGCTGTTCGAGTGATTGAGAAAGTAGCGAGCAGAAAAGGGGATGGCATGTACCCATATCCACTGGTATTCACTTTGACCTAGCGAAAGCACGGTTAATGTGTGGAGACGCAATCAAACAGGACAATGCTCACCATGGCTATTTTCCGGGGTATGGTGGAGGTATTTATTTGGCCCACCTAGAGGAAGGGTGAGGAAGATTTTAGGGACATTGGCAAAGAACGGACATGGAGGAATATAAGAAGCATCATCGACGCGAACCTGGTGAAGAGCTGAGGAGAAAGAATTGCATAATAAAAAAAAGGAACGCACGATAAGATGGAAGCAAATCCAATACATAGTTCTCCACGCATGATGAAGGAATGTGGAGGACAGCCAGCTGCTAACTAGATCCTTGTTTTAATCAAATCACAGCGACTGTCAACCATGAACCAGCATCCTCAGCTCGCGACTTAAACGTGTTTATTAGGTAAGCATTCGTAATGACGCACCGCGGCGGCACCGCCGTTGAATTGCCTTTCTCAATCCTCCTCTCATGGCAAGCCACGATCCTCCCGACCCGGACCACACACAGAAGGATCTTTTCTCGTCCCAGAGCCGGGTCAAACGACTATCCAACGTTGTCGAGAAGACCGTCGATAAGTTGAGCAGGAGTGTTAGCGGAGGCTCAGGAGCGACTCCTTCCCCCTCATCACCGTCGTCAAGACGCGTCTTTAGTATCGGTCGGCGTTCCAGACCTTCTCAGCTCTCTGCCGATCTCGAAACTGCTACTACTGAAGCCAAAAACCCATCGCCAGGCTCACCCATTCGCGTCCCACCGGCATCCAAGCGCCCTTCTGTCCTTTCCAATATGAATGAATCTCCCTTTATCCGACCCCCCTCCCCGCCGTTGCGTCCCTCTTTGGCGGATTCTTTACATGGCGCTCGATCGGTGCACATATTGCTTTTATAATTAGTCATTCATCCCATTAACTGCGTAACAGATGCGAGCTGGTACACAAACGCTCATCCAAGCCCTCCAGGCTTTACCCTGGATGAACAGCGACAACGATGAAGATGGACCGCCTGATCCATGCTCCGCGGATGAGAGCGAAGACGATGAAAGGCCCACTGGTAGAAATATTCTTCTTTCTAGTCTTCTACTGCTGAAATACTCCAGTTCAACGTCTCTCATCCTCCATACACACCATCCATCGTCCCTTGGCTCGATCGCATCGGATTAACATTCCCACCTCATCGAAGCCTCTATCCCAGCCTCCCCCATTCGAAGACCCCTTGGAGGACATATCTGCATCTGACGAAGACCTCGAAAACGATTTCGAAGAGACTCCTAGGCTCTCCAGTGACGGTCCTCTACAGCAAGCGGCAGATACTGCAGTCTCGTCGGGCAAGGAACCAACCTTCAACGCTATGGGTGACCGTGCGGGAAGTATGGCAACCGTCCGTCTCCATCGAAGGGCTCGTCTCGCGGAGAAGTTGAAGGAAGTTTATGACCTCGATGATATAAGGGAAGTTTGGGCAGGTGTGTCTGTTTCGCACGTGAATGCAAATCATCTCTTACCTTGTACTAAACAGAAATGCCCTGCTGGTTGTTGCGCTCTGTCCGTGAGTATCCAGTCTTGATGGGACATCCTGTCACTCATGCCTTGTGTTCTAGTTCTACAGGGATACATGTACTTGACAAACTCTTACCTCTGTTTTTTTGCACATATGCCTTCCAGAGAAGTAAGTGCGAATGTCCTATGCAAATTACCAACCAGCCCATGATTTCAAACATCATAGGATCAAGTTCTCAAGTCAGGTTCTCTGAACAAGAAGGCACAACGAACTAAGCGATGGATTAAACATTGGTTTGTCTTGAGGAACGATGCGCTCTCTTGGTACCAATCATCATCGGTATTCGTGAAGCTGTCATTTGTTGAAACGCGCTGAAAACGTTTTGGTGCAATAGGATCCTTACTTCCCTCATGGAATTGTAGATCTCCGATATGCTATATCTTGCGAGACCTCTGGGGAAAGGGGCTTTCGCTTGCGTACCAATTCAAGAACTATTGTCCTATCGGCAGACTCTGTACCCAGCCGAGAAGAATGGGTGAAGGCCATCCGGAAAGTAATTTTTAAGGCCCAGAATATGGGCGAGAGTGTAAAGGTAAAAAATTGCTGCACATATATCGCTGGGAATACCTTAAAATATGCTCGTTTTTAGATTGCGATACCCTATTCTGCTATTCTAGATGTCGAGCGTTCGACTGCCATGGACTTTAGCGAGACAATCGAAGTGAAAGTTGTTGACAAGGAAGATAATTTTGCCCTGGATTCCTATTTCTTTGCGTACTTCCACAACCTGCCAGGCGCCCTGGATCAAATCCGCGATGCTGTTCGCAATCATCGCAGCCACTCTGGTGTTTCTGAAGACAAAGCACCAGCGGTGCTCGATACGACTGTTTCCCGCTCGCCTCTGACACCAGAGCGCCCGAACACTGTCGAATCGACCACCTTCAAAGCAGCCTCTGGCTTTCGATTATCATCGATTTTTCGCCCTTTTTCCGACCCTCCAACTACCATTAAGGGTTCCTCTACACCAGCTACTTCGGAGCTTCAAAGTGACGACTACACACACGTATTTCGGAAACCGGATTCATCTTCATTCATCCCACTGTCGACGTCTCCTAAACCCATGCTACCTCGAGCCCACGATGAATTATCGGAAACATCGACTGGGCAATCAACGCAATCCTTGCCACCCCCTGAACACACGTACCCACCCTCCACTTCCAATTCTTCAATATATCCTGATCATTCTTCCTTAAGCAGAGACAATAACAGCAGCTCTTGGGCAGTTGGTGTTCCTTCATGGCTTAAATCTTCGAAGAGGGTTTTTGGCGGATCCTCGGGAACAGAATCTCCAACCACCTTCATCTCTAGCCCTGTGAAGGAAGTGTATTCTACCGCTGCATCCTCACCAGGTCCCATTAGCCGGTCGAGCGGCGTTGGTGATATGGCTTTTAGCGTGCTTGAAACCCCAGATATGCTGCCGGACCAGGATACTGCAGAAAAATTCCGTTCAGCATTCGCCTACGATGATAGAGAAACCTTGCTTGGGTGTAAGAGACTTATCACTTCAAAGCGGCGATTCATAATTATTTTGCAGACTTTCCTGGTTATATATATAGACTATTGCCAGTCTTTGGAAAACTCTACATCTCGACCAACTATTTCTGTTTCAAATCCAGCGGCCCTTTGGCAGCTCGCACCCGCGTAAGATAATTGTTTAGTTGCTCACGACATTCTAATCACCAGCGAATAGATGACCTTGCCGATACGTGATATACTGGCGTCTGAGAAATCAAAGGCAACACGCTTCGGGCATCACGGCCTCATTATCATCGTGAAAGGACACGAGGAATTATTCTTTGAATTTGGCGCGGAGGACAAGCGAGATGCATTCGTTCACTTGTTAGAACGTCAAATGGAGGATGTCAGGAAGCGCCTTGCCTCCGGAGAGTCCATCCTCCCATCGCCTGCTCATCGTGATGCTCTCATTCTGGAAGAGTTTGAGACCAGGAACTCTACGAGTAGCGAACCTGATCCAACGCCATTAAGCGATACGATGGCAGATTCTCTGCCCGCCGTTATGTTCACCTCGGCTTCCTCAACGTTCTTGACGTTTAAACCCAAACGATCCCTTCACTTCACTTTCTTAACCATCGGGTCCCGTGGGGATGTCCAACCGTATATCGCTCTGGCCAAAGGCCTGATGGCTGATGGGCACAGATGTAGAATTGCCACTCATGGAGAATTTCGGGAGTGGATTGAATCTGTATGTCCTGTTTTTTTCTTGATATATATATATTCAAAGATGTTGATGGACTTTCTCAGCATGGAATCGAGTTCGGTTTGGTTGGGGGTGACCCTGCGGAACTCATGCGAATCTGTATCGAGAATGGAACATTTACTGTTTCTTTTCTTAAAGAGGGTCTGCTAAAGGTTCAGCTAATACCTATTCTGCTTAACCTCCGCTAATCTCAGTTATCTGTGCATAGTTTCGTGGCTGGCTGGACGACATGCTTAAGACATCCTGGGAAGCATGTCAGGGGACGGATGTGTTAATAGAGAGTCCCAGCGCTATGGGTGGTTATCATATCGCAGAAGCCTTGGCCATCCCTTACTTCCGTGCGTTCACCATGACTTGGACAAGAACGAGGTTTGAGATTCAAGTCTATTCATTGTTCATGTATTCTCCCTCACCGCTTTGTCCAGGGCATACCCCCATGCGTTTGCTGTCCCAGAGCGCAAGGTAAGAACTTCGCTCTAACATTTTCGCACACGCTTTTCCTATTCCTTTACAGATGGGTGGAAGTTACAATTATATGGTATGAATCAATACCTCAGGCCTGGAGGAAGTGATAACTTTGGTTGCCCATAGTCCTATGTCATGTTTGACCAAGTGTTTTGGCGTGCAACCTCTGGACAAATAAATCGTTGGCGACGCAACCTTCTCCACCTTAATCCCACAAGTCTCGACAAAATTGAACCACACAAAATTCCTTTCCTTTATAACTTCAGTCCGAACGTCGTCCCCCCCCCTTTAGACTGGCCAGAATGGATTCGAGTTACAGGTTTGTTGGCATGCATGTTTCGCCTTTGGGATAAATCGTTCTGATTCTTCTAGGTTATTGGTTTCTGGATGACGCTGATGTCAGTGCCAAGAAGTGGATTCCGCCGCCGGCCCTGGTCCAATTTATTGACAATGCCCGCGCGAACAACCACAAAGTTGTCTATATTGGTTTCGGAAGCATAGTTGTCCCAGACCCGAAAGCTATGACCCAATGTGTCATTGAAGCCGTTCTACGCAGTGGTGTTTACGCCATCTTGTCGAAAGGATGGTCAGACCGACTCCATATCAAGACTGGCGAAGCGGCTGAACCTGAGGAACCTCTGCCGCCTCAGATATTTCCAATATCATCTATTCCTCACGACTGGCTATTTCAGCGCATTGACGCGGCATGTCACCACGGGGGAGCCGGAACCACAGGTGCCAGTTTACGAGGTGATTTATTTCAACTCTTTTGGACTCAGTAATTCTCATTTCGCCTTTTATTATTAGCCGGGATTCCGACCATCATTCGACCATTCTTCGGTGACCAATTCTTTTGGGCTGACCGTGTTGAAGCGTTAGGAGTTGGCACCGGTGTGAGGAAATTAACGGTGTCGACATTGTCAGAAGCCCTCCTTGCAGCAACAACTGACCCCAAGCAAATTTCTCGGGCAAAGACCATCGGGGAACAAATCAGAGCGGTAAGGCAGTTGAATTTCTATATTCCGAAATCGTTTCATTTTCCACCAGGAAGATGGCGTCGCAACTGCGATCGAGTCTATCTATCGAGACTTAGAATATTCCCGTTCCTTGATCAAGCGCCACCTTGTAGAAGACCACTCGGAGGAGGTCGTGCCCGAAGATTCTACCATCCGGAATTATGACAGTATGTCACCAGGATCATTTTCGGGTCGTAGTTCCATTGGCTCCGTTCGAGGTGCCCCTAGCGAAGACTGGAGCGTCATCTCTGAACAAGACGAAAGACGTTCGTCCCTTGGGTCGCGCCATAGTGAAGGTCGATCAGCGAAACGTACGAGCCTTGCTGCTGCGGTTTTGGCCGTTTTACCAGATACCTTTACTACAGGATCTCCTCAACGCCGAGAACTTCCTTGATATACTGCATTTCTTGAGGATTATTGAAGATTAGACATATCCACCAAATTTTGCCTCGCTTTCTTCCTAGAATTAGGGTATCATGATAATTTCCAATGTATCACTATACACACCCGACACAACTACCATATTTGCGTCACAGGGTATAATGCTTGGCAAAGACTTTCTTGCTGAACTGACCAAAGGTTATTCCATCCGAGAGGTATTGATCGGTGTTCGGTTGCATGAAAAGTGCAAATGACTCCCTTGATATTTCGTTTGCCGGGGCAGATTCACCAACCCTGACGCAGTGGGGAGTGGCAAGCAATCTACCGTTTGTCGCAATTTCTAAGGCTTCGCCCGTCTGAAATGCAAGGCAATCCTTGGGAATTGAAACCTTGACGAGTTCACCACCTCGGGTGCGTATGTACAACCCAGAGGTAGGAGATGGGCTGGCAACAATATCTGGTTGTCCGTTTTCCGCCCGCTGTAAAAACATGGCCTTATTGAGGTTGATGTTTTATCAGCTGAAGCAGGAGGAGAGGTTTGACGCTGCCTACCGGACAAAGTCCTGTTAGCAGAGAATGATCCAAGTGGAAACCACACCAGCTGTCGATTGGCTCGTCCTCGGTTAATGCAGTAGAATCCGGAGATGGAGGGAAGTAGTGGAGCAGTCGCCCCTTCGTCGTTTGTGAATTTCGAATCAACGCAGCCAAGGAAAGTGTTGAATCCGTGAGGTGAGATGAGGCTACATTGAAGTCAATAATAATGGTTCAGTAAGTCTGGTATGGAAAATTGACAAACCAAATGGTTGACATGCAGCTGCCAAGTCGCATCCAACCGTAAATACGAAGCTACACGACATCAATATTCTTGAACCAGAAGGAAAAGAAATTTTAGCACCGAGACAGGTTCTGGAAGGATTCCTCAAAGTTTTCCATTCCCTTTTCCGCCCTGTTCGGCCCTAGTAAATTCAAGCAATGCGATCGCCTATAGAGTTGGTTAATGAAAGCATACAGATATTCTTCCCGTAATATTCTGGAAAGAGCAAACGCTCTTCTGCGGAAACCATAGCCTGATGAACTATGAGGTTGGCGTAGTAAGAGCCTTTCAAGGTATCTAGCAAACCATTGATTGGAGTCGTTTTCTAGGATTGAGTCAATTTACCCCCACCTGGTTTCCCATTCATGATTTCCTAGCAGAATAAATAAGAAATATTTCAGACAGCGTATTTAAATTGACCACCTTCCCATGGGACCATCCAAAGCTGCACGCGTGAGTAACCTCGCATTCAGAAAGGAGCATCCACGAGCTTATCACGAACCTATATTTGCTACCTGGATCGGAATATTTTTCGCGAACCATTTCATCCAGGTTACCAAAATGGTACGCCAGTTTCAACAATTCCTCTCGATATCCTTGGTATTCTGGAGGCAGGTCGCGAACAACGATGATTCCGAGCGAATTTGGGTCAGACCCAAAAGCTTTCTCTAGGGAAATGGCGTCAAAAATGGGTCGAAGAACGAGCCTGTGGGAGGATAGAACCAATCGAAGGGCGCAAAGAACCAGGGGAAGATGCTAAAGCTGTGTATGAGATTACAACAACGCCTTCTTGCGTGAGTTCAACCTGAGACGACTGAGCAAATTAGAGTTGTTGTATACAGGGATACTTAGCTAAGCCCACCATGGTATTGTAGAGGTCCTCTCAGATTACCCTGTCACCTGTGTGACAAAGGGTTACTCGGAGCCTGAATCGGGGCTTTAATCGAACGTCATGTTTTGATGTTTTGGGCTCCGTTTCGCCCTTGTCACTCTGGTTCTTCCTTCATGGCTGCCCCCGACGCAGTTGATGGCTCTACGATGCAACCCGACAACTGGGGTCCTCAAGAGGACCAAGAAATGGGTCCTGGAGGCAACGGTCAAGCTACCACCGGCGCGTCTTTACCTGTCGACGAACGAACCGCTGGCCAAGAGCCCGAAAATCCAGAATATCCTCGTGGTTCCAGTGTAAGCGATAACGAAACATTCCGCGAAAAGCAGGTTAAGGTGCTTAGGTTATTTCTGTCTGTCCTTTGCCTGCTCGTTAGGAGCTCTTTCTTGGGTTTGGCATTGCAATGCTGGGCTTGCCGTTCTTGAGCTCCTCCCACATTCTAGACCCAATTTTCTCTTGTTGTGTTGAAGGCTGGTCTACTCTGCGCTTCGAATAATTCTTTTGATTCTGCCTGTCTTGACTGGTGTTTACCTTCTGCCGTGCAGCCGAATAAAGTCTACATCGGTGGTCTTCCTGAACACACTCGTCAAGAAGACTTACAAAGTTGTTTTGGGAAAATTGGAAACATAGTCAACATTGAACTAAAGTAAGTCCAGCTTATCATTTTGATTTCTGTTCACAGCACTGACCTTGCCATGAACAGAGTCGGTTATGGTTTCGTCGTAAGTGTATCGAGCCGAAATTGCTGGAACCATGTTTTAAAGTTTAATTCCAGGAATTCGACAGCAGAGAAGCCGCGGAAGAGAGTGTAGCTAAGTATCATGAAGGGTATTTTATGGGGAATAAGATTCGCGTTGAGTTATCGCATGGCGGCGGGCGCACTGCAAAGTTTGCTGGTGATCCAGGCGCTTGTTTCAAATGTGCTCAGATGGGTCATTGGGCAAGGTTTGGCGTACCACTTTCCCCTTCTTTCTTATCTGACTTTCTTTTCTTTGATAAAGAGAGTGCCCTAATAATACAGGACCGTGAGTGAACTTTCCTTCTTTTTGTCCCATGCTTGAATCATAGTTTGTCGTCCATCAGTCCGCAAAGAAGGCAAAATTACGACCCTCCTTTGATCGACCGCATACAAAGAGACTATAACGCCCATCCGTCGCGGAATCTACCTCCACGGGATGACTTTCCTCAACGGCTTCCCCCTAGGGACGGCCGGTATGATTACCCCCCCTCTAGCGCAGTACGAGACAATCGCAGGCCACCTTCTCCCCGGGACTATCGCGATTATGGACCTGCTGGTGCTCGTGTTCGGGATTATGACGACTTCAGACGAGGGCCGCCTGTTATTGAAAGGGAAAGATTTGCCCCTCCTTCAGACTTCAGTCGGCGGTATCCTCCTGTCTCAGATGTTCCCTATCGTGGCTATGGGGCCCCTCCACCTCCTCTATACGAGCGCTACGAGAGAAGACCTAATGACAGGTATTCTTCGTACTCCCAGCCTCGACCTCGTACACCTCCCAGGATCAGGGAAGATTATGATAGAGTTCCTCCTCGGTAACTAGCATTGTTTCTCTATTACACTCTGGCTTACAAACGATGCTTTTAGCGACTACCCTGAATACAGGGGCCGACCAGCCACGCCACCTCGTTACCCTCTTGATTTCGGTCGCGCTGGTAATACTTCTCCTCGGTACAGGTTGGTTTTCCCTGAAAATGCCAGGATGGCGTTAACCAAGTTGTCATTGTAGGCGCCGATCAGAAAGTCCTCCCCGACCGGCTGCCCCTCTCACGTATGATGGGTATCCAATGAACGGCTATATGTCTAGCTCTGGTGCTCCTCCTGCTCCTCCTCGCGCCACTAGAGATTTTGCTCCACCTCGCAATAACCGCGACATGATTGAACCTGTTGGTTCCTACAGGCGACCCTGATTCTACCCAGGTAGAACGCGTACGTCTAGAAAATTTTGACCGGCCTCCTCTTGAGGTGCTTATGTAGGGTCTGATATTGAAAAAATTTATCTGGTCTGTTCAGGAATAAATCTATTGTTGTTTTGCTTCTACCTCTTGCACGCTGCGAGTTTGATTTCTTCAAAAGTGTTTAGAGCTTTGGATTATACATGACAAGTAAAATATGTAGGGCAGATTATGAGCGTTGAGGACTGCCATTTCGGCAGTAAGCGTTCTATGATCGGCCACCCTTCTTCTTCTTGTTTACGACCTTAAATCCCCATTCTGGTTGCGCAGCCTTCGGTGCGGCCTTCACAACATCCGCGATCGACACAGGCTTTGCCGCAGCTTTTCCAGGAATTGATGAACTCTTCGATCTTGCATGTGCATCAGCCTTTCGCCTCGCAACAAAGTCAGACGCAAATCGACGCCCGTCAAGGGTTGTACTATTGGAGTAGATAGTGTCCGATATTATTTCGAGAGTCGACGCATCCGGTTCAAGAGGGAAAGATAACAACATTGAGACGATTTCTTCAACTAGACAAAAGTTAGGGGAGGATGATCATCAAGTTGGAGTTATTACGCACCATTGACTGAGCTGTTCAGCCCTTTAAGGGAGTCACTTAACCATTTCAAAAACTCGTGAGATGGAGTTTCGTTGAGAGTATCTGGTTTGCTTGCCGAGGGGCGACTTTTCAATGCCGGAGCAGGCGGTGCCTTCAGGACCGGTGAACTAGATACACGAGGAACAGCTGACACTCCAGATCCAGACGAGGTCGGCGCAGAAGGTCGGAGGGTCGAGGTAAGGACTGCAGATGTCTTGCCACTTGGGCCCACGGTCGTCCAAGCGTTGTTGCTTGACGATGCGAAGACGGCGGCAGCAGATTTGGTCGTTTCTGCATGTGCTTTCTTCGGTACGACAAGCGCGGGCGTTTCTTTTGCTACCAACCTTTTGCGGGTTTCTTCTTCTTCTTGTATCTCCTTCATGGTTTTTTTGGCAATTGGCTGCTTTAGCGGTGTTGTCCAAACGTGGGTAGATGGAGGAGTCTGAGCGGTGGCCACCAAGGGTTCTCTGGTGGTGATGTTACCGCGAGCACCGGCCTGCGAAGTTGGAAGTCCCCAAGAAGTGGTAAATGGTTGGTGGTCCTCTTTCGTGTCCATCGTACTCGTAGCGCGGGCGGATCTATCTTTCTGTCTCTCCGCTGCCTTGCGGGATTCCATTTTTTTGGCTTCTGCCTCTTGTATCTCACGGATGTTTAGCGACGGGTTGGAGCCTTTCTTGCGTTTTCCCTCTTCTTCTTTCGCCCAAGCCGCTTTCTGTACAAAGGGAACAGGAGTAGAATTTCCGGTAGTGATTTGGTCTGGTGAGGACTGCTGGTTCGATGACGTCCTCGTGGAAGGTCGGATAGGACTGAGAACGGCCGGTTCAATCGGCGCAGAATCTGGTGCAGGAAGAGTGTCCCTTTGTTGCACCAGCGAACCTAGAGAGGGATTATGCAGAGCGTCCGACAGTTCTTCCTGTCGATTATGTTGACCAAGGCCCCCTGTGGGGAGATTACTAGGAATCTGAGGGGCTGGAATTTGCGCATTGAAGGTCTGATTTTGATCCACGCGATGCCACGGCGAATGCTGGGAAGTTGAGGCGACAGGTTGAGCATCAGGGTTTGCGAGTGGTTGTGGTATAGCATTCACGGTAGCAGGTCGCTGATTTATAGAAGGATCGGGCAAGACTTCCCAAGGCGATTGAGCAGGCAAGGTTGGGGATATGTTTCGAGGAGGCTGGGAAATTACAGTGTCGACGTTGAGGTTACGGAATCCAAACGTGTTTGCAGGGCCTTCGTCCAGATCACGAGAGGGTGGCATTTCTTGGGCATTATGGAAAGATTGTCCTGAGAAATCATAGTGCCCATAATTGAGCAAGTCGGTCGGTCCTGGGCTTTGGCCGTTATGATCCCCAAGACTGTCATTGTCGTGGATCACATCTTGATTAAAAATCGTCGGGAAGGGTTCTTGATGATTACCCTCCGTATGGGCTTGAATTTGGTTGAGATGCACTGACGTCTGAGTATTAAGGGAGGAAAATAATCTGTCACTGCCTTGTTCCCTGTTGTGCCCAAAGGCAGAAGCATGAATATTGGAAGCTGTCCAGGTGTCGTGTGATGCAGGGGAATTGTTGAAAGTGTAACTGTTGAAGTTATTGTCCCGATCTCTTACGACGTTGCCAAACGAAGACCCTTGAGGTTGTAAGGCAGTCTGGTATTCGTTAATAAGTGGGTTGACAGGGAATTCGTGGCCGATCGGGCGCCTGTCACCAAAAATCGATGTATGGTCCTGGAGTGCGAATCCAGGCATCCGTCCATTGAGATCTGCACCAACGTATGATTTATTTTCTCTTCCCCCGAATGACGTGGGGTCGGGGGATGGATTTCCAAAATGGGAAGCACCGAAGGAGGAAGAGGGAGAATCGGAAGCAAGTGACCCTGCATTAAGATATGACTCCAGTGTTGACGTTCGCAGAGACCTTATGGGTGCAGGTTGGAATGGTTCACTAAACATGTGTTCTGCTGGCAAATTTTGCGAGGGAGAATCGTTCCCGTGACTGAGGGTAGGAGCCATCAAGGGAGAAAAAAAGATGTTTTCCCCGTTGGACCGTTGAACCAGTTCTGCCACAGTTGTCCAATGTGTATCATACCGAACTCGTTTCATAGGAAGGTCAGAAGAAAAGTAGCCATCGTTATACCACTTTTGCATCAGATCTGCGCGGAATGGACCTATTTTTATTATATTTAAAAGACTTTCGTAAGTCTAAAATTGAGAACGCACCCTGAACCTGCCCCGTTGGATCTTTGTATGACCATTCAATAGCAGCTAAATCGATTAACCCCGGCGGAGGGCCAATGTCCGTCCCATAAGCCCGAGAATTGATGGATCCATTAGTGAATGCGTCACGGCGGTCTGCGCTAGCACCAGAATCCATACCACCTACGACTGCCGAATACTGGCGCGGTTGGGGGGATGATGCGGGGAAGAAAGAACGATCCTCTCCCGAATGTTTTGAATCTTCTTGTTCTTCAAGTATGCTCGATGACCTTGACCCTTGCTGCTTTTCAGCTGCCTCACGACCTGGCACATTCCCGGTTTTCATAGACGCCTCGGTACGGCGTCTAGCAATCCAAGAATCACCATTGTTAAGGACCCCATCAAAACTCGGGGTGTATCCAACCTTTGTCCGAGGGGAAGCTTCGCGAGGCGACATCGCAGGTGCCTGCAACGATGAAAGAGAGGGTTTCCGCGGAATGCCTAGAGTTGATGCTTCTACAAAAAGAACACGCGTCAATGAAAGATCGGAGCCCTCACGATGGGCATTACCTGTCGGCCCTGTTGCGCTGTCTCGACGCTTGAGACCTCCAAAACGCTCTCGCAAAGGACTGTTGGCAGATGCTGCGGAGTTATGCGCCAGCCTTGGACGTTCGAGGCCGGAGGTTGTCAATGGTGAGATGTAATCCGCAGATTGACTTGCACGGCGACGAAGTTCTGAATTCAAAGGCCCTGCAAAAAGCTAAGTCCTTGTAAGCACACCTGAAAATGGTTACATAGTATGCGCAGCAACAGACTTTCTTCTCCGCTTCAGTCATTTCACGAAGGGCTACAGGTTCTGCACTTGCATCACGAACGACACCTTCCCATCGCTCAACTTCCAATCCAAGGCCGCCTTTACCTCCACCCTCCTGATAAATTCTAAGCAACTCGTCCTTAGAGTACCGGAAAGGATGCACTTCATCGTTACGCTCAGTAGCTGCTGGAGGGGTCGCAGATACAAGTGCAGAATAGGTCGAGTGACCCGAAGCTGGAATAGCATTGGACGGGGGAGGTGAAGGTGGAAGTTGGGATCGCGGTTGATGCTTTGTGCGCATCCATTCAGGTCCAAACTGCATGGTGGTGGTGGACATTTTGAATAAGCTAGAGGCTGGCTCGAGATGTGGTGAGTTGAGAAATTTAGTGGCCCGCGATAGTTCACACGTGCAAAATATTCCATTCAGCGTGGGTATTTCATCTTTAGGGCAAGTGTACAGAATAAGGTGCTAAGTACCAGGTTCAACTCATCTTCACCCGCCACACCGACGTTGGCAGACCTAAGACTCCATGTTGAGTTCGTTTCCAAAATGGGCAGTTCAGACTCACGTTGTAGCTTGCGCGCGGTCGGAAGAATAAAGGCGACCAAGAAGATGACGCCAAACGCGAGGCAGACTCCACAAACCATGTAGTACCCATCCGTTTCCGTCACACAGATGCCATTGATATCTTTACAAAGTGCCTTCCCATGGTCCGATACGCATTCCGTAACTGAGGCATTACGGTCAGCCAGAAAGGTAGAGGGGAAAGAGAAAATATATTTTTACCCTGCACAGCAATGGCGGCTTCAGGAACTTTACAGGTTGCGACACTGAAAAGATCGATTCCTGAGGATGTCGTTATATTGCGTCCTTGTTTTTTAAAAAAGTTAACGCCAACCTTTGAGAACAAACCATTTGGGCCACGTGCCTCCCATATTGGTAAAGGTATTTAAAAGCTGAAGGAAGTTAGCAAGTTACCATCGTTATTGGGAAACGAAGTTACCGTCATATATGTCCCACCAATGAGCGGATCTGAAACTCGGGTATGGAATGCAGAGATCCCAACAAACTGCACAGTCCTGGTTGAAAGAAGGATATTACATAACATAGGTGAGCGTGGTCGAGAGGGAACTCACGAAGCAAAGGAGGACAACACGGTATGAAGTATAAGAAAGATGAAGAAACCCGTCGAGATAGGCGGCTTGGGAAACCAGTAGACGATCAGGGTCGAGATAAGAGAGAAAACAAGACGAGGCCAGAAGGCATAAATCCACGGTCTAAGGGGTCGATCGCCCCTTGACCACTTCGCAGCTAGCCAGCCACCCATTATTTGGAAAGGAAAGTCAATAAGAACGACCAGGGCAAGATCCTCGCGTTTGAAGCCTTTCTCAACAAGTTTAAGGCCGCTAGCTGCATCATTAGCTGCGAAGCCAACCTTCGCAAATAAATGCAAGACTATGAGAAGTTGAACATCTGCCAAAGCAAATTTAAGGCTTGAATGTCAAAAATAAAGGAAGGAATACGTTTTAATTGGCAGATAGTCCATATGGTCTTGTAAACAGCTTTGATGCTCATGTCTGCATCGCTTGCGGGTTCTTTGTCCTGGAAATGATCAGCCACTCAAGGATATAATTAGGCAGTGCTTCCCGTACCTCTTTCTTAAATAATACGAGCCAGAGAGTCACAGCATAGCAGACGATGCACCAAAATCGCAAATATGCTGTCAGGGTAAGGTGAGGTACCCCCCATTTGTGGCTATATGAAAATTAAACTCGAAAGTCTTTACAAACACGACGAGGCACCTACGCAAAGGCTTCACTGTTGAAGGCCAGGAACACCGTAAACGAAGCGAAAAAGCCTGTGTTTAAGCCGATAGTCTGGCAGGTGGAGGCATAAGAAAGACAATCTTGAGAAAGGAGTGTCAAAGCCCAGCCTGGTGATGTGAGAAGATAGTATATGGGAGTGACGAGATTTTTACCGTCAACAGCGATATCTATAGAGTAGGGGGGTGGAATGAAAGAAAGAAAGAAGGTTTTATCAAGAACGACGAACCTTGCGTGGCGGAGAACATCACAAGCAAAGTAAAGACCGTGGTAAGTTCGGCTACATTATTTGCTGGCTGTGTAATAATTGTCAGATACTTGGAAGGACCTTGGATGGATAAGACTTGCATCATCCATCAACCTCTGGACATTAAGTGATATGTATAGCATTAATGAGCCGACAATTAGCTGCATGGGTACAATCCACGATTTGCGGCGGCCAAAAGATTTGAAAAATACTGAATCTACGATGGGTGACCACAATAGTTTAAGGGAATACGGATAACTTGAGAGGGCGAATGTCGCTAATTGAGAGTAGGATAGGTGTTCCTTAAGCAGGAAGGGAACGGAACCTACATAAAAGTTGGCGTTAGCATGAGGTAAAGCTGCTGGTTATGCAAAGGATAGCTCACCCAACGCGAGACCAAGCTGATTGATAATGACGGGTTAGCGGAAGGATTTAGAATGGTCAAAGCGTGATATCTTACAGGCACGCCCTGTAACAAATCTAGAAGAAAGACGTGAGTCAATCAAGTAAAGGGGAAACAGGCGACGCACACAAAACACATAATAATACCATCCCCCGCCTATCCTTCCCAGATATCGGACGCTTTGACACGTCTTCCGCATCAGATACCATTGAATCATCGTCATGGAACGCCCGCGCTGACCGCAGCCGCTCCTCTTCGTTAAGGAGTGTCAATTCTACATCGTCTTCCTCCTCGTCGCCCATGTTAGGACGAGGCGTCCTTGGCGTTCGAGGGGATATATGAATGCTATTCAATGAAGAGGTGACAGCCATCGGTTCCCTGGAGGTGCCGGTTCTCATAGCCCAAGTACGAAGTTGTTGACCCTAATTCCCAAGATTATGATTGCTGCACTGGCATGCGTTGCTCACCGCACAATTATTTGGACAACGGAGTGGAATGAGAGTGAATAAAAAACACGTCAAGTGATTCCACGTGGATCCAAAACGCGAAAATCGAGCGTGAGAAAGTCTCCCGAGGGAACACATTTTTTAAGGACTTACCAAGTACTTAACGTATGTTGAAAATCGAAAAGCGCATCGTCAGCAGACTTCCTACATACATCGGAGTCGTAGAAACAAGACGACTTATATCGGCCCCTAGTCGAATGAACGAAATGCCTCCTCTCTCAGCAATTTTACGTGAATTACAATTGAGTGATGGACATAAAAAAATCTTAAGGCTGTTCAAACAAATTGGTATTTACTGGAAGAACCCGGCAGCTCAACAGCCAGTTGTGGAGAGCAAGGTCGTCGTCGTAAATTGATACCAAGATTGTTCCAGTTGAGTTCAGATAGACTTTTAGGATTGCTAGCCTCCCCACCCAGCCCTCCTGTAATACTATGTAAGTACAAGTCGCCAATAGCATTGGGAATGCCGAAGGCTCTCGTGATAGTGGCTTTCCTCTCCTCGTACCCCAAGCGTACCAAAGAATAAGACATCTGTCGCATCCGCGAGGCACTCAGACCAACATGCTTGAGAAACCGTAGTGCTATTATTGACAATGTGAAAGGAAGTTTTGAACATAGTGGTGCATTTTGCATGCGACTGCGAACGAAGTTTTTTTTTCCAGATCTAGAGGTTCTTGACGAACACTTCGTGACATCCAAATGATCGTTGCAGGACGTCAAGCAGGGCGTGGCCACTGAAACGGGAAGCTTGTAAGTTGTCAGGCTGGCAACGGGAGACTAACTGGATGCAGCAACCCTGGACAGCCAAAACTTATGTATCAACTGGTACAATGGAAAACCGTACTCATTGTACCCCCAAGCCTATACAGAAGTCATTTCTATCTCAGGTCATCACAAGGTCATCACTCAAAGTAGATAAACGAACCAACAGCGAGACGTTTGATGTTGGAAACAATGACTTTCCAAGTTTCAACACACGTCGTTCTTTCTGGCATGTTGGAACTATATTTTATACTTATTTCTATACTTATATATATATGTAGCGGGAAGCTTTCACTTGACTTTCTGCCATTGCAGAGATCGCGACATCGCTGAGAAAAGAGGACAAGTTGACAGTCAACTGGAGAAACTCACATCAAGTAGACGATAGATAATTACAAAGGTGCAATTGGAGGATATTCAGTGTGTATTTCGTTCGCCCCTAATACCCTAACAAATTGTCGAGGAAGAAGAGAGGTCCGTGCGGAATTTACACCAGTGGTTGTTTGGTTTTGAGAGGAGAGCCAATCAAAACGAACTTGGTTGTATTGTATTTCCATCACTTTCACCCGCCACATTCACCCTTTTCCTCACTTACCTCTCCTTACGTCCTTTAAAAACACTATCATCATGAGCGGACATGACAATGAGGACCTTATTGACTACGAAGACGAGCACGATGTTCCAACTGGCGGCGCCACAACTACGACCAACGGGGGTGCCCCAGCTGACGCAGAAGCAAAAGACAAGAAAAACTTTTCAGGCATCCATTCAACCGGTTTCAGGTCAGTTCTGCGCACGTTCGATCAAGTATTCATGTCTTACGGCCCCCTTATTTCCAGAGATTTTCTTCTAAAACCAGAATTGGTTCGCGCCATCAGTGACCTTGGATTTGAGCATCCTTCAGAAGGTGGCTAACTTGCTGTTAATCCCCGGAAGCTTTCTGATTTCTTGCAACGAGCACAGTCCAGCAAGAATGTATTCCACAGGCCGTTTTGGGCATGGACGTGCTCTGTCAAGCCAAATCCGGCCACGGAAAGACCGCCGTTTTCGTCCTTGCTACTTTGCAGCAGCTCGAACCTGTCAATGGCGAGGTCTCTGTTTTGGTCCTCTGTCATACACGGGAACTTGCTTTCCAAATCAAAAACGAATACACTCGCTTCGCCAAGTACATGCCCGATGTCCGCGTCAGCACCTTCTATGGCGGCACTCCTGTAACTAAGGATACTGAAATTCTGCGCGACAAAACCAAATGCCCACATATCGTTGTTGCCACACCTGGTCGATTGAACGCTCTTGCTAGGGATAAGGCCCTCGACGCGAAAAACGTGAAGCATTTTGTTCTCGACGAGTGCGATAAAATGCTTGAACAGCTCGGTTAGTCTTGCGAATTTGGCGCTCACATATCATCCATCGTTTCATTCCACCAATTACCTGATCTTGGATATCGTTTACCGGCTTTTCTTGGCCATTGTGATATTCTGGATCATGTTCGATGGGCGGGAATCGGGATCGTTGCGAAGTCCCGAACGTAGAGATAACCTACTCGAGGCCCCGACACTTGATCTTAGGATTCCCACCCGCGTCTACCTGCACCCATTACGCAAAACCTTATTGTTTTCCAAAATTCTTCTTGTCCCTTCTCTTCTGCTGCCCCGTATTTCTTCGACCTTCTTATCTAATCTCGACATCGTCTATTAGACATGCGCCGCGACGTGCAAGAAATTTTCCGAGCGACACCCCACCACAAGCAAGTCATGATGTTCAGTGCAACTTTGGCGAAGGACATTCGGGCCACTTGCAAGAAATTCATGGCGAATGTACGTTGACTCCGGTTCAACCTTTGAGTATTGTTAATCACATCTCTTTTTTTCATACAGCCTCTTGAAATTTTCGTCGATGATGAAACGAAATTGACGTTACACGGCCTTCAGCAGCACTACGTCAAACTCGAGGAAGTTGGGAAAAACCGGAAGCTCAACGAATTACTGGATTCTCTCGAATTTAATCAGGTAGCCTGCTCTTTTATTTCTTGCATGTGTAAATGTTCTTATCCTCACGGAGGTCGTTATCTTCGTTAAATCCGTCGCTCGTGCCATTGAGCTCGACAAACTGCTTATTTCTTGCAATTTCCCCAGCATTAGCATACATTCTGGACTTCAACAGGAGGAACGGTTCGTGTTTTGGCTATCTCGCGTTTCACCCACCCCAATATCTGAATATCTTATATAGGATCAGTCGCTACACGGCGTTCAAGGCGTTCGAAAAACGCATCTTAGTCGCGACCGATATTTTCGGTCGCGGCATTGATGTGGAGCGTGTCAATATCGTCATCAACTATGATTGTCCGCCTGATGCTGACAGTTATTTGCATCGTGTTGGGTAGGTTTTCATTCGTGTGGCACATTTTCGATGCTTACATATGTCTCAGACGTGCTGGTCGATTTGGGACCAAGGGTCTTGCAATCACATTCGTTTCTTCGGAAAGCGATCAGCAAGTTATGGCTGCCATCCAGTCCCGGTTCGAGGTTGCGGTACCAGAGCTGCCAGACCACATTGACCCTGCAAGTTACAGTATGTATCAATTCCCAAGCCTTTCAACAATTCACTTATCTTTTCCTCAGTGACATCGTAGATTCGATTTTTCTCTTTGTCTCTATATTATGTAGTGGTCTGAATTACCATGTAGTCTGTATGAATCTGGCTGCTTTAGTATCGAGTATTGACGTCACAAACGGTATCACATGACCATACGATTTGTGCTTGGAACCGAAAAGTTACATAGTCCTAAGTCGTGCTTGTAACTAACTCCACACCGCTGACAAGGACTGATTCGAGGTTGATGAAGAGGAAATTCGGACAACCCTCGTTCCCAACTCTGTACTTTCGCGATGGTATTCTTTCGATCCCAGGCTACACATTTGAGAAGGTCTGTTTCGTCCTCAAAATACAACATGGGCAACCATTTTATGCACGAATTAGGCTGTACCTTGGCAAGATACGGGAAGCATGACGATTTTAGCTGAAGGGAATAGCTTGAAGGATGGCTCTAACATCCTTGCAAAAATTGCCCCTTCCCAGTCCAATGGGTCAATGTGTCTAGAAAGAGAAGCGCACATGTGAGGCTCCAGAACTCGAAGGGAGTGTATACTTACTGAAGGATTCATTTCTGTTTCAAATCAGCTTGGGGAAGATGGCAAACTCTTTGGAAGGCTACAGTACTGCTCTTCGTATGATTGACTTCTTCAAGATTCCCCGCGAAAGTGGAGATTGTGTCGTCCTAGTGCTAGTTCATCCAGGACTCAATTTACTTGGCCGTTACCTTCCCGCTTCAAAAGTGAACGATCTCCTCCTTGCAGACATCTCTCGAGTGAGGCCAACCGGACATGGAGATTTCACAATGACTGGTACTGGGGATCTCGGTTTAGTTGAGGAAATGGAAGCTTTTGATATCATGGACTTGGCCTCATTCCTTGAGTACGTGAGTTCAAATATGAAACTCTCTTTTTGCTGACGACAGATTTAGATTCTCAATACAAGCCACCCATTGTTTGGAGGTTTTACATAAGTAATTCATTCCTTTGCCTCGACGGTCTCCTAAGCAATCGCTAATATACCCAATAGGGCCGGAGTAGTGCACCGTGAAGGTTGTTAAAGAAACTGATCAGAAGATGTTTTTTCTAATCAACCTCGTAGTGCGAGCAAACGCATTTCATCTGAATTCACATTCTGGGTTCGTCCGTTTGGTTCATTTCGGCAATCGTGCGGTTTCGTTGGAAAACTTTGGATCACCTTCTTCTCTTGTATTACGGGCTTATGAGGAAGCGGAAAAGCTCAAAGTCAAGGAGGCGTTATGCTATCTTGCGCCTGAGCAAACGGGGAGCATCGAAACCATGACACAGGACCATCGGACGGATTTATATTCTCTAGGGATCTTATTTTGGACATTGCTCGTCGGTCGAGGACAAATGCCTTTTGAAGGTGGTGCGCTCGAACTTCTTCATGCCATTGTACAGAAGCGACCCATGCCCGTGCACGAGGTCCGGCGCGACGTGCCTCAGGTTCTCGCCGATATCATTGACAAGGTATCCTTTCCGTTTCCATAATTTGGGAGGAACTGCTTAAAGTTTGTGCACCAGTTATTAGCTAAGAATCCCGATATGCGATATCAAAGCGCATATGGACTCAAAAGGGATTTGATCGAGTGCCAAAGACGTCTTTTGGCGACCGTTTCTTCCACTTCAGACGAGTCTTCCGAGGCAAGGAAATTTCCGTCGACGCACAAAAAAGCGTATCTTAACCTAGATGTAGCTCATCCCATCTTTTGAAATTGCGCTGGAGGACCGATTCATGGTACGCCTGCCCGTTATATCTGGCAACGTTCTCTAAGGATGGGACTTATAGGAATTTACAATGCCAATTGCCTTGGTATGTTAGCCTTCCTTTCAGCGTCCGACCAGCCCTGACAGCCATCAAGTTTGGTCGCGAAAAGGAGCTCGAGTTGATTCGGAACGTTAGTGAGTGCCAGTTCCCGCTGTCCATTGATCCAGACTGCTTAGGTTATCAACGAGTCCGCAATGTTTCAACAAGCTTTTCTGGGCATTTCTCTGCTACCAAAGCGCTTTCCGCAAGTGGGTCTGGCTCCACCGGTAACCTTGACGATGGCGTGCAATCAGTGTCTTCACGAAGTGAGCCATTACACACCGTCCATGACAGGCGATTATAACCCCAGGACGTTACTAGCCTCAGACTCTCCAGGTGTTGACTATTCAACGTCACCATCGCTCAGCCCTTCGTTACATTCGGGAGATGGGTTACGAAAGGTTATGATGCGCAGCCGAAGTCGGCTTTCTCGAACGCAGTTCATCCTGGTTGTTGGCCCTCCAGGGTAGGTCCAACGTCGCATAGTTATTCTCTCTAACTTTCCATTAGTATCGGCAAGAGTTCGATGGTCCTGGCAAACCAAGCTAAATGGCGATGTGAGTTTTAATCTATATCCCGGACTATTGACTGACATTTCATCCAGCCCACGGTCTCTGGGGCCAAGCCAAATTCCAAAGTGCCGATTCTGCACCTTTTGCAGCCTTGGTAATTGAAACCCTTTCCCTTACCGCATGGTGCTCCATTCAAATCTTTCATGACAGTTGGGATGCTTATCTTCAGTCCTACGGCAATTGATGGTTTTCCACACCGACCTGCATAGGTTTGTTAATGCCCTACGGGAACGCCTTGGACCACAACTCCAAAATGTGCCCCTGCTTTACCAAGGAACTCCTGAGCTCAAAGATGTATTGGCGTTGTTTGACATCCACCTAGAAACACCACAAGAGCCTCTAAATACAGGAGAGCTTCGTGCCAGGTTTCAATCTTTGGTAGAGACTGTTTTCACGGTCATCGCGGAGACCCGTTTATTTGCCCTCTTTCTTGATGACCTCCATGAAGCTGATCGATCGTTGAGTATTTCATTAGACCTCAAGCGTCGTTAAGCTGACCACTTTGTGTAGGACGATAGATCTCATCTCTACGCTGGTGAACTCACGGAGTCGCATGGTTTGTTAAACTTGTTTTGTCCTGTAATTAACATAACTAAAAGGTGATGGGCAGCTGGTTTTCGCGACGTTGCGATCAGATAAGAGGTGTGCTACGAAGTTTTCTAGGCTGCTAACCGTCTAAAAAAATTATAGTGAAATCGTTCAACGCGTCATGGACATGTTTGGGCCCCATTCACGACCCACTTGGATCACCGTGGAACCTTTGACCTTCTCTGCAATATCTTTACTAGTTTCCAAAACACTACATCGATCCATCGAAGATTGTATTCCTCTATCCCACTTTGTTTTCGCAGCTTCCTCAGGAAACGCATTTTCAGCGCGAAGCATTTTGACAACCCTGCAGCGCCAGAACCACGTAATTTCCCCCGTCTTCCGTTTCCGTTTTGCCACTGAAAAAAGTCTCCCAGATTGTATTCAATTGGGAGCATAATCATTGGGTGTATGTGTCATGATGCGAGATGGCAACCAACTTACCCTTCATCAGGTATAACATGTCAGGGATTGAGGGCAGCCTGGCCAACCAGAAAGTTTCAGATCCTATCGACCTCACATTTTTGATTACTCACATGCGAGAACTTCCTGAGGAAGCCAGGAAATATCTGTTATGGGCAGCCTTCTTTGGTGAAACGTGAGTGGTAACGTTAATCATTATTACAGTCGTCGATTCACACCCTCCAGTTTCAAAGTCACTGAAGTGGCTTTGATGATGGATTGGGAAGACTCAAGTGGAAATGGCGGCGGAAACGAAGATGTCATCGGCGACATGTGGAACCTTCATAAAGCAGTTTCAACCCTTCGCGAGACGGGTCCAGGAAACACGCATAGATCTATGCGGGGACTCCAACTGGCCTTGACAGAAGGATGGCTTATAACAAGGGCTAGAGATATGTGTAGCTTCGCCCACGATAGATACCGACAAGCTGCGCAAGCAGAAGCTGAACGCCTTCCTTCAGAGGCGATAGCCAAGATGTCTTTCAGGGTACGAAGAATGGAAAATGGACGAGCGAAACGCTAATGCATCGACAAACAGATTATCCTCATGATGCTGCACGAGACACCGATAGACGTCTACCGGATCGCGGAACATGCAAAGCGGTGCGTTTTGGAAGGACTCGTGATGGGCCAAAACTCACCCTTGGGCGAGAAAGGTGTTTAAATCTTCTTCACGACCATCCGAAACGGGATGAATTGCTGGATGTCTTGATCGATGCTGGCGAATCTGCATGGGCTCGTGGTGCTCACGAGGTAAACCCGTTCTGTTTGTCAATCTTGTCACCCTGCTGACTTCCTCACTCAGCTAGCCATTCAGTCTTTCGTTAGCGCAAGGACCCTTCTCCGAGACGATGCATGGTCCGAAAATCCACGCAAGGCATTCAATCTCCTCTCGCGCCTCGCCGCGTGAGACAGTTCTTCATTAGTCGTGGCGAGTTTTAACTGACATTGGCGACTATTTCCAGTTTATTCACTTGGAAGGGTATGGGGGACCATGATCTCAAGTGTAACTGACAAACTATTTGTTCGCAGGAGATCTGGAAGCGTCCGATTCTATTCTGAGCGAGTGCCTTTTACATAGCAGACAGCCAGAAGATAGGGCAAACATCCTCCGATTGCGATCTCGCAATCACTGGTGGAGAGGAGCTTTTTCAAACGCCCTGAACGACACGCTGTTGGCTCTGAAAGTTCTTGGTATCGAGGTCAATATGTCCCCAACGCGAAGGCAAGCCGAAACGATGTTCGAAGAAGTCAAGAATGAAATACTTGCGGTTGGTTTCGACGAGATCCTCATGATTCCAAGAACCACAGATACCAGGATAGAATTGGCTGTGACCTTGTTGAATGATGTTGGTAAGGTTTCACTTGCACTGCCATTAAGTATATACTACAAAGATTCTTGAACAGGCATTAATGCATATTGGAATCCATCACCCTACTCATTTGGAGACGTTATTGGTCTGACGGTGCGTAATGTGGATACCTTGCTGCTTTCGAAATTTCGCTCAAAGTTTTGCAAGACAATTCAACTGGCTCTAAGGTGCCCATCACCAAGTTTGTTATCTGAAACCATTTTTTTAAACACGTATTTGTAGATCTGGGATGTCACCTGGGACAGCCCTGGGTTTCTTTTGGGCTTTGGGAGGTGCGTTCCGATGGCATCTCGGAATTCATTCATTACCATATTTCACTTTCTTCAGAGCGAAGAACTCTCTATCGATTCTCAGCCGATCTTGCAAAGTTGGCACTGCGGATTGCTGAGCGACATGGTGGCTCCGGAGAAAAGTGGTGTGTGCCATTTAAAATGCCAGCTCCTGGTCAGACTGATGGAGCAGCAGCCGAGCGCAAGTCCTTTTTTGTTCCATGATTTCTGGCTTCGACAATGTGCACATCCGAGCAAATCTTCCTCGTTTGGAGCAAGCCGTGAAATATGGAAATAGTTCTGGCGATCGGTAAGATACTGATATTCTTATGAGCACGCCCGCATAACATCAGCTCACAGGATTTACACGAGCCTTGCCAGCATACATACAATTATTACGAAATTCTATGTTGCCGAACACCGTACGTATCAACGATCAGTTTTTGAAATTTCTCGCCTTCATGGATTTTACAGTCAGCGAGCTTGTTGTTGCTGCCGAAGAGGTATGAATACCCTGTTTTGGATGCCATCTATTATTTACCCTCCGCAATCTATAGTGTGTCAGCGACGTTAAGGTCTTGACTTCAACAGGCGAACATCTGATTCTTGCAACAGGTAGGTAGCGCGTCAAATTTCTTTCCACTTTCTTTATTTATGACCACCCACCACCCCAATTTGATCCAAATAGCAATTTTGAATTGCGTACGTGCTCTCGGCGGCTATACTTGTACTGACACAATCCAAACCCTCTTCGACACCGATACTTTCGTGGAAAGTAAATTTCTCGAACAAATCCACAAATCTCCCAGAAATTTATCCTTGTCCCTTAACTGGTATGTCCCATCTTTGTGCCTTATTTCAACTAACCCTGAGTATGCATCATTTTAGTTATGATTCATTTAAGGTGTGTACTGTTACTCAAGACATGAAGACAGCTCAGGAGGTGAATGATTTTGTTTTAAGGTGGTTGCTTATTTTTCTCTCGGCCATGTTAAGGAGGCAGCATCTCTTGGATTCAGTATTTATCAGGCAAGAGATGCCCATCCCAAGTAAGGAAATCTTTTTGGGCAGAGAATTGAGTATCGGGAAATAAACTCCATGCAGTCATAGGCACATTCGTTATGCCCTTTTCTTCCACAGCCTTGCATTAATTGCTTGCGTCCGAAATGATTTTGTAGCCGGCGACCAACGTACTGCTTATGTCGCTCAAGTCAAGGCGAACCAATGTTATATTCGAAAGTGAGAAAGTTTTCTCTATCTTCAATCGCCACTGTTGTTAACGTTAACTGGACTCCAGGTGGCTGTCTTCCAGCCCTGTAAATGTCAGTACGTGGGTTACCCTGATTGTAAGTCCTGCCCTCCTCGAGAGTATATGACCAGATTCAACTTTCCGATAGGATGCGGAATTAGCCGCGCTGTCGGGAGCTCCGGATGCATTCAAACTTTACGATATGGCAGTTAAGTAAGTGCTGTTCAATTTTTAAAATGCCATACCCCAGCATCTCACCTTGATAGGCTCTCTGTTAACAATGACTGGTTAACAGAGGAAGGGTGGTGTTTGTATCTTGTAGGTCAAGATGCTTGATGCTCGTAACAGGATTGTCTCTTATTGTCCTTAGCAAGGGTCCCATTTCGTGAGATGCGGTGTGGAGGGTTTGGGGCTCGAATTGCAACGCCGTGGTATTTCCAGGCATGCGCAATGGGGCGCTCAAGGAATTGTGTAAGGCAAAATTTTATTACCTCCATGATTTACCTCACGCCCACCAGTAACTATCTTACAGCCGCATCAGGTGGACATGTTCAAAATCTGCTGAAGAAACCGATCTTTTCGTTAGATGTTGCTGTCCAAACAGAAGCAGCAGTCAGTTTCGATTCAACATCATATGCCATCGGCAAGATGGGCACGGACGCGCACGACGACCAAGAATCCACTCTAAGTGCAACAGATTTAGCTTCTATTCTGAAATGGAGTAAAGATATCTCAAGCGATATCAATCTTTCTTCAGGTTGGTTGTCAAATTCATGTGATTCTTGCCTTCGTCTAATTTTTTTTACCAGCTTTACAGCGCTTAACCGAGATTGCCACTGGTTTATTTTTCCATGCAACCTGATATCTTTGAAACTCATTCTAACCCATAGAAACATCCGGCTCGCAAAACACATGTGGTATGCTGTTCCTCTTGTCAATACGGCAGTCGTCTTACGGATTCATGATTACAGTTGTCATAGCTCGAGAGGCAGGAGACTATACAGTGGCAACGAGCATGATTCCTCCAGAATTATGTCAAGTCCACGAGTAGGTTTCTCAGAATCGCATGGATTACTTTTCCATAACACCTTTATATAGAAACCCTAAGCGCATACGGACGATCGGCGATCCTCTTCAAAAGGCGATCATACAGTATAGTCCGTTTGTCCCTGCCATTCTTATTAGAAGAAAAACTTATATGTGAATTTCTTCTTCGCAGCACTGAACTCCAAGGAGCGCGTGTACTATGATGATGCCTCCTTGGATTCTCGATTTTCTTCTGAAGCTGGTCAAACCCCCCATCGCTCGGTGATATGCCTTCCAATCTTTAGTAATCGTGGACAGACTTTCGGCGCTGTTTACTTCGCTTCCAAATACCCCTTCTCCCGAAATACAGTGACGATTTTGACACTTCTATGTCAACAAGCTAGCATCAGTATTTCGAACGCCCTTCTATTTCGTTCAGTCCAGGCAGGCACGAGAGAAAACCTAAAGATGATCGCTACCCAAAAGGAAGCCCTGGAGGCAGCTAGGAAAAGTCGCGAGGATGCACTGAAAGCAACGAAGGTTAGTTCCATCTGTGATATAGTAATACCAGTTTCTGATCCCTCTACTAGATCAAAAGCAACTTCTTAGCATCTATGAGTCATGAACTAAGAACACCGTTCAGGTAAATCCACGTCATCCATCCTGAGGCATGTGACTCAAGTGTGTTCAGCTCATTTTATGGCCTGCTTGATCTCCTCAGTGGGACAGAATTGAATCCAGGACAGAGCGAAATCGGTGTGTATTCACTTGGCCCGCTGGTTTTTGCAGCCTGCTAATTGTGCCCTAGTACAAACCGCCAAACAGTCATGCGAGCTTCTTCTCAAGGTTTTCTTTGTTCATCTCCCTTCAAACGCTGGCTTATTCACAGGTATCCTGTTTCAAGATCATAGATTCTATTCTCGACTACAGCAAGTTAGAGGCATCAGGTACGTCTTTCTTTCAACTTACACGCCCTCTTGCGATCTGACACTCTGATTTAGCCGTTAAATTAGAGCCCAGTGGATTTTTAGTCGAGGCATGTCATTCCACAGATATTCTAATGTCACGGTGTTTACCTTCCAGCCCTTACATCCAGAACATCATTGCTGTGGGTCGCGAAATTCTCATGGCCTAATTGTTTCATATTCAACCCTCTCAGGATTGCATGGAGCTGTTGCTGCCAATGGCCGCAAAAAAGCTCGACTTGTCGTTCAACATTGATCCGGATGTGCCAGCTTGTATGACCTAACTCTCGCTTCATCTTTACTTGATCTAACAGATATCATTAACAGGGGTTTATGCGGATTATGCTCGAATTCGACAAGGTATAATTTTTGGAAGCTACAGTTTTTCCTGAACTTATTGGCGTACCAGTCCTCATGAACCTCATCGGAAATGCGGTTAAATTTACTGCAAGTGGATGGGTCCGAGTAACGTGTTATGTCGATGGTGTTCCGACTGCATCAATGGACGAGGTCCATCTTAAATTCCAGATACAGTGAGCATGCCCATCCATGTCGATACAAACCTCATCCCCTTCCAGGGACACTGGGATAGGACTTTCATCGAGTGATGTCGACTTGCTATTTGTTCCTTTCCAGCAAGCAGATGTAAAGCTCCCAGCCTTCTATGTCATGAAGCATCTTTGAAGTTTTGCTCCTTCCTAGAATTCGTCTACCCGCCGTTTTGGAGGCACTGGCTTGGGTCTCTCAATATCTCGCCAACTTGTCAAGTTGATGGGTGGTGTCATTGGGGTAACCTCAGAACCGGAACATGGGTCCATCTTTTGGTTTACCATCCCTGTCAAGACATATTCAGCGCCAGAATCAATTAAGGTGGATTGATTTTATTACCCTCGCACTGCTGATATACTGACAATGTTCATAGTACACGCAAGATATCGAACAAACCCGTTCTGTTCTACTTGCTCCTCGCCCACTCCGGATCCTCGTATGTTCGGGATCTGATGCCACACTGGGACTTCTCAAGTCGATGCTTGCGGGATTTACCGTCATACCGGTGTCTTCCATGGAAGACACTCATGAGCATCTGCGGTCATATTCGAACGATGATACCGTTCTTGACTTTGTGATATTGGATGATCAATCTGAAACTCGTGTAGATGATTTAGCGCGTTCTCTGCATTCACTGCATACAAGGCCATTCAAGGATACCAAAATCATCCATCTGTATACCCCGACTACTAGTACCTCTGGCCACGCTATATTTGCGAATAGCACAATTCCTGGAGTCGCAAAGATGACCAAGCCGCCTAGACTGGCACGATTGTTACAGACGCTGGCAGACCTCAACAACCTACCCCATCCAATGGTTTCCCATCAACCCTCCGAAGTCAGAAAAGCCATCGAGGACCTGGAAAATGCTCAGCGCACCCTTTACGGTCATGTCCTCATTGCAGAAGGTAAAGCTTGTGGCGATGTCCTATGATGCACTGATTTTCAATCAATTCACTCTTAGACAATCCCATCGCACAAAACCTGCTCGTCAAACAACTGCAACGATACAATCTTGAGGTCGTTGCGACGAACAACGGGGAGGAAGCTATTAAAGGTAGGGACAGCTTTAAGCACTGTTGGTGTTAATCATTATCCATGATTATCAGAATGGCAAGCACATGAGCCCGGTTATTTCAGTGTTGCTTTGTTCGATCACCGTCTGTGTTCTAGTCCTGAATAATTGTGCATTCACTTACGTCAGCTAAACTAGATATGCCTATTTGTGATGGAGTAGAAGCTGCCAAGAGGCTACGTCTTTTGGAGAGCAAGCAAAATGCACCAGTCATGCTTCCAAGTAATTATTTTTCAAATTACTTACACGCGCTGCTCACCGATAACTTGATCTAGTCATCGCCCTAAGCGCGGATGCTCAAGATTCGACAAAGAAACTCTGTCTGAGTGCTGGCATGAATGCATTTTTCAGCAAACCCCTCAAGAAAGGTTCGTCGCTGTTAGCATTGGTGCTTGCTACTTTAACCTCCGAGCTTCTTAGTTGACCTCGCGTCGCTGATGTCCATGTTTGGTCCCATGCCAAGTGTACTTTAGGACTACCCCTTTTTTCATCATTTCACTTGTAATTTCTTGCTGGGATTTAGTATTGTGTCTTGTTATATAAGTTTTAAGAATGTCTGGAATTGCAAAATAATAAACGAATCGCGGGTTTAGGCTCCCACTGGTTCTCTCCGTGTACTCTCGAACCTGCGCGAAGGACGAACTAAATGAAAAGCTCCAGGACTTGCGAGGATAGCCAGCAACGTTGTGATGCGACATTTCTTCCAGGATAGATGGATGGCAGTATTCTTGTATTGTACAGCTAAAAGAAACATACAGGTCTAACTAATTATCTGGACCCAGAACGAACCTTTGACTTCGTGTAACAAGCCAACAAATTGTAATTTTCACGAGTCACCGCCCAGCATGGGGATAAGGTGGTGGCGGATATTGGCTGTATTGCGTTTGTGATTGCGCCTGCATTGCTTGGGCATGAGCGCGGGCTTGAGCTGCCTGAGCTGCCGCCGCCATGGAGTCTTGGTTATACATTTGGTGCGGGCGATACTGATTTGGGTGAACATGCTGTGGGGGTTGGCCCTGTTGTGCTTGATGGTATTGCGGGGCCTGATGGCCATGGGGGTGGGGAAAGTTGAAAGCTGGAGGAGGCATTGATCCAGGGGTTGTGTTCAAACCGAAGGGGGGAGGGGCGACTGTATTGGTGAAGTAGGGATGGGAGAGCGCTTCCGCTGCTGATATGCGCTCGGCAGGGTCAAACTTGAGAAGTCTCTCAAGGAGGTCAATGGCTAGGAAGGCGCAATTAATTCAGGGTGGATTTCCTGGTTTGACATGTACTACCTTGTGGCGATGCCTTGGGCAGGACTTGCTGGAAGGGCATCTTCGGGTACCGAGGGAATTGCTTCATTTGTAATTCAGGCTACTTAATGGGATCAATACCTGTCGACGAAGGAAGTGGGAAGCGAACCGTTTCCTTGAATATCTTCTGAAATTGAGCATCGGAAGGGGTGCCAATAATCCTCATTATCTGCACTAACTGATCTTGGTTTTCGCGTCCTCTGAACAGGGGGGTCCCAGATATCATCTCGGCGAATATGCACCCACAAGACCAGACGTCGATTGAGGTGCTGTATGTCCTAGATCCCAGCAGAACGTCTGGCGCGCGATACCAGAGCGTAACGACCTAGGAGAACGGGTGAATGGCACCAGGATTTGTAGATCACTTTAGCGTACCTCATTTGAGAAAGTGTTGACTGGAACACCAAATGCCCGTGCTAACCCAAAATCGCCCAGTTTCAGCTCTCCTTTGCTATTGATGAGAAGATTTTGAGGTTTGAGATCCCGATGAAGAACCTGATTCTCGTGACAGAAGGCCGTTCCTTTCAATAACTGGAACATAAAGCTCCTGACAGTGTTGGGGTCGAGTGCGCAACGGTCTCCATGTTTCTCCATATATTTTTTGAGATCTTGTTCGCAGTACTCAAATATGAGAACTAGTTTTGTCTCTGTGTGTATCACGTCGTGCAGTCGAACAATGTTAACGTGCTTGAGCTCTTTCATCAAGGATATCTCGCGAATGGCAGTGGATGGTGTCCCTTCTTCAGCGTCAAGGTGAATTTCCTTGAGAGCCACAATCTCATTCGTTGTTCTGGAACGGCCCTTGGATGATGGTGAGTAGTGGTCCTCGAGAATCAGAGTGTTACGTTGACACTCACTTTGAAAACGGTTGCATATGTTCCTTCGCCTGGAGGATAGTCATAAGCAGGAAACTCGGGCGCTTCACCAGTCAACCGACATACCCAACTTTTCCAACTACAGCCGCAAAAGTTAGATCGAGCCATTCTTAGCGGGATAGTCGAGCCTACCTGGATGTAGTTCATAATGGTGGCGGGCGGGTATAGGGAACAATGGTCAGCTTACATGATCTAGTGATTATTTAAACGACCGACTCAAAGGGGATACAAAATAATTAACACTAAGTATTGCCACCGATCTGTAGGAACGTCAAACCAACAAGAACAGTTCAAATCTCGAAAAATATTTGATTTGGAGAACGTATGTTCAGGTATGAGGAATTTTAAAAATTGCTCAGAAACAAGGGTTGCGGGCGAGGGCTTCGGGCGAGGCCTTAACTAAGTGCTACTGACTCTAGTCCACTTGGTCGATCATGTGACCCGAAGGATCTGAAAAAAAAAAGGCTAAGTACTATTAGACATGGCTTCCTCGAAAAAAGTGTCCAGCTTGTACCCTAAAGGGCACCAAGGTCGTCCTCAATCTACCTCGGCAATCGACCAGCCTTCTTTTGCAGAAACCCACCCAATTATTTCTTCCTTTTCTCCAGATGGCACCTTGTACGCATTCGTGACACTGTCCGTTGACAAACACCGGTTGCGCGTTTATAATACCGCGTCAGGACGTGCAGTAGGAGAGTACACTGTCGAGTCAGGTCGCGTTTCCGCTCTGACTTGGAGCACGGTGTCGCAACCCCCCTTGGAATCCAATTCCCCAAGCAGAAAAAGGAAGAAAACCACGGCCGATTCTATCGCCGAAGAGAAAGGAAAACAAAAAGATGTAGGGGTTGTTGTTCTTGGGATTTCTGAGGGCTCGGTTCTATTCTTTTCCCCCGCACAATCGAAAGTCGTGTGTGTGTTGTTGCATCCGACAAGCACCTCTCCCGTCTTGTCTGTGGCTGCTGGACTTACCAACACATCACATATGTGGACCTCCAGTGCTGATGGTTCCATCCGCCTTTGGGATGTGCAAAATAACTCCATTTTGAACAGCTGGAAGCCTGATGATCACATTCCGTGTAGCGCCTTGGCTGCCCGACCTATGGGTGACGACAGTCAGGGAGACCTATTAATTGCTCAGCATCATATTCGTTTGCTTGCCGATGCATCGACATTTGGAGAATCTATTTCCAGCAAACGCCGACCATTGGCAGTCTTCACCGGACATGCGTCGTCCATTAAGACTCTACTATGGGACGAATCAGCGACACCTTCTACACGCTTCTTTTCCACAGCGGAGGGCGATCGCTTCATTTATATATGGGACGTGGAAGATAATCCGACAAGTGAGAACCCTGTCGCTTCTATTTCCCTCGACTCTGCCGTCCGAAGCGTTGCGATTACCCCCTCCGACTCCTTGCCAGCAACTCTGATAGCCCTCTCTGTATCTGGGAAGCTATCATTCATTCCTATACCTCACTCCCTCTCAGCTCTTTCCAAATCTGGGGGGAAAGGACAGAAAGTTCACGCCCTTATCCCTCGTTCAAGTTTTTCAAGTGTTTCCAAATCCCGACCCCTCGAGCCGCCAGTCATCGACCTCGTGTCAATTCCCGGAAATCCAAGAACTCTTCGTGTAGCTCGTCTTCTCAAAGGAACCCAACCCGTATTCGATACACTTGTGAGTTATTTATGAACAGGTCGATAAGCTCCCAATTCACATTCCGTTCCGCTAGTCATTCGATCCTGGAAACCAGCTCCAAGACTTTAGTCTTCGTGACCTCAATGACATTTCCAAGCATGAGCAAGTACAGGTTAGTTTATAGCTCATGTCTCCCGGTCAGGGAATTCTTATTCGTTTATAGCCCGCGCCCAACAAGCGCTATGTGGAACCGAAATCAGTTGGCCTTGGTTCAGGCTTCGATATCGACCAAGGCGACGCAGGCCGCGGACAAGAAGATGTCAACGGGGACCTTCAACTCGATCTGGCTGAAATGTCATTAGGACAACGGTTGAGGGCGGTTACGGAAAATAGGCTCATCGTCGGCTCCGACAGCGATGGTGATCGTGCCGCAAAACACTCTTCCCAACGTGTAAAATCAGCAAAAAAGTCCTCTCGCGACGAAACCTCCATGATTCCAGTCAACTCCCTCACGCGAACACTCATACAAGCTCTGCACTCGTCTGATTCTCGCCTTTTGGAAATGTGTCTCGCTCACTCAGAACCTTTGTTAATTCGGAATACCGTGCGCAGGCTACCACCACAATTGGCCGTACCACTTATCACAGCCTGCGTGGAAAGGCTTGGAAGGGGCCCACGCGCGGCTAACATGAAAGGCACTGCTACAGGTGCAAGCTCGCAACGTGGTTCGGGCCTCCTCACCTGGCTTACAACCGTCCTGGCCGTCCACACAGGCCATTTAATGACGGTATAACTTTCGTTATATTCCCAAATAAATCGCAGATCTAATTTAATTATTAGATTCCTGACCTTGTAGCTCGGCTCGCGGGACTTCACGCGACATTAACAGCCAGATTGAGCTTGCATGAGAATTTGCTCGCCCTTAGCGGCAGACTAGATATGGTTCTCTCCCAAGTTGAATTACGTGCATCAGCGACCCCAGCATCGCTTACTTCTTCGGTGGGAAGAACGGAGCAAATCAGGAATGAAAGTGGTATGCTCAAGAGGTATATCGAAGGCGATACTGATTCAGACGATGGTGTGAAAGTTGACATGGGGGTGGAAGTGGATAGCGACGATGAAGGCAGCATCGAGGATATAGAGCTTGGAGGAAACAGTGAGAATGATGATGACGAAGACCTCAGTGACAGTGATGGTGGGAGTTTCACTGACGATGAAGCTGTCAGCGAAGAGGACTCGGATGATGGAAGCGAATAATGTTATCCACTACGTAATTTGATACATAAATAAATATTTTTGCTACCCAATAACATGTGCGGATAAGTCGGGTTTGATTGTACATAGTTTGTTGTCCTCGGTTGCAGCCCTGTCGCTCACGTCCTTCCCGCCGCATATTCCTCATGGGTAACATCGCAAGCTGCTGTGAATCATGCTGTAAGCTCTGTCATCTTGTGAATGCGTTGCGTTTGGTTCAAGCATGACATTAGTCCAGGGGCGCAGGTCGCAATCCTATGAGCCTCTATTACTGGAGAACGAGAGGGAGGCGGTGGCCGATTTACTGCAATACCTAGAAAGCGAGATACCTTTTTCTTCGGTCTGAGCTCCCCTAACTCAATGTGCGTAACAGATCGAACAACCACCAATTTCTTTTCTGGGTCACCGCTATCCGCATTGACGACACTATCCTTCTCTGACAATGTGGACCTGCAACGGAGTGCCGCTCTGGCTTTCGCTGAAATCACAGAGAAAGAAGTTCGTCCCGTCGGGCGAGATACTCTCGACCCTATCCTCTTTTTGCTGAGCAGCCATGACACGGAAGTACAACGGGCGGCCAGTGCTGCATTGGGAAATTTGGCAGTCAACAGTGAGCTTGTATGACCCTTGCACGACCTTCTGCTTACTTTTCAGCGCCGTTAAAGCGGATAATAAGTTGCTCATCGTCAAGCTTGGAGGTTTGGAGCCTTTGATCCGCCAAATGCTTAGCCCCAACGTGGAAGTCCAATGCAACGCAGTTGGGTGTGTCACGAATCTCGCTACCCATGGTCAATTATTCCAATCAAGTGATTGTCAAAAGTTTATTGCTGACTGAAGAATTAGACGATAATAAGACTAAGATCGCGAAGTCGGGCGCCCTTGTTCCGCTCACACGCCTTGCTCGATCAAAGGACATGCGAGTGCAGCGCAATGCCACCGGTGCTTTGCTCAATATGACCCATTCCGGTAGGGAATTCTCCTGTCGTTCCTCCAACACGTAACTAATTTTTTCCAGACGAGAACCGGCAGCAACTTGTCAATGCCGGTGCCATTCCTGTTCTTGTCAGCCTTTTGAATTCACCCGACACCGATGTTCAGTACTATTGCACCACTGCTTTGAGCAATATTGCCGTTGATGGCAGGTATTACGTTCCTAGAAGCATTCCATTCTCATGAACTCTCCACCTAGGCTCCAATCGAAAGAAATTGGCCCAGAGCGAACCTAAGCTTGTGACAAGTCTGGTCATGCTTATGGACAGCCCAAGCCTGAAGGTACAATGCCAAGCAGCTCTCGCTCTCCGGAACCTTGCCAGCGATGGTCAGAACGTTTCTCTTGTTTTATCTCCACCATTTGATATCCCTTGCAGAAAAATACCAACTGGAGATTGTCAAAGCTGATGGATTGCAATCACTCCTTCGTCTCCTCCAGTCTACATATCTCCCATTGATCCTTTCTTCTGCGGCATGTGTCCGAAACGTGTCTATCCATCCACAGAACGAGTCGCCAATCATTGAATCCGGCTTTTTGCAGCCTTTGATCACTCTTCTGTCCTTCAAAGATAATGAGGAGGTTCAATGCCACGCCATCTCCACCTTGCGGAACCTTGCTGCAAGCTCAGAGAAGAACAAAAAGGCTATCGTCAAGGCAGGCGCTGTGCAGTCAATTAAAGAGTTGGTTTTGGAAGTTCCGATCAATGTGCAGAGTGAAATGACTGCGTGTGTTGCTGTTCTGGCATTGAGCGGTAAGCCTTAGTCAATGGCATGATCCCTATGCTTTAATTCCTTCCGACTCTAGATGAACTCAAAGGACAACTTCTGGAGATGGGGATATGCGAGGTCCTTATCCCACTTACCAACTCACCAAGTTCTGAGGTTCAAGGGAACAGCGCAGCAGCTCTTGGAAACTTGTCATCGAAAGGTGCAGATTTTTGAACTTCACGCTTGTTATTGACTTCTCACCATCGTCCAAAGACGGCCGCTCCCCTACTGATGACTATTCCGCATTCAACGATGTCTGGGATAAACCTGACGGGGGAATGCACAAGTATCTGTATCGTTTCTTGACTAGCCCAGACGCTACATTCCAGCACATCGCTGTTTGGACAATCGTGCAACTGCTTGAATCAGGCGGTATGTCTCTATCTTACAAAACACTCACCTTGCTGTACAACCCTGAGATTTTATTGCCTAGATCCTCAACTCATCAGTAATATCCGCACATCGAACATCTTAATACCAAACATCAGAACTTTGGCAACATCACGCACGACTTCCCCATCTTCGTCTATCGGGACTCCCCGATCTCACCATTCTCAGCATTCGTATCAAGAAACTGAGACGAACGACGGTCAAGGGGAAATACAGCTCCTTTCGCGCAGAATTCTGGATTTCGTGGACCTTGACCTTGACGGCCTCGTTTCCACGAGTGGGCCAGGTTCTCAGAGTCAACCAGGCTCATCACATGGGAGCATATCTCGTGAGGACGAGCTTCGGCGAAGCTTGAAAGAAGCCTTTTCACCTGGATCGCATCGTTGATCTCTTTTACGCCATGTATGCACGGACATTTGGTTGGGCGCTGGTTTCTTATTGTCTTTCGTTTATTTAGTCCTACATAGATAAGTTTATGTATCGAATGAGCCATTGGTTTGTTGACTTGTTGTTGACTCCGGTTTTGGCACCGAACCACGAATGAGGAACAAAGGCCATGTGGTTGACAATGAAAAAAATCATGCAGCAGCCTCGTGTAGCATCAGAGGTCGATTCCTCTCCATTCTTCAGTCCTACACCAACCCTTATAATCCATAATACTTCTGCGTATACTCGTTGTCGTGGGCTGAGCCCATACATACCACTCGCATTTCTATATTCCCTCATCGGAGTTGCTCCCCTCTATGATTATTCCCAAATTCTACGCCCTCTATGCATGTGTCATTCTGCTGTTGGTCGATCTCTCGCTTGCCACTCAGAGGCTTGTTCCACGTGTGGTTCAAGCCATCCACCAAAGTGCCGCTCGACATACCCATAGTCTCGCTCGGGATTTACGTATGGCCTTTGGTGGCATCCTTGCTCCCAGAGCGGACAATGGGGTGTCACGCCATGTCGTGTACTGCAAACCTGGAAAGCAAGTGACATTTGGAAGTGGATCTGGAGGAGGCAACCCTAGTAATGGCAATTCGACACTGAGTTCCACCCTCGGCAGCGCAAGTCGAACCTCCGGACGACCCACAAGTACTTCAGCAAGTTCAAACCCTACGTCTACAATACCAGCATCATCCCCATGGAAGCTCGTTGAGTCACATGTGCTTATTCTAAAGTAATACATGTTTCTACATGTGTTAACCCCATGATCACAGGAAGGAGGCAATTTTTTCGATGGTTGGGATTTCTTCACTAGTGCAGACCCAACGGAAGGTAATGGACTCCTTCTTTGAAAGATGCCCTCTCGTTTATTTATGTCTTCTTTTAGGAATCGTTGATTATTTGGACCAGAATTCTGCGGTCAGCTACATAACCGTGTTGTCTTAAATAATGTACCTAACGTGGTAAACAGCGTTCGAATGGACTTCTCGAAATTAATGGCAATGGCAACGCTGTGATGCGTGTAGAGACCACCTCTGTTGTGCCAGGAAACAGGAAGAGTGTCCGCATCACAACGCAGAGTCAGTTCTATGGGGCTTTGTTTATCATGGATTCAGTTCATATGCCGACCGGGTGTGGCATTTGGCCGTGAGTTTTTCCCGTTCGTCTTCTTGGTTTCTGTAAATCCTGAAGCCTTTTATATTACTATCAGAGCATTCTGGACCAACGGTAAGCTGCGATTGTGATATGGAATGATTCGACTCAACGAATTGCACTAGGTCCGAACTGGCCCCTCGGCGGGGAAATTGATATCGTCGAAGGCGTCAATGATTACACCAACAACCAAGCAACTGTCCATACAGATATTGGATGTACCTTGGCAAGTTCAAGCTCGAACACTCTGGCCATTTCCGGAAAAGTTATAGGAGGCACAAATTGCGCAGCGCTGACCACTGGTAATCAAGGTTGTGGCATTCGCGCAGCTACGAGCAACTCGTTTGGTGCTGCCTTCAATGCCAATAATGGCGGAGTATATGCTAGTACGTAATTTTTTTCTTTTTTCTTAGCCCCTCCTTTTCTTAACAAAAGCCAGTGAAATGGGACTCAACCGGCGTTGCTGTCTACTTCTTCCCCCGCGGGACGGAACCAGCCGATATCGCTGCAGGAGTACCTCAGCCGGACACCTGGGGGGCTGCGCAGGCAAGATGGCCCGCGGCCTCCTGTGATCCATTCAAATTCTTCAACAATCATCACGCCATTTTCGACACGACTTTATGGTGAGCATCTAACCAACATTGCTTACTTATCTAATTATTGCTGTGACTTTAGTGGCCAATGGGCTGGAGCTGTATGGAGTTCGTCTGGTATTCCTGGTCAGGAGCAAAGCTGCGCACAAAAAACAGGTTTCTCAACCTGCGAGGCATTTGTCAGAGCCAACGGAGCTGCAATGAATGAAGCATGTGCGTGTTTCTAATTGTTTAAGTTCCAGTGGAGGGAGCCTGATATCCATTCTAGATTGGGAAGTCAAAAGTGTCACAATTTATCAATTACGGTAGGAGAGTTGTCCTTGGGATAGTTATCTATTCTTGTAACCTATTTGTATTACTATTGAACATTATTGTATATACACAGTCATGGTTGCATTGCTAGAAATGAGGCACCATGGTTAAACGATCTCAACAAAATTAGCTGGAAATATCCCCTGTCTACCGTTAATGTTTCCTGACCACCTGTTGCACCAAGGTCAAAATTTGGAGAATTGAGGAGGAATCTAAATTTACCAGTCATCAATGCTATCACTTTTCTTTGTTACTCTGATTACATCGCCTTTTCGAAATGATAAGTCGCCGCTCTTGAAACCAGTGAAATATGAGATGTGGGATAGAGATTAATGCTACAAAATCACAAACCTCCACAGCATTGAAGTCAAACAGTGCGATGGCACGAGCTATGCCCTCATCTGGGAATAATGCTTTCTCTAATCCAGTTGTAAGTTGATGAATGAAGTGTCTGAAAGTAGTGGCTTGCCTTGAGATAGTGTTGAAGAAAAGTAGAGGCTGCCTTCAGGATTCGTCCATTTATACTGGGTTCCTAACGAAGTTGTGCGGTAATGCCCGGTCGGAGAAGACAGTGTATCCTCCATCGTACTTCCTACCAACGTTGCGTGTCGGTCAGGATTGAAGTCGGATTCGAACCGTGGACGGAAGCTTCCTGGAGAAGAATGACTGCTGCCATCCCATGTGAAATTGCGTGAGTGGGATTGTGGGGCTGGCGGGTCAAAGTACGACCCTCTTCCAGTCTCTTCACCCCATGATTCTGGCGGAAATGGGGGTGTCTCCGATTTCTTCTTTTTGCGGAGGAAGGATGGGGCTCTGGACATTGGACCAGGGCTGGACACTCCTCCAAAAGCATAGGTCCCTGGAGTTCTGCTGCCTTCGTCATTTATCCATTGCCTATTTCCCGGCATACCTGTGCATGCCTCGAGGGTCTTAATCAACGGCATAGCCCAATGCGGAGGCTCAACAACCCCTCCTAGCAACAATCTTGCTGTGACAGGGGATTTATAGGCTAGGGCATTGGCATCCTGACGTTCTACGATGACAGAACCTTCGACAGACACTCCCCCAAATAGTCCACGAGTTTTTGAATAACTGTACCTGTAAAGAAATAAAATATTTTAATGATCCGGGAGAAAGAAGAAAAAACTGCGGAAATTACATGGCGGCGACTTTCCCGTTTGTATTCAGCGCACCGGATGCTTCACCATTACGCCCCAAAGGACCAAGGGCAATACTCATATTACCTCCCAACGTCAGTGAGCCAGCAGCCATAAAAGATCTCTGTCGAGTGTGATATTGAAAATTAGAGAAATGACAGTGATCGAGCTCACTCACGATCGCCTGCAAGGTTCCGAAAGAAAAGTCAGAAAAGGATACAGTGAAGGGGGATACAACGCACCGAGCGAGAATTGAGGACGACTAGGAAATCGGTCATCTCCGCACCGGCCTGACCACCGACCCCAACTCCCGCAGTTCCTATCGCACTGGGAGCAGACCATGCTGAGGGTCCATAGTTCTCAGCGCCAGTCAGTCGAGATCACCTGTCATGGACTCACTTCCATCGTCCAGCTTTGCAATAACAATGCCACTTCCCGCACGGGCAGAGAACACGAAGCCGGCCTTGATTATGGTGAAGATCGCGAAGCCTCTGGCATTCTCAAGGATGGACCTGGGGATGACACCATCGAGGCCGGTATTAGTGCTGTCCACGAAGGATTTAACTGTGATTGTTTGTCAGAAGGGTGATGGCAGGTTTGCAGAGTTTTTGCGCACATATCTTAGCGGCCTTGTCGCATTCCTTTGGGAGAGGCTGGGGAAGGGGGCTGTTGAGTTTCATGGTTACAAATCAACTTATCTTATCTAAATTTAGCCACCATTCATTCCTGATGGACACGAGGACTCAGGAATCTGGCGCCCGCCTAACCTATTCGTTTGCGGGGCACCCACCTCAACGCCGCAAATCCCAACACAGGCGGTCGCGTCCGACCCTTCCCTTCCCTCATCTCAGCCATGCCATCCAGGCTCAAGTTTGCTCTTTTCTGGTGTTCAACTTTGCTGGTAGTTGTGCAATGTTCTGTTATCGTGACACCATTTTTGCCACAGGTACAACCGATACCTCATTTCGAAATCCATCTTCTCATTTTCGGTTCTTTTCAAGTCTTTCTTCTTCGATTGGAACAAGCCAGGACAGCCAGTCCCGATCCCTACCACAGGTTGGCCAGCCTTTCTTGGTCGCGTCGCCTGCTCATACCAGACCTTTAGAACAGTGTGAAACCATCCACATCGCTTGGTCAAGGAGTACTGCTGTTGGGTGTGGAACTCTCTCAAAGGCCTGCCCTTCCTTTCTGACCTGTTTCCAGGCCAAATCCTACTGCCCCTTACTACTTGCAAGTCTACACCTCGTGAGTGGTCGGGCAATCCCCATCTCTCCATCGTCACCATTTCTTTTGCAAGAACGTCCACGATTCCGCTGGTCATTCCAGCAGGCGACTCTCTCAGCTACGTATGGCGTTCTTATCATTTGACATTCGTGCTTCCTCACATGCCTGCCCTCACCAGGATTGGCCTGTCCCATTTGGCCCGGGCACTCTTGTGAGCATTCCTCTGACCATCAGTTTTACTTTCTCAACATACCAATGTGTAGTATCAAATATGCATGGTATGTGAAGTCTCCCCGAGCAGGTACCACCTCTCAAGAGTTCGCAGTTTGACAAGTTTGGAAACACTGGCGGTTGCCAAGCCACGTATACTGTTATTCCACCGAGTTCATTGCCCACATGCGCCAATGTGACTTTTCCTCCGCAACTCGGTGTGCAGGCACAAGTCGAAAATGGTCCAATGTCACAATTTGGTTGGGTTGACCAAGTAGGATTAAAAATGACAAATTCAAGTCATACATACTAAGGTTTATTATATAGTGTACGTCTATTTCTATTCAGCCAACTAACGGAACTGCCCCATATATCCTTACGGTGAGCCGATTTGATTGAAATGCATTGTTCAAGCTGAAGCCGTCGTTATATAGGTCGCGCCTTCTCTTCATCCCCCTTATAATATAACCTCCTTTGACACTAAACCCATTAACTGGACTGTCAGCCTTTCTTGGGCCTCACCGTTTTTTGTTAGTTTGGTTGATGCGGATGGGAGTATGTGGTCGAACGGACCTCTGCATTCTGGAGGCGGAGGAAGTATTGCCTGCCTGGCGGGGAACATTACCAGAAGGTCAGAGACAATCCCTTCATATCAAGCCAATCCTCTGAACGATTTGCCAGTTCCAGCAAAGAAGTGGGGCTACCTGTTGCTGTGGGCTCGGGAGTTGGCGGACTGGCTGTTGGCACCCTTGTCGGAATTTTGGCAGCATATCTTTTCTTGAAGCGGCAGTATAAAAAGAAGCTGCAATCAGCTCGTTTCGTGGATAATATGGCATCGGATGGAGCAGTAACTCCCCATGCGTTGATGTTCGAACACGGCTCTGGCCCAGGACAATACAGGCCTGTGCCTACAGTATCCACCTCCGGGAACCTTACTCATCCATCAAATCCATCGTCTATGATGCACCGAATGGGACCAGGGACTACGTCCTACCAGGTAGAACCATTCTCCATGCCAGACGAAGAAGGACGGCATGCAGGACACGAAGATCGACGTATGTCTTATGGGGCAAGTGTGCCAGGCCGTGTTACCTCAACGCACGAATCTGTGCCCCATGGTGCCGCAACACAAAGTCAGGTTTATGTGCTTCACCATGATAGTCAACAACCTCCTGTGACTATTTTTCATCAAGACGGAACCAAGATTGTGGAACTCCCCCCTCGCTACCCCCCCTTTTCCTCGTCACAGAGCGAAGCTCTTAGTGAAGGCCGTAGTGTTAGTGACAATCGAAGTGATGGTGCCCGCACCGATGCAACCGAAGGCCTCGTCCTTCACCAACCACGACAACCGAATCAGCCACGAAAACCTCCTCGCTCGCCATGACTTCGTTGTGCATCGTGCGCCACACTACGGCGTCGCTCTCGATTTCCCCCAACACGCCTTCTTTGAATTTTTACTTATGTTTCTCCCTCCCCCTTTTCTCTTGGTGGATTTCAGGAGTGGGACGCGCGCATAGCAAATGCTTATACTCACAATCTAATTTTCATTATAAATACCAACTGGACAAGATTTCCAGCTTCTGTTCTCTACCAAAATACACCATCCCGATATTGGAACATCTTTAGCAGGTTGCGCTATTAGTTCGTCTGGTTGCGTTGAATTTTTCTCGTCCGTGTATAGGTGAGATTGAAGCTGTTCATGTCTCTTTTTCATCATGTCAAGGTCGAGTGGGCCCCACTGCGTGGAAGAGTTAGAAAAAAGGGGATTATAATATTTCAGGGAGGAGATAACCCACGGTTTGCGGGATTTTGGAACTCCCTGTTGAAAGTAAAAGGGTCACAGCCTCCATTTCCTCGAGACCATTACATAGCCTTTTTAAGAGATCGAAGGCACTGTAAAGAATATCAGAAAAGTGGAGCAGCATCAAATTTGTGTACATACGCTGTTTTCTGGGACGGCGCTGACGAATCATATCCCAAACCCTTCATGAGGATAGATAAAGTTTCCACCTTGAGGTCAGGTATATTTTTCCAAGTTTCAACGATCCATGTCACCCAGCAGGCGATGTAAGTATAATAAGAGGGATCATGCTGGTTATTCACTGTGTCACCCGAGGAGATTGTGTCCAAGAGGATCGAAGTCAACGTTTTGCAAAGTATGTAGGGAAAGTCAGGATGCGCGGCCTGCAGATGCAGTAAAAGTGTTTCCCAGTGGCTTATTGATGCAGGAGTTGGATGATGTCCATCCCTAGGGAGCTGCCTCTTTCTAAGGAACCGTCAGTAGATTTTGCGGAGATGAAGGAAAATTTCAAACTTTTTAGCAAGAGGCACAAGCATCCCCTTTTCAGCAAGAGTCTTGCAGAGCTGCTCGAGTGCCCCTAGATTCCCTTCTGCCGTCTCATCGCCATCGGCCCAGTGATTTGTTTGCCACCTAGTTTCCCCCATTGCGGCATCTGCACTGACTCTAGTTTCTGCGATCCACTTTTCTATATCTCTCAAGATGGTTCCTAATCTTGGTTTGTGTCGTGTCATCAGCGACAGGTCTCGGGTCACGATCTTCATTGTATTCTTGTACAGCTTCAACAAAGGTGCCAGAGGTCTGACGGGCGTTAAAATTGGCGGATTGTTGGATACTGGGTTCAAAAGTGGAAAGAAGTAATTTTGTAAGAGCCATGCCATAGCCTACCAGAGCAACTTGTAAGTGGATTCTTTCTCGCGTTGTATAAGGGCAACGTACCTGTCTTGCTGCCTCTCTGAGAAGGTCAAGGCTAGGAAGGTCTTCGTGCGTTGCGGCGTGCCTTAGTTCCACTAGCCATGACGGAATTCCTAATTGTTGAGCTATGGAAGTGATCGACCGCGCATAAGTGCTGACTTGGAGGGGATCGACAAGGCCATTGACTAGTCTAATAATGGCTGCGGCATAGCTTTGCCTGAAGAAAATGGCTGGAATCGGTGCCCTTTGGCTGTCTTGTACGACGACAACAAGAAGAGCTAGGGTAGACTCGAGTGCATGCGGTATCGGTGTGACGGCCTTCCAAGCGGAGATCTGGTGCAGGCGTCCAAAAATTGGATAGGGCGAGGCGAAGGAAAGTACGCACCCTGTTAATGGCATAAATTTTGGAGGAAATATCGTTCTCGTCGGCGTAGATGGAGGCGCAAAGGTTGTCTAATTCTGCGAGGGAGGACCAGGGCACACGCCTTGGGAGTCTCATTGTGAAACGTAAACTTCCGTTTATCTAATCACTCGATCACAATCGGGGATCAGGCGTGGCTGTGTTGCCCCGATCACCACTATTCCCTTTCTGGGAGGCCACGATGTTGAACTTTGGACGCAGCCGCTCCTTACGCCTCGAGATACCTCTTACGACCCAATAATGCCCACTCTAGATACCAGAGGCAAAATAGCAGCTGCCGAACTTGCTTTTTATTCCCCCATTGCAGCCCTCTCCCTTGTCTTGATCTTTCGCTACGCATTCAGGCGTGATGCAGGCTGGTTTTTCTTGTTTATTTTTTCCGCAAGTCTGTAATATTTTGCTTCAGTCATTATCATGACACTAATCAACTATTTTAGTTCGGATTGCGGGCGCTGCCCTCATCGTTGCTGCTGAGATGATTGAGCCACCAAAAATCACCTTGTTCAACGCAGCCTATATCATGGATTTCGCAGGTTTGGCGGCACTTCTATTTTCTTCACTAGGTTTCATCGGCATGGCGTAAGTACACCATGCGCATTTCAAATATAATTTATTAACCTGACTTTTTTTTGTGGGCTGGGTTTGCAGTGGGCAGCATACATACAGCGAAAATCCACGAATCACGATCCTTTTGAGGTTGATCGGTTTTTTGGGATTGGGGGGCTTAGGCCTTTGCATTGCAGGAGGGGTCCTTGGCACACAGGCAACAGCAAATCAGAACCTTGCAACAAGTTTGCGACGAGCTGGTGTCTGCGTTTACGCAGGAATGTATGTTATTCTATTTATGGTGCACATTGGCACTTGGACATACCGTTGGCATCTGCGAAGTTATCGTCGAAACGTGAGCCCCACAATATTGGCTTTCAAATAATACCTTTAACTCTGTGGAAATTGACAGCTGTTGTGGGGGATATCGGTCGCCTTGCCTTTCTTGGGCGTCCGCATGGCATATGCTGTCCTCGCAGCTTGGTCTGCTTCAGATTTACATGGCCTCAACCTATCCTCAAATGCTACTCTCGCCAAATTAAACCCCATCACCGGTAATTGGATCCTATACCTTGTGATGAGCCTCGTCATGGAATATGTCACTGCATTGTTGTACCTATTTGCCAGTACGATACTCGCTCGGAGGCATCACTAATAGCGCGTCACAATATCTACACAGCGCTGCTACCTCTACAAGATTTTTATGATACGAATGTTTTGGAAATGTAGGATCTATAGATTTGAGTGTGTACTTGTATCTATCTACCTGTCGATACTATTCGTTTTCCTTGCGGAATCTCATGTCACCCCCAGTTCTGTGTGCTATTATTGCTTGATGGATTGGCTGAATTCTACGCAGTCCAAATATCAGGCAAAAATAGATTTATATAATGATAACAGGCTGAAGGAAGAGGAGGTGCAAAAACGATCAAGTAAATTCCATCAGGTGAGTTGGAGAATTGTCATCAACCTTCCATAGCCAGAAAGGCCCTTTTTCAAGCTTTAAATGGATGACGATGGCTATTAGCAGAGTGGCTCTTACCGACAGGGTCATCTGATTGGGCGGCAAGGTTAGTATAAGCCCGGACCTCGCTGTAAGTACAACCTTACCCTGATCATGATGTGTTGTTGTCCAGATACCGACGACCCCCATGGGACTTTTGACCCCACCTATCTGGACACCACAAGAGCTATATACGACCATATTTTTAAGGGAATTCGGAAGAGCTACCAAAAGGAAAATGACAACCAACCTCCACTGTGCATGCCCATCATATATTGATGTCTATGGTAGGCGCAGAATTACGTTCAGAAAGACCAAACTTAGAGAAGTAGGGAGAAACATACGAGCTGCCATCTAGCTATTCCGTCCTTTCCTATCATAACGAAACCCTCCACTGCTGCTTCATTACCATTGACGGCCTTGGAGGAGCCAGTAAAGCAAAGTGGGGGGCACTGGACGTTTTTGGAGGAGGTAAGTTCGGGAAGTCTATGGAAGCGGAGTTTGCCGAAAGGAATAAGCTGTAACTTGACCTCAATGAGGCGCGTTGCTTCTCGGAACCTGGGATCTTTGAAAAATTTGGGGTGTCTGGGACCATCGGCCAGATCGGTGAACTGACCATAATAAATGAGATGAAATGCGTCCAGTCAATGGGCAGACCCCTTACATTGAACGCTAATTCGCAGGATGCGTCAAGGCAGTGCGGCAGGAGACTTTGATCATTCACTTACCAAATAAATCACTGTTACAGGAGCAAAGATTCAGTATAAATTACTGAAGAAGGGAGATCTTTGTTTACCGATAATCCATAAAACATACGTAGCGTCTCCAGGTGCCTGAAGGGTATATACATTTGAGCAATACGGGGAATTGATGAACAGTATCATACCTTCCACGCCTGCCCAGTCATCTGCAGCAGTCGGACGCGTAGCATGGGTAGGAAATGATGCGTTCAGTGGCCCTAAGCATGATGGTGGTTTGGTGAGGGCCCAACTCCCGGGAAGTTCTCGAATATTGAGCGATACGACATTAATGATGTGCTCGACGTGAACCCAATTGACGCCACCGTCAGACATGAACGGACCCCATTTGTTCTCTGCTTTACAATTACGCAGATCATAGACGTATGCTCTGCTCTTGTCGCGCCTACCAAGTAATAACTCAAGGGTCCTCTTGTCCCGCTTAGAAGAGTCGTACTCTACCGTCAGAGCAAGATAAGCTCGAATCCGAGCATAGAGCAGGGGATAATCTTCAGAATCGGGTATAGAGTAGAGGTTGGTGAGAAGGAGACTGTCATTGAGGATGGTACGAAGCCATGCGACGTTGAGGGATGAGCCTGTTTGCGAAATTGCCCATGACGAGTCCTCAATGATGGTAATCAGCATGTCGAAAGCATGCTTCTGTTCCATCAGTGTGGGGGGGCCATGGAATAGTGATATTTCGATCTTTAGCCGGTTAGTTAGTTCGTCCCTCCAAATGATCTTCTCCTTCTTGGCAAACGGGTCTGAGATCCACCGTGGGCGGTCAAAGTGGGTAGCATGGAGCTGGCGCCAGAGGTATTGGTCTACTGGCTGGTAGACCAGGACGAAAGCTGCCCGACAGGTTCTCGAAAACACTGCAACATCCCACGGATGGCAGTAGGAAAGGATGTGCTGGGTAAGCTCGACTGGAAAACTGAAGATGGTAGGCGGGGATAAGCCAGTCATTGAGGGGAGGACAAGGGTTGCAACGTTGAGGAGGCATAGAAACCACATGATCTTGCAAAGGTAGTTTTACATATTATTGTCAGAAAAATGTTTATTCTTCGCTCGCACTTTTGACATCGTACGGACCAATGACAATCTTGTACGATGGGGAGTGGACTGTAAAGATTTTTCCGACGACCAACTCAGCGGTGAATGGTTGTCCAGCATGTTATTAGATAGAGATAGAGTTTCTTCTTCTCCTTGTAGATTTTAGTCTAGCCGACCACAAGCTGTCTCCCACATCCGAATTCCCGCTAGTAAAACCTGATGAAGGCTTTACTACTTCAACTCATTTGAGCCGTATCTTTCCTCCTTTCCATTTAACCTATCTCAACGGGTGATTAGATTCATTTCAACCATGGAAACAATGATGAAATCGACGCCAGCATCTGCGGTCAACGGAGATCCGCACCTGAGTGGACTAAGCGCTTCCAACAAAGTCCTCTATGTGTTTGGTTGGGACTGCTAATCACATGTATAGCTCCTATGAGGATGATATACTATTAAGTAAGAAGAACCGATGCGTGAAGTTGCGGGAATCGAATATTTTGTGCTGCACAGATGATGGTTGGGGACAATGATTATGATGGAGTCACGGTCCCACATTCATTTTTTTCGGTGAGGGGTTCCAAACGTTCAGGCGCCGTGGGTTCATCGATACGATGATGCGGGTCGTCGTTAGAACTAGTATCTTGAGCGTGTGTTTCATTCGTCGCAGCATGTGGGATGTATCCATTAGAACCTCTTGTGAAACCGAAAGTCGAACAGTCCGCAACGTCCCGGCGCAATTCAATGTAATCAGTTGCGAATTCTCCGATCTATAGAGGGGAAAGGTGGGTTGGAGTAAGAGTAAATAAAAAGAACAAACATACCTCAACCTCGTCCATACCAAGCATCTCGCCTTCTGGACTACTTCTGAGTTTCAGGCCAGGGATCAGATCGACGGTTTTTGCCACCAGAGCAGTCATGACAAAAGAGTAGGCGCAAGTCGCAACCACATAGGTAAACTGAATATAAAGTTGCTTCCAATTGTGATCGACCCAACCACCACGAACTCCGATGGTAACATCGTCCATGGCAATAACGGCAGTTTCGGCAAAGAATGCGTTCAACATCAAACCAACAACGCCACCTACAGCGTGTTCCGCGAATAGATCGAGCGCGTCATCGATTCGCAACAAAAACTTGACTGAATAATTTCACAAAATGAGAACCCCGGTAGAGAATGCTTTCTTGGAAAAACACACCTTTGGTAGCAAAATTACACAAGGTGCCCGCAAGAACTCCGACCACAACTGACGACCATGGTCTCAAGTAGCCAGAGGAAGGTGTAGCTGCAACAAGACCGGCGATCGTACCGGAGCAAAATCCGACCATACTCCACCGACGCTCGATGCGGAAATCGAGAAGGCACCAAACCATGCCCCCGAATGACGCAGCAATCATGGTATTCCAAATGGCAAAGATGGCGCGGAGATTTGCACCAAAAGCACTTCCTCCGTTGAACCCGATCCATCCAAACCATAGCATGAAGGCTACAGAACATATAAGCGTTCGTCCAAGAAGGAATACTTGATTTGAACTCACTTCCCAAGCCAACCAGGCCTACGTTATGAGGACGGAAGTTAAGCAATTCTCGTTCGTTCCTGCGACCAAGGACCCAGGCATAGGCCAGGCCACCAACACCGCTTCCAATCTCAACGGGACCACCGCCTGATGGTAAAGTAAGCAAAGGGAAGAGATTCCGACCGGCATGATTTATAGCCACCTGCAAAATCAAGAACACCCCATTTAAAAGCCCAGCCATGCGTGCTCCATGCCCAACAAGCAATAGGGCAGTAGACGAAGGTCATCCAAAAAAATATGAAAATCATGGCCGGGAAAACGCGACCACGTTCGGCGAGACCGCCCATTAGAATACCGGCGGTTACGCATGCGAATTCCATCTGGAAGAAACTGTAAAGAATCTCGGGAATGAGAGGGGAGCCCGGAGAGGGATCAGCCTCAACCTTCATGAGCCCAAAATTTCTCAGGTTTCCAATGTAGCCGTTTGTCGCCGTGCTGGAGAACGCCAGAGAGTAGCCGACGAAATACCACTGGAATATCACGACGGCGTTGCTCGCTGCAACGGCCCATATAAGAGACACTGTGGTAAGGTGATAAGAGTTAAAAGGGTCAGATAGAGAAGGCAACATACGTGCACTTTTGCGACGAGAAAGGCCGGAATAAAGGAAAGCCAGACCGGGCACCATGAAGAACACCATGGCGCCCGCGACGACGATGAAAGATATGTCACCACGGTCGAACCTGAGGAGAGAGAGATGTTCAAAATATTGAAGGGTGATGATAAAACGGATAGACACACTGGCCGGTAGCTCCTAAAATAATAATCTATATGAGTAAAATTGACGGTGGGAGAAGGGGGGGGTACGCACTCGGGTCCATAAATTGAACGAGCGTTGACTACCAAGAGGGATATATATAGCGCGTCTCTTATCTCTCGCTTGGCAATTTGCGAGATAAGAGCGTCATCACATGATTTTCGTAATACTAATGCCACCACCTATTCACTACCATTACTTTGCCCGTCCTCTCCCTTACGCCTCGACCTGGTCCCTCCAGGATCGCATCCACAATCTCCAGCTGCAGCTACGTCGTCAACAATCCGCCCATCCAGACCTTCTCTTGCTTCTCCAGCATCGTCCGACTTACACGGCTGGCCGCAGGCAGACAGAGCGCTCCATACAGGATGACCGACTCAGGCTCCAAAATCTCGGCGCTGACTTTGTCTCTGCAACTCGTGGTGGCCAACTCACGTACCATGGACCTGGTCAGATCGTCGGATATCCCCTGATAGATCTGTCGCGGTACTCGCCTGTCATGGGTGCTCGTGACTATGTCTGCCGTATCCAAACTTTCCTGCAATCCCATCTCCAGCATTCCCATGGCATAGTCCACACGCCATCGGAACACACGGGCGTTTTCCTTGACCCTATCACCAAGATTGGCAGCATCGGCGTTCAAGTCCGACACCGTCTTACATCCCATGGGTTTGCCCTGAACATCACACGTGAACCTCTTCCGTGGTTTAACCAAATCGTTGCTTGTGGTCTCGGCGATGTACAAGCCGGTTCAATAGAGAGCAAACTCCAAAAATCTTTGAGTGTCCAAGCCGAAATCCCTGCACTCGTCAGGCAATTCGGCCACGTCTTTCAACGGGATATGGTCAAATTGGTCCCACAGGATGAAGGCGAGATCGGGGAGGCATTGATGGCTCTGGAGAGTGAAGCCGAAGAAGCAGGCAGATGGTTGGAAAACCCCCTGGTTTAAATTTGGCTTTTCTCCGCGGAAGGCATACATAGGGCTATAAATATATCTAAATTAAATACCGGTCAAATTTTGAAATTTCAACAGATCCTCCCATTTAAAATCCTGGGGGGTTTCATGGAATGCACGAAGCAAACGCTCTCCTTCCGAAAGCTGTGAAGGATCATTCCCAGTCTTCCAAAGATAAAATTTTTGTAGAGCCAATCCCAAGACTTGTGCATCTGCTTGCGTTAACATGTATCTCACCCCACCAGATGATGATGGCGTGATCTCGCCCCGAAGGAGGACGACTCCGTGCGTGGCGGCAAGGTCCGTGTACAGTGTCATCACCAGGTATGGGGTGGCGAAAGAACCCCGCAATTTGTATTCTTGCAGAGGTGTGAAAAGCACGGTGCAAGCCTGAGGATTCGACAGCAATGACGTTTTCGCATGTTTTTCGAAAAAAATTTCGTCGTTGGATGGAACTTCGGGGCTAGCATGAAAGTTCCATTGTAGATAGTAGAACTCATGCGGGGTTTGCCCTTTCACAAATGGGGCTTCAGGTGGAGCTTCCTGGAGTCGAGGCAAGGGGACGACGAAGGAAGGATAACGTCGAGCTCGTTCCTTCAATTGTTGGAAGGACGTCAATGGGATGGAGGCGCAAATAAATCCACGACCGGTACCACCAGATCGTGACGCGTGGTACGCTGTCCAAAGGGCCGAAATTTGATCGGCCGTGTGTGGAGAGGATAGGATACGTGGAAGATTCAGGATGCTCGACAATGGCTGTCATAGAGGAACTTTTTTTTAGCTCATAATTGGCTTAGGGCAGTTAGGAGCGTACTGTGAACGGTGGGGCGTCCTTTCGTGGGCCCACGGGAAGTGGTGGGATTTTCTTGTAGGATTGAGGAGGTGGGGACTCCCGCAGCGTCGCTGTCGCGGCCTTTAGCTTCTCCGCCTCATATCTCCGTCTCTCGGATTCATCGGCTTTTGCTTTTTCAATTAGCTGAGGCATAGAGAGTCCGCTTCTAATAAACCCGTTGGAATATATGAGAGACCATTAACGGTAGAGACTAATTCGCATCTCACTCTTCTGCTTTTCGTCGTAGCTTGTCGAGGTATTTCGCTTCCGCTGTGGTGCTTGACAGTCTTCGGAGAGCAGGGAGATATCCTGCGACTGGGCATATTGTCCTCGGAGTCACGTACGGGACTTTACTGAGCCATTGGATGTTGATGCTCATTCCTGTCCAAAGTAAGCTTATTTTCCGTAGAGTATGGGGTGGCGCAGATATTACACGAAAAGCTCGCAGTTTGAAAGGTTTCCTGACATAGAGCAAGGGTGATGGAAGAGGTGAAAACTCGAAACCGCCGACCGGGCCGTGACACAAGTGAATCTCACGCTACTTACATACCACTCAAAAGTTACACATAACTTTACATAGTTACGACTTATGGACACAGTACAATAACAGTTAGGTACGCATGAATTTTTATATCATGTCGTTAGTGTCCTGAGCTCTGATAGTCGTGCTTTCATCTTTGGCCTAAGGATAAGAATTAAACACCAGTCAACATCATGATGATCACAAACAGCCTTAACTCACACTTGCAGCAACCTCGTTTCCAATGTTTGTTTCTCTTCCTGGAGGGTCAGGCGTTTTTCAGCGTCTAGTTTGGTACTGGGTATGATATCAGGTTAAAAGTTAAACGTGTAGCTTGGTCACACCTACAAGATATATCCGCCCTGTCCGTCGTAGTGCAGAATTAGGGCGTGATATTTCCACAGAGACGGGCGGTGAGAAACTGTGAGGAGTGTAATGTTCAATTTCCCAGCATATTCCATCATCGTTCCTTCGATCTCTGTTGGTACCAGAGACGTTGCCTCGTCCAAAACGGCGTACTAGGATCCACGAGTCAGAACCACAGCAAGAGCCTCCCGGTTAGATTCACCTTGGGGTTGTGGTAGAACAGCCTGGCCCAGGCAATTTTCTGCTGGTCACCACTGCTCAAACTTTCTCGCCACTCCCTTATAGAGTCCCATCCACCCTCGCGCTCAACAATCCCAACCATGTGGACAATGGACAATATTTGTGACAGTTGCTCGTCCGTAATCCCACCTGGATTAAAAATTCAACATTCGTTTGTGGGGTAATGATAGTAGGACGCACGTCGATCCATGTCCGCTTTCGAATGAGGGTATATCACCTGGTCCCTGAGCGTGCCCAAAGGGAGATATGGACGCTGAGGAATCAAGATGAACTCTGATGATGCTGGTTTATGAACAACTCCTCCGTAAACAGGCCACAGGCCACCCAAAATTCGAAACAATGAGGATTTTCCACAACCTGGATTGAAAGACGGTAAAGATTGGAGGGTAGAGATATCCATTAACTCTGACCGTTAGGACCGACTATGAGGAGGTTTTGCTAAACGAAACCTTGATCAATGGCTGGCCCAGATTTACCATGAAAGCTTACCCCAGGTCTGATATGGAAGCTGAGGGATTTCACGAGAATATCACCGTTGGGCGTGACAATGGGCACATTCTCAAATTTAATGTCATCGGACTCGAACACTTCCCCGCGGCCTTTCAAAGCTAAGAAAAAAAGTTTGTTAACTTGTTAAAAGGGTGACATAATCATGGTGGCACTGACTAGCTGCGTTCTCTTCATTGGTTGCACTGTTCACCAGAGCCTTGTCGAATTTGCCTTCTCGTACATCCTTCATTGTGTCAAGGAGGAGAGACACGCGCGCAGTGTAGCCTGCCAATTCGGAGAGATCCTTGTACGAGTACATGACCCGACCAAAAGCATCTATATGAAAGATGTAGAAATTATGACTCAAGGTTGGACGGCTGATCATGAATCATCCCGACCTGACGAAGATAACAAAAGGCGACGATTTGTCACAAACCCTGGAGAGCGTTCACTGGTGTGATTATGAGCAAAGCAGAATGCTTGGATAAAATACCTTCAGTTCGACCTCCAAGGTCTATGCCTCCAACACCTGGGATTTTGAAAAACACGGGTATAGCGCACAGGACAAGCTGGGAGACTTTGAGTATGTTTTTTCCAAATAGAGGGTAGATAAACATACTCCGAAGCTTCCCCAAAGCCACTTAATGATGCCTTCTTCCACACATCCAAACCACCAACGTCGTTGCAGAACCGAATTTTCATGCTCAATCAAAGAGGCATATTCCCGTTCTATAAGCATTTTCTCAGTGGTTTCTCCTCGCATGAATGCAACTTCCTCTGCGAATTCGACAAGGCGAGAATGTGTGTGACGCAAAGAGCCTGCCATTTGTGCTGATAGTGCCGTATACATACCAAAAGGCGGGGTCATATAACGCACTATACAGGCATGAAATGGCCGTTTAAGTCAAATGAGCGGAATTTAAGCTTACACAACATGGCAGACAGTTGAACGAAAATAGTTAGGCCCATGACACCCTCCGCACCAACATTCTGCGACAGTTGAAAGTTGTACAAGATGACGTCAAGAGTCGGTTTGGCCAAATTCGAATACATCGCTGCCAGATGATTAGAAAATCGTTGGATGTCGTGGGTGATCATCCTTGCAGATCTATCAGCCTCTGATAAAGTTTATCCTGAAAGACTCACTGGTCCGGGTTCTTTATTCTGTCGTCCAGGTTTGCTGTACATACCGTAAATTTGTAAAGTGCATGACGGGCTAGATTCACAAACCAACCTAACTTATAATACACCTTGCCTTCGGATCCTTCTCCCTCCTCCCCGAGATACTGTTTCATGACTTCTTGCGTAAGCCTCGTCCGGTAAGCAATGGCAAGCTTGTTTTGAATGTAAGAGAGCCAACTGTTCGTCCACGTGGCCGGGATGGCTACAAGGAGCCAACGAAGTATGTTCCAAAAGAATGGAAGAGGCTGGGCTCGCACGAGGCTGGCTACTATCCTATCGAAAAGATCAGCAATAAATCCAAATCACAAGCAAACCCCACACGTACTTTCCATCAAGTGCGGCTACGTAGAGCGAAATAGCTGTCCTGAAAACGAGCAAGCTTGAATGGATGAAAAGAAGAAAGGCCTCTTTTGAACGTATCCCAGGTATCACTATGCGCAGAATCGATGATAGTCGTTGGAAGAATAAAGTATCGACCTTGCAGGTGTTTCAGCAGGACGAAGGCAATTTGGGGAGGAATGCTTACAGCTACACGTTCTGGTTTGACTCTTTCTCCGTTTCCCTTGAGTTTCTTGGATCGCTCCTTCCCTGACCTAGACGAATGGCCTGATAGACCGGTGTATGTGGAACCAAGGATGTAGACTATGAAAGTGACATTCAGAACCCGTTGCACCAGAGGCCGATGAACAGCGTAGATCTTCAGCGCTTGGGCTAATTTCTCCTTGGAACGAACAGAGAAATGCGAAGCAGTCATGATCCTTGTCCTTGCAGCAATAGTTGAAGGTGAAGTTTGTCAACGCTCAGTCGATATGGACCTTTGCATGTGATTTTCATCGAGGTTATGTACGGGTCATGCAGGGGAGAGCTCAGGATAGCTATGTAATGATGACTAATCAGCCATCTTTAACTTTCATGACGTTCAGACTCCTTCTCTTTCTCTTCATCCACGAAATATTCAATTTTTATTCGGATTTCTCGTCTACTTCAAGATAAGGCCCCACGCCTTTCAAGCGAGCCAAGGGCCATGAGATTTTTCTCGCAGTCATTTCTCTACGAGTGTGTGCCCTTGTTTCACTGCCCATAATATTATCTCAGTTCACATTTCCAGCGATTCTTGGTCAATCGTTGCCTTGGCCTTTTTCCTTCGCTATCCAAATCCCTACGCGTCGCATGTCATCTCGTGCGATGTCATTGCTCGTGACCACACATCCTCGGGCTCACTTGTCACCACTCGACTTATTCTCAAGAAGGGGGCCATGCCAAGATGGTTTCCGAAGGGCAGTATCCAGAGCTGAATCCTGGGTTATCGAAGAAAGCGAAGTCGATCCGTATGGCAAAGTGGTGAGATGCGTCACTAAGAATCTGGATCACGTCAAGGTTATGCAAGTGGAGGAATCAGTTTGTTTCGCTCAAAATGCTGAAGGGTACGCCACTATTCTTCTGGTCTTCCTCTAAAAACTTAAATTTGATAGGAAAACATTGCAACATCCGAAGCCAGGATTGTTTCTAGATTTGGGTGGGGACTGACAAAGAAAATCGAAAATCATGGTCTGTCGCGATTTAAAGCGAATATGCAAAGAGTACGAACATACATGCTATACGGTTCTATGGATAATGTGTTGACTCATATTTCTAGTCCCGCGAAGGTGTAAGCCTTATTCTCAGCCTCCTTCGACAGTCACGGCTTCAGCCCATGACGTTGGGCCTAGAGAGTGCGCAGACAGGTTTGCAGGTTGAAAGCAAACCTGAAGTCAGTGAGCGCGAACGGAGGACGACAGTCTGGAGCAAATTTAAAACTTGGTTACATCCTCCACCGCCTCAGGAGTGATATTACCTCTCTTTCCTAGTCGAAACCCACTTCAACACCATTCATCTTCGGAGTCGTACAATCCTTTGATGTCTGTACCATAGTGCTGCTGGTTTACGTAATATGCTGTATTTTAATCTATGCCTCCTGTGTGAATTGGTGCTATGTCTGGCTATATTGATCAATTGTCATCCATATCATAAGGAAACTAATGTCTGGCAGAATTTCCGTGAGCAGGAAAACAGGGTTGAGAATGTGATGGGTCGTTTGTCTGTGCGCGGTTATCAGGGAACCTTTGTTAGCCGTGTGATGCTGGGGCCATTGTAAACAATAGTTTGCCTCCGCTTCTTCATGATCATCTCCAGGTAGCTCCAGGTAGCTTCTCCCTTCTGCTCATCCAGAAAATGTACTTTCCAACAGCCTCGGCAAGGCAACTTGAAGCCGTTCCTGTTTTGCCTGATATCCCACCAGAATCGGTCATTGCACTCGCCCCCAGCCCTCGAAAGGTTCTATTTTGTACCCTCAGTCGAACTGGCCTGGCCGTCTGGTCTGTTCGGGTAAGAATGGTATCACAGGGGGGAATGTTGTTAAAGCTTATCTTCCGTAGCCTTCAGCCCTCTTGTCTGTTTTGACACGAACCCCCACGTCCATCCTCAACCATGGTGATAACCTTGACATACATTGGTCGCCAGATGGCAACCGAATTATTATAAAGGTAAGCCATGCTCGACGAATTCTATTCACGAAGCTTCAACCGGTTGGCCTCGCTTTTGGATAGACTTCAGAATCATACTTGGTTTTGGTCTCAGTAGAATTTAATCCGGACGAGACCGTTTATGCGTCGTCCCCGCTTCCCTCCATTACTCAGCGCAATTTCCTGACAGGTCCAGGAGAAGGGCTACGCTTCCACTCTGTATCTCTCCACTTTGAGGGTGTTATTCGCGTCGAAGGAGCAGTTTTGAGGTTATTTCCATGATGGAAGAATGTATTTCTACATCTGAATGCTCGTGTTATCTAGCGTCTCTCCGCGGATACACCACATGGTGTTCTCCACCCGATACCCTCCAACAGTGCAGCGGATGCCTTGGCCTACTGGAGAAGACATTGGCGGCCCCGAGGCAGAAATCAAATCAACCCTAACGTATGATACGTGGCTTTTAAACGACCTCGATTTCTCTTGGCTCGTTGAATCTGATGGTGAGCGCAAGTAAACGTTGCCTTCGGCCCTCTAATTATTTCAATTTGGAAGTACATATCATTGAAATTGCACAGGGAAAAGCCATGGATGACGAAGTCTGGATAACTTCCGACGGCAGAGCATACCTTTGTGGACTTCATGGCAATTGGGAAAGTGCATCCGCGGCTGAGAAACAACTCGACAGTGCAAATTTCCAAGTCAGTGACCTGCGATTCTCCAATTCGTTGCTATTTGCTAATCTGAATCCAGCAGCCCAACGATGCTGAATATAATGCTATAAACCCCCAGCCTAGGTGGCATGGTACCTGCATCCACGACTTTCAAATACCGAGATGGGTACAGAAGAGGCGCCAGGTCGAACCTAGTAAGGCTGGGCTAGACGAAGTCGGGGGGTATGAGAACCCAAATCGTGCGACCAAGGTAGCCATCAATAGTAAATTCTCGTTGATTGCTATTGGGACACAAGGGTAAATTCGATCTGTTCCTGGTTAAGCATCCTCGTTCTGACCATTCTTAAGCGGCGGTATTCAATTCATCAATTTTCCCTCAGAAGAAGGGATCAGTCCCAAGTCTCAAAAGGTTGAGGGATTCAACTCCGCAAACACACTGGCAAATGAGGTGACTGCTTTAGAGTGGAGTTCGGACGGGCACGTTCTTGCTGTTGGATGGAAGCATGGATGGGGAATTTTCACCGTCAGCGGCAAATGCCTTGCGTCAGGATTTGGTGTCAACGAGACTATTGACGGAGATAGGTTGGTAAATTTAGCACTTCAGTATCCCTGCCCAGCAAACTGAGCTGTCCAGGTTCCAGGATTTATTCATGATGGGCATCAGAGACCTAGTGAGTCGACTGCCTGTTTCCTTGCAAACTCTTTTCCATGATATTGTCAAGTTTTGGGGACCTGGAAACTTTGAGCTCTTCGTCCTGGCCTTTGCCATTCCTCTAAGTAATGGTTCTCGTTCTGGATCAAACCGCAATTGCTGAATGGGATCTAGGATCTGATGGTCATTTATTTGTTATTCCCTTTGCCAAAAGTGCGACCACAGGTCAATACTCTCCTGTCGGTACTTTCCCTAGGTTGTTCGTTCTGGGTAGGTATTGATATTATTTAGGACAACACAAGATATGCCTTCCTACAGATGGACGACCGTGCCTTGGTTTATAGAGGTGCTGATCAACCGGACTTGAGCGTGATCAACCCAGAATCCGATGTTTGGCAACATATCAAGGTTCCCTTCTCACACTGCATCATCCATGCTGGGTTAACTTTCACGCAGCTCCCTCAAAGATATCTGTCATTGAACTGGCCAATACGTTATTCATCTCTGAGCAATGACGGCAGGTTGATTGCCGTCGCTGGCCGACGAGGGTTGATACACTACAGCTCATCGTCTGGAAGATGGAAGATGTTTGCTGACGAGCAACAAGAACAAAATTTTTCGGTGAAAGGTGGGCTGCTGTGGTTTCATCATGTGCTGGTTGCGGCTGTAGACGTCTCCAAATCTTATCAGGTTGGTTTTGCGTTGGTTATCTTTTGCTCGAACGTTAACCACGCTTGTAGATTCGGTTATATTCTCGTGATATGGAATTGACGAGTCAAAATATTCTGCATCGCGAATTGCTTTCAGCACCTGTCGTGATCCTATCCATAATCGACAACTCCCTTCTGGTTTACATGGCAGATAACACGCTTCACCACTATTTAATTGTTCCGACGGCAGATTCCATTAAACTTCATTTATGTGGAAGCATAACTTTTGCTGGTATAATCTCTTCACCTACGTCCGTCAGGGTGTTGAGTTGGATGATACCTAACATTCAAAAACGTACGCTCTAGCTTTATCTATGAATGAGGCTAATGTTCTCGCAAGAAATCGGTGATCCTGTGGACGATCTCGCTGTTGCCACCGTTCTGATGGTGATTGGTGGTCAGTTGATCCTTTTGCGACCACGAAAGGTTCGTCTAAAATTCAAACATTTTGAATAAATTTACGATTTATTCGTAGTCTGCAAGCGAAGAGGTCAAATATGATATTCAAGTCCTCGCCGAAAGGGTGGAATTCTGTTGGATTCACTTGCGTGGCGTTGGTGCTCTGGAAAACTCTCTTTGGGCGTACGATGCCCAAGGTATGAGGGTATGGCTAAATGCACTGTCAATTGAATCTCCACGCTTCCCCGATGCGAGTGTCAACGACGTTAAAGAGAATGTCAAAATCCCCCTTGACTTCTACCCATTATGTAAGCAGCTTACGACTCCCTTCTCCATATCTGAAATGCAAGGTTTCTAGCCGTACTTATGGACAAAGGTATCATAATCGGGGTTGAACATGAAACGGCCGTTCGGTATAACCTTCCGTTTGTCATGTTCCGTCATGCGGCTAGTGTACGTTATACGCTCTTATATGTTGAACAACACTTATAATGCTTGGACAGTCTCATCTCTTTTTGCAGCATGTCTTACTATACCACCTTGAAAACCGTCAAATCAGAGAAGCAGTTGTGTTCGCTTCTCACTATAAACAATTGGTCTTTTTTTCGCACGCCTTAGAAATGCTCCTCCACACCGTCGTTGAATCAGATGTGGGGGCAACGAGTAACATCGAAACCACCAATGACGATATTCCGAGTGAAACTCTCCCGGCAGTTATCGAGTTTTTGGACCATTTCGATTCTTCGCTTGAAGTTGTTGTGGGGTGCGCTCGCAAAACTGAGCTCACACGATGGAAACATCTCTTCAGTGTTGTAGGAAATCCAAAGGTCCTTTTTGAAGTCAGGTTTTCAAATTTATTAGTCCTGTATATCCTGACCTATCTCTCAGATTTGCCTGGCGTTCAACAAGCTGAAAACAGCAGGCTCGTACCTGCTTGTTTTGCACAACCTGGAACAGTTGGATGAAAACAGCACAGAGGCTATACGATTATTAACAAGTGCTGTCGAAGGGAAAGAATGGCACCTGTGCCGTGAACTCCTCCGGTTTCTCCACTCGATCGATGAAACTGGAGAAGCGCTTAGAAGAGTTTTGTCCCATGTGAATTTCCTTTCGCCGAACAGTGACATTGTAGAATATTCGAGGTAACTGTAGGTCTCCAACGTCGCGGGGGTTGCCTTCGATTGTTGGAACATTTCTACAAATAATTAAGGCACTGGATAGTTTGTGATTCGTCAAGAAAAGCTACCAGAAGTTAACGTGGTATGTTTCAATTGCAAGTTATTTGAGAGGCGATATGCTTAGCATGCAGGCTGCATCTACTGCTGCATCCAACGATTATTCGCAGATGATTCGAGACCAATCTTCGCAAAGAAATTGGCATTTTCGATTCTTAGGAATTTCGCCACAGACGTGCCTCTCTAACGGTCGCGGCAGGTTTGTATACTTAACCAACGCTAACCTTGTCCCATCTCTACCAACTTCTTTGTTCGAATAAGTCCATTCCCTCTACATCAACTCTAGATGATTTCCCCATGGTGTGACAGGCAAATAAATTTGCAAGTTCAATGCATACCCACTGCAATAATTTTTGTGCATGCATTTTTCATGGTTGCTTCCGAGCGCTTAAACGGGCATGCGTGACGCCAAGTGTGGCTTTGCGTGACCTACCGACGAACGCCAGGACCCGCCTACTTAATACGTATCGACAACATACTTGGTATACAAGTACTGTGGCTTCAACATTAGAACCTTTTCCATATCCGGTTTAACTTCTCCAGTTAAAAGTGGTATCTCCCTCAACAAGGCTGACTCACAATCTTATTGCCAAAAACCATGTCAACTCCTCCAGAAGATGTCATGCAAGAGGAAATTATACTTTCCGACGAACAGCACCATGTTTTGCAACTAGTGAAAACAGGACATAACGTCTTCTTTACTGGGCCCGCTGGTAACTTCCTCTGTCGACGTCGACGATGACCAGACCTTACTCGAATCAGGTACAGGGAAAAGTGTATTGCTCCGAGAAATCATAAAACAACTACGAGCTGCGCCAGGTGGGTCAGATGCTATCGCGATTACTGCATCAACTGGAATCGCTGGATTGAACATTGGTGGATCTACTGTACATTCCTTTGCCGGGATTGGTCTGGGTAAGGAACCGGCTGAGAAATTGGCCAGGAGGATAAAAAATTCTCTTCGACTCAAGCAGAGATGGTGCAATACCAGGACACTTATTATAGACGAAGGTGAGATTCGTAACTCCCAGTGAATGTTCATTACATCGAAGCATAAAATTGACACCCCGTTTTTAGTGTCGATGATGGATGGCACACTATTCGACAAACTAGTGGGCTTTACTTACGAATTTTAAGATTCCAGAGGTTGATCTACGAGTCAGGAATATATTGCCCGTGTTGTGAGAAAGAGTTCTGAGCCGTTTGGGTCAATCCAGGTGAGCTCACAATTACCCTCGAGAATTGTGGTTAATTCTCCTTCTCCTCAGCTCGTTTTGTCCGGAGACTTTTTCCAGCTCCCCCCAGTGCCGGACCAGAGTTTCGAGTATAAAAAGCCCTCCCTCTATGCATTTGACGCGAAAACGTGGTCCAAATGTATCTCTCGCCCTATATTTCTCACCAAGGTATTCAGGCAAAAGGACGACGGTGATTTGTACCTTTGTTTGTTCCCGATACCTAAAAATGAGACTTTCTGCCCAGCTTTTGTCGGTATCTTGACGAACATGCGACATGGCACGCTAACGATCGAGGATGTACAACAACTTCGTTCACTGTCAAGACCATTGCACTACCCCGATGGAATTGAACCCAGTCAACTGTGCTAATTCCTTTACTTTCAAATCCCACATTCAAAGAATGTTGACCTTGCGCCTTCTATGTAGCTTCCCATTGCGGCGCGACGTTGAAGGCTGCAACAACGATAGATTAAAGGAGCTAACTGGGGTTCAACACATCTACCAAGCAATGGATAGCGCTGGATACGATGTCTATGGCATGCCAATATCGAGGGAGAATGCCCAAAGCTTGCTGGATCGAATGATCGCAGCCCCTATCATCCCATTAAAGGTGCTCGCAGGTGTTATCCCCAACAACTGGATAACTGATGTCGATTTTGACAGATAGGCGCTCAGGTGATGTTAATCCAAGTTTGTTGTTCATTTGCAAAGGCTGCCGTTCCACCACTGACCTTCCCCCAGAACATCGAACAAGGGTATCTAGTCAACGGAAGCCTCGGCAAAGTTGTTGAGTTTATGACAATCCATGATGCAATGGCTCGGGATATCGCAATTGCTGAACAGCCAAATCGGCCGAAGCGAGCCCTCGATCCTACTTTATTATCCCTTCCACAACAAGAGGTACGGCCACTAACTGGTCAGGTTTTTGGGCGCAATGAAGTGTGGCCCTTGGTTCGTTTCGAGACCTCAAGAGAGCTTCTGTGTGCTCCTTTGGACTTTACCATTGAAGGCTATATGGGCAATGTTGAAGCCAGCAGGATGCAAGTTCCGCTCATCCTTGCCTGGGCATTGTCAATTCACAAGTCCCAAGGGCAAACATTGACAAGGGTGAAAGTTGACCTTGCGCATACATTTGAGAAAGGTCAAGGTATAGTGCTCTCTTTCTTACCCGCGTTATGCTATCTTTAAGGCTGAGAATCCAGCCTATGTTGCAATATCCAGGGCAACATCTATGGAGGGATTGGAAATTGAAAGCTTCCAGCCATCCAAGTAACGTGTTTCCAACCTTTGTCTTGCTTTAAATTGACTTCCATTGACGGAAAGAATTATGGCACATCCACGGGTTGTCCAGTGGCATCAATTCTGGAACTCTGTAGGTGATGGAGACTTGTTTGAGGCTCTCGACGACAACGACATCTTAGAACAGGTCATATCATCATAATGGGAAGGAGATAATACACGCGAAAGATATTCGCAAATACAACAATGTATAAAAACATGTCCTAAATAAGGGGTATTACCAGTGCAACTGCTTACAACCGTTGGGTATCTGTTACATCATTGCTCGATTCAATTAGCTGCTTCTGAAATGACTTCAATGAAGCAGGGGAATGACTCTGACTTGGAAATGATATCGAGTTCCTATCGTCCCTTGTGCCTTCCTGTGAGGAGCCTTCATGACAGGGAGACACATGGGGGGATTCTTCCAGAGCGACATTTGTCTGCATCGGAGGTAGAGCTTTCTCAGGTAACGCCCTTGATTTGGTTGGCGAACCTGAATTTATCCTTGCTGAGGGGTGAATGCTGTTATTGGGGCGTGCTGGGAGGCGTGGCGTGAAATCCTGTGGTGCTGTTTGTGATGGACATTCGGCAGGGGGGACCCTTGCTACCTTCGTGCTCTTTGAACCATATGTAACTTGTGGTATCGGTTCCCCAGCAGGTGTAGGAGGTAGTGGAGGAGAATTTTGTCCGATGTCATGATCATAGAGGAGATGGGCATGTATTATCAAGTCGTCCATCACGGTATCCTGGAGCACCGGGTTAGAGCTTTATGCCATCGCCGGAATGCGACGAGAAATAATGTACCTTTATGGTCTGTACACTCAAAAGATCACCACCTTTGGGCATTTCATCTTCTCCGAAGATAACACCCCCGAAAACGATTGCAAGATTTTTCGGGTCCATCTTGTTCTTTTCACTCCTTGAAACAACACGTGCGAGATGCTCGACAATCGCTTTCAGGGTTGCTTGGTGCACAGGAGGAAGCCTCCGTATTTTCGAGCGCAGAAGCATAAAATTATTTGATAGGTGTTCCTCTGTAAGTAATTCGGGTTAGAGGAATTGACATGATAAATATTCAACGGGTTTGACCTCGGTCCTCAGTGTGTTGAATCCGGTCCTGTAGAGAAAACCTGAATACAGGTTCGGGTAGTTCACGTAGATACAGCTATCCTCGGATCAGATAAAAATCAGGAAGACATGGCATTGACAAGGCGTACTTTGAGCAAAGAAGCCACGGCATAAATGTCGTCCTTGATCGAAAACTGGAAGGCGGACTCATCTCGTTCGATTTCATGCTGGAGCTAAGATGTTGTTTGAAAAAAATCTTGAATTTTTCCTTGAAAGACCTTACAGATTGAACCACCGCATGTCGACCAGATACCTGAAAAGCAACTGAGGAAACGTACGTCATGGCTGGCTAGATAGAATCGGCGTACCCGATAAATTCCTTCACTCTCGAGACCACGGTTATCAATCTCGTCAATGCATATTCGGATGATTTTGGGAACCGCGCCTTCAGGTAAACCCTTGGCAGTCGCATAGTCAACCAAGCTAAATCCAAATATTAGGTCATTGCATTCTCCAACCAAGCCGTGCTCATATAGGATCGGGTCGGGGATAGCGGACGCCAAAGACCGAGGTATGTTGACATTGAGCTTTGCAATGTCTTTCTCGGGTGATATCCGGTCCACAATAGTGCGCATATGAGATGATAACTGGGTCTGTGTTGAACTTGTAGCACTCCAGAAGCAAAATGAACAAGCTTGTCGGTCTGTTCAGCGGAAAAGGCTTACGTCATGTTATCCGCGTACTTCTCGAGAATCCTTTTCATAGATATTGAAACCTCTTCAACAAACATTTCGAGGCTCTAGAGATGTGGAATTTTGTTGGAAAATAATTGATGATGAAATATGTTCTTTACCTTATAGCCGCTCTCCAGAATTTTAGTCCGTCGAAGTCGTAGTGTTTCAAGCCAATGGACTCCCTTACGGTAGTCTCTATCTGATTCACAATTGTAAACATTAGAAGCATTCAATGGATGGGTCACCTACCTGCTTCCTCTGCTTCTCGTTTTGCACGAACTGTACGAACTGCCTGATTCTCCCGTGCACCGAGACTATCCTTTACAGATCCACCCTTATCCAAAAATCCAATCAATTGATTCAACTGCTTTTTCCCTGGAGTGTCTTTCAAATCAGTTCTCTCTTATGTGCTACAAATGAAATACCTTGATGAGCGAGATCCGAAAAGGCTGTGGATGAGGAGGGGGATCGATTGCGTCCAGTTGGGACACTACCCGACGGGCGCCTGTCCAAAGCTCGCAAAGGTTGCGGAGAAGTTACAGTCGGGCGTGATGGAATAGAAGAGTTTGACTTGTTACTCGTATATTGATCCGGGTTCAACGCTGGAGAGGGAAGGGTGGATATAACAGGCACTGACGCCGCTGCACGCTTTTGTTCCTGCAGAGATTCAGTAAGATATGGGAAACAATACAAAATGCAATGCACCTCGACTTCAGAATACTTCTTGGTATAACGGTTCTTCAATTTTGGTAGCATTACCTCGGCGTATTCGTTGTACGCCGCTCCTGAATCTTTGAGATCCTCCTTGATTCTTTTCCTTGTTCGTTCTTGGGTATCCTGTCAAAATTGAGAGCATACATAAGTGCTTGAAGCCACGACTTCAGATTGCAATATACCCACCTTCAGGGAGGTTAATGGAACAATGATGTCTGAAGTTAGTGTGGCACACAGAGCTTGTCTGGTCTGAGCCTCTGTCGGTAACGTTGTTGAGTTTAATCAACATGTCCAAGTTCACATGGTTATGAAATGGGCTGACCCCGATCTACATTCTCGACCACTTCGGCCCAAGCACTTCGAATGGTGCTCAAATCACCTTTATCGTCCAGAAAGGCGTCGACTGACTTGATTTTTCGATGTAATCGTCTGAGAGATTCTACACTGGGGCAGAGACCCGCATAGATTAGGTGGAGTTGAACAGGGAATATCAATCACTTACTATGTTTCTTCGATGCGCTTCCTGAAATGTAAAATAGATCTATGGTATATAATAGAGTCAAGTAAAAGGTAGCGTACCGTTCTTGGAAAAAACTGAGATAAGAATCGGTTAAATAACGCAGATGAATGTCGAAGAGAGGTACAGGGCCTTGGGTTGTTGTGGATGGGTCTGAAAAGGAGGAGCGAGCGGACTGTGGGGGTGGATCCATGGTGGACGCCCTTGGTGGGGTTATGTCCAAAGTTCAAGCACGATAGGATTTCATCACGTGATGTGTCTCCGCCAATTAAGATGGACTGCCATGATGATCGAGACTTGAGCTACCGAACTTATATATAAGCTTGCGATGTTCTTTTTCTCTCCTATTTTTGGCTCAAAGGATGCTGATTTCCATCCTTTACAATCTCGCCCTTGTCCTACTTGGATTCAATCTCTTCATCACCGCCCGTTATGTCCTACACTTCGTCTCCATGCGCCACTCATTTCGACATATCCCTGGTCCAAGGGCGTCATCCCTGCTCTGGGGAGAAGAGTGGAATCTCTATCATGGCTCTCCGGGTGCCTTGTATATCGATTGGCACCGCCGTTTTGGAAAGCTTGTCAAGTTTACTGGCGCCTTTGGAGTGAGGTTTTAGAAATATCCGTGACGCAACGCGTATTGAACGTCGCTTGCAGCATCAAGTTCTGTCGGTGACAGATCCTCGGGCAATAGGCTTTATTCTAGGTGAAGGCACATATTGCTTTCCTAAACCTCAAGGCGTGCGAGCATGGTTCAAGGCCACGCTCGGTGAAGGAATTCTCTGGGTCGAGGGCAAGTGTTCAAAGGCCCTTCTTTGTCTCAAAGCTCCCATTTATATCGCTTACAGGCAAGAAAGCACATGAGAATCAGCGTCGGCTGCTAGCCCCGGCATTAAAGTATGAGACTGCCCCTTGAAAAGCGGGTTGCCCAATCTGACAGTTTTTTTGGTTTGCCAGTCAGCAATCCATTCGAGGATTGACAGACGTTTTCTTTGAAACTTCGACGATCCTTGCAAATCAATGGAATAAATTAGTTGAGCGTGGCGGAGGCCAAGAAACCGAGATCGAGGTTACCAATTGGGCTGGTCGTTTTGCGTACGGCTTCCACGCACCTCGTCCTGCTGCTGAGGGCTTATTCTTGATTTGGTAGCCTTGATACTATTGGTCGTGCCGCATTCTCCTACGACTTCGACTGCCTTTCAGGGGAGCCTCACGAGTTGGCGAGTGCTTTAGATGGGCTCACCAACAACGAGCACAATCCCTCGTCGTTTTACATGCGCGCGTTGTTTTGGATCTTTCCTGCTATTCTTTTTATCGGAAAGAAGGGAGAGATGATCAAAAAAGTCAAGTACCATCTTGGATCGATTGCCTCGAAAATGTTGAACGAGGCCAAGCGCATTGGAGACAGGGATACTCGCACTCTCATGGCTCACATTTGTTCGTCAACCTTCCGTTTCTCACTCCCTTATTCACCATAGCTCACATTAGCATAGTGAGAAGTGACGAGTCGTCTTACGAACCCATGAGCGAAGACGAATTAATCTCCCAAATGCGTACTACCATTTCTGCTGGCTACGAGACTGTATCGGCGATTGTTGCAGTACGGTTCATGGCTATCTATTCTGAAGAAATTCATTAATGTTGTTTAGTGGATGTTGTACGAAATTGCCTGCGATTCGGATTTCCAGGAACAACTTCGCGAGGAAATTTGCACCATCCCAAACCCGTCTTTCGACCAGTTAAACAATCGCTTGCCACTTCTAGACGCGGCCCTGAAAGAGACCCTACGCATGCACCCAGCTATCCTTGAAAATCATCACGAGGTTTGGCTTTTTCCGAACAGGTGCCTTTGATAGATTTTGACCTAGATGTGAAGGCCAGCGAAACGATTAGGGTCCCACTTTCTGAACCTATTACAGAAACAGGAGAACAGCAAATAATTATACCTAAGGGTACAACGGTTGTCATTCCCGTAAATGTCCTCCAGATGGACAAAGAATTTTGGGGCGAAGATGCCGAATTCTTTCGGCCAGGTCGGTGGTTGGAAAGCGAAAGAGGCGGCCTTTTGAAAGGACAGGAATTGTTGGCGTTTAGTGTTGGGTATGACTCGCACTTTTTAACTGGCTTTTGGCATCAAAATGACCCATCCACGTAGTCCGCGTTCCTGTATCGGAAAATCCTTCGCCCTGACAGAAATCAAGGTGATAGATTATCAGCGTTAATAACGAGTGAAAAGCTGAAGGCATTTTCCAGGCTTTGATGGTCACCCTCCTGCAACGTTTCTCTTGTCGTTGCACGAAAAAGATTGAGCCGTTCCAAAGTTTTGTTATCCGTCCCAGGGTGCAAGGCGAAACAGCGAGTTCTCTTCCTTTGCTTGTGAAAAAGTTATAGAGAAAAGAACCAGTAATGTTATTTTCTTTGTAATAAGTTTTTGATAACCTAAGATTGCTATCTTACATGAGATCCGTGATTGGTGGCGTCCAGAAATAAAAATGATTAGTTAAACTGGACGCAAGCCCATTATAATGATTATGGAAAGCATTTAAATATTGGATGGATGGTGAAGGAAGGGCGTACTCAACCACTCAAGCAAGCGTACGAGGTTTGAAGGTCAGCCGACATCCATCTTTGGGGAATACTGTCGCAATAATCCTGATAATTAAATGATCAATGACAAATTTGAGGAAACCTTCGTGTGAACACTCACTTGCTCAAGTAACTTTGAGGTGTGATGTCGTGCTCCCAATCCAACATCACTGAAGCAGTGGCCAGTACCAGTGCAATGTTCATTGATGCGTACTCCAACCCAATGCAGCGATGAGGACCACTGCCGAAGACGAGGTAATTCTTTGGGTTTTTACTGGCAGATCCTTCTGGATCCAACCATCGCTCGGGCAAGAACTCTTCCGGTTGAGGGTAAACTTCTGGATCATGGAGAGAGTTAAAGAACGAGGGTATAACCATGCTATTGGCGGGGACTGTGTAATCGTCCGAAATAGGAAAGGCGCGCGTCGCCTTATATGGAACCTGAATATGGACACCCATGCGTCAACAAGTGAACGACTCTGGAAAGCGTCGAAAGGGGACGAACCATCAATACCGGTGGCTTGACACGCATGCTCTCTTTCACAACGGCCTGTAGATAGGTCATTTGGACCATCATGTCCATATTCAAAGGCTTTGCATAGTTTCCTTGGCGAACACGATCTTGTTCCTCCCTGACCTTGGCCAAAACTTCAGGGTGATCGGCGAGATGTTGGAAACCGTAAATCAAACCGCTGCTCATCGCATCCTGTGAGGCAAATAAGAAAGAGAAAAGAACCATCGCCATTTCCGTATCGCTGAATTCCTTGCGACCCTTGTAATTAGGATCAGCGAGGGAGAGAACCCATTCGTCGAGCATGCACTCAGGCGCGCCGCCATTTGCCATGGCGATTTTTGACTTATAAGCGGCCAGTTCCAGCCAATGCATAGCAACCTTGCGAGCTTGAATGGCCTTGTAGACTTTGGTACCGGGCAAGGCGAGAGGGAAGTTGACCAATTCGAGCGATTGAGTGATATCCCAATACTTGTCGTTGATAGCATTGGCAGCATGTTCAGGGATATGGCTTCCACAGAAAACACCAAGGGACGTTTCCATATTGAGGTGACGAGCTGTCATCATGATGGGTTGTGAGTTAGGGTTTTTCTCCTGAATTTCTAGCCATCTGGTGAGGTGCTTGCGACAGATGGCTTCTTGGATTCCGACGTAGATGCTAAAGACACATTTATCCAGCGGACCTTACAAAAGCGGAAGTAGACGAACCTGAGGGCCTTGCGAGTGAAGAGGGCGTTCAAACCACGGCGATATTCGATATGGTTTTTTCCAGTAAGAAAGACCCTAGATAAACTTCAATAAACGGGGAGTTAAACATGGTGACCAGCACTCACCAATTCTCGGGGCGTAAAATTTGTTTCGCCGAGTGCACAAGGCAGGGCTCTGCATAAGAAGGAGAATTAAGGATTTTACGCGCGTAGTCATTCGAGGAGGCCATGACGATGAAACTGGGAAAACGTTAGACATGAACTTTGTTGATAGAAATTAAAAGACCGACATATTGAAGACACTGACGGCGCTGAGCGCGCCAGAATCCCACTGGCGCTTATAAGCTTCCATGGACGGTGCCATGGAGTCAGCAAATTTTCCGATGAGTGGGATGGTCCATGCAGCTCCGGGAAGATGGCGTTTTTTGTATCTATAGACGGCTTGCTCGAGAACGAGGAGGGAAGCAAGGATGGCAAGGGTGGTATAGAGAGAGGAAAAAGATTCGGCCTTGAGCGGGGCTAGAAATGAAGGGACGGGAAACGAATAAAGGGGCGGATTGGCCGTAAACGACGCAATAGAGGCGGAGGCGGACCTATCCATGTTGAACGAAGGAAGGAGAAGGGCGCTCTATTTTTATTCAACCAGAATATCACAAAATGGCACCATCTTTTTCTATGACCAATAAAATTCATCCGGTCCGGAATTACTTGGGAAGTCTTTTTCCCTATCCGCATGATAGGCCTGATGCCATGCTCACCTGATGGCCCTTTTCCTTCCCACCCCCAACGCCCATGGGCCTGCTCAACCTTTGCTGCACTCGCGGACGCAAGACCGTCAAGCGTGACACGACGCCGAACAGGATCCAGATGGTGTCAGCCACGCGCACCTTATCATCAACCTCGGATACATTTTCTGCCACAATCTTGCGCAATGCCAGGAGGGAATGAACGACGGAAGTAAATATCGTCTGCACATCCATCTCGCTGGTCTTTATCCATGACGTTAGACAAGCGCATGTGATTTCGGCAAAAACCGGGGATTACGTAACCGGTTTTTTCACTTTGCCGCCCTCAGTCATCTTCTTTCTCCTTTGTACACTACCTTATTTCCATAGACAGCCATGCATTTCTTCTCCCAGGCTTTCCAGTACGAGTATGTGCTCCCGCCATTTCACTCATGTTGTATCTCTCATGCATTTTCCTCAGCCACCCCTGGTCCCATGTAGTTATCGGCATGTGGCACAAATACCCCAATTCAAAATGCACACACGTCGTCAGCATAGACACCATAGATCGCTCCATCGACCCGCAGACTGGGATCATTCGCACGGAAAGGGTACTGGGCTGCAAACAAAAGGCGCCAATGTGGATTGTCAAGGTTAGTTTTTTTCTGATGCTAGCTAGCATTTCAACCCACACATCCATTCTTCAGTTATTTGGAGGGTCAGAAGATGCATTCGTCCGAGAAATCTCTTTCGTCGATCCAGCCACTCAAAACGTTACAATCACATCCGTCAACCTCTCCCTATCACAATTCGCGACCTGCTACGAGCAAATCCATTATACACCCGCTTCCGCCACGCAGACATCCTTCCTGCAAACAGCCGAAATTCAGGCCCGCATGGCACTTTGGCGCTCAGCAGCGGACGGTCTAGAAAAATGGCTCGTCCAGCGATTCGAACAAAATGCCCAACTGGGGAAATCTGGCTTCACTGATGTCCTACGAAACCTATGGGAGGAACGGGACATCGGGTCCCATCGCTGGGAGACTGATTCGGCATGCATCCTTGCTCCATTTCAGCTTTTTTTTATATGTATATCTTGGATCCCGTTATTCAACTCACTTAGACAGGGCCATAGCTTACCATGATAATATCCTCTTCCCGTATGGATAGTATAATAACCCCCATCCATAAAGTATGAATGTACACTATAACCTGGAAACACTATCATTATTCCGAGCTATGAACTTTTTTGTGTGAGGGGTGGTTATTTGGTAAAAACTAAAACTAAGTTAGGCCCGAAGAATTGAAGGAATGGGTAAAGCTTACTGGAGACAACGTCTTCATCTTGAACTTGGTGGGATAAGCTAACTTTCTGGGCATATGGTGAAAACTTGCTTGATTTCCCCTTGTAATATCGGTCAGTTAAGGTCTCAAGACAAAAGGAATGGGTGCAACCCACCCTGTAACAAAAGTGGCGATCATGACAAAGGTTAGAATGATTGGGACAATTCCACATTAAACACACCATATTAGGCCATAACGGAAGTTGGCAGCGAGAGACCGATGGATTCCATTGCAAACGTCCTATTCCGACGTATTCAACGAACTGTCTTCTGCTACGAGACTGAAGTACTTACTTCAATTGTGGCGCCCTTTCTCAAGCAGATGGGATCCGACAGGTCCGGGTGAGCACCTCTCTTTTTGGTGTAAATTTTGACCAGGTGCAATTCTTCCCATATGCGGTCAACAAGGTAGTCAAGACTGGAGGAAAGGTGATCATAAATTCAGGACAAAGTAACACTGCGTAAAGGCTTACTTCAAATCCATTTCACAGCTAATTACGACAGTCTTAGGTTGCCGCGCGAGCTTGTCCACCTGCTCAAGGCTTATGGCGTCAACTTTATTATATACATCTGGAATGCCAGGAAAATCAATTTGAGATAGATAAGATTCAGAAGCGAACGAACATAAGCACGGCATATATTTCCTAGTGCCTGGAAGGATGCAAGGTGAGTGCACGAATTTTTATCCTCGTGTTTCATGTTTCCCTCACCGATGAGGACGTCAATGAACTCGTCTGTTGTAATCTATTGATATTTTGAGAACTTTAACTTTCAATGAAAAAGGGAGGGTCCTACGTCTTCTCTGATCATAATATCGCAGTTATGTAATTTATCTGAATAGAAGAATGGTAAAGGTTCCCGAAGTCTCAATTATAAATTAGCTTACAACCAGCCAGAATCGTCCGAATGGTTTTTTCATCAGTCTTGGTCAACTTGACCGTGGTGTTGAAGGTGATCTAAACCATGGTATGAACATGATGGACAAATAAAAATAAAAATAAATCAAACAACCCACACCACCAGTGGTTTTCTTCTTGAAGACAACATCAGGTTTTGGTTTATTTAACCGAATCCCAACCGCATCGAGTTCAAGTTCCAAGAGATGCTTCTGCTCTTCCGATTTTGTTGCGTCCAACATGATCAAAATAAGATCAGCAGTCTTGGCGGCTGCGAAAGTGGGAAATATTGAATCCATGGACAAGCAATAGGAAAGGAACTGGAACGGACTTGAGACGACCTGACGGCCACGGCCACGGCCCTGACTAGCCCCTTCGACAATTCCTGGAAGGTCTAAAAGTTGAATCCGAGCACCCTTGTACTCGATGACCCCAGGAATGGCCTGGATGGGGTCTCAGTAAATGGGTATCCAGGGAAAGGCAATCAGGAATACCGTCAGGGTGGTGAATTCGTATGCGGCCGCCTCTGATGCAGTATGCGTTGCTTTACTGAGCAACGTAGACTTGGGAGTCAAAAAAAATGAGAAGTTTGCGACCAAGATAGATCGTTAGATGGATACCTTTCCGACGGACGGAAATCCAATCAAGGCCACACGAGCATCGCCCGATTTTTGAACGTCAAAACCTGTACCTGCAGCTCCGGATTTCGCTGTGGGTTCCAGCAGTTGGGCACGGTATCGCGCAAGTTTGGCCTTTAGAAGGCCGAGATGGTATTCTGTGGCCTACTTGCATGGTTTATGGGATGAAGGATTTCTTCGCTAAAGGAGCGCGTTACCTTATTCTTCTGAGCTATTCTCGAGTGAATGAGACGAGTATATTTGAGATCAGATATTCTCCAGAAATTGCTCACTGCGGGCCATCTCCTCTGATCACCGGTGAATTGGGTCAGAGTTAGACCGAATGGGCAAGGGTTTGAGCTCACCCTCAATCTCCTTGATCTAAGAAAAAAGGCATAAGAACATGACGGAGAGAGCTGAATCAATTCACCTTCTCTGTGATACCCATCGTGATGGTTTGAGAATCAGTGTTGAATTCCGCGATGGTTTGGACCGAACGTCATTATTTAAAATTGTAGATATTCCATTCTGGGCAAGTACTGTGCTTATACTAAGCGGTACTTCCTTTATGCCATTCGTGCTCTCGAACACGACCTCATGATACGCAGACATAACCAGACCCTCTTCCCCCTTGAAGAACAGCTACGTAACGAACCCGACGAAGAGGAAGAAGACGATGAGGCCTGGGACACCATGGGGTCCCGCACATACCCTTCACCGCCTCCTGTTACCACCAGCTTGAATATTAACACATCCAGGACTACTCGTTCTAATAAGTCGCGCTCTTCCACTCTTCACGGACCTCCAGCGCTGAATGCAGGTGCATCTCAGTATTCCAAACTGTATTCCCAATTCGTGCGGCGGTACAGATCTACGGGACTTGGAGATACAACGGAGCCGGACGACCCTCGTAATGACCCCGACAGCCACTATTTCCAACGTGGCCTTGGCCAGCTCAATGATGCAGGGGACAACAGCGACGATGAAGACGATGCTCCCCGGGCTTCATTCTCTGCGGGCTCTGGGGAGGGTATTGACCGGATGCAGGAAGTAGATCCAACAGAATCTGCTTCTTCTCCTCAGCAGAAGGAACGGCTTGAGTGGCAAGCCCTCCTCGCTTCTGTTCTATCAGGGGACGTATTAAAGTCAGAGAAGACGCGAATCGCTGTTGCCTTGAACTCAATGGGCGACGAGCAGACCAATACCCATCTCAACTTCTGGTTGGCCATACGGGCCAAATTTCATGGACGATCTGTGGAGGAGGAAAGGAGGAAGCTTGAGGAACGACGTCTACGGACTGTCGATGGGGTCATTGAAGAGATTTTGAACTTTAGAGTGTCAGAACCTGATCTCGGCGATGTAACTGCTGCTGCACTCACCCAGGTCACAACCGTTCTTCAGCGTCTAGACGTTGTGCAGTCTTTATACCCGAGTCTCAAGGCTTTCTATCTCGACAAGCCCAGGGCCACCCAGGGTGCATTTCAAGCCCGGGCTGACACCCTCAATACCTGGTTCACCGTCCTGACAACTCTAAAGCATCACTTCGCCCTACTTCGTCGTTGGACGGGAAGCGATACCCTCGACGTGAATCAACCGTTCACAAGCAACGAGGTTCCCATTGCCTCATCTGTAGCATCCCGGCTTGCGATGAATAGCACAAGTGGTCAGGAAATAGCCGATGGAACGAGCTTCGTGGAACGCCTTCTCAAAGAGGAATCCATGCAACTTACATTCGAAAAAGGTTTTCTTGTCACTGTCCATGCTTTCCTTGGTGCGGCTCGAGATGCCCAAGTCAATCTCTCCTCGTTATTTAAAGAGATGAACCTACCAACGTTCGAGAACGAGCTTGTGCCTTTAATTTCATTCCCCACCAAACTCGCACAAGCAGGGCTTCGTCTACGACTGGATTATGTGCAAAAACTAAAGGAGCCGGACATTTTGATCATTGACCAAATGATAGAAGATATGAAACTGAGCATAGGGTTGGCGTGCACTCTCAAACGACAATATCAGGCGATTCTTGCTCCAGATCCAGGCGGAAATTGGAATCTTCCGCAATGCATCAGCGAAGATTACGATTCGACAATTCTTGAGGCCCTGATGAATTTCTTCAAACTGTTGCATTTGCAATTGAAGAGTGGCGCTAAAGGCATTCTCTTCAAGGAAACTGATGTCCTTGAAGCGCAATGGGCAACCTTCAATGATGTAAGCGTGAGTGCACCTGGAGGTTCTTGTCTTGTAGCGGAACAGTTATGGTGAGTCGCCCTCGATCTTGAGGTTCTCTGGCTTATGGTTGTTAGCTCGTTGACAAACAAGTTGAAGGTGCGAATAACGAACTACTTCGACACACAAGTTCGTGTGCCTTCTGCTGTGGGTGCACCGGACTACGCTCACTACCCCATCGACGAAAACATGTATGCCAACAACCTGTTTCAAATACATCAAGCACAAGATCCTTCAACGCGAAAGATGTCAGACCAACAACGAATTAGCTGGTACAGCAAGATACTGGAAAGTGTTCGGCTCCGATACCGAAAGCTTCAACGTTTTGCCAGGTAGTTCTTCATGCGATCCTTTGACTTTTTTTTTGTTCACACACTGAAACTTCAGAGTCCTCACGCAACGGTTCAGCAATTCAGCAGAATATAGTCTCGACGACGTCCCATTAGACGAATTCATCTCGTTTTTGGTGGCATCAGACCACTTTCTGGTGTATACACACTCCCTCGAAGAAGACGGAGTTTACATCGTTGCCTCTCACACCCTATTTGACCGGCCAGAATTGATACGAAAAATCCTCGACGAGGCTTTCCACGTGGATGAAGTCATTAACGAAGAAGGAACCCATCATCTTGGAAATCATGACCTTGGACACACCCCGGACGAAGCTGGTTATCTCCTCGTCCTCTCCCCCCAGACACATTTTTTGTGGAATGGTCGAGTGATGGTTTTAAGCATCCCCAAGGTCCACCTGGATATAAAGGACAATAGAGTCCGCTTGATCGCCGACGGGCCTCAGAGACGGTTGGGTCTTGCTAAGCAAACATTCAAAGAGTCGCTCGAAGCCACGGACGAAGATATCGAAGGCGACCCAAGTGCTTTGAGCTTGAATTGCTTATTCGAGACACAGGCTCATCTCCCCAGTGTGAACCGAGAGTTGAGGAAAATTGCTCGTGCCTCCAACAGATTGGCGGAGTCAATCATTGATTCTGTCCATCATGTCAGAAATTCACTCCACATGACCAACGGCGGTCAAGAATTACTCGCCAATTGGTACTTGTATGCCTCCGAACATGGACAACATGCCCATCGGTATATGGATCGGTCATCCCTGCTGAAATTCAACAGACTACTTATCAAATTAGCCATCTCGTGGGTTTCATTCATATGCGACGATTGTGACCCGACGGATCGGAAGACCTTTAAATGGGCTGTCAATGCTCTGGAGTTCACGCTTCATCGCACAAAGAGAAACATTCTGCACCTACCCGACGAAGAATTTGAAATGCTGAGACAGAAAGTCGCCAGCTGTATGACACTTCTTATCAGCCACTTCGATATTCTTGGAGCGAGATCCATCTTCGAGGCCCGAAAGGAAAAGGAGAAACAGGAAGAATTGCTCAAAATGCAGATTGCTGATATCCAGGTCGCCGAGGATGATTTCCCCATTTTCTCATCCAGTCAGGAAGATACGGCATTCATTGATGCAAAGGCACGCATCTACTGGGACAAAGTTTCAAGAGCGCTTCGGGAAATTGAAGAGGCTCGAGCGAGTACAGGCCTGAAGCATCGAACGCTGGGCAAGGTTCTTAACGACGAGATTCCTGAAGATCGGTCTTTGTCTTTCTTAGCCTCATCTAGCTCCAACATTTCGATCCGCTGGCAGCAAGGAAAATTTATTGGGGCGGGCGCGTTTGGATCTGTATATTTGGCACTAAACCTCGATTCTGGATCTCTCATGGCCGTCAAAGAAATCAAATTTCAAGAGCTTTCCGGATTGCCAAATCTTTTCTCCCAGATCAAGGAAGAGCTCAGCGTTATGGAGATGCTGCATCATCCCAACGTGGTCGAGTATTACGGCATCGAAGTCCACCGGGACAAGGTGTATATCTTCGAGGAATATTGTCAGGGTGGAAGCCTAGCAGCTCTCTTGGAACATGGACGAATCGAGGACGAGGGAATCATGCAGGTGTATACCATGCAAATGTTGGAAGGTTTAGCATATCTGCACTCGCGTGGAATTGTCCATCGAGATGTGAAACCCGACAGTGAGTTCTTGCGTTTCCTCCATTTTTAGGGTGTCCACTAATGCTTGAAAGACATTTTACTCGATCATATGGGAGTCATTGAATTTGTTGACTTCGGGGCTGCCAAAATTCTTGCCAAGAATCAGCGCACTATTCAACGATCTCGTCGTATCGCAGAGGTGGCCAACGTAAACGGGCTTAACGCGAACGGTTTGGCGGCTATCAGCAATGGGCTAACTGGCACGCCGATGTACATGTCGCCCGAAATCATCAAGAATGACAAACGTGGCCGACATGGAGCAATGGATGTCTGGTCTCTTGGTTGCGTGGTTTTGGAATTCGCAACAGGAAAGAAACCGTGGAGCAATCTCGATAATGAATGGTGAGCATAATCATTTCCTCAGGATCTATTTTTCCCAATCATGGTTCTCCAGGGCAATCATGTTCCATATCGGTGTAGCTACACAACACCCTCCACTTCCTGAACCAGGGCAACTCAGCGAACTCGGAATCAACTTCATCAAGCAATGCTTGACGATTGATCCAACACGACGACCTTCCGCCACAGAACTGATGAACCACCCGTGGATGCTCGAATTTCGCGAAACCTTATTGCGATATGAAGCTGCTGAGCTGAAGGCTGAACCTACCTCGATCTCCGCAGACCACAACTACAACAAGGCGCCTGTGGCACACCAGGCTGTCAACGCCCAGGTGCACGAAAAAGAGTCAGCATGATGCGCTTTCCCCGTGACATCATCTCTGCAATAGATGAAGATCGATGCGAATGCGAAATTTGAATGCAGTAGAATTACAAATTCAAAAAAGCAGGAGCTTCGAGCAACCTGTAGAAAGTTGAAAGATACGTTGGATCATTCAATGACCCAGCGCTTGTTGCCCACATGAGAATTATCGCTATCAAAAGAACGTTGGCTACTGGAACTTCCATGGCTCTTCGTACTGCCGTAGCTGTCGCTCCGATGAACCCGAACGTCATTCAATTTTCGTTGAAGTGTTGGAAGGGGAAGGGCTAGGTTATGGACGCTCGTTTCGAAAGGTTCGGCAGATTTGTTAGAAAATCTTGGTCCCATAACTCTGGGGTCTTGCTTTTCGAAGGAAACGTAGGTTGGGAGAGGCTTTTCCGAAGAGGGAAATGCGACCTTTTCTATATCCGAACCCCCGTACGGCGGAGGGAAGTCCGTTTCATCCAAAGGTTGTTGGGCGTTGACTGCAGAGAAATTTAGCCGCATATAATCAGATGAAGGTGGAAAGGTACTGACGATGGCGCGCCAGACCCTTGCCGAAATTGTAACGACATACAACTCCCAAAATAATAGAGAGCACCGTGAGAAGAACAGAAGCTGAAGCCATAATAGAAAAGAATCGCCAGGTGACAAAGGTCCAGCGGAAAGTGGTGGAGAAGAACATAACACCCCATCCACCAAGGTAAAGGGTTGACAACAGCAAGAAAACGAACATTGGAACGCGAAGTTCGCGGCGCACAGCATACCAGCCCTGATTTATGTTCAATAGCGCACAGATATGAGAGAACTCTCCCGACTCACAGTCATCAACCACGGGACTAACAGCTAAGAGAGAGAGAGACAGAGATCAGCCTAAGATGGTCCATGATATTGATGTCACTTACAGCCAGCGTGATGAAGGAGGTAACCTTGTATAACTTCTGGAAGTCGGCAAGGTCTCCAATCAAGCTATTCATCAGTTGATCGACCCAGAGTGATACGGTGACGACCATGAAGAACAAGGAGAGTTGGATGGTAATGGAAAGGAAAAGGACGAGTTTGTAGACCCTGTTGATCGTCAATGAGGCTCCGACACGTTTGAATGTCTGCCATCCGAAGAGCTATAGAAGAATAAAAATAGTCAGGACGATGACACACAGATTTGGCTCGAAACTAATTACCTTGATGAGTTTCCAAGTCAAAAATGAAGAGACAAACAAGGCGATGACATTCAAAGCAAGGCTTGGAATTTCAGCCTTGCCTCGAGCGTCCCAGTAATGGGGGAGAAGAGAAACGTTTTTGCAAGCCCCATGTGTGATAACGCGATTGAAATCGGAGCGGAAGTGTGCTGTGTGGCTAATTTGAAAACCTGCCCATGCCGTGGCCATGAGATGCGTCACCAACGATGCGAGGATATGGGGAATTGATTCATTGAGGAGGGCGACGGTGGACATTCCTAGTACCCAGAACTGGAAAGCAATAAAGACCATGTCTTCTCGCTTGGTATTTCCGAGCCTGTTGAACCCAAAATGAACAATGATATCGGTAAGACTTGGAATAAACATACACGGAAACAGGCCAGTTCAGGGACCACAAACAACTATTGTCCAGGACTGTGTTGTTCTCACCAGTTAGGCCAACTAAGGTGACTGAAACAGGTTGGCCTTCTGGAGATGGGATGATCTGCACATCGCGTGGCCTCAACTGGGTAGTTGGATGAGATAACATTGAATGAGAAATGGGACAAGCGCACCTGATACTCATTGTCATCGTCACCGTCGTAGGTGACAGTTTCGTCGCCGATGGGACTTCCTGGGCTGACGATTGTGCTTGGTCGGGGGATTATCAGGACGGTGACTGTTTCACGTGCGCGAACTGTAGATGTGCTGGTTGCCAACAAGTCCGATGATGATGTTGGGACCGAGGAGGAAAGAGTAGAAAGTGAAGAGGTTGAAGAGATGGCCGCTAACGGGGTTGGTATAACCTGAGAGGTAATGGAGTCAACGGGAATATCTCCGGGGAAGTTGAGAGCCTTGGAGACGGAGTTGGATTGTGATTCATGGCCGCTCCACACCACTGGACAGGATGCAACATCGACATTGAGATTGGCAGGAACCCAGCTACACATGCGCAGAGTGTCGTCACTAAGGAAAGGCAGACCGTCGTTTGTGGTGTTGGCGGCAGAGACAATGCGGGTAAGGAAGGTAGCGGCTTGGGCATTGATAGTGAAGGCCTTGATCTGGAAAGACAGCTGAATAACGAAGTGGGCAACCGAGAAGAAGAAATAAAAGAGGGTGAGCCGAGAAAAGGAAATCCTGTTCCACTGGAATACAAGCAAGATGAGGGAGATTTTTACTGAGCAAAAGTTGATCAACCGCACCACAAGCTGAAAAGGACCGAAAAGTTGAGCCATATTTCCAAGGCGCATCTTGGGGTCCTGGAACTCTGAGTTAGTTCATTCAAAGAGGTCAGAGAGATAGTAGTACCAAGATAAGATGAAGTAGGTCCTTTGTCGAAATGGGGCCTCGGTCCAGCCGTCAAGAAGGATGAAAGAGGGAGGAGGAAAGAAAGGGCGACAAACGCGATCAACACACAATTGTAACAATCAAAGACAAGTTGTCAAGCAACCATTTTGATTCTATCTACCACGATAATCACACTTGGTACCAATGTTTGTCCCCTATAAACCAATAAACTTGACTCTCCTCTTCTTCATCAAATGGCGCATAAATCCCGCACTCGGTCCAAACCGAGGTATGCACGTGTCGTGCTGCCAAGTATCCTTCTGTTTGCAAAAAGCGCACAATCTCGTTCACTTCTTGTCTGTCATAGACAGATCGGAGACGCCACCGAATTTCAGCCTGTGGGACGTCAATACACGGCAGACAGTGCAGCACATGGGGTCAACGTACTTGTGTAATCCCTGGCCTAAATATGACTAAACCCATAACGGCTCGCAAAGCTGCTTGCCAAAAGTCCGCAATCTTTGTCCCTTTGATATCCAGCCAGCGCCGCGGAAACTCGTTTATCAACGGGGATTTGGAGACTACAACGCTCCACTTTGCGACATGTTGCGCTGTTGTTAAGACCAGCGAGTCATAGCCAGTCCAATATAGTTGAGGAACTTCAGCTTCGATCAGTTGATTGATGAGAAATGGTACACGTGAAGCTCGAGGACCTGCAGACGCCTGTAGGAACAGAAGGTAAACCCCAAGTGTCCATAGTGAAAAAGAGTGACGATTCGCACAAGGAGGTCCGATTTTCTGACGCCAACCTCTTTGGTTTGGCGAACTGTATCAAGAATCCAGATGGCATCATTTCTATTTTCCGGGTCCAACGTATCGGAAAATGTAGCCCAGGCTTCGTCGAGGCAGGCCAAACAATCCCCCAATCCGTGCGAGGCCATTTCCCTGCAGCATGCTGCGTTGTTATCTATATTGATACCATGCCCGGGTCCCCCGTCGCCTGGCTTGGGGAAGTCTTCTGTCTCCTGAACAAATGTCGTTTGAGGAGCAGATACCGTTTGTTCTTGACCTTCCCCAGCGAAGCAATATCGCACCGCAATTGCAGTTTCAATTTGATCGTCGTCTGTATATGAGGTTATTTTATATGTTTGTGGAAGTAGTTCAGCAACTCACCAGCTTTTTTGCTATTCCAGTCGAGGGCTGGACGGGCAGACTGAGGAAGTGATGTATCAATAGCAAAATCAACCTTGGAGTACGTATTAGCACCCCTACAACGAGAACACCCAGTGAAAAACAATGACACCTTATCCTCCGAGGCTAGTTCAATCAATGTAGCACAATCCCCGTCCGTGGCCGTAAGAGGCCAGTCGTGCCAGGTTTTATCGTTTGGATCTATTGCTTCTAATAACGATACTGCGTCCTGAAATGTGTCTCTTGCAATGTTCCCTCCGGTGGCATTTTGATTACTGTGAAATCAAAATTAACAAATTGCATGGGGGAGTTGGATGCCGGACTCACGATTCAGAGATTTTTAGTTGTCGACCTGGCCCTTGTTTCAGAGGATCTCTCTGCAACTTCGACAAAACACCACGAAAGAGCAAGCTTTTGGTGGCATTATGAATTGCTTCATCGCCTCGGCTTCGTAGGACCGATGATCCATGCTCGGTGTCATAAAGTTCATGCGGAGTGCCCATCACCATCTTCACGTATCAGGAAGAAGGGATTAGAGTGCTTTGGGGGTAGATAAGAGACATACCTTGAGAGCTCCCTCCGCCAGAACTAGGTCGTCTGAAATGGAAGCTCGGCCAGGAACAAAGTCCTCCTTACATCGAGCTAATGCAAGACCCTTCATTTTCTTTTCCCTTCCCTCTTCAATGAGCGTGTTCCAAATGAAATCCCACTCGGGCGCTGTCTTTTCAGGCTCAACCGCGTCGAATTGTCCGCGAATAGCATCGATGTCAGAAGGGATCAAAATGTTGGTCCTCTCTGTTGCATGAGCAAGTCCTACTCGCCTAAAAACTCTATGAAACACGCCCTGAAAAAGAATAACAATATTACTCACAATGCATTTTTATCGAGGTTTGCTCGCAAGAACTCAATATGTTTGACAAGATCAAATTGGGACGGGCTCTGATAGTCACCATCCGGGAGAACCGCCGTGCCTCTATATTTCAGCCAGAGTTCATACCAGGTATCTTCAAGGCGTCGCAGATATGCTTCATTTCCCGGTGTCTCCTTGATGTGCGATAGCCGTTGCCGAACAGTATTGCGAGGGACGGTGGGGAACACTTGTTCAAATGCCGCCCAATCGAGTCTGGGCATATTGCGACAGCGAGCACGGATAATCACTGATGCATCTCGGGCCAGTTCATCGAATTCTGGATTCCACTGGAATCGATGGCGTCGAGGTGGCTTTTGCAGTTCTTCTGAAATGGTTCGTTTAAAACCGCGAAAACCGCGAAATGAGATATTGGAAACGTACCATTGTTCAGACCACGGGCTTTCTTGCCTTTACGTTTCGCAGCATTGTATTGTGGCGGTCCCTGTAGTTCAATGAGGTTTTGTATGGACGTCTCGAGGGGACTTGAAAGTGTCTGTGGTTGATTGGAATTTGTAGGAATTGGCTTGGCCGTGATAGCACGCTTTGTGGATATTTTCAAAGCCTTGGAACTCGCTAGATCAGCCTCCCGAAGAGCAGCCTGGATCTCCTTCTCCCATCTTGAGACATCCTTTGTCGAGCCCGCTTGAAGGAATTGAGAGCGAATTCGTTCCACCCGGATGGCCGAGGGTCCTGTAAGCATTTCTGGATGGGTGTTTAGTAGGAGAGCGATCCATTCCTGTTCCCTTTGCTTCCTTGCTTCCTCTGCTTTCTTTGCAAGAGACAACTTGGTTTCGTCGGCTCTTTCCTGAGTTTTTTTTGCCTTTTCCTTGGTCCTTTCCAGTGCTTTCAGTATCTTCCCTCTGGCTGAGATAAAGAATCCTTCGACGGCTTTGTGAGGCGCGCTTGTTACCCAGCAGAGTTTATTGAGCTGACATCGTCGTTCAATCTCGTTGGGATTCTGTAAAGGCGTTGCACCCGAGGAAGCATTTATGTATTGCTTCAAATACTGTGTCTGATGCCACGTCAAAAAATAGCCAGACCTCCAGGAAGCTGCCCGACGCAAAGATCTCGCACCGCTTGCAGTATTCTGGATGGTTTGAGCCTTTTCCATCTGATGAAAATTGTCGCGGTTATCAGGGTTAAGACATGCTTCCCGAAAGTCTTCCCAGAGTGCAAGTGCATCGGCAGTGCATTTAGCTTCAACGGTCTTCCAGTATGGCGGCTGGCTTTCCGAAAGCGCCCAAAGATAAATGGGAATGGATTCGTGAAAATGCCAATGAATAGGAGCCAGCATCGGAGTATTGCTTGTCCATCCATCCAGAGGTGCCAGTTCAAAGGACATTTTCGGTTGGCCAATTGGCGAGTAGGTAAGGAACGGTGTTCCTGAACTTGACAGCCGGAGGGGCGAAACCAGACCTAAACAACGTAAGATTTCCAGCAAATCGAGGATTCGTGATCGAGGTCTAGTTCGATTAAAATTCAATGCCGTTTGCAAATTTGGAGGTAAATCTCGGACCACGGTCTTACGAGTTTCCTCGTTGCCCAAAAAATCGAGGAGGTCCTCATCATAACCCAGGGGAGAAACCAAGGAGCAGTAGGTATCGAGGGGAAGATCTTGGCAAAAGAAGGATAGATCAATAATCTTCTTTTCATGGGAAAGGATATTTGGAGAAGGATTTCCTGTCTCGAACCCTCGGATCGCAGAGAGATGCAGTTCGCGGCACCGTATTGCCTTTCCTACAATGAAACCATACGTCTGTGCTATCGTTGTACGCTCCGCGAGAAAAACTTCTCGGATTGTGGAATCCTCATAGGTAAATAGCTGGTTGGCCCTGCTGGTGTTCTTGCTCCATCGCTCCTTTTCGTTTTTGCCATGATGGTCCAACTGCAATAACTGCAGTGGAAGATTTCCTCGAGAACTGGGAGTTGAACTTGCCCCATACTCCAATTTCTGGTCAATCTTGACGAAGGAGGTGAACTGGGACGCGGGCACTTGAGAAACACGAGCCAAATCGGCAAGGAATGAGTTAAGCTGGCCTTGGTCGATGTGAGGAAGGTATACGATGGTTGCTGGTCGGTTAAGACCTGTTGGGGTTATAATCGAAGTTTTCAATTGTTTGACTCGACCTTTCTTTTCCAAGTTACTGAAAGTCGATGACATAGTCCGTTTATCGGTTCGTGTTCCAGGAGGGGCACTTGTCGGCTCCCCTGCATCTGCCAACGACTCAAGAAGCCTTGTGTGTTCGTCATAAAATTCTCGAGTCTGAACGTTGACAATCCCGCCCGCACTCCCAACAAGTCGAATTAGTTCATTTTCGCGCCGAAGGTGTGATACGTTGACTCTGCTGAGACCAGAAGTCGGCGTCGAAATGACATTCACAGCAGTTGATGGTTCAAAATCGAGGGCTTGGACCTGCGAATCAGTGCTCTCAATTTCCTTGTCCTGGACGATTTCCAGAGTAACATTCGTTCCCACAGAACCCTCACAGCCCGCCATTGTATCAGTGTTGTCGAGGACGGGGGATGAATGAGGTGACCTGCTTCCATGGCGTCCACGCTGACGAATAGTGCTGGTCTTTTCAGTTAATTCATTAGGCTCTGGTAGACTGACAATGATGTCCCTGGTGTCATTCTCAGGTTGTTCAACAGGGGATGCCCCAGAGCTCTCTAAGGGCTCCGAACCATTATGGAGGTTTCTTGGACGTCCGCGCTCTTTTGAGGTAGTGGTCAGGCACTTGGGGGAATTTAGAACGTTGTCTGTGTCCTTTAATTTTGGTGGCCGCCCTCTCCCTCTTTTTGGGACTGAACAAAGTGGGATGATATAGGATTAGGGCGAGGGAGGTGGTAAAAGATAGAAATGGCTTACCGCTTTGTTCCTCCACCTCCGTTCGCAAACGAGGTCTTTTCTTCGTCGGCTCATCGGGTGTTTCGGTGGGAAAACCCTGCGTGCTGGTTTCATCAACCTCTGCCCTTTTACGCTTGTTTTTCTGGATGGATTCTGTGACGAGGGATTCCCTTTCTGCAGGATTCTTCCTTGGTCTGCCACGTTTGGTTTTACCATCAGGTAGAATAGGGTTCTTTGGCGGCTTCTTCGGTTTTCGGTAACGGGTTTTATCGGTGTCATTGAAAGCATCCAGGTATTGTACCAGTGATGTCTCGGTGTCATAGAAAAGTCCCGTGGATATTGGGAGAAATCCCCCCACATTATCCAGGTCTGTATCAGCATATCCGGCACAGTTCTTGTCCAATTCCTCCTGGGCTACAAGTTTTCGGTAGTTTGCCACCGTGAAATATCTGTGACGACGTTCGCGCCCATGGGTTTCCATAATACTGGCGAGGCGCAAGTCGGATAGATGAGTAGGAGGGTAGACCTTGTCGGCACGCGCTAACAACAACTCGATCGTCCGTTTGTCAAAATGGCAGAGCGATGATGACAATTCCTATGAATGATGGATATTAAATTAGGGAACATTGCTGCAGGAAGTTGTAGGTGGGGTTACGTTGAGAGTCATGCCAGAAATGCCGGATTCATCGAGAAGGTCTACTATTTGCTTGTGAATAGTCGTATTGAGCTTTATACCGTTCTGCCCTATAGTAGGGAACCATCAGGTCAAATAGATAATTAGAAACCTTTTTTAAAATACCAAGGGTAACATCATCGATATCGTCTTCTTCTTGATCGCACGAAATACTTTCAGTATCCAGCGGTGTGAAGGCATCTCCTGATTTCGACACCAATCGAAAACATTTTACAGATGTGTTTGGAGATTTTTTCTTGTTACTCGGAACCACAACCTTCTCAATGAGCCGTTGTTGAATCATTTCACGAATTCGACTCTGGAAGAACCGACGGTCCGTTTTGTTTGGGTTGGAGAACCCCTTCCGATGATTTCTTTAGCATAAACCGGCAAATGGTATTGGAAAACAAGCCTACTAAGGTGATCAACATATTGTTTGAGGCATGTATGCGATTTTTCGAGGCTTTCAAAAGTCTAATGACACGAGCGCTAATGAGTGGTAAGCTGGAGAGGTGGCGAGCGTCGATAGGTGTGAAGTTCAGCGAATCTGAATCTTCGGTGTCGGTGTCGTCCTCTGGAAATTTGTCCATCCCCCGAATTGAATTGCCTTGATCCTTCGCTTGAGCATTTGCGGCTTGGTCCTCTTCATCTCGTATTGCCTTCCACGAGGAATTACGTTCGAAAAAGTATTTATGTAAGCAAAAATGTGTCCCTACACCACCACGACGGACCTTCATGCTTTTGTCCAGTCAATTGGCAGATGCAGGTGAGCAGTGAAAAAAAAACACTTACACCAAGCCTAACTCGGTCAACTGTCGAACCAAATAAAAACAGGTTTTCTGATCGTAGCCAGACTGTTTTCCGAGTTCGACGACAGTGACTCCAGCATCCCTGCCGCGAGTTATAATCTGAAGAGCTGAGTAAACCATAGGGCTCATTTTTGACGACTAGAAGTATGGTAAGCTTGATTTAAATGCTGGGATATTGTTGAAACTAACCCGAATATGAGAGTCGGTAACGGCAGCGAAGATGGCTTCAGGATCCACAGCAAGTCTCAGTCTATCTCCATAAATTTCGCGGAGTTGTTCAACAGGAGTTGTTTTTGGTTGTGGGACAGGTTCCAATGTCGGTGGACGCGATTCAACGCGATCCGTACCATTTGCAATGGCCTTGCGTTTCGAGCTCACTTGCGGTGCAATCCAGACCTGCGATTTTATACTAGGATCGAGAAGGCCCATGATAATTGTAGGTTGCTGAACGACAAGCGACCAGACAAATGCACAAAAGGCGTCATCGGGGATCTGAGGGTGAGAAGCATGCGCATAGAAATCCACAATAAAATCCTTCAAACGCGCCACACCGGAACCTGGTCATGGATAATGTCAAATTTGTTCTACTACTGCGCTAGGGACATACCAAGGTTTCCATCAAAAGCAATCTCCCGCAGGCAGTGGTGAACGAGTTCATCCATCAAATGTAAGTTTCTCTCGTGGTGATGCCTTTGTCTCAGGCGACTTCAAGGAATTTCTTGAGGAGGCGAGAAGTGGATCGAGTTCGTGGATTTGATCCAGAGAATTTGTGTTAAATTTACCGCTGCGATAAATCAGTTTTATCGGGGTGGTTGACAGAAGGAATGCCCGTATGACAATGATTCCAAACAATGACAGTCGCCGGGAGACTTCGGCCCGCTTACAAGAGTATAGTTGTGGTCACACGTTGTTCCCCAAGTGAAGTTCCCGCTAATGTCTTCCAACTCACATATTAGAACCTTGCGTAACCCTCCTAGTCTTCAGGCCTCTCATACAAAGGGAAAAGAAGAGATAAATCGGAGATTTCTCACCATCGATGACCTCGAAGATTTGGACTTCCTCGTTCCAGAATTCAGAGCGCGTCAAGATGAGTTACAGAAGGAGGTGCGTCCTTGCACTCAACTGTATTTTTGTTTCATGGCAAATCTTGGAACCTCAGGTATCCACTTCTCAAACTCGTGTGGATGACTTTGTGAGCCAAACGCGAATGGCTGCAGAAAGCTACTTGAATACCGCGAAAGAATTGTCGCTTTTACGGCAATCCCTAAATGACGATCTCTCCGGCTTGACTCAGGAGCTGGTGTACCTTGGATATAACGAGGAACGGGAGCCCACGCTTTTGGAGGACTTGGAGACATTACATCGGAATCTCAAAGAGTTGCAGTCGGTAAAACAATATGTTAAAATCATCGAACATGTTCTGGTCCTCAGGTGGGTGATTTTGAATTCCAGGAATTTCTAGTTTATTACCTTATATATATATTAGTGAAGACGCTGTCGAGAACGTCAGAAAATCGACGATGGTGTCCACTGAATCGCTGAGAGCGTACAATTCCCTCCACAGCTATGTTACACCTCCATTCAACATTGGACCTCGGTGGAAAATGAATCAGGTCAACAACGCCTGAATCTGGTAACATTCCTCAACACCGTGAGGGACAAAACCTGGAGAGATATAAAATCAGTTTTATTTACGCAAGTCTGCCCGTTCTTTAATATGATCAAACTCTCCTACCATTAAAAAATAGGTCATTGGTATCTGCGGCGGAGCGGATCGGTTGGCCAATTCCGGTGGACTACCCTGCATGCTCAGAAAACGACAGAACAGCATTTGAATCTTCCTTCTTGAATCTTCTTAGGCTTCAGACCATGTAAGTCGTGCATGTCCCTCACAATATTCCTTTTGTAATTGATATGTTCTCAGCGGGAAGGACATGGACAAACGTCTAGTTGGAGGCGAAGGGGAAGGCCTCTATCCAATTCAAGCTTTAGTCCAGCCAATAGCACTTCGATTCAGGTATCATTTCGAGGGCTCGAGGCAAACCAATAAGTTGGAAAAAGTAAGGAAGCCCTTGCTTCTGCGCTCTCAGTATTTTGACCCCCCCAGCACAGCCCGAATGGTATTTTACACATGTTCAAAACGTCAGCCATGAACATGCCCCGTTTTTGAACACCTTCGTTCAAAAACTTGTAGAAAAAACGGAATACAAAGAGATTTCGGCTTGGGTATGCGTGTTATGCCATTTCATTCTTGTTCGTTGATGGTTTAATAGACACCCAGAGGGAATTCACGCGACTCCTTCTTCCGTTGCTTTCCAGGAAGCTGAGAAAAACGGTGCCATTATTGTTGGATCACCCATCGCTCCTAGCACATACAATATACGAGGCGTTGACCTTTGACTCTGCCTTAATGGAGGAGGGCTTTGACACTCAAGGAACATCGCTTCCTGATGCTGTCAACAAGTGGGAAGGAATCAACGAGGTTATCCTCGGAAATCCGGATTGGTTCGAGAATTGGTTGACAGCTGAAAAATCATGCAAGTCTCTGCTTTGACCCCATTGATTGTGTGGCTTATTTATTTCCTGCAGTTGTAGAAAATCAATACAATGATGTCATCAATGCTTCTGATGCCTGGCTCGCGTCTGACGAAGTAAACAGCAATGATCACCCTCGCGACCTTAAACCTACCGTCTCTTCTCGGCGAATAAAGTCGCTGGTCGAACAAGTCACAGGTCAGCCATGTTCCTCTTTCGTTTTTGCTCCCATTGTGATTTTATCTGAAACCTAACTCTTAACATTCCTCCAGATCGGTACTCACCCCTTCCGCGTGCCATGCAGAAGGCACATTTTCTCATCAGGGTTCAGCTCCCCCTCTTAGAATCGTATCACACTCGTATCTCCTCGTCGCTGATTGCATTTGAAACGCTTTCGTCCATTTTTGTGAGATCTGTTCCTGGAGCTCTCAGCTTTGGGCGGGAACCTTTGAACAATCAAGATGATCCACGAACTAGGACGAGCGGTCCTGCAGGAGCAAGTAGCTTGTGCAAGGCCCTGCTGAGCGCAACATATATGGAATTTTGTTTAGAAGAATGGGGCGAAGACATGGTTTGCGTCACCCTCATGTCCGTTTCCACTGCGTTCTGACGATGGGCTCAGTTTTTCTTGCAATTGTGGGCAGACTTTGGCACAGACCGTAATCTCCGAGATTGGGTGGAGAAAAGTCCTCTTCTTCCCAATTTAATGAACCTCGATTCATCATCTCCAAACGAGACCGTGTTTACCGAAATGTTGTCAAGATATCATCAAGTTGCCGTTCGTGCTGAAGATATGATCGTCCAATTGGTCTGCAGCGAGGTCGAGAGTGGTCTGCGTGCACACCGAATGGCGGCAACAACGTAAGGTTACCTTGTTTTAAAATTCTCCTTTGGTTTTGACGCCAGGTGCCTTCTTTTTAGGACTCAGGTTGATCCCTCGGAGCTGGCCTTGTCGCAAACCTTGTTGGCACCCATAAGCCTTTTGTCTTCTCATCTAGCTCTCCTTCGAATTAGTCTCCCCCAAACAATGTTCACAATCCTTTACAGGCGTGTTGCCCAACGCCTGGCCGAGCATATTTTGCACCATCAAATTCTTTATCGAGGTCATTTCTCTCTTCAAGAAGCCAAGGCCACCCAAGCAGAATGCGAGCTATGGATTGAAACATGCTATGCGGCAGTAGAGGGAGCTCTCGGAGGTGGTGTTCAGCGGGTTCAAGCACCTTGGGGCAAAATGCTACAAGCGGCGAGGCTCGTTGCACTCGAAGGCGATGCATGGGAAGAAGTTGTTAGAATTACGTATGGGCCAGAGAGCGACTCCAAGTGGGAAGAGGTTGTGATACACCTGGTCGGTTTGTCAGAAATGGGAAGGGATGAAGTTGGGGACGTCCTGAAACGTCGCAAGGGTTAAAAACCTTTCCTTTTTCTTTCACTCGCAGTTTAGGGATCATACATAGTCTCTCCCACAATTGTATGTGGTGGTTAATGGAGAAAAGATAATAGGAGTTATGTGAATTCTGGCAAAGCAAAAACGACAACAGTCACAAGTACAGATTAGCGCAGGACAAAGAAAGGTTTACAAGCAGACGCAGGAGGATTAAAAGAGAAGAAGAAAATTCCTGATCACATAACCCGTAAAGTCCATCCGTGCTTTCCCCCATCAGCCGCAGCCGCCGCCTGAGCGGCGGCAATCCAATTAGCATCCATGCTTCCAGGCGGACCGTTTCCTTGATTTCCAGCGATACTTCCGAGATCAATCGCTTGAAAAACATTCTCACAGGCTATCGTGCGCCCCGAATGGTACCCAACGCCATCAGAAGCACGAATAAATAACAGCGGTAGACTCCGGCCTGCGATGGCTGGCATTGGCGGTGCTGTGGGTGCAGGGGGCGAGGACTCCGGGTTGGAATTTTCCGAGGGTTGCTCTTTGGGAGGATCATTGGGTGTGGGAAGCGCATCGTCCTCGAGAGCCTTGAGGACATCAGCCAAAGGCGGCATCTCGACGATGACGATTGTATGCAGAGGGGATGGGATATATCGGCTGGCAGATGTAGGCGAGCCGGGTGCCCCATCGCGAGTATCCAGTACTTGGCCACCAGGTGCAGTTGGCATGAAAGAATTTATGGATGTGAGGGGACCAGGAGGAGTGGCCTGATAAACACGCAGATGGAGAGGACCCAAATTGCCAAGATAGACATCCAACGCTGTCTGCTGGCGAGTGCGAGGATGTTCATAGAAGAAGTTTGAAACTGTCAACTCTACGGTGTTGTTAGCCGGTCGGTAGACTGGCGCGGTAAACAACGTGGGGAAGGGTGTGATGGGAACTTCGGGTATATTGGTGCTTTGGCCAAAAGCGTCGAAGAACGTGTACTGGAATTTTGCTATAGACGTTGAGCTTATGTTATCGAAACATATGTGGAAGATACGCACAGATACCGACAATCGTCCAACATAAATAATCATCAACTTCGTCGCAAACGACGCGGAAGCCTTCCCTGATCTCTTCGCGTACACGAGGTGATTGGAAAAGAAGAGGGTGTGTACCAGCCTGAGACGACATTCCCGGGGCAGGAGGCGCGACGACACCAGGAGTTCCAGGTATCGGCCCGGCAGCGGAGAGATAATGTCGTGACCCATCAGGATTGACGCGTTGAAGCGCAATTTTTTGCATTTGACTGACAGGGCCACCTTCGTCATGGGTAACTTTGCCCTTGTCGACCTTGCGTATCACAAGGGGCGAAGTTGAAATGCCGGAATGCGTGTCGGACAAAACTATCTCACACCCGTACGTGACTGGCTGAGGACCGGAAACTAAAAACGTGATCAATAAGTCGATCAGCTTCTCATCACATGATGACATACCAACTGCAGAAGAGGCGCCCGGTACGCCTGGTTTTCGAACAACATTGACATTGAATGCTGACCAGGCCACGTTGCTGGCGCACAACTGAGCATGATCGATCGTCATGTATTTCGTGCGCACGGTCTGGGAATTTATACGGTTGAACAGCGACACGGGACCTCCAGCAAGGATGCAAGATGAGATGTTACGCGTCTTTGCGGTCTTCTTGGATGGTTTGGATATGATTGTGACTGGGGCCGAATCAAAGGAGGCCCATATGCGACCGTTGGGAGGGTCTGCGCCTTCCGGCGTAAGAGCTGGTGGGGGTGGTTCTGCGATATCAAGGGAAAGTTGGAAGCTCTTTGCCTTTGCGGTGCCGGTAACGTGTAAGAACTTGAAGCTGGCGGTCATGTTGTTATCCAATGGGGATTTTTGTTCGAAAGAGCGTTCCCCGGTTTCAGAAACGACAGCCATGCCCAATTGTTGGCTACGCATGTGCCAGACGGGTCCTTCGATATGGACAACGGGGGGAGGACAGAGAAACCGTTTCTCGCTGCCGTACGACTTTTGAGCCACAGCGGCGTGTAGGCAGATGACGGTAGTCATGGGCATGACACGCGAAGGATCTTGGGAGACGTGGTCGCGAACGATGCGTCGAATCTTGCTGTGAGGGTCGTCCGATTCGCCATCCTCCCACTTGCGCTTGCTGGATGAAGCATGCTGCTGGAGCGAAACAGAGTAATGAGATGGGTTCTGGACGAGATGATCCAGGCTCACCTGCGCGACCGCAAGAGGTTGGTCAATGGCAGACGAAGAAGCCCAAGGCGGTGGCTGGCCATTCGTTGCATCCTTGGTCGTCGCGGTGAGGATGGACTGAATGGAAGCATTCGGATCCGGGACGCTGGGGGACGAGTGGGAGGACGGAGGGGAATTGTTGGCCTGGGCGGAAGAAGGTTCAGGAGGAGCAATAACCTAGGGTGTCCGGGGTAGAGGAGAGAGATATTGAGTTGGGACAAGAAACAAAAAATAAAATAAATAAAAAAAAGACAATTGCCTGAGAAGGGGTATCTGAGCGGGCGTCGTTTGGGGACACCGAGGGCATGTTTATGTGGTGGTTAAGAAAGAAGGGATCCTGAGGAGCCGGCGTTGTCTGCGCCATTGATACTTCCAGGCGTGAGAGTAAGACGTGGGTGGGAATTTCTTAAACTCCCTCCGTCGTGAGAGTTTTTGTCCCGCAACAAAGTCACATTTTCACACGCTGTCACATTCACATCACCTGATTTCTATATACTTTGATCTAACTCAAAAAGTCCCTGCTTTTCCGGCCTGGAAAAGGCACTCCCTCTGCTGAGCGCATGTTCCGTGAATCTCGTTTCCCAACGCCACCTTCCCCGGCAGGTTTGACGCCCATCTCGGCATCTTGCTGATATCGCTGCCAGCCTTCCACTTTCAGCGTTGACAGTCGCCTGGAGGAAGACGTGCCCTGATTCGCCAGCTTGTCGGCACTCAAAGACCGCGAATGGCGTTGAGATGACTCTGTCTTTTTCTTTTTCTCCAACGCCGCCGCCTTTTCGGCTTGTCGTCGGGTAACCGCTTCTTTTTCGAGGGCCTTTGCGCGCTCCCAACGTTGTCGAGCTGCTTCTAGCTCTGCATTTTCCTTTTCCGCCTGCGTCAGTGGCGCTTGCATGTCTCTCATTTTTTCCCTGTGACGTTCCGTGAGCTCTTCAAATGTTCTCGTCCTTGCAGGCACAGATTGAGGTGTCGGGGCTGCGATGGTAGCAGCTGCTGGTCGACGAGGAGGGAGGATGGTCACAGGTGACTTGTGTTGCTGGACCACTCGGGCCAAAGGGACGTCTTCCGAAGAGTCCGTGCTATGCGCAGGTAATCCGCCAAGGACACTTTCCCTCCTCTTCCGTTGCTGAAGAGCATCCTGAACGGCCGGCGATAATGGTGCTCGGGGCATTAACATACTCGTGGCGATAGGGGGGGTAACGCCTGCCGGTGGCTGCAAGAGCTTGCGCTCTTGAATATACGAATCCCAGTCGTCCTTCAACGGAACGCTTGTTGGGCGAGAAATGGGATCATCGGACGCATAACCACGAGCTGCCAGAGAAGAGAACTCCAAAGAGTGGACCCGGTTCCGAGGGGCCGTCTCTCGAGGTGGCCGGATATGAGAAGCCGTGGGGAGGAGGGCGTTGCCGGCATCGACGCTAAGTGTGCGCCTCGAGGCAAAGGATGGGCGCCGGGATTGCTCCGAGGAAGATGTCGGAATGGGAGTCTCTGATTTAAGGATGTCAATGGACCGGCGGATTGTTTGAATTTCTGCAAGTAAAGACTGCTTCCGTTTAAAGTCTTCCAACTCTGCAGGAGATATTTCCATGCCGGTAGTGCGATTGGAAATGTAATTAGCAGGGACGTCTTCCTGGATGCGGGCACCAAGGTCTAAAGTGGGCAAGGCGCCGGGGGTTTGGCCAACGAATCTCGAGGCACGTTTCAAGTCGTCGTCCGAGGTTGGGGCAACGTTGAAGTCGGACAGACCGGAGATGTGTCTTGTGCGAAGGTCATCTTGTATGGGAGAAGGAGAATCTTCTCGATCCTTCATGAGGGGCATTGTGGAAGAGAGAGTGCTGTCCTGTCGTCCATGCTTTGAGAGGGTTGGATGGTCCTTTTCCCAAGCATCTCGCTCTAGCTTGACATCATTGAGGCGGTCTGCGGCCCGGAGTTCAGCTTCCTCGTCCTGCCTCTTTGACTCCTCGGCGATCTCTTGCATTTTGCGTTGTAGAACCTTGAGGATGCGGAGCTGTACAGCGATTCCCATCAAAGCCACGGCGCCGGTGAGACCGAGTTCGATCTGCATAGTTTGTGATACAGGAAACTGAATTCGGTTGTCGACGAATTTCGGGAAGAGAGCAGGAAAACCAAGATTCCATACATAAAACTTGGGGAAATAAGAGAAAGAATAGGGAAGAAAAAGAATTGGGGAATACCTCCTTGAGACCTGCGGTGGTGAAGCAGTCGACACCGAGCATGAAGGAGGTAGCGCCTACAAAGGCGGTGGAAGCGAGGAGGACATGATAGTGGATCTGGATGGGGATGGTGAGATTAAGGTGGAAAGAAGAAGAAAAAAGAGAAGACACCTTTGGGATTGTAGAGAGAGCGAAACCAAGGACTCCACAGCCTGTGAAAAGAGAAGGATAAAAAGAAAGGGGAAGAGGAAGAGGAAAGGAGATGGTACCAATGTAAAGGATCCACCTGAAGCCGATGGATTTGATGAGACCACCGTTTTGGAAGCACTGTATCCAGAGGGCAAAGGCAAAACCGCCCCAGGCGCCAATGGCATACCTAGAGCCCTTCCAGAAGAAGATTGCAATTCCGCCGCCTGCAATGCCGGCGATGGTGGAAGCGAGGACGAACATTCCGCGGAGGGTTTTATTTGGGGGGTTTATGGCAGGGATGACGCCAAACTTGAGGATGAGGACGATACATACGAGAGACAGGGTATAGAAACCAATGAGAAAGAAAGAAGTCCTAGGATGGGATGAGATGAGTACGTGTAAGATAAGAATGGGAAAGGAGAGACCATCTATTTTTGTGGCCCCAAAAGGCAGAAGGGAGGCCGGTAAGGATGAGGATTACGCCAAGGACGCCAAAGGCGGGGTCGACTCTTGTTTCCTGGGACTGATGAGAGGAGGAAGGGGAAGAGGGCAAAAAGAAGGACGAACGAGGATGTAAGGATCAGGTGACGGCGAGGGACTGGGGGTGGGCGTGGGCGTGGGCGTTGGGGTGATGGTATAGGTAACATTGAAAACACCACTGGGGATGACGGTGGTGGAGGAGGCGAGAGTGACGGTGACAGAGCCGGTTGAAAGGGAGAGAGATTCAGAAAGGGAAGGGGTCTGTGCGGAGACGAGAGCGAGCAGAAGAAAGAGGAGGAGGAGGAGGGGGGCCATAGTACTGAGCAGAGCCGACTCACTCAGTCTGGTACATATCCTCTGGCGGTCAGCCACTGACGTATTTGGATATATCCGCATTAGTCAAGGGAAGTGCTTATTGGGCACCCTGATCGTACGCAGAATCCGCGACATCTTCTTGGCCTCCTCCTCGTCCTCTACCACGGACACCACCCGCCCCCGTCCTCCAAACCGGCCGACCCGCCCAGCGATGTGCACGTAGCTGTCCACCACCCGTCCGTTTACACTCCGTCCATCCACGAGCCCCACCACGAACACGTGCGAGAGTTGCGGCAGATCGAGACCGCGCATGGTCGCCGCCGTGGCAACAAGCAGCCGTGGATTCTCACCCGCTGCTCCTCGCCGAACATCCAGTCCCTCTGCATCTACGCCCAGCGACCGCAGATCCTCCACCACCCGTTGCACCCCCGCACTCGCCGGCACCACCAGCAACGCCGTCCCCGACACATCCACCGCAAATGCCGTCGCGATTGTCTCCACCACATTCGCACTGATCTCTGCAAGCACACCTGTCAGTCGGAACTTGTAATCTTGCATGACGCAACCTACTTTCTGTCTTCTCTTCTCGCACGCCCGTTGCAATCAAGATCGAGTGGGTAACCTCCTTCGCCTCCGTCTTTCCTCCCACAATCTTCACCAGATTATCAGCATCCAGCCATCCACTCTCCTCGAACAGGTAGTCCTTCAGGTGCACTCGCAATGTCGCACTTGTCATAATCAGCTGCGCCCTCTCCTTCCTTTCTTCCTCCTTTCCATAAATCACATCCAGAATCTCCCGCGTCGGTCCCGGGTGCAGCTGCACCTTCCGCACCGCCTTCTCGTATGCCTTGTGAAATGACTTTCCCGCCTCCTTCCGTGCCGCCGTCTCCACTAGGTAATCCACCTCATCCACCACCACCGTACTCAGCGTCCACAGCTGCAGCGCATCCTCATCCTCCCTATAGATTTCCAACAGCCCCTGCGGTGTTCCAATCAGGATATGCGGCGGTGTCTCCTTGATCTCCTCGATCGTCGTCCCCAAAGTTTTATTTGACCCTCGTACCACCACCTGCACAATAGACGACAGTCCTCCTGACGTCCCAAATGCACTCGCCAACCGCTCAATCCATTCAACCAGTTGGTACGCCAGGTCTCGATGTGGAACAATAAACAACGTCGTCACCACCCGTCGCGACTTCCCTCCCTCGTGCACCACCACCCGTGGTGTGTTCAACAACGCCAGCACCAGCCCAAACGACCTAAACATCACCTACTCAGCAGCACATTCATTTCAAATAGTTCTACAACTTACTTTCCGGTCCCCGTGCCGTCCTTTAATAAAATATCCTTGCCAGACAATATTTCGGGTATCAGTTTTTCCTGGACAGCCGTCGGTTCCTGCACATTTGGAAATGCTTTCTGGAGCGCGGTAACAAATGTCGGTTCGAACCCCAGCGCCGCAAACGACAGCCGTCTTTCCCCCAAGCCTTCTTCAGCCGGCTTCCGCCTGGCCAGAGCCTCCGCATAAGCCTCGTATGTGCTGCTCATCGCCCGCATGCCCCATACTTGCCCGCATACCCCCCATCGCGCGAACCGAGCAACTCGGAATATGGAGGGAGAAGAAAGAAGTTTCATAAAACACGTCACGTGTTCACGCCTTCTATTTTTATATGCACCGCGATTTTATTTTTTTTCGCACACAGTGCACTCATAGTCCTACAGTAACTAATCCTCACCGATGGGCAGGTAATTCTCATGCCTGCGTCGGAACACCCGTGTGAACCAGCTACGTTTGTCCTGTCGGTCAGTCGGATGTTCGCGATCACCCGAATGCTGGCTCGGTACTAGCGACGCCGTTTCTGATTCGTAGTATTCCGCCCTTTCTTCTCGTTCCTCTAAAAAAAATGATCCAGACTTTCAAAGACAATAAAAAAGTAATAAAAAAAAACACGAACCTTCTCCAAACACTTCGTCCATTTCTTCCAATGGTACTCCTTTCGTTTCGGGATACACTGCGGGGTCATGTTCAGCACACGAAGTCAAGCATGAAAAAGTAAGGCAAAACATACAAAAATACACTGCGAACGTTCAAGTATGATAAGCACGAACTTCTAACAGGAGAAAAATAGTGCAAACCTAAAACAAAACTGCATACACAGAAGAATCCATGCATTGGGTACAGACGCCATGCAATGAGATCCTGAAGATATGGCGTGATCTCTCCAACAAGAAAATTGAATGCCCAATTCGTCGCAGTCGACAGCGAAACCCCTTTTGCCCGTACGTTGAGCGGCATGATCTACACCAACACCACCAAAGCCAATCAAAATCAACTCCAGAATACATATTGTTCAAGATACGCACCTCCGGTGGGTACAACCAGGGGATGGGTCCCCAACTATAACCGAATGCTGCGTTGAAAATGATCACGCATGCCACCACCGCGTTGGGTGTTTGCACCACGTCTATGTACATCCACCATCCTGTTGCCACCAAGGCTATTGCCATCTGGAAAAACACCCATTAGTTTAAGCTTAACAAGTTGATGGTGTAATGCGTACGATAACTGCACCGGATAGCAATATCGCGCGGCGCCCCCAATGATCCACAAGATACCATCTGAAGGTAAAATGTCAGGTATTTCGCCCGAACAAAAGGCAATAATTACATACGTTGGTATTGTGCTCAACACGTATATCACAGAGTTTATGCCAGTCATTAATAAAGCCTGTCGACCAATCCAGCCTGCCTCTGTAATTTGCGGTTCAGTTGCACAGCAAAAAAGAGCAAAAAAAAACCATCAAACCTTCAAAAACTCGAGCTAGTTGGAGGCGTTTAGATTCTGGTAGAGCAAATGAATGAAATCCAACTTACGCGCGTAATAGGAAATGACTTGATACCAGTAAAAGGTCAGTCGGTGTATGCGAATAGTCATGAAGCTGAACTGATACCATTGATTCCATTCTAAACGGCGAGTCCGTCAGCCACGGATCGCACTAAAAACAATCAAGACGAACCAATTGCGCAAAAGCTTGTGAGGACATGGCCAATAAAACCCGCCGTTTATACTTACGCCACATCATAGCATATGACCTGGCTTCACCAGACTCGCGCTGATAGAACCTTGCTTACGTGAAGGTTGCGTTTCAAAAACTTGGGCGAAGTCAACTCACGTCCTCTCGAACTTTATCCTTTATCTCCTCGTATTCGGCGACTGCAACGGGGTCATGGGGGTTCCCTCCGTGGAGATCAGCAATGACCTGCATGCCCTCGGCCTCTTCTCCCACATCAATGAGCCATCTATCATTGGACCCGGGTGTCTTATCATCAGGGATGCTGGTTATTCATCCATGACTTACCGTGGACTTTCGGGAATTAGACGGGATCCAACCGCAAGTATTGTACCAATGACGCATTGCATGAAAAGCGGTATTCGCCACGATAGGTCACTGTCTATAAAGGAGCAGAAATAGTCCGTCCACTAGAGAACGACTCAGGACTGCGTTAATGGGCAAGGAGGAGACGCCGCTTACAACAGAGGATGAATATCCGATGATGTTGCATGTAAACTCCATGCATGCCAGTGCACCGCGCTGAGAATGACAAGTTAGTAAATAAATTATCAACAAAGTGAACCGACATACGTGGTTCGGTGGGGAGATCTCGCTCTGATAAATCGGAACTATGGTTCTGTTCAAAGGACAGATATGTGAATACGAGATATCTGACATTCAAGGCTACTGACGAAAGCAAGCCAACACCAAGCCCGCTGGTGATTCGGCCTATAACCATAGTCCAGAAGCCTACGGTGACAGTTTGGATTGCACCTCCAATGGTGAATACAATGGCTCCAGCAAACAGCGTTCCCTTCCGCCCGATGGTGTCCCCAACCCGACCCGCCGCAACGGAAGTAACTATCCCGGTGTTAAAGCTTTTAGTTTCGGATTGAATGTAACCTCGACGTACTGAATGCTCCTACTTCTAAGACGGCGACCACAGTTCCTGTTTCTATTGGGCCAGGATAGTCAAAGTACTTTCGGAAATATGGGCCGGTGATAATCCCACTCATGACTCTGGAGGGAAATATGAGGATAGGTTAGAAATGGGGGAAAATGGGGGGATAAGCGTACCCTTGGTCATAGCCGAACTTTGAACAAAAATGATTAACTGGGCTTTCAGACAAGCAGGAACAAGCCTCACAAGAAATACACCAAGACTGACAAATACGGAGATACTGTAAAGGAGTGGTTGGCCAACGAGCCTCCGACGCTGGGATGTCGCCACATCTGCCATGAGAGCAAAAGGTGAGTTGCAGTGAGACGGGAGGAGAAACCGTTATATTTGTGGAGCATCAGACTTACATAAAACCTAGGAAAGGTGGGAGGGGGATGATTATGGTACCGATCAGACCTTGCCCTTCCTCTTCCATGACATCGTCCGGCTTCTCCGTCGACGACGACCTCTCATCCGCGGCTTCCTCATACGACTCGGACGACGAGTACCAGCTCGCACAGCGTGAGTGGGAAGAGAGTCTCGGTCAGCTTCAGCAGCTTGTTGCCACCGTATTATTGCCCTTCTTCGGAAAATGGCTTGGTAGGCGTTGGAGTCACATAGGTTCGTTTCTTCTGCGTGGTGAGCCCTTGCTCGGAGGATTGACGCAAGCTATCAGTGTATGCTCGATATTTGCATGTGGGCTTGGGTAAAGCCTTTTTCTTTGGCTCATCCCCAAAGGTTTGAAATAGCAGAGGTATGTAACACTATCATCTAATGTCTGATTATATCTTGAACCAGTTTATCTAGCCTTGGAGTCGGCTCATGCCCAGACTGATCCATCTTCGCTACCATCTCTTTGGCTACATCCCACAACTCACGATGCATCAACCCGGCGAATAATATATACCATGTTGAAGTAGTCATAGGAATACCTTGCTCCTCCATCTCCCGGACCAAGGAGAGGGCATCCAAATACCCCTTGGGGTCCGGGGATTCCAAAGCAGCGCGAATGAGAATGTGATAGGTAGGCAACCTGAAAGCAATTTGGAACCGCCTCATCCTGGCAACGAGGTCTTTCCTGACGAGATCAGCTTTCTCCCGAGGGACCCAGACGCCCCGATATAGGCCCGACAAGATTGACGTATATGTAACCTCGTTCGGTCTCGTGGACTCGTCCTGTTCCATCTTGTCGAGAAGGCTAATTACTGCCTTGAGGTTATCCTCCGACTGTTCTCGCATCTGGTGGTCGATGATAGCACTATATGTGGCGACATTCGGCTGGATTCCTTGCTTCCGCATGAGATTGAGAATGGTGACCGGCGCGTCCTTCTTCCCTATCCGCAGAAGTGCTGAAAGAATGGTGGAGAAGGTGACGACATCTCCTGGAATGCTCGCAGCTGACATATCGGCCACAACACCGGAGAGGGCCTTGAAATCATTTTGGCGACAGTAGTAGGCTAGAAGAGTGTTGAAGGAAACGATATCGGGGTGGAGTCCCTTATCTTGAAGGGAATTCATCAACAACTTTGCCTCGTCGATCCGCTTTATTCGAAGGAGACCCTTTAAAACGGTGTTATAAACGTTCATCGCTCTCGCTTGGTCATCCCTGCAGGTAAGTTGGTACTCCTTGAATCGCTTCAGGGCCTCCTCAGGTTTGTTGTCGTCGAACAAGACAGCTATCATCGCGCGATAGGACAGTGTATCAGGCCGGATACCCTTCCGCAGCATATTATTCCAGGTAATCATGGCTTTATTCGAGTCACGAAGTCCTGCATAAGTGTCGAGCAGCGCTGTCCACATCGTGACCCCTGGAATGACACCACATTTTGCCAAATCATCCCACATTTTGACTGCTAGGTCCATTCGTTCACTTCGAATGAATCCAGTCTGAAAGGAAGTCCAACCGATTTCCGACATCGCAAGCGTCGTGGCACTAGACGTAGCCGCTTTGTCTGCGACCAGGTAAGGTTCCGGACCGGAAATTCCGTCAAGGATATCATGATACAACTTCTCTAACGATCGTGCAGAGCGAGGGTAGGCGAGATTCATAATATGCCTGGATAGTGCGGATGGCTTCGCGACCAGATAGGCGATATTAAGTCGTTCCAGATACGTCTGAACCTTCTGGTGCAGCTCGATGTCGTTTGAGAGCTTTCGCAATAAGCGCTGTCTGCGGTGGCGCGAAATTCGTACGTTGGCGGAAATATACAAATCCAAAGCAGCCTGGAAGCAGTCGTTCATGGCATATGCTGTAATGACAGCAAGCAATATAGATTCTCGTCCCGGATGAACGCTCTGGAATTCTTCCCCATCCAGAAGACCCAGTTCATCATCATTGTTGATAGGTTCGGACGAGCTGGTTATGTTTTTGGGAAGTATCTGAGTATACGAACGGTAAAGATCGAGGATGACCTGGGGTTCGCCTTGTCGGATGAGGTGGTCCATTAGCGTTTCCAATGCACCTGTAAAACCATGTGTGGCAGCCAGCACCGCAAAGTTCTGCACATTCATCTTCAGGGTGTCAGACCAAGCTGCGGGGGTTCTTGAATTTAGAACTGAATGTAAAAGGTTGTGTAGAGCCTTGGTTGTGGTATCTGGTACACGGTACATCTCTTCATCGGGTAACTCCTGCTCAAGGGCTCTCAGGCTCGCCCAGTGGGTTATAGCGGCGACGATGTCTCGATTTTCGATGGCCCTCTTTATTCGAACGAGGGTCGTATTGCGCTTCTCTTTCAAAGCATCTGGGACGATGCGTCGCTTGTGGTTCTGGGCCATAATTTGGTCGCGAATTTTGGCATGAAGGAGTGGTTCATCTTGTATTTTTCGCTGAGACGCGAACGCGGGTTTTGAGAAAGCTCGAGCTCTGCACACCAGACTGGGGACAACGGATTCGAGAAGCGAAAGGGTGGAGATGTGTTTGAGCATGGGTGTGAGCGCCAAAGGAAATTTCGGAATGGCTGGATTAGGTAAACTACTGGACTCAGTGCAACCATCATGGGCCACGGAAATTCAGACAAACTCTATATCACACACGCTGAGCATGCCGGTCTGCACGGCTCACATTCATCTTCTGTTGGTTACAAAGCGTCAGTCCTCCTGCTGACTCCCGTTCCTTTGTCTGATTATTCTATAGGAAGCCTGAAGGCTCGCATCCTGGTGCTAGAACTCCGTTCGACTGTTGCGCGCTCTCATTCCAGCCCTTCACACATCCCGTCTGTGCCAGGAACCCGGATGGGACAGGCATTGTGTTTGATCTGGTGAACATAATCCCATGGCTCAAGTGTGTCTCATATTTCCCCCACTGGTCTTCCGCTCACCTTGGAAGCAGACAACACGACAACACGAACCCAATCACGAAGGAGCCATTGACTCCATCTGATCTCATCTCCCTCAAGTACTCCAGGAAAGAGGCTACGGGTGAAATTTATGACCCCATTTCCTTCAAGCCGTTCAGCGAACACTCCCATATAGTTGCAATCGCAACAACCGGCAATGTATTTCTCGCTGAAAGCGTCAGAGGTGGAAAAGATTTGGTTAGCGACACACCCTTCAAAAAGTACGGTTCGGGATTTGCTTTTTCTGTCCTTGCTCATCTGTCAAGTACAGGAGCGATGTCATTACTCTCCAAAATCCACATGGGCTACCACCTGCTTCCGTCGCTAACGCTGCTACTTTGGAAAAGGCGAAAACTGCTGCCCAGGCCACCGCAGTAAAGCCTCTACCTTCTCCGGCTGTGTCTGCGTTGAAATCGAAGGAACCTGTCCCTTGTATGTTTTCCGTTTCTTAATTTTTTCTCTCTATCCGTGCTAATTCAATGACCTAGGGAACATATCTCCGTATTCCAGTGGAATGGCCGGAGCTTCGTTGACCTCCACTTCCGTTGATATATCGCAGGCCGCTAGCTCCAAGCTCCTATGGGATGAGGTTTATGTTTACGAGCTCGCTGATCAATCGGTACTAACGAAGTGCTCAGGAAGAAATCATGTTCGAAGATATTTCGAAGCCCCTGAAGGGAAAGGGAAAAGAAAAAGACGTTGGGAAGCGACGCGCTTATGTTCGAGTCGTTACCAGCCTCGGTGGGGCCAGCTTGAACCTAGAGCTTTATTGCGAAAAGGTGAACGGTCTCCATGGTTGCTCCTGTATTCTTTCTAATTTAATTAGGCTCCAAAAACCTGCTACAACTTCCTAATGCTGTCGCGAGCGGGAAAATATAACGACTGCCTCTTCCATCGGCTAGTGCCCGGGTTTATGGTACGTCGAATACTTAGATAATGTCACGCCCAGAGAACCAATGCCTTCCAAAGATTCAGACAGGTGACCCGACCGGCACAGGCTCTGGTGGGGAATCGTACTGGGGAACACCCTTCAGGGATGAACACGATATGAAAGGCGCCGCCAAGCATGATACTCGTGGGATGTTGGCTATGGCTAACAAAGGAGCGAATAGCAACGGGTTTGATATTTGGGTCTAATCTGCATTATTATATCCAACAATTTCGTTTTCTTGCAGATCTCAGTTTTATCTAACTTTCAAGCCAACTCCTCATCTTGACAAGAAACATACTGTTTTTGGAAAACTTGTTGGCGGAGATGACGTTCTGGATGCCCTAGAAAATCTCCCGCTAAAGCCTGGAACTGATAGGCCGGCGAGAAGCGTCCGCATCACAGAAGTTATCATGTATGTCTCTCGTTTCTTAATTATTGTCGACGTTGATTGATGGCCATGAAGCTACCAGGATCCATTTGACGAATACAAGAAACGCCTGGCGAAAAAGTTGGCAAAAAGAGCAGAAAAAGACAACACAGGGGCTTTAGTGGATGAGAAGAAAAAAGACGATGTCAACTGGTTTGGGGTCAAGATTGGCTCAGGGAATTCTGCTCTCAATGGTGGAGAGGTAGACAGTGGTGGCATTGGAAAATACTTGAACTTGAAGAGACCGCAAGAAGGGTCAAGTACAGGAGAGGAATCTAAAAAGAAACGCAAATTAGGATTCGGAGATTTCGAGGGGTGGTAACTTGTTGGGATGGAAGCGTACTACTCGGCGACAGGAACTTTGTTGGACACCACGGTTTTTGGTTCTAGATAGATAAGTCGGAAGGTCGATGAATGAATGAGTGTAAATAAAGCACACCTTTCGTTCCAACGCTCATAGGATATTCAGAAGGAACAGAGGGCAGCTCAATGCGTGTCTCCGGCGGGGCCCACTGCAGAACAATCAACGAGCCGTACCTAGTCAGCAGCGACTGGGTAGATAGGCTTACAATGGCTTCTCGGAGGGCAAACAGTTCCTTCTGAACCGCTTCCTCGTCATCCAAAGTAAGGGTGTTGGAGAGCATTTCACCGATTTCCTGTAGGAGGTATATAACCCCTCCAATTAGCAGATAATTTCACAGTACCTTCTGGTATTCTCGGGCTTCTGCTGTTTCTTCTAGCAATCTCTCCACACTTTCAACATTCATTTCTTTATGGATCTCTTTCAGCACTTCATTCCCTTGTTCTAAGCCGTGCAGCACCGAGACCTCGACCAGGGAAAATTCAATGGTAGAAACCTAGGGGGCATCATTCTCGAATATTCGAAGATGCAACGGGGGCCTTACCAGTTGTTCCAGATTTTCTAGTTGGGCATCCGTCTTGACCAAGAGACCTTGCTGGTACTTGCGTCGACGCAGTGCAATTAGAGCACGGTCCTGCTTTCCCTCCGCAATCTGGGCTTTGGCGATGGCATGCTCACGATCAAGGACCGCTTGTATCTGCAGAATGTTCGAATGTCGTTCTCAAGGGACGAGTGAAAGTTGACATCCCTTTTTCTGATATTGCCTTAGTTTATCCCGCTGTAATTTAAGGCTCCAGGGGGGGTCAATCTCTATTTTCATGCAGGAAGCGCGGTGAAGACTTACTCCAAAATGGCATGGTCTTGGGGTGTGATCTTTGGGAGTGATTGGTTGGTTCCCATCCTTGGTCAGTAAAGCATATATCCGACAAGCATAGGACTGGGAACTACGTCAAGGAAAACGTTATCGGTGATGGCAACAAAGGAACATAGTGAAAGCGGTGTTGCGGGTCCGTGACTGCTTCAGAGCATAGTACCCTTCGATTGAACAAGCGGCTTAATACTAGCCAGTCCTACTTTGATTCTTCAAGGTCTACTTAGTTCAACTTAGTTAGTCTCTATTCAAAAAAACAAGCATTTTTATCGTCAGGTCTTGGTCGGGTCTGCAATCGCATACAGTATTCGTAGGGCTGCCATATTATGTATCCAGAGCTTGACAAAGCAAGCTGGCTCAATTCCGGTAGATCACGATTCACCGGTGGAACTTTGCAAGTCCATATGTGTATTTGTCAAGAAGTTCACGTTTTGGGAGAGGTCACACTCTTCATTTTCATCCCGACTCACCAGCCTCTTTTCGCTGCCGGACTTGTGGGATTTTTGTGGGCCCCTAGACCTCAATGCTATTAACCTCTAGATTTTTCAAGTTTAGTTATCCCACCTTCTCAAAATCTCACCGTCTCGCCAAATATCATGACTATGTTCGAGTTCCCTCACAAGGTCTGAATGTCGCATCGTTTCTTTCATTCTCAGCCTGACACAGCTACAGGTGGAGTCGTAAGAGTTCCACTCGCCTCTCCTAATGTCATTGGAGTGGTAAATTCAAGGGGTAACAGAAGGTCTGCCTGTTTCTGCCTGTTCAAGATGTTGCTCCTTACATTCTTCGGAAAAATTGTAGCCACCAGGAGGATTTCTATGGCTTTGCTACCTTGTCACTAAACCCGGAGGAACTCCGATTAAGCGTCAAAAAGGACCATGGCATGGATTGGAATCCAAACGATGTCGGGAAGATTCTGTCTCAACAGGTGCTTTTTGTTGGCATCTACGACGGGTATTTAAAATCATTTATTTTTGGGACCCTGGCTGATATTTGAAGCCACGGAGGCTCCGCTGTGGCACAGTACCTGCGTCAGGAATTACACGGCTTATTTGAGTCAGTCGATAAATCGATGATTCCTGAGCTGTTTGAATGGGTCAAGGAAATCGGGGGCTACTTTAAGAGATTCAAGGGCGGGGCACTCATACCTTGGATAGGAGGGAACAATACGGAAGATCTGACCCTCGAAGCACGCGCAACCCTTGCATTCTTCGAAGTAAATATTGTCTACCCTCGTGTTGTCATAATCTGATATCCTATCAGGTGGACAAAAACTTGTCCGCAGATAGTGTTGCTCAACTTTGCGGAGCGACTGCTTCAGTTGCTATTTTTCAATCTCTAGATGCACCCGCCACCCCATTTTTTTCTGCGCAAAAGCTGGCATTGACAGTCGCTCATTGCGGGTATGCTTCATCATCAAAGCCCCTTGTCACCTCTGAATCTATTTCCATGATGCAGAGACACAAGGGTGCTTTTGTGTTCAGCGAACGGCCAAGTCTTCCCCATGACAGAGACCCACCATGCAGACTCTCACGTAGAGAGCATTAGGTTGCGAAGGATGATGGGGTCTTCTCTCATCACCGACTCCTATGGGGAATCTAGGTGAGAATAACATGATGAAGCGGTGAACTATGAAACTTCATGACAACAGATGGATGGGGGCACTTGCCAACACACGGGGGTATGTCTTGGCTTCTCACTCTTCATTTTCTCCTTTCCCGCTCATTACACCTTTCTCAGTCTTGGCGACCTTCGCTATAAAAGATTTGGGATAACGCCAGAGCCGGAAGTTCGGTCAAAACTTCTTGAAGGTGAGAATTTCCCTTTCCCCCCACAAGTTTTGATCAATACAAATCAATCTGTAGGTAAATACTGGGCCTTCGCCGTGCTTGTGTCGGATGGTATTTCTTCAGAACTCTCGGATGACGAAATTGTGGACCTTGCAAGGGGGTCGCCCGATCCAAAGACTGCCGCAGAACGCATTCTAGCCTTTTCGGAGGAGCTTGGGGGGGAGGATAATGCCACTGCCATTGTGGTTCCTTTAGCGGGCTGGGGAAGAATTGAAGGTCCAGATAAAACCAAAGAACTGCGAGAGTATAGACGAAAACAAGCAGGTAGGATCGCCCTTTATATGTACAATCTGGTATTTACTCTACACCTTCCAGTGGGAAGTGAACGACAGCGGCGCATGTGAGATTGCAATGAATCTCCACCCCGACCTTCAGAATAATCATATCTGACCCGCTGCATGCCCATCTCCTCGCGGGTCTGATCCCGCTGCCCAAACGAATCGCCCGGACTGATCGTTGACTTTCTGGATAATCTGCCCTCGACCCATCAAGCCCCGGCCAAAGCCACTAACGAATCTAGCATCATGACCCATCGCTTGGGAAAATTGAGCTTTCTACGGAACATATCCAACTCAAAAACTCACCTCTAAGGGTATCAACGGTTTCTTTGGAGAACCCATCCTCAAAGTAAACCTCACTGTTAACGTCCCCGGCCGCGCCAGTCGTATTGCTCTCGGCATCTGGGATGCCAGCAGAAATGCAAAAACGGGGAGCGTCAAGCGCCGCTTGAGGGGTAAACCCTCGTAGCATATTCAACAAAACTTGGACGTGGCCTTGTGGCTTTGGAAGGATTATCACCCGCAATAGAGATGGAGTAAAATACACACCTGCATATAACCACCCATAACACCATAGCTTAGGAAGAGCTCATCACCTTTGGTGGCAAGAGCAGGGATAATCGTGTGGTATGGTCGTTTGCCTCCCTGAAACATCTGAGGGGGCCTTACGGCACTGTGGTCAAAAAACGACATACCTTCAACGCATTGGCATGGTTTTTATCGAGTACGAAACCCGAGCCTCGGTTTTGGAGTGTGAATCCACACCCTTCGGGGACAGCTGAAAATGAATTTAACCTGACGCTTAGTTACCAGGTCTTTGATTTCTGAGGCACACCTCCAGTTCCGAAACCTGTAAAAGAAGTAAGGAATGCCTTCTTTGAAGACCGCATAATCAACTGACCTGCATAATTACTCTGGATGTAACTGCAGGCGTTTCCCCACTCATCGGTCACTTGATGATGGGAGGCCGTTCGAGTTAAACAATAAGTATGTTCAATGCAAAGTTACCGGTGAAATAAACGGTATCCGATGAGTTGACAGGATTCCCCTTCGTGAACATGAGATGAACTCTACGCGTTGAAATGATGGGAGACGTACATGTATAATGTGAGGGTTTGACACAGTGGAATCAAATAATTGGGCTCTCGAAGCAAGGTATTCCTGTGGATGGGAATTAATTTCTTGCGTTTGTGCTGGGCCGTTTTACCTTGCTCAAAAGTTCCTCAACCGGAATATGTTCGACGTCGGGGTCTGTAACATAGTATTGGCTATCTGGTTCATAATGAGGGTCAGAATTCAACTGAAGACGGGCAGAGGTATCGCTCGCTACCTGCAAATGCAAGACTAGGATGATGTTCCTAGATTAGCAACAACGAATCCTGGAGAGGTGTTTTTTACCGTAATGACTCGATTAATGTATGAAGATATTCTGGGGAATTATGTTCCATCTCCAAGAGAGGGCGCGATAGGCCTTGCTCTTGGATGTTCTCCAGGATACCCAACGCAAGGAGAGCAGTGATGCCTGATGAATATCAGGTTCGGAAACAATACTTTTCATCAAGCTTTGACAGACTTGCCTTGTCCATTTGGGGGGCACTTGGCGAAGTCAACAAAGCGCAAAAGGTCTGAAAAGAGAAAGGGACCTCCTCACCTCGTAGACTGTGACCTCATTTGCGTAGGTATACTTGATTGGTTCGACTACAGTAGACTGGTGATTGGCAAGGTCCTCGAGTTCCATGACTCCACCTTTGCTTTGGATGAGGTTCACAATCGCCTGAGCCACCCGACCTTTGTAAAATCCGTCCTTGCCTTTCGCAACGACTTCTCGGAAGGTTTTGGCTAGGTTAGGGAGTTGAACAATCTGTCCTGGCAATGGCGCCTTCCCATTCAAAAGCATCTCATTGCCATTAGGAGATGCATTCTTGATCAACTCCTGGACTCAAGGCTGAGAAAGGGGTATGGGATATATCGGAATACATACTTCGGAGTGTTGCCACTGACAAAGATATTCAATGAAACTGTTAGGATGACCAGAAATACACATACTGCCCACCCATGGATTTCAGAAACCGGCACCCTTCACAAGAAATGAGCATTGGCAATCAAAGCATTTTTCTCAAGCATACCCTTCTTCAGCCAAACGAATGCCAGGTTCGAAAACATCAGCGATCGACACCGCTCCGCTGCCAAAGGTCTCGATCGTATCAATCCAAGCCGCGGCAGCACCTATTATTCACTTCATTGAACATCCTTAATCGAGACACAAAGTCATGGACCAACCGGGTACGGTCACAGCATTTAAATCTGAGAGGGGAATGCGACCTTTCATCCCACGACTTATGGCATAGTCAATCGTAAGTTTTGCTGGAGCACGGCCGGAACCGTTCAAGGCCTTGACGGTCTTGTCCTTAGCATTGTAGAACAGGCAAAATGCGTCCCTGTACATTAAATCAGAATACTACAGTCGACCTTGTCGCGATTTACTAACCCACCGATGCCACAGCAACTGGGCTCTGTAACATTTAATGCGACGGATGTAGCAACGGCTGCATCGGCTGCGTGAAAGTAGGTTAACATATGATATATGGAGAGCATAAGTTATGGGCTTGATACCAGCGTTTCCCCCTTTTCTTAATATTTCTAAACCGGCTTGCGTAGCAAGGGGCTGGGAAGACGACACCATTCCCTTCGTTCCGTAAACCACAGATCGGCGGCTGGCGAAAGGCTGGAATACAGGCTTGGGTCTGTCGACCTTGGACCAATCGATTTTAACAGGAGATGTCATGGTCTTTCGTGGAGAACGGCTTCGATGCCAGGCAAAGCTTTTATATCCGAATGTTCCGCCCCAACGGGTACATCCGTTTTGGTAGACCGGTCCAGTACTTAGGAAACACATGGATGGTTTTTGACTTTTCCATGTCACGGTAGGACATGGGAGAGAGAGGTATATATTGAGTTTGCGGGATCAGTGAATGACTGGGAAATATCATCTAATCTTGATTGTGACCGCGACCACAACATGTCCTCGGAACTCAAATTACAGCAAGCCTCCGCAGAATTTCAACAACTGCAAGCAGACTTGTCTAGGGTGGTGGAAGCGAGACAACGACTGGATGCTCAGCTATCAGAAAACGAATTGGTGAAGAAGGTATGCCATGTCAGATTGACATTGTCTTTCCATCTCATAGCCGCAAACGTTGTTCAGGAATTCGCCCAGCTAACATCAGGAAATACTGTGTACAAACTCATCGGACCTGTCTTGGTAAAACAAGACCAGGCCGAAGCAAAGAGCAACGTAAACACGCGTCTCGACTATATTCGCAGTGAAATGTCCAATTTCTCATCTAGTTCCAACAACTCAGAACTAATAAATAAACCTTGTAGCCGACGCGTAGAAGGGCAAATAAAGGACATAGAACAGAAACAAGAGAAAAAGAAGACCGAGGTCAGTTTTTGGCATTGCATTGTTCTCAGCCCGATTTACCATTGTTCTACCGTTTTTACAGCTCGTCCAGATTCAAACGGCTCTTCGGCAAAAGTCCGCACCACCCGCTTCAATTTCAACGCCTTCCGCCCCAGCTATATAGATCCTTCGACATGAGCGATTCACCCCCTATCGTATTTCTAATGCCGTCCGGGATCCTTGACGTGGGGATACAGGGCTAATTATACGGTTGTAGACCGTCTCGTCCCAGGCACAAATGTTTCCTGTGCTTTGCGCGCACGAGCTATGTCGCGTTCCGTCTCAGGACTTTTTATGATCCTTTCCAGAGTAAATCTTTTCAACGCGGAGATTGGTGGGCAGTTTCGAATGACAACAATATCATCTTTGCGAAGCTCTGATTGAGGGGGTCAAATGTGATAGAGATAGGAATTAAATCGTTACAGCTTACGGTTCTTTTCATCGTGAACTAAAAATTTCTTGCTGCGTTCGATTTGCTGGAGTAAACGTCAGCATCCCTTGCCGTCTCTCGATAAATGCACCCAAACCTTTCCTGTGAGCTTGTGAATAACCCAGCGAGAGACGGTCACAGTTGCCGTCTTGTTCATGAAACCAGCTTTGCTTACAACGCCATTAAACGCCATTGGCGGCATCTTGTGCCAGACTCAGTGCGAAGAAGGGCTGCGGCAATGTGGCAGGAGGAGGGAAGAGGTTTGCCGATCAATGTAATTTACGTTCTGGGTAAAAAAGGCGTGCGAAAGTGCGAACGCCGTAAAGCTCTTGAAGCTTTTTCAAATTCTAATTGTCTTCGGCCTCTCCAGCCTCTGAGCAGAATTAACGGAGAACTAATTATTCTGGTTTGTGCTGAATCTAATGATGATGAATTACATCCTGCGCGGATTCTGCGCGCCGCAGAATATTGTCCCCTTCCACCAAGTGTGCGCCAGTACAACTGTTGTCACTGTTGTCACGCCTTCGTTGTGATAAAAGAAATCTCCATTGGTATTTATTACGGACTGGACAAGCTACTGGACATGCAACCTTTTCCTCTACTGGTCAGCTGTTTGTCTGCCGTGTCACATACTTAGAATAAACCCATTTTTCCCTGACTACCACTATAAATCTAATACGGCCCGAACATCACGACTGGAAAATGAGGAGCGATTGTTAGAAAACGTTACACTGCGGCTTTCTCCTTTTCAGGAGGAACTTCGTCAGCTTCGTCGTATGGGCAGAAGCGGGATTTGCGACGTAATCGGGGTCCATATCTAAAGACAAATAAGTTAGTTTACATGAAGGGTGACGAGTGAATACCTTTGCAGCACAAACGGTATGGGAACCATGGTTATCGCAATGAATCCGAGAAGAGAGGATGCCCAACGTGGATCGAGAGCCTCATACATGTCAGAGGCAAAGAGCTGCTCGTGTGGATTAGTGATTAAGACAGGTGTAGGAAAGAAAACTTGACGACGTACCGGAAAGGCAGCTCCAAACATGCTTCGGATTACCGTGCTGGATGCTAAAGCTGATGCGGCGACGGACAAATAGGCATCGATAATGTAGTTGAAAAGACCCAACTGTGCAAGGGTCAGTGCCAGGATAATCCAACCACCGCTTTGATTTACGAACAAATATAAGCTGGATCGAGAATCCCATCAGCAAACCAGAAAGCATTGGTCCCCAAAATGAGAGATGGGGGAAAGATGTCCAGCTTGAACAAGATCGTATCAGCACTCTTGTATTCGACACGGAGAAGGATAACGCACGCAAACCAGAAAAACGAGAGCGCAAAGAGCGGCCCAGCGTACAAAGCCATTTCAATGCGAAACTCGGGTGGCACTGGCTTCGGGTTCCACCTCGCCGACTCTCTTTCATATCGAGGGTTGTAATGCGCCACATACTATACTCTCCAAAAGAAATCAGGAGGAGAGAAGGGGTAATCAAATTGCAATAGGATTTACCAAGATTACTGCGATGGCTCCCCCGATCGGGATCGGAAGAAACATGAGACCAGAAACACCAGGGCTCATGTTGTGGCCTTGGGTGAATACGATAGGATATGCTGCAAAGAGAAGATACAGGCATCCGTAAACGAACTGTTTTGGATATGAATGTCAGGTGCGGCTATGAGAGATGTAAGGTAGGCGACTGACGCTGTGATACAAAGTGATAGCAATGAGCATAGGCTCGTGAAAGAGAATGACGAAGGGCCGGGCAAGTATATTTTCAACACGCTTCTTGAAATTCACTTCCTGCCTTTCCAACAAAGCGTAGTACCGAAGGTCTCCAGTCTCAAGACGTTTTGCTTGTGCCTTCTTCACCAATAATGTGGGCCTAAGTATAACGCGTTATGACAATGCAAATGATGGACAAGGATGACAACATCTCACTTGTATGTTTCAGGAATCGTGAAAATTATTAAAACCTCGCAGGCTACCGCCTAAAGAAAAGTCAATCTCCGATATCGAAGCGAGATGCTAGGAGAGCTCACGAATGCGGTCAACACCCAAAAGAGCCACTTCCAGGAAACATTTTCACCAATAAAACCAGCAGCAGTTGGTCCCAACGCTGGTCCTGCAAAAGGCGCGACGGTGAAGATGGCCATAGCTTTGCCTCGCATGTTTGCATCCCAAATATCAGATATCATTGCTCTAGAGTGATGATCTTAGTGCTGATTTTAGGAGCAAGGAATGACGATTGGGCAAGCACCCACCCTGTATTCGTTAACGGGGCAGCTGCAAAAGTACCGCCCAGAAATCGAAATATTAAGACCGAGGCAGTGTTCTTCGCGAGAGCCCCTCCAGCCATAAAGCACTGCCAAAGGTACCTATTTAGCCAGTTATTTGAAATGTACGATGGCATGGATCAACTTACAGCATAGACAAAAAAGGGATAGATGAATATTGGCCTCCTACCATACTGCTCTGATAGAGGACCCCATAGCATTGGCCTAAGAGCTTCAGAAACTTAGGCGTGAACAAGGGATTGATACTCACCCCACGCAATACCCACAAACAAAAAGGGACAGGGTCAACACACCCACCGTTTTCGACATTTGAAAATCCCTCATCAGTAGAGGAAAAATTCCAGACGCTGAGTTTAATATGAAGGTGAGGATTTTGGCCCGGTTTGCATATATGGATCCCTACGAGAAGAACTGGCAAACGTGCTGGAGAAACCATTGTTGTTACATAGTCCTTGGTGAAAAAGAGAAACGCTGCAAACTCACGCATTCAAAACCAAGACTCCGCTGATCATTGTTAAATACCACCGCTTCGCGTTTGACCAATTCTAAATAAAAGGCGGTCAGCGCAACGCTACAGCTAAGCCCTAATTAACTCACCAGTGGGTTTTCTGGGTCATTGGGTTCGAAATCGTCGATTAGATAGGGGTCATATTTACAAGTTTTCTCGTCCGACTTAGCGTCAGCCCCGTTGTCAAGAACCGTGGAGGAAGAGCAAGAAACCTGCGCGTCGGCATTGACTTCAAGCATGGGAGGCATTCGGACACTGAAGCGACAAAAAGTTAGCTCTTAAAGATATTCATTGAATGACAGAGACAGCAAGGAAAAATGCTCTGCCGTCCGTTGCGGATCGGACACCTGCATATAGCCAGAGATGAAATGGCAATGTGGAATCAAGGAGAACAACATCATGTGAGGCCTGCGGGTACCTTGCTATGAACCGGAGCATTTACTTATGAGCGGCAATCCCAATCCGGGCCGGTCATTCCTGTTTTCAAGTTTCAACACGGTCGAACATCTCTTTCCGTAGAGGCATCCCTGATTCACGCATGGACTTCACAGAGCTCTACCGACAATCTGCTTCATTGGTCGCATTTAGTCCAGGAGCACACTTTATTCTTACTGCCATCCAGGATCGAATCGTTGTTCGAAGGACGGATACTTTTCAAATAACCCGGACTTGGCTTGTGGATAGTTCTCCATCTCCGACTCAAACCGCACTTTTTTCTCGGAATAACTCCAAAGGGAAAGTTCAGGCCTCCAGTGCCTCGGGTCTCAACACCGATTCCTCGATAACTCATATCGGTTGGTCCTGCGACTCTGAATACATTCTCGCGGCATGCGCAAAGAAGGGTGTTGTTCACTTGTTGAAACTGCGTGACGACGAGTGGAACGGGAGGATCGATTCGGGGGCCGAAGGTGACCGGCTATCATTGCATTAACCATCTCCGAGCTGGCTACTTAGCCTTGGATTGGATCAGGTCTTGCAAAAGCTGAATGGGCCCCTGACGGACGCACAGTGCTATGTTTTTCTGACTGGGGTGTGAGTTCCGTCGAAAATCTTTCCATCCGATAGAACAACCAGCCAACCAAAAAATCCAGCTCCGGGTTACCCTATGGTCAATCTCAACTGGAGTTGCGACATACATCCAATATCCAATATATCCTGAAAAAGGTCTGCTGGTATTTTCAATAGTAGTTAACCACTGATGTTTATCGAAGGCTACGCTTTTCGCTCTGATGGACGTTATTTTGTGCTTGCTGAACGTCATAAATCCAAAGATACTCTCGGCGTTTATGAAGCTGCGGATCAGTACAAGTTGGTTCGAGTCTGTTGTCTTTCTTCATTATCTCCTGGATATTGCACTGACTGACGTCATGGTAGCACTTTCCATTACCAACCTCGTCACTTGCCTCGATTTCTCTGTCCCCCACGGGTAACCACATTGCCGTCTGGGAAGGCGCCCTAGAGGTAGGCTCCGTTCCGGCCTTCGCTTAAGCTAGAGGAGGTTTAACCCTTTTTTTCCAGTTTAAGTTGCATGTGTTAACTTTATCCGGTGACCTTTTGACTACATTCAGCCCATTTCCAAACCCGGGCTTTGGTATTCGCAATGTAGCATGGCATCCCACTGGTGTATTTCTTGCCCTTGGTGGGTGGGATGAGAAGGTAGGTTCATGGCTCATGTTATCTCCTTAAATTACTAATACTCAGAGGAAGGTCCACATTTTGGATAGTTTGGGCTGGTCGGATGTGGCCACATTGCAATTGACGACTCGTCTATCATCTAGTGTGGTAAGTCCGAGTGTCCATATCCACCACATAGCTAATCATCGATTGAAGGTTGTCTGGCGGGAACCCTCGAAGTGGGTAGAGACGACCGAGGGTCGTGGATTCCTCTCGTGTAAATACCCAAGCGAAAGCCGTTGGCTCTTAGTTAAGTTGATGCTTTTATATATGCAGACGATCGCTTGCAAGGACCTCAAATACTCGGGACCATTCGATTCGACCCAACGAAGGCCAATCCCAAAAGTGGCGTTGCGCAGATAGAGTGGAACTTAACGGGGAGTCTCCTAATGGTGCGCTTTGGTGAGTACGCGATCAAAAGGAGTGAACCATGTTCAATATTATTACAGACAATGTTCCGACGGCGATATACCTGTTTGACTTTCCAACTTCACGCGAGAAATTTGTACCAAAGTTGAGGACTGTATTGATCCATTCGCAGCCTGTTATTCGTGTGCGATGGAATCCTGTGCGGAAAGGCAGTTTGGCGCTTTGCTGTGGGACTCAGAGTGTATATATCTGGAGCGATGAATGGCACGGTGAGTCAGACGGTGATCAAGAAGAGATGGCGGAATGTATCGGTGTCCCAGCAAGTACGCCTTTCTCTCTCTTACACCTTCGTATTTGCACCTTATGCCTGCACGTTTGTAATCCAGGGAATTTTGAAACCAGGGATCTTCGCTGGGCTCCTGACGGTAAGGGTGTAATTCTGATTGGCAAGGATAATTTTTGTTGTGCTTTCGAAGTCGAGGACGGAAAAATCCCTCTATGATTCGGCTAGTAGCTGTTTACTTCCTACAATCTCAAGAGTCCATAATATATAATGCCTTCATGAGCCGACGCATTCTTTTTCTGGAACTCTACAATAGGCGAATGGGAACTCCACTGTTGCAGGCCATTCAACATCGACCGTAAACTGGGTACTTGAGTATTTTGAGATTTGAGTTACTTATGCCAGTGAACCAAATCAGATTGAAACTTTCAAAAGTTCAGTCACGGCATCTAACGCCTTCTCCACCACGCGATGGATGCCACGTTCTATAAGAATCTGAAAACCTCTCGTGGGATGCTTTATTCATACTATCAGCGGGCTCCTACTGCTGATGTTCTCTCATCTTTTGATCCAAACGATCCACCGCTTCCGGCGCTCCTGTTTCTTCACGGGTTTCCCACCAGTTCTCGTCTTTGGAAACATCAAATCAGCTTCTTTCTTGAACGAGGTTTTACTGTCTGTGCTCCTGACTTACTTGGTCTAGGAAACACGTCGAAGCCTACAGACACGGATGCATACCGGTCAAGTTTGATATGTAAAGACATCGTCGAAATATTGGAAGCAGAGACCATGGATCGGGTTATTGCCATCGGTCATGACCTGTTGAGTATACGCCTAATAATTTTCGCCGCTTTTTGACCATCGAAATATACCTGTATGATAGAGGCTCCAAAATTGTCTCCCGCATGGCCAATTTCTTTCCAGAGCGTTTTATTGCTTATGCATTTCTGGCTGCGCCTTACTCTGCACCACGTCCAATGTCAAAGATCGACTATACTCTCAGAATGGTGAGTCCTGGAACCACAATTTCATTTAGGTGGGGTGTCAAGTTTGCTTGCCAGACCAAAAAGATGTGCGGTTATGAACTTTGTGGCCATCTACTATTTTATGCCGAAGATGACGCGGACCAGCTGATAGAGAATCGCGTGAGTGTTCATTTTTGTAGTTCACTAATCCACTCGATGTTCTAATTTATGGGGAGTTGGATTCTTTTTTCAGCGCCATATTCCCCGACGATCCCAAGATGGGGGTTACTCAGGTTGCTCCTATCGGAGCGCTGAAGTCGTGGCTTCAGCGAGGGGACATGGCCAAGTTGGCCCCTTATATCGAACCAGAGGTAAGAGAAAGAGGTGCTAGACATTTCCTTCCGTCCTGATCATGATCGTTCTTCAGGACCTCGCCATGTGGCGCAATACAATTTCCCGGGAAGGAATAAGGCCTGCTCTATGTTGGCACAAGGTGGCTTACCTGGCCTTTTCGCATCAATCCCCCTAGTGTTATCTAACCGCAATATGTTATCCAGGCTTTAGTTACAGGAATCAACGCCGATGACGACAAGCGTGCGTTGAACAAGGTCCGCTCATATCATACCCCTGGCTGAGATGAAAATACCGTATTAGCCATCGCACTGGATCGGTATCCCGTCGATCAACCTGTTTTCTTTGGATCCGCAATTCAAGATTATTTTTCTCCACCGGTACTAGGCATCGCGACAACGAATTATCATTGCCAGAATGCCACGATACGCGAGTTTCAGGATGGGCATTGGTTGATGCTGTCGTCTCCGAATGAAGTCAATACGGTGTTATTTTCATGGATTATGGATTGTATCTAGTACTGTAGTATTTCGATCATAGGTTCGTGATTTTGGAATTCTGGATGGCCAATAACATAAAATACTCTTACATGAACCGTATTGGAGATTACGCAAGGCCGATGCCGCGTTAGGTAAGCGAGGAAATGTTTGTGAGCCGTCGGAATACCTGCTCTCCGCGACTCCCATGCTTTCCCGCTCACTCAAAGCAGCTGCGCTGCTCAGGCCCCGGAGAGTCACTGTCGCCACTGCAGTCCGTGCATTTGCAACTCCCTCAAGCACACCAAACGACAAGAAAGAGCAGAAACAAGTCTCGAAGGAATCCGGCAAACCTCCGAAGCCTGAGCTACCAAAGGCCCTCGAGGGCTTTTTTCAACAATATCAGCAATCGCAACGAAAGCAGCAGCAGCAAGATCATTCCTCGCCATCAGAAAATGACCAGCAACGTCCCCGCAATCGTCGCAACAGTAATGAACCCCCGCCTCCAAATAACGGCTTCACTAATACTCAACTCGCATGGGTTGTGGCTAGCGCAACAGCATATCTTATTTGGTCGAACTCTGGCGCTGGGAACTCGAGGGAGATTACATGGCAGGAGTTCAGAACAGCCTTCCTCGACAAAGGTCTTGTTGACAGTCTCACCGTCGTCAACAAGCACCAGGTCCGTGTCAAGCTTCATTCCAATGCAACGGGCACAATGCAACCCAGTCACGTTTCGGGTGGGGAGTATTACTTCTCAATAGGTAGCGTCGAGGCGTTCGAACGTAACCTCGATGATGCACAGGCAGAGCTCGGGATTCCGAGCGCTGAACGGATACCCGTTTATTACAAGGATGAAATTTCGTCTGTCGGCGCTCTCCTCAACTTTGCCCCCACTCTCCTTCTCATGGGTGTTCTCTATTGGTTCTCGAGGCGGGGTTCCGCAGGTTCCGGAGGTGGCATCTTCAACATCGGAAAGAGTCGTGCCAAACTTTTCAATAAAGACACCGACGTGAAAGTGAAGTTCAAAGATGTCGCTGGTATGGACGAAGCCAAGGAAGAAATCATGGAATTTGTCAAGTTCTTAAAGGAGCCCTCAAAATACGAGAGGCTTGGAGCAAAAATTCCTCGAGGTGCAATCCTTTCTGGCCCTCCAGGGACAGGAAAAACTCTCCTTGCGAAAGCAACGGCAGGCGAAGCTTCTGTTCCCTTCCTATCAGTCTCTGGATCCGAGTTCGTCGAAATGTTTGTTGGTGTTGGGTCCTCCCGCGTTCGCGACCTCTTCGCCTCCGCAAAGAAAAATGCGCCTTGTATCATATTCATTGACGAAATCGACGCCATTGGTAAATCAAGGGCCAAGGGCGGATCATTTGGAGGCAATGATGAGCGCGAGTCGACTTTGAATCAACTTCTCGTTGAAATGGATGGCTTCGGCACCAACGAACACATCGTCGTTCTGGCCGGTACCAATCGGCCCGATGTCCTTGATCCTGCTCGCGTCCAGGACGTTTCGACCGGCACATTTCTATCGATCGACCCGACGTTTCTGGTCGGAAAGGCATCTACCTTGTTCATTTGGGCCCACTTCGCCTTGAAGAAATTATCAAGGCCGACATCAGTTCTTTTGCGCAGAAGTTGGCCGTCCTTACGCCTGGCTTCTCGGGTGCTGACATTGCCAACGTCTGCAACGAAGCTGCCCTCCATGCAGCCCGTAGGGGTTCCGATTATATCGAGTCTAAAGACTTTGACACTGCGATCGAACGAGTCATAGTCGGATTGGAGAAGAAAAGCAGAGTTTTGAGTCCAGAAGAGAAGAAAACAGTTGCATATCATGAAGCCGGCCATGCTATATGTGGATGGTTCTTGGAGCACGCCGACCCGCTGCTGAAGGTCAGCATCATTCCAAGAGGTGCAGGCGCGTTGGGTTACGCCCAAGTTAGTATTTCTTCCTCGTTAATCAATCCAGCGAATAATCTATTCCTATCTAGTATCTGCCCCCTGACCGATATCTTCTATCCACGCCTCAAATGACCGATAGAATCTGCATGACGCTAGGTGGTCGTGTCTCGGAAGAGATTTTCTTTGGCTCAGAGAACATCACAACGGGGGCCCAAGACGATCTCCAGAAAATCACCCGTATGGCTTTTGAGGCATGCGCAAACTATGGTATGAACGACGTGATTGGGCCTGTTAGTTATGGAGGCGATCGGGCAGCCAAAGAGAGCTGGACGAAACCTTTCAGTGAGAAGACAGCAGAAATGCTCGACTTCGAGGTTCGCAAGATGATCACCAATGCGTATGATCGCACCCGTAACCTGCTCACAGAGCACAAAGAAGACGTCGAGAAGGTGGCCAAGCTACTCCTTGAAAGAGAGGTCATCACACGGTATGCTTCAGTCTTTGGTGATATGAACATTGCACTCATCCATGATAGTGAGGATATGATCAGCCTTCTTGGCAAGCGACCATTTGCGGGCCGCTCTGATGACATGGATAAATGGCTCGACGAAAATCGAGGCGAGAAGAGCGCTCCTCCCCCACTTGAATCTCCGCCACCAACTGAGGTTGACGATCCTCTGCCAGCACCCGCTCCAATCTGCACAAAAATAGATGACAAATTTATGCCATGAAGGAATCGCAAGTTGGTACCGTTCGTACTTTATCTAATAACTAGTAACACCACAATCAGACCACTCATTACACTCACCAACTCGGAGCGTGCAATCAAAGAACGTATCTAAAACCACTCCATTTGTCACCTTTGGAAACCTTGGCTTCCTCCACATTGTTATAAGTCCCATTGCGCTCATGAGCGCGGTCGCTGATCGCGCCAACAATGATTTCATCTCGTTCACCGCGTTCACGGCGTGCATTCTCCCGCTTGAGTAGCACAGCAAATAGGACGGAACAAGCGAAGCCCGTCGTAATGTAGAATAGGACGATGGCATGGCCAAGACGATACCAGGGTCGATCCTTTGCGCGATACTGGCAAAGAAGCATGTCAGCTGAAAATGATGGTTTTGAGTGTTGAGGTCCTCACAATGTTGGCTGTGACTGCGCCATTGATGTTGCCGAATCCTATGGCCATCCCAAGGGTCACGCTGCGTTTGTAAGACCCCTCGACATTACTAGCCACCCAGGCTACTGAATTGGCTTTTCGGCAAATAAGTCTTGACGTGACATAAGATTACATCTATTGGAGTATATCACTCACGAATGGTGGGGTAGATGGCGCTAGGGGTGAAAATATTAGGCTTGATCAGCAACTTTGATAACCAGAAGGGAAGAATAGGCCCACGAGACAGCTAAATAAACAGCGAAATAAGAAAGCGCGGGCGATCGAGAGACAATCAAGATAGTGTATGCGATCAACCCAACACCAAAAAGGGATCTGTAAGCGGAGAAAGTTGGTATTTCTCCATGATCCTGAAGTGGAGGGGAGAACGTACAAGTTAATATAGCTGCGAGCGCCAATCCTATCTCCCAAGAAGCCAATGATGCATGTCAGGAAGCAGCCCCATGCATACACAGGCACAGAAAGAAGGTTTGCCTCCGTCGCTCGAAAACCTCACATAAAACTCAGATAGAGTAATTATTGGGAAGTATATCATTACCTAGCTTTATTCACGATCAGAATGCAAGCAGGGATGAAGGAGACTTTTTATAACTTACTTGGTTAATGATTGATGGAGTGAATAGTGAGAACGCATACAAGGGCCCATCACTGACGTTAGAGAAGTAAGTATCTGAATTACATACCTTGTGTAAAGAGAATGGGTAAGCTTACAGACCCATGTATATTCCCACTTAGAATTTTATTAGCGTGGTCATTGATCAATTCAAATCGTGGCGCACTTGCGACCCAGGTTTTCCAGTCGGTCAAACTTTGCCATATGTACTCCTTGCAGAACGATTCTCCACCCGCGCTGAGTTTCAAGTCATCCGTGAGACGACGAACCACAAATGCGCCTATCCGATTTTAGATTTTTTCTATTTGAATGATTTCAGCTTCTTACGCTCTTCCTGTGTCAGGAATGTTGCAGTATCGGGGAAGTCCTGAATAACCCAATAAGATGCCAGAGCGATTGCAATTGTCCCCAACCCTTCGAGAATGAAAATCCATTCCCATCCTTTTCGAGAAAATAAACAACACCGAACATATGATAGAATGCGTGCGAACCTGATCTTCCAGCAACGCCGTCCATCTTAGAAATGGCAGCAGAAAGCAGACCGCCTGGGGAAGATTATGAGGAAATAGTCTTCCCCCTTCTGAAGGAGGTAAAAAAACTGACTAAATGCACCAGCAACCGTTGCCGAGGAAAAGAACAAGGCAATGCGTGAGCCCATCTCTGAGCGTTTATACCAGCTGTAACGATTCGCGTCAAATGGACATCGAATAAGGTTGAGAACGTTGCAATGTACCTGGTGATGTAAAACACAATTCCTGGGTAAAGGCCAGCTTCAGTGGCGCCAAGGAGTACCCTGACCGCTGAAAGGATATTTCCTGCCTTTAACAGCGATACAAAAATGGTAGAAACGAATATAATTACTGAGAAGGCCGCCATAGTTTTCAATCACGCCGTGAAAAGCCTGTGGGGCCATTACGAGGGGAAACAATCATTGGGGTGGTGGTCATACCATCACCATTCCCCACATCAACATCATGGTTGATAAATATATGCGAGGTTTAAACCGCCGAAGGAGGACATTGCTTGCCGGCTTCAAAGGTTTTAATGAAATAGACGCAGTAGGAAAGATGGAACAAACCTCAAGGATCGCATAGGGGAAGAAAAATACAGTCAAAGCAATCAGGTATTGTCGGTCATTGATCCCAATGTCGGCCTCTAGATTGTACAACTGGGAAACCACGATAGATTGAATGTAAGCGAATGCGACAAACAGTCAGACGACGAGAACCTTGGCATTTCCTATACTGCCCCTATCGAGGAAGTTGATCAGGTATAAAAGCGCTAACCAGGGGATCACATGGAGATCGATTTTCCTGACGAGTTTCCTCTCGTCGATAGTATGTTCTGCAACATGAGAATTTTCTGAGCGCTGGCCGTCGATTTTTATCTCATGATTAAGAGACATGGCTTGGGAAGGGGATGCGAAGCTGTTAAAAAGTGGGATACTGAAAACATGTTCATATACCCCCCCAAGGTGCTATTTTCTTTCCACGTCACCAGTGACAAGTCGTGGACCTAGGTGCACACTGGCATGCTTGTCCAACGGGTGAGAAGATGCTAAAGTTAGATTAGGATATTGCACAGAACCCATGCTGGCAATATCCGATGCTCCCGCCGATAGATACAAGAGTCAACAAGGGATGATTTATTTCGTTCCGCGGTGTGATCTATCGGAGTTGGAGATGAATGGGCAAAAGGCTAAGCGAAAACAGCTGGAATGAGACGGAAAGGCTGACTTATCGGACTACATATATAATAACGCATTCTGACCGGTGAACGCTGAACTACGGCGCTTTCGTAGGTCAGTGAGAGGGGATGCTATGATGTCCACGTTTAGGAGAGGTTGGATTGCAAGCGTCGAGCCCAACTTTAGCTACGCTTCATTCAGTCTCGAAGAGCACGAAAAAGCTAAAGAATTACACACGGATAACCCTTTCGTTTACCGCCAGACTAAGGAAATGTTCGTCGGTACACGTCTACTCCAATGATTGATTCCAGCCCGTATAAGGCCTCCCTAAGCCATCCTTTCACCATCTCTGTTTCGATTCCCGCCATTCTAACCACCACCCCCTGATTTGTGGAGTCAATGGTGCTAAGGGACCATACAAGCGGAGCAGGCGCCCTTGCCTTAAATATTGAAATTTTGTCGTATCGAGCACTGATAGCCGCGATGACAGATTGTACTTCGGGGCCAAAAAGAATGAGCATCGCGTAACAGGAATAGGGCTGAAGTCGTTCTCGCAAAGATCGATTCGGAAGGAGATGATCCCCAAGTTCTTCCTTATCCAGTAGCATGACGTCCTTCGCGATCCTCTTCTCGTTGTGAAAGAGTTCATTCATACTGTAATAGTGCGAAAAAGCCCATTCCTCGCCCAAAGATATACGACCAGAGGTGATCCAATCCAATATCACAATAGATCCGTCGCCTTGAATATGGAACCTTTGGCTTTGCCTGTAATGGGCATCCCGAAAGCACGTCACAGGCTCTGGTAACAACAGGAGTATGCTTCGAGGTGCTATGTGAAAGTCAAGGTTTTGCCGCGTTGAAATGGTACGAGCACCAGGGTGTTTAGGATGTAAAGTAAGGGGAGCCAAGTGTTGACTTTTGACGGAAGCCAGCCTCTTTCCTGGGCGCGCTTTGAAGACCTTGGTTGATCCCTACGACACGTCGGTAAAAGCGTAACATGCGAGGCCACCCATCACTCGCCTGCGATAACAAGATCAGGGTTGCACCAAGTTGAACATTTACAACAAGACCAATTTCGTCCCCACTAACAAGGCCTCCTCCGTATGTCAACAAGTAGGCGATAGCCCTTGTATCTTGGATAAATTGTGAGAGGAGTTTCAGAGGGTAGGTAGACGAGAGTTCTGAAAAAACCGCTTTCTCGCCGAGGATGGAGACAGTAATACAACCACCTCCTGCGCGTAATTTGGTAATATGGGAGAGTTGGGGTTCTGGCATCTAAGACTGGGAGATGAGCATTTAGTAGTCTCGATATCAAGATTTATATCCGGGTCATCCCATTTAGGTCAGCATACTTACTGTAAATTTCACAACCGCATCAACGTTGTTTGCAAGTGCAGGAGAGGAGTACTAGAATTCCGGGTGAATAAGAATTACAAATGAGTGTGACATTATACCAATGTAAGGCAAATCAAATACTTGGAGACGAGACGAGAGGTACTTAAAAAAACAACAGGGAATGTGATGAGAGCCTGGTTACAGGTGGGATATAGGAAGTTGAAAGAAAAATTGACTAGAAAGAGTGCATAGTGTGAAATCTTGCAATTAATACTTGCGAGTCGCAAGTTCCCTGATCTCAAAGAGGTAGGAGCGATCTGGAGCCACGGCAGCGTCTCGCCGAGAAAGAGAGGTTTTCCAACCCTTCATCTCTGTCCGATGACGCGCTTCGGCCTTGCGACAACTTTGGATAAAGACATCATCCACGTCACGGACCACCATCGACGCTCGTGAACCTCGGTCACTGCCTGACTCAGATATGGAACGCGAATGGCTCCCTGTGGGGCTGGACGTAACTGTTCGACTGTTGGAAGATGTACTGCCATCCGAAACGCGGGGAACGATGGCGCGAATGGTACCACCTTTGGACTCCCAAGCGGGAACGTCTTCTTCGTCGTCTGCTAAGTTTGCGAACACGTCGGGTTCATCCTCCTCGGGCGGTAATGTTGATACCCAACACATTCGTGTCGGATCAAAGACCATGTTACCCACTATCCGTGCGCCAGATGTGAATGAACCCATTGGCGAGCCCATGACGGACCCAGTGAGATGGGTGATAAGAGCAGGTCGCGTTGATGTGCCAATAGCCGCATCAAAATCGCGGAGGACATGGTCATTCCCTTCCCATCGAAGAGTTTGAGGATTCCATTTCATCTCACCAACGACTGCACCATGGTCAGTTTAAAACGAAATTGGAATCAACGTGGTTATTTACCTTTCGGGGCACTTGCGCCCCCAAGATTTCGAATTAGGGTTGGTTTCCGTTTCGTCGTCGAAGATGTAGGGGAAGAGACATTTTTCTTCTTCTTGGGAAGAGCTTCGGACGGTACGGAGGGCACAGGGGGGGATTCAATACTAGTTGTAGTTCGCCGTAGAGTATTTGTCGAGGATGCAGATCCTACATGATGCTCTGTCCAAGGAGATTAGACGCGTTAGAAAGGCAAGACATAAGTGAAAAACGGACCGTATGTACCTGACCCGTCACGTTTACCTTTTTTCCTTATTGTTCCTTTATCCACTGGTCTGTCTTTTTCCGTAGGTTTGGATGCGAACGAAGATCCCGGGATACGGTTGCCATAACCTTTTGGCTGCACTCGGTAGCGGACTTCCTTTTCACGATCCGTTGGAAGGTCCTCAAAGCCGTCCAATTCCGTGCCATCACCATACGTTCGTGGTCGTTTAGGCCGACGAAGAAGTTTCGGAGCAAGGGTGGGGGAAAGAGTCGTGCTTCGAAGGGGGACAGACGCTCGCATAGAGGACGTTGAAGGCGGACGCGGAGGAAGTGGAGAAGAAGAACGTGTGAAGGGGGATTCATGGGCGGGAGTCGCCGAGCTCCCAAAAACTTGAGATAGTGCTGGTCGAGCTTTCAGACGAGATTGTGTGGGCATAGTAAGGCGGAGGGCCGCTGAATTAGAAGAAGGGGTGCATGGTCGGGTTGGAGGGACTTTGAAATCATGAATCCTACTCATTGAACTTTTATGCGACTTCGCTCGTGAAGCAGCTGTAGGTTCTTCATATCGGGCCAGTTTAGCTTGATCGAGTATCAGTGTAGAACCAGAAGCTGATGCTTTCACATTGTTTGATTCAGTCAGAGACGAGAGAGATGCTTTGCGGGTAAGTTTGCGACCTGATGTGGGAGGTGTTGGTGGCTTGAGGCCTGAATGTGACTTTTGGCCGCGCAAGCTGCCAGGCTTCACCGATAAAAAGTTGTTGGGTGATGGAGGGGGAGGAGGTGTTGGAAAGCCTGAGACAAGAGACTGATAAGTCTGCGTCCGTGTAGGAGGGTGAAGAGGTGGCGAAGGTGAGAGTCGAAGTTTCTGGAATTGCCTCATCGAAGATGGCGGGGGGTTGGCAGGGGATTTGGAGCGTTCTAATTTCGGTCTTGACGGAGGACGGTGGGTCGAAGGACGTTGCGGGGGCATACTAATACTTCGGCTGAAATTGCGCTGCGAGTGCTGCTGGGTATTATACATGAGTCGACTGGGACTGAGATCAATGTCGTCGTTGATAACGAGGCCCATCTCGAAATCATCTTCGGGATCTGGCCTGGCAAGCCTGACGGAATTTGAGGTGAGTTGGGCCTTCTTCTTCATGTCAAGGATCTTCTTCAGTTGACGAGCACTTTGCCCCGAAGAAAATAACGAATTGGGTAGAACCAATCCTTCAAGTTCCTCTTCATCCTCCTCGGTTTCGGTGTCGGGAAGTGAGGGAGATGAAGTCGAGTTGGAGGAGGGAGAGGCTTCGGTAAAGCCAAGACTGGAGTATGCATCGGATGATTGAGACGATGAAGAGTTATCTTTGTCACCCCATTCAAGGGAGTTCTTTGAAGCTCGATGGCTCAGGGATAAAGGGGCGAGCGAGAGTTGGGTCATGTCTGTGGGGAGAGCAAACGCATCCTCAAAGTCCTCCTCGATCGGCTTAACAGCTGGCTTGGCCGGCTTAAAGGTAAGCGAGGCTGAGAATGCTGTCGCCTTGATGGTGGAAACGCCTTCACCGTCCTCCTCGTCCGAGTCCGGGATGTGCAACGGAGGTCGGATGTTTATACCGGAATGTGACATCGCCGATCCAGTCATTGGGTCGCGGGGTTGGTCGATTTCCATATCCCAGTCCTCGTCTTCATCATCTTTGTCCGAAGGAGCGGGGAAGGGTGCGCCGTCTGGAAGGTCGAAATCGGCGTCTGGCCATTCTTCACGGGGAAGAATAAGGGTGGGAGTTGGCATGATTTGGAAAAGGAAAGTGATAATTAGGGAAACGAATGCTAAGTAAGTAAAGGCCAACCGAGCGTTTCCGAGCGCTGGCGACGAATTTTGTGGGAGCGAGCAGGCCGGTGTGTAAACAGTTGTGTCCAAAGTCACAGTCACGTCACAATGCTATCTAGTACGGCATCAATCGTCGAAGCTCTCGCGCATTGTGCTCGATCTCGTCTTCATCTCCCGACTCCTCCCTTTCCTCCTGTTTTCCTTCATCTACCAGGACCCCTACAACTTCGTCCAGACCCTGCCGCAGCCGGATGCCTCTTTCTGCCATAGTGTCCGCAAGGCCTTTCAGCTCGTGGACCTGAAATACACCCCGCAGAGGTCCAAAAGCCAATAGGTACAGTTCTGTGTAGTTTCTTTAGCGTGTGTCTCCGATATTTGAAAAAATCGCTTTGACTTGCCTTTCACCAATGGGCATTCCCCTATAGCACGGAACAGGAGCTTCTTGGCGTGATGCAGTGCACCTACTCGAATTTCAAATTCGATATAAATCCTCCATATCACTGGACTAAATTTTGTCCTGAAACTTGCTATCAGTAATCTGAAGACCTGTACTTGAATAAAGTAGACACCTTTCATGCTCGACAGCAGCTGCCAACCCATTTCGGGTTCGTTCAATCTCGGTGACCCATCTCCCCTTCTCCCATCCCGCAATCCAGACGTCCGCAACCCTTCTTGCCACACCTTTTGGCTTCCCGTCATTTCCAGATAGCATCGCTCTGACGTAACCCCAAATTCCTTGGCCCTTCTCAGCTTCTAGTAAAATGCCCAAAATTATTGAATTATTCGGGGAACTTTCGAACGCTTGCCGAGCTCGTTCCCGAAGAATATGTGGTTGCATTGGTTTCTTCAGAATAACACCATGATAGTAGATCATCAACAAGGAAGCCGTCAGGAGGCTCTCTTTGGATGGTTCGTCCGGGCAATGGGTGATATATATGTCGAAGATGGCGAGTGCGGAGGTTGGTTGATTCCCAGTCAAAAGTTCAAGTAAAGCACGCATTTTAATCCAGTATTCCTTCTGTTTCCACCCCAATGAGGGCTTGTCGTACTCACATTCCAGAGAACATTTGGCGCGCAATAATGTGACCCCAGAAGCAGGGCCTTTCATCTCGACGGATTTGAGGATGACAATCAGTGCAGCATGATCATCTCCTGCCAACCATTCCATTTCTGCCCAGTTCCACCACAGACAACTTGCTTTGTTATGAGATCTATTGAGCGCAAGCGTGGTCTGATAGACCTTGCGAGCCTCGTCTCGGCGGCCACGCGATCCCTCAAGCTGAGCATGGGCATTCCAAAGAGCCAAAGATTCTCGATGCCGCGAGAGAAGGGTCTTTGACAACCCAACGGCACTGAAAGGAAGTAGATGAGCCAGCAGGACCTGATTAAATGAATGGGATAAACGACGCATGACTTCGGATTCACCGCTAATGCAAACGCCAGCGCCAGAATTTCCCACTCATTGTCATCGTCAGGGATCTCGAGCGCTGCAAACAGATGTCTCAGCATTGGTTCATCAACGATAGACACGTCGTCTGATGTCCACATTCCGCTGCGCTTCATTTTTCCAGGTTCAGCGGACGACATATCCAGAGGACCAGAAACATTTTTGCTCCAAGAACGGACAGGACCAAATGGTGAGCCATATTGCCTTTCTCGTCCGATCAACGTTCCAGCTACCGAGTTTGATAGCGATTTTTTTTCGACCAAATCCGGTGGGAAAATTGCATTCAAATACGGTGGACTCGTCAAGTGGCCCAAATTCCACCTGTCATCCCAGTCCAGGTCCCCAGAAGATGCCATGGAAAGGTCTGGAGTACGGAGTCCAAGAAATGATAACCATGCCATCCGAAATGCATGTTTAGCGCTTCGGGTCTTGATATTTAGTAAAGCAGGGCGAATATCTGAAAAGAAAACAGTGGAGTATGGGTCGGGGGAATCAGAATCGGAACGCTGGGGAGTATATAATGTCCGATCCCATTGTAGCTCTTGCTTGGCCCACAAGCGATACGGATCCAGATCCATGACCACTATTGGCCGGATAGAGTGCGAATTAGCTGGTGGTTTCTCCTCTGACTTCGATGAGTGCCAGACTTTCCAGCCTTGAGCGCCAGCCTCCCCAACTCGTGGAACTTCAGCATCCCAGAAGTATTCAAGTTCGTTTAGCTGTGCATCAAAAGGCAGTTTGCTGACACTAGGTGGCATGAAAAAGGCTCTGCGCAAAAATGTCATGTTGTTGGTCGAGCCTTAATAAGCAGAAATTCCTCACAATTCCGCCTGCGCTTGGTAGATCGCCATTGCTCTCTCAGCATATCCTAAAGAAGTGAACAATCATAGGTATAAGGTCCGCGATGCGCCTATGAACGTACCTGCGCTTCGAATCGCGGTTGTCATTCGCCATAATATTCTGACCTTAGCAACCTCGCAGTCGTCGTCACTTCCCAAACTTGCAACGGTTCTAACGGCAGCTTCGACCACTCCGTCGATCCCATTATTTCCAGTCCTTATCCTCCACTCTAACCATTCCATATGAAGTTCGATTCCTCCAATTTTCAAAGCATCATTCCATTCTGACTTGAGTTTACTCTCATGCCAAATCCCCTCTCCGGCCCTGAGGTAAGCGAGCCTGAGGACCATGTTTCTCGAATTTTGGGGGTGGGCCGAAAGCGCGCGTGAAAGGATAGACACTGAAATTTCGGAACGGGCTTTGTTGGCGTTCTTGGACCTTATTGGTATAGCGGTTAAGCTTTTGTCTAAAAGCGAAAGCCAAGTGTCAACTGATTGAGGTGTTAGAATGAGGTCCTGTTCCAACTGTTTCAAGGTTTCTTGATGGGCAGTGAGCGCTGGGCGGTCCGCCTCGGTTTCTGACGAGTCTGCATTGCTTTCAGAGTCAGATGACGAAGAGGAATCTGAGTGGTCGAGTCTCCTGTCTTGCGTTATCGAGCGGTAAGACTTCTCGGTGTCTTTTCCATCGGAACGCGTGGGGAGACGAATAAAACGATCTATTTCTTGATATTTGGAACTTTCGGAAGGGAAAAGCCGTCGACAAGGAGGCTTCAATAGCAATGCACGTGAGGTTGAATCAGTCAAACTTGATGCCTATTGGAACTTAAGCAATCGATGGAGGAAGCTTTGGGAAGTCTTTCCTTACTTTTCCATACTCCCGTGGCCCGATCTCTATTCCTTTACCGTATCCTCGTAACGCGATGAATCCCGCTGCAAGCCCTAGGATGTTCCTGCCACCTTGTATACTATTAGATGCCTTAATAAATTACAAAAAAGCGCGTACCACCCACTGGCCGATACTTCGGAATATCACCTGAGTGCAATGCACCATACTGAAGATTCATTCTATCGCCATTTCGGTCAGAGTAAAATGCATGTTGGATACTTTCGACTGATTCCAATGGGATCCGCCTCTTCTCGTCATCTTCCACGCGCTTTCTCTCCTTGTCGAATGCTGGACCATGCTGATTTTTGTCGCCTCTCGTGGTTTGCTTGCGAGTTCGATGAGGTTCTTTGGAATGTTCGCACTTCTTTTTTCGTTTTTCTCTACGGTGTCTGCGCGAGGATCCGGCATTGGAAGAACTTTGACTGGGCCCTTCACCCAAGTCTGGAAAGGAAGAGAAGGTTGGTGGGAAGGAAGAAAGTGGGGGTGTGGACATCAATGAACTGGACCAAGTTCAACAGGCAGCGCTGGCTTACCCGGGCCGGTAAGGCGAGGATGAGTGTGAGTGACAGTGACGCTTGACGTCCTTGAACGCTTAACGGCCAAAACTAAAAGCCTATCTCTTACATATGGGTGCTTCTGACAGCTGGAACTCGCCAACTCCGATTGCCAAGTCGAAGACAGAGGGCCAGAAGGATGAACTGTCGACACAATTTGACCGAAGTATCTCAATTGTTCGGGATTACACCAATAGGTACGTAAAAGCCCCTCGTTGACCGGGACACGAATCATATTCCCTGTTTTCCAGGTTCGAGCATGATTACGCTCGGCCGGTTTTGAATTCCAGCTGGGCTTTCTTCGACAAACGACCAATTTCCGCAGTGCGTCTCCGCCCATTCACCAGTGTTATGTATCTTATTAACCTATCCAGGTTTTCATTGCATTCTTCTCTCTGTTGAGTTTCGTTCCTATAATCACCTTCCTGTGAGTTAAATTTTTTTTTGAATGGACGACTTCCATCGAATTTCTATAACACTATCAAGTGGAACATCCATTTTCGTAATCGCTGCATTCACGACAGTTGCATTGAGTGGTGCAGCTATAGCAGCCTTTGTTGTTATTCTGGGATTTCGTACGTTTTACCTCCCCCGCTGGATGCTGCGATTGTTTGCTCATTTTGCTCATCATCCACTTTCAGTCGCGGTGCTGGTTTCCATTCTGGCTGCAGCTTTCTTTACATCCATCACCCTCACAGTCCTGGTTGTATCCGCATATATTCTAGTCCGATTCGCTATCCTAGTTCGGCGTGAAGGGGCTTCCGGCATCGCTGACTGGGCGAGTGAAACCAAGCGCCAGTTCAACGGGCGGTGGCAGAATGGCTTCGATCACACACCATCCGATGTACTCTCGGATTCAACCAGCAACTCTGGCGTCATCTTCCAGGACACTGATCGCACGTCTGGTATTCGCGATAATAGTTCCAAAAGTGACCATGATATCAAAACCCGGGAATAATTGGCATACTTATAATTTGTACAACACATTCAGTGTTCCTCCAGTTTCTCATTCTGTAATAATATGTATATGTTTTCTGCCTTACTATGGATTTTTTTCGGTACACAATGCGTTCAACGCGATGTGGCTTGTCCCAATGGGTTTCTTGACTGTTCTGCTCATCTTGCTGTTTATGTAAAGCAGCTGACTCATACTATATTGATTCTTTATTTAATAATAATACTTGTGGATATTAGATTATCTATCATATAAATATACAGCTCACTATTTCGATTTTTTCGACGTTCATATCCTTGCTCGCATCTGGACCTCAAAATGCGGCCCCTCACAGAGGACGAGTCAAAAGCTGTCTTTACAAAACTTGCGAACTATATTGTTAGAGCCTTTTATCGTTTTCCTGCATATCTTACTCATGACCATAAACAGGGCAAGAACCTCGTTCATCTCATTGACCGACCAGACGAGTCGTACTGCTTCAGGCTACAGAAGGATCGTGTCTACTATGTTTCCGAATCTTCCATGCGACTAGGCATATCTGTTGCACGGCCAAACCTTGTCAGTCTTGGTACTTGTTTTGGCAAGTTCAGTAAAAGTGGCAAGTTCAAGCTTCACATCACGGCTCTGGACTATGTCGCACAATACGCGAAATATAAAGTGAGGCCACCTCCCTACCCCTTTGTCCTTTTACTACATAACTTTAAGATTTGGATTAAGCCCAACGGAGAAATGCCCTTCCTGTATGGCAACCATGTTGTAAAGGCCCACCTGGGGCGGATCACAGAGGATACACCAGAGCATCAGGGTGTAGTCGTTTTCAGTATGAATGATATACCGCTCGTAAGTGCCCCGACATGCCTGTTTAGCATGAATTAACCGTAGTTGTTTAAGGGGTTTGGGGTGACGGCGCGGTCAACGGTGGACACCCGGAAATTGGATCCAACGGCAATTATTGTCTTTCACCAAGCGTATGTTTTTTGAAAGAATCAAAGAGCTTTGATTGACGCTTTTCTCAAAGTGATGTTGGCGAATATCTGCGCGATGAGGTGTGTTTCCCCCGTTTATTCATCAGATGATCAGTACCTCATTTCATTGTTCAGGATACGCTATTTTAATCGCTATTTTTCGAGTTTCTTGATTGGGACCCCCTACTGCTCATCGACGTGGTAACGTGCCGGTCGCGTGTTATTGTAAATTTAGTTATAATTGCCAAATAAAGAAGTAATGCATATGTCGTGGACCCTCAAAGCGTCAACGTTTCAACTGTTTACCTTTCCCTCATGGCCGACTCTCAATTCCAAGCATGGTTTGCTCTCAACAGCGACGAGCTCACTGAGCATGGCGTCCACCAAACACTCGCTAACATTGACGACGACCTTTGGGTAGTGTCAGCTTGTCTTGATCGCGTACTTGACAACACAGTCATTCAACATACCCTCCTAAATCTCGCTGTCTCAAGGACGGATCGCGCAGTCGAACGGTGCAAAGATATCATTGCACTTTCTTCTGCTGGGCTGGACGATACTCCTTCCATTCACACCCGCGAGACACTGCTTGCGCATTTCCAGACAACCCCCACCGATGCACTCCTTTGCCATTTACGCTCTGTCCTACTTCGCCGTCTTGACAAGCTCAACACATACATAGAATTGGAAAAGGCTCTCGAAATTAACCCAGAAATAGAGGTAGAGGACGTGATCAACGAGTGGGAGGACGACCCTTGGGGAGAAGGTAACTCGACACCATCTTATCACCCCACACCACAGACGAAATCCACAAAGCCAGTAGCCATATCTCTTTCTGCCTTCCTTCGAAACACCATCCTGTGGTCAGCATGCGAGCTAGCTTCCTCGGAATGTTTTGAAGGCCTTCGTATCCTGATTCGGAAGCATAACGAGGAGCTTTGGCCATCCCGGTTCAAGGTGCAAGAATGCATCCCAGAGAACGCACACCCTTCTAAATACCGGGATATTCTTCCTGCTTTGGACCCCTCTACAAATATGGAATTGGTTCCACCTGCAGATAAGTGGAGACCCGAACTTGATTTCTCAGAGTTCAAGGACACCCAAGATGCAATCCATAACTCGGGCCTGGAACTTCCGGTGACGGCAGATTCTAGCAACTCCCACACCGCCATGCCCGTGCTCAATCCCCTGACCGCGGAACAGCTATCCATATGGTATAAAAACGGCGTTAACAAGATAATGTCATGCACAGGGATGGTTGATGTCGCTCTTTCTCTGGTCCAACATGGCGCGTCGCAGGGAATTCCTTCACTCGATGAACTAGGAGAGGAACTCAGTTTACTCTCCCGCCTTATATATGACGCACCTAAGGGGAAGGATATGGAAGAAGATTGGACATTGGATCGCTGGTATTCAATGAACCCGCTTACCGTGGTTCGTGCTTATCTTGACGACTCTCCGCCCCACTCTCTTCCTCATTATATATTGCATCTTGTGCTGCCATATCTTTTCGTCCTGGAAGCAAGAGCAGAACGAACAGGAGCGCCAGATCCCTCGCTTTCAACAAGGATACTGTACGAGTACATTTTAACAACATCCATCGAAAATGCGGCCGTTATATTTGACGCTTCCAAACCCACACTTCCAGCTGCTCACAGGATCATTAAGAACGACGAAGACATGGTTCGTGTTGCACTTGCTTGCTTATACGGGAGTGACAGTCTCTCAGAGTGGCCCACAATGAGTAACATCTTTGAATGTTTACCTGTGTGGGATATTTCGAAAGATGAAGATGCGGACGAAGACGCAGCGGACACGACCATTGCGTCTCTGGGCGCTTTTGTCACCCCAAATATAAATCAACCACACTGTACAGCGAAGGATCTCCTAATTTTCTTCCAACCACTCCCAGCTGCTTCCTTATCTCATGCTCTGGACATCCTTGACGTTCAGTTAGAATCAGGGGAAATTCTCTCTCGATGGGGTGTCCCAGCCCCGCTTCGGTGGTTCCTCCAAAGTGGCAGAGATGTGAATGAGCAGCGGGCTTGGGCAAATAGAATGGCCAGGCGTGCTGGGGGGAAGGATGATATGCTCAATGGACTCGAAGATTGGGAATGGTTGCTCAAGGACATGTTAAAACTAACAGGAAATGGTGACCCGTCTTCCAGGGCAGCATTTTGCTCATTGACAAAGGAAGAAATCTCCAGCATTTTCCTTAGCGGCTTGCTTAGCACCGGAAGTGAGTCATATTTGATGTGCATTTTCCTACGCTTAACATTTACCTTAGATTTCGGCGTCGCCAAAAGCATGTTGTATGATCGTCGGCACAAGCTAAAACTCGCCCCAGAAATTATTGAAGCTGTCTGTCTGGCTTGTTCGCGGGAATTCTTCGATAACGCGAGCTCCGGAAATTATAAATTTGGAGATATGAGGCTTGCATATGAATGGTGCGTAAAAACGAGATCGCCGTTCGCAGACATATAGCTCAATTTGTGGTAGTTTGGAGGTGCCGGAATCCTCAGAAACCATCTTGAAGGAGATGGAGTTTATAAAGGCAACATCACGCATATGCTCTTTCAACGTTTTGTCGGCACCAGGCATTCCGATCTCCCCAATCGAGATTCGCCTAACAAATGACAGGCTATCGCTCATTTCTCGGGTCTTGTCAAGTAATAATGATGCTTACAAGCACACTCAAGTCATCTTGGACCTTGGCCATCAACTTGGTTATAGACACGACACCGTGGCAGAACTCAAAATTCTTGCAATGCTGGCGGACACTGCTCTCCAAGCCGAGGATTTCTCGAGAGCTTACGAAAATAGCGGACGCATGGTGGAGGCTGTCTCGCGTTTAAGATCTGCAAGAGGTTCGGACCTGGACGACACGAAATGGAAAACCGCCTCAGAGGTTTGCTGGATTGCATGTTTCCAGCTCGGTCGTCAACCGGAATTCCCAGAACTATCCAAGAAAATGAAGCTTCTGGGGTATGCATTGGAACTTTGCCCACCTGATAAGATTCATGACATTCTGATGGCATGGCGGAAGTTGCAGAGCGAAGACATTGTCAGTCGTGAAGAAAGACTTCACCAAAGCCGTACTATCGATACAGCAACAGCAGCACCACGCACGATCGATTATTTGTCAAGTGGTGTGGCTTCATCTCTGCGTGCACGCCTCCAAGACTTCCATATGCCATCGCCACCGTTGCTCAGCACGCCTGATGCGGCTGCCCTTGCCAGTAGGACATTTAAGAGTGTGACTTCCAACTTCCCCTTTACCGTTGGTCATCGAGGGCGCTCTCAAGCTTCGGAAGACCATGAAAAGTCCTCGCTACAGAGTGAAAGCTCGCGCCAAATGGATAGCGAGGATGTCTCAAGCCAGGCTTCAAGGGCATTTTCTAAAGGCATAGGCTGGCTAATTGGCACAGACGAGGAGCTCTAGCAGGATCAAAAACATATAGAATGCGGTATGACTCGCTACGGCATGCCTTATATGAATAGATGTTACTTGACAGAAGGCGCGTAATACTCGTACACGACGCTCAGTTTTAATTGTATCAATGCTTCTTGGAGGGAAATCCAGAGGCGGCGATAGCTGAGGCCGAATGAGGGTGCCTGCTGTTCAAGTTGGCATCGCAGGGAAGCTTGGGAACATCTCCAATCCACAAAACGAGGGGTCGACGAAATGAGGCATGTATTATCCGAAAGCAGGCTTCGGGTTCAGGAGTAATGAAAGCCACACGACAGTTGCAATGGGGTAGCTAAGTATTAGTATCAGTGCCTTTTCCTGGGAAAAAATTGAACGAGAAAAAAGGACACAATGGACATTACATATAGCAATCAAGTAAGGTCATCAGTGCTCACGAGGCATCCAGAGACAGTAGAGGTGAACGAAGGGAGGAAATAAAGTATTACAAACTCCTGTTACAAACTCGTCGACAATCATGTAATTTAGGACTCGGGCCTAGAAATGTATGTAAAGGGAGAGAATGTTTAGAAATATACAAATATCGAATAATTAATGAGGACAGAACGAAAGGTGGGCAATACAACAAAATAGAAGGATCATAGATATACCTACAAGGGCAGAACCCTGGAGGGATAAACATTAAGGATATAAAGAAGGAATGATGGGTATCAAATGAGTGTACATAGATGTGGGACCGATGGGATGAAGAAAACTTCTAGCATCAAGGCAAGGCGTTCCCAAAGCGAGACGAAGTTCCGGTCCGTGCTCTGGGCCGGTTGACAACGCTGCCTCCAATGGGGGGGGGAACGGGTGCTTCTTGCTTTTTCCCCCTTCCACAACTGGGGCAGTAACTGTCATTATACTTGGATTTCGATTCCTCCAGTTCCGCCTTCAAGTCTCGGACCATTCCTTCCAATTCCCAAATCTGTCTTTGCCAGGCTTTCTTTACCGTCATTGCCGACTGGAGTTGCTCTTGGAGGCCTTTCACAATAGACCGGTCGCCCGACCCCGACATGAAAGCCATCTGATCGCTACTCGTCCGAGTGAATGAGGCTGGAGTTATGGGTGACACAAGACCAATAACAGGACTGGGTGATCTAGGGGTGTCCAAGTCCGTTGTTTCAGCGGATGACCGTGAATCAGTAGCCACGATATGGTCACCAAAATGGGCACTGAACAAAGCGGAAACCGGGCGCAGCCGCAAGGCAGGAAACTCGGAAACGTTGGCAGGCGCACTCTGTGGTTGTTGTTCAATAAGCCAGGGTTTTCCTGCAGCAGTGAGGGCGGCTTGAGTTGGTCTCTCAGCGACGGCTGAGGTTGAAGAGCGAGACGCGGAGGCTTGAGGCACTGTATTGATGGACAGAGCAGGAGGAGTACGTCTCGGGCTGAGCAAATCAGGCTTCCAGGAATTGCTTTCACTTATCGTGGAGTCACGACTTTGGGGAACAGGGACTTCTAGCAATGAAGGCGAAAGGGTAGGAGCAGGGATGCGATGGACTGGCGACTTCGGTGCCCGCTGGGTCGGAAAGGAGGGTTGGACATTATCAGGTAGAGAAGGGACAGGTGGTGGACCATCATGCTCATCCCTCTCCTGCAACTTGTTTCCGTTAAAGAGGCGCATAAAGCCACTTTTCTTGTGCTTGAGCGATTTACCTGCTGGTAAACCAGGGATAGCCTGTTGAGAAAGAAGGCTAGGCTCGGAATCTCGTCTTTCTACCTTGGGTTGTCCAACGATAGTTTGGAGGGTAGTCTTTGCCTTGGCACCGGCACTGATAGAGCGGCCACGAGCCCTGGAAGTCGAGCTACCGAACGGTGAGTTATCTACACCTTGAGGTGGTTCACCATCACCGGGTGGGAATGGAGGTGAGGAATTGGAGGTTCCAATCGCACTTGATATCCTCGAAGAAGAGGCATTGGCTGTAGAGCTCCGCATCCTTTGTGCTCTAGCTTCCTCCAGTGATATGAGAGAGAATGCCGGGACAGCGTTTCTTTCTGTCCAACCAGGAAGAGTCGACACTCCTGACGGCAAAGAATTGGGATGGTCATGACGAATTTCTAGAACCTGACCATCCTTTCGTTGCGGGGGGGTGACTACAGGTACAGGAGAAGATATATTCTTGGCGTGAATGGACGAAGCACGATGCTTCGACGTTATAGAATTCATTGACGTATCCGGTGTCATAATAGACCTGGCGCTCGACCGCAACAATGAATCTCCAGAGACGGATTCTGTGACTGTAATATTTGAATCACTTCGCGATGATGCTGGGTAATTCATGGCGGATGAACTCGAGGGAAGGGAAGGATGCGTCGGTAGCTCATCAGCATAGGATACGACCAGGTCCGGGTTGGCGTAGGGGTGAAAAGACTCTTGTACAGTAAGAGAATGGTTCTTGTTCGCAAAAGGATTGTTATTGACAAGTCCAGATTCGTCGGGTCTCGGCGGGGAGAAATTGATTTGAACGGGAGACGTAGGAACGGGAGGTGGTGGCAAAGGGGCGGTCGGCATCTCAGGGCGGAGACGGCCAAGTGAAAACTTGCTACGAAGGGTTTCTTTGGGAGGCGTCGGGGCTGGCCGTCCAAGAGAATTGGTAGACATGCTTTCCTGTGCCAACGCGCTAGGAAAAAAAAGTTGTGATTAGGGAGAAAGGCATACATTGGACATACCAACTCACTAAAGATCACCTCGCCCATATGAGATTTGCGAATTTATTGTTTCGAATGATCGTTTGGGGCGCACATATGAGCGAGATGATTCCCCGCTGGGTCGAGTGGCGTAACTAGGCCGTGGACTCGACGATCCCGACTGAATCGCTTTGGATCCGTTCGAGCGACCAAAAGAGGGGAAATGGCGGGGGTTCTCGTCTGGTTCGTCTTCCTCGTCAAGGGTGCCATCTTCCATTTCCCAAGGCGCACGAGAATGAAACCGCATTTTTGGTCCGAGATAACTGATACGGGTGCGAGGTTCATTATCATCTCCGTCCTCATACGCGGTGTGGTCGTCATCGTATGTGTCCGACGCTGCAAACGAAGAACGAGAATCGTCATCGAGGTCGAGCATACTGGCGGTTGGGTCATTAAGTCGACTCCCGTTGAGGGAACGGTGAGAAGGAGATATGGGGGATGGGTGGTCATCGTCTGCGCCGTTGGAAGGTCTTGGAGAGAAAAAGGCGCGACTGTAGACGGAGGGGGTATCTGAGTACTCTGAGATGGAGGGATAACGACCGTGGACATCGGCGCGGGCAGACCGCTGGTCTATGAGATGGTGGAGATGACGGTCTTCATGGGCGTCGTTGGGGGGCCTGAGCATTCTGGTGGACGGGAAGACCAACGTCCTCTGGCGTGAAGTCAGGGATATCGAGGTTTACTTACAAACATGCACAACTTTTCCAATCGGGGCTTGTTTTCCACCATCATGTCCCTCGCCTCCTCCTCCAATGGCCGTGTCTCTGGCAAGCCATGGAAGGCTCAAAAGTCCCCAACCGTGTATGTTGTCCTATCCTTGCCATTCCTGTTCGCTCATCGCTCGGTTCAGCCGATCACACCTGCCTGAAGGCGTAAGAACGAAGAGCTGGGAAGATCGTATGCAAAAGACTCAAAAGGCGCTTGCAATCAAAAAATTGGAGACGGAGCTCAAGGAAGAAAAGCAGGCTGAACTCCAGAGGTTTGTCGCACCTCCAACAATCTAAAACAAGGCCAATCGTTTTTTTAAGACGCAGGGAGGTGACCAAAGAGCGAAAACAAGCAGCAGAGGAAAAGAGGAGGCTGGAGGAAGCAAAGGCTCAGGTGCGTTCTTTCCCATCTCCGTAAGCTTTGCATCATTGCGTTTCAGATGGGTGCACGAAAAGCAGCCAGGCTGCGCCGCAAAGCAGGCAGAACGAAAAAGATCAATCACTGATCCCTTTCATGTATTGTTAGCTTTTAATAACCATTACCGGTACCTAATCAACGCACGCTGCTACAAAGTCCACGACGTGTCTACTTCTCCATCCATCACAAACGGCTTGTCCAATCCCGCGACGACGCTTTCACATAGAGGGCAGCTGCTCGACAATAGATCGTCCAACTCAACCCTCATATTTTCCAGCTTCTTCTCCCCAATGGTCTTCTCAGTTCCGCTTGCTTTCCCTCCGCCCATACCTGGGAGCCAGTTCGGTGTAGAAACCACCGCCGCCAATGCGTCTGGGATAATTAAATCTCTCAGTCGATCTCCTGCTGAGATGACGCTACGGCCTAAGAGATTAGCTGCCTTTGCACCATTTTGTAGGGGGTTGACAATTGGTCCAAAATTGGCAGACAACAACGTCCGTTGGGCAACTGGTTGGCGACCTGTCGGTGCATTCGACACGATGAGAGACGGTCTACTGACAGGCGCTCGCCCTTTGGATTCCTTCATCAATTCATTTTGTAATGTAATAATTCTTCGAAGAGATGCAGCGGGCAAATACTCTTTGGCCTGTAAAAGACAAACTAAACATGGCATGATAGAAAAGGAAGCTGACACTCACCAAACCAATGAGACAATCTGCATGGAAAGTATGATGACAAGGGAAGACATAGAATTGCCTTGTAAGAAGCCGATTCGAACAACTCGAGCACTGTTCATTAGAGTCGATGGTGATGAATCGGTTTTTGAGGGAAGCAATGTCTTGTTTTATAGATTCAGCGGTCTTTGTAGCTTCATCCATCTCGGTCTTGAGCGAATCGATTTGGGCAGAATATCCCTCCAAGGCATGCGCAATTTCTTCCTTGAAATCATCGATGACAACGAAATCGGGGAAGAACGGTAAGATATCCTCGATTTTGAGCAAATCCGCATTCTCAAGGAATTGCATAGCTCTGACACAATGAAGACCCAAAAAATGCAAAAAGGAAAGGAACGACGTACGATTTGATGTCTTTCTTATCTTGAACAACATAACGGGCTATTTTCAGCCAGAGTTTCTTGCGAAGAGGTTGATCATCTTCAGGCATGTCGGCGTTGATTTTGGCCAGCTCCAAATCTCCTTTCTCCAATGCCAAGTCAACACTATTCTCCCACAAGCCCATTTTTGAATAAATGTGGACACAGGCTTGCGTACGCCCAGCGAATTTGCAAATTCGGAGGGCATAATCGAGATCATAATATGGTTTGCCAGTAATAGGATCGGTTGGCGCCGTGGACAAAAACCGTAAAAGAGGGCCATCATCATCTGGAGATGGAACGGACGAAGGAGAGACATAGAAGGTGACAAGGAGATTGTGTATTGTTGGAGAGGTGTTGTGTTGTTCAAAAATCACGTAGCTGAGAAATCGGATGGCATGGTTAGGTGACAATGGATCTCGAACGGAATGTTGCAGCTGGAGGAACGAAGGGATCAAACGAAGGGGATCTAATGACGGTTGGCGGAGCCATGAATCAACTGTCTCTTTTGGAGCTTGATGCATGAGAACTGGACCAAAGCGATAATAAAGCTCGAGGTCGGACTAGTTGAAAAGCTCAATTAATAACGACGATGGTAAATGTGTCACAGAATCGGTACCTGACTACTGATAGCCTCAATGGCCTTGACCCATTCTTCCTCGATGATCCAATGTTCAATAACACGCTTGAAATCGCCGATAGTGGTGGCATAATAAAGATACATATCTGTTCGTCCATGTCCTTGGATCAAACCATAAATGGTTTCTTTATTTAAGTTATTCTAATTGCGCAAAGTAAGAAAGAGAGACCAGAGGACGAGGATAAGAAAGGATCACCTTGTACGTCTCGAAAAACTGACGAATATCATCTTCTACAATTGCTCGTTCGGCACGGAAATTTTCCACGTCGTGTGAAACGGATTCTGAAGCGACGATATCATCCAACTCGTTGCATTTACTCAGATAAAATTCCACCAGCCAAGTCGCAAGTATCATGCGTTGAGTAAGATCCTAAATCGAGGGACTTAGTATGATTGAGTTTTCTTATAGAGTTCTGAACATACTGTCTTCCTTGTACGTTCCAACCTCGAGATTAAGTACGAACGTAGTGAATCTCTTTCTGCAACATCCAAAAATTTGAGGGCAACCTCCTCAAACGTGGCTGAACAGTGCGCATAGGCTTGAGCAGCTTGAAAATATTGCCCGTTGCTAAAAAAGTTGTTTGCCTGAGCAGAGAGCACTTGATCTCGTTGACGGGCAGTCTGATAAACAGGATTAGAAAAAAGGTTATACGTCGTACTTGGGTTTACCTTGGCGTAACGAAGTGCAACTTCGAATTGAGCTTGCTGAAGGTATACCTTCCACACATCACGGTCTTCATTTCCAACCACCAATTCGAACAGCGATTGATCTGTGAACACCCAATACGTTCGTCTGACAGGATCTGCCGCCATCCCAAGCACTGTCTCGTTGTTTTTCTTAGATATGTTTGAGCTTAAATGAACAGAACGTGTGAGAATCGACAAACCAGAGGTAGGGTTTCTTCATAGGTCATCCTATCATCGAGGTTGCAAATCCCCACTACTCTGTCTTTGTAGAGAAGTATAAAGTGAAACTCCGTCAAATTCAATGACAAGGGGACTTCGGGAACGTCACTGCCCGTGGATGCAGGATAAGGGAGAAGGGCAGCAGCATCGATGTGGTCCTCGGCCTCCGTTTCAAGATTGAGAGATCCGTGATATATTCCAGGTCCTACAGATTAAAATGTCAGGAAATAGGAAATAAAACCCAGGACCCTCATACCAGTCAACCAAGCCATGCGCTTGGGCAGCGAAAGTGCTTGGTCGGGGTTGGGGGTGAAGAATTGCAATTGTGAATGTTGGAGACTACCCGGAAGTTCAAGGATCTCTGATTTTGGGAGGTCAAATTAAAGAAGAAGAAAGAAGTAATGTGCTACCCACTTTGAGCTGATTCGCGGTATGCTGCGAATAAAGCGGTAAAAACTCTCCCGACCTCTTCTGACTTCCGGTCAATAGAACCTACAAATTGATATATGCGAGTGGGTGTAGTTATAAGCACCAGCGCCTTCTTTGGATCGGTAGGAGGAAAGTAGTCGAATTTAATGCCTGTAATTGGATGTCTCTCGGGGAGAGAAAATATGGACTGCAGGTATCGTTCTTGAGATTTAAAGAAGTCTTCTTCTGCATCAAGGGCGGCTTCGTAGATGGTCCCATTTCTTGCCCCAATAAGAATTTCTCGGGTTGATGTGGAGTGGGTCGACGAGAGTAAGGCGGATTTGTTCCAGGCAACGCTCTCTATCACCATCTTGAACCCTTTGAGCTGCCTAGGTTTCCTCCAAGAACGATACAGATACCAGTTTTCACCTTGTGTTGATGTAACAATAATATGGCGGCCCGAAGGATCCATGAAGAGTTTGTGAATGGACATTTCAGACGGCTTTCTGGGGATTTGGACCTTAACAACTTGTTCTGCATGCGACAGTTCAATAAGGACAATCAGGTTAGATGCGAGGCCCATTGCAAGCATGTCCGAGCTGACGACAAAGGATATGAGTGGGGCTGGAAATGCGTATTGAACCCTCCCAAGCTCGAAGGCTGGAACGGTAGGCGTATCTGAGGAGTCCTTCGAGCCCTCAGTAGCGTGATTCGGACGATGAATATATATCTGCATACCGGTTCCTCATCCGATTCTGCGCGCGCGTCGTTGGTTTGGTATGGTGATGGTTCGAAACCCTCGTATTGAAGTTGCGGGACAGGGACCGAGGCATGAAGCTGTTTTCCAGAGTCGCCAACGGCATGTTCAACGTCTAAGACGGAGTCAATTAATGGAGGAAAATGAGATAAAGTGACTAACAGTCGTCGAACATTGCTCCCCCGGCTGAGCTTGTGAGCCTGAAAGCGTTTGGGGTTGTTGACCTGCCTGCCAAGGCGGTGTGACGAGTTAACTTATTTATGCACTTGCTGCCGGTCCGGATGATTGTTTGATTGTTAATTGCTCTGTTCTATCATCCGCCATCATGACTGAATCGCGCCCCATGCCACGCTTGTTTCTCGTCAGGCATGGTTCGTTCTTCCTACTGAATCTCACAGTCCAAGTCAATCGACACTAAATCGCATCAGGAGAGACTGAGTGGTCCCAGAATGGGTAATTAACTTCCCTCAACTCACGGAATAACATGCTTGCAGAAGATTTAATTATCTACTAGGAGACATGTACGCAATCAGCTTTTTATCTCCGTTTGTGGTTGACTCTATTCCCATTGTGTAGACAGGATTGACGGACATACCTCTCACTGAAAGGGGGGAGGATCAGGTGAAGAAAATGGCACAGGTTTTCGTTGGAGAAGGTCGTGAGTCAATCCTGAATTCCAGATTCCACGTTCTGCACGATTCGTCGACGATTTTGATTAGTCGTGATTGAACCAAAGAATCTCTGTACTGTTCAAGTCTCTCCTCGCCAGCGAGCCCAAAAAACCTTCCAACTTCTATTTGAGCACACTCGAACTTTGCCAGAATACGTCTTGAATCCTGGGGTTCAAGAATGGAACTACGGTAAGATGGATGCTCGATCCTCCTTCTTAATTGAAGTCATCTGAATACTGGGACGCGCAGGGGATTACGAGGGACTGAAATCCGCTGAAATAAAGAAATTAAACCCAACGTGGAAAATTTGGAACGATGGGTAGGTGTATCAATTTGAAATCGTCTCCTACTACCTGACTTTTTTTAAAGCTGTCCTGGTGGGGAGTCGGTCGAAGAAATGCAGGCAAGGGTGGATGAAGTTATCAAGAAGGTAAATTTTAGTTTAGTCCCCCTTTTCTGTTGCCCTAACCATCCTTTAGGTCCGGGAATATCATAGACAGTATAAAGAAGACGGCCTCAATACCAGGGACGTCCTTATCGTTGCACATGGTCACTTCAATCGAGTATTGATATCCCGCTGGATAACTTTCCCCCTTTGCCTTGGTAAGAAGTTCCTAATTCTCCCCTTCTCATGACCGGGTTTTGAAATACCTAAATGCTCAGGAACACACTTCAATGTTGAACCTGGATCGGTACGTTAATTGGTTATCTTTAAAATCCCTACTGACATGATATTCTCTAACAAGGTGGCAGTTTTGAGTTACAATCATAATTCCCTTGATGAACCTGCGCTCAACGCACTGAATCTTGCTGCTGTGATCAGTTGATAAATATCTAGATACATACGAAGCGCGTTGTACATATCTTGAATCAGAATAAATAAATACCTACGCGACGCGTCTGTTGATAGTTGTGTACGAGGATTATATCGGGTCATTTTTTCCCACAGCCATTTTCCTTTGGTATCTTTGCTTCCCCTCGCCAGCTAAATTTCATTTATGGCTGAGATAGACCGCTTACCTGTTTCTGCAGAAGGTAGCCCTGTTGTCCCAATTGCTGATGACATGCTTGATGGCGAACACGAGGACCAAGGTCAGCCTGAAAACACTTTGTCTGCCGTTCGTCACAACTCACCACACAGTTTCCCGGTAGGTGGCGAGCAAACACTGCATGGTGATTCCAATGGAACTGAAGGCTTGAACGTATCAGCCGAGCGCACACAACTTATTGAAGAGTCCGCTGCGAAAGCCGGCGACTCAAAGGAGCCAATTGCGGCAAAGAACAAGGGAGCTATGTCGGTAAACCCTCCTGTCAAGAAAGCGAATGGCGGCCCACCTACTCCTACAGTGAAGAAGGTGATGTTCAACAACGTTTCGGTCGACGCGGCAGATACTGACCTGTTCTGTCCAGATCATTAACTCTGGTACATTTGGCACAGGGTCCGTCAAACCAGCTGGAACCAAACCTGTTTCCCAAGCACCTGCTACCGCCGCTTCAAAAGCAACAGCACCACCACTGAGAAAGCCGACAACGTCTACCCCTGCAGCAAGCTCCAAGCCTTTGATGACCTCCTCGGTGTCCTCCAAGCCCCCTATCGTAGGTGCGGGTTCGAGTCGTAGAGCTTCCGTAGCACCGGTGAAGACACCTGCGCCTCCTAACGTTAGGCAATCGTTATCCGCTTCTACCAACGCAAAACCCGCTCCAGACATGGCCCCGGTGCGCAATACGGTCGTCTCTCCCACAGGCTCGGTAGGCTCTGCAAAAGCTGCGACTCCGGCAGCTCGTCCTCGTGCTTCGGTGTCGGAGGCTGTGAAAAAAGCGCCCCTTTCCTCCAGGTCGAGCGTTACTGGCTCTGTAAAAGCTACCGCTCCCACAAAGGTAACTCCTCTTTCACGGTCCTCAGCGTCTGCGCCTGCAAAGGCAACAAGGCCTGCAAGTTCCATCTCTTCCATCAAGGAAATCAAAGAGGATGCGAAAGAGGACGGAAATGCTTTCCTGGAATTACAGAGCCAGGTGGAGTATTTTTCTTACTTAACCTGTGTATAACCGCTGATGCTGTTAAGAAGCTTAATGAGGTCACCAAGTCCCTGGACGCCAAGGGTCTCGTTGTCGCTGACTTGGAGGCTCAAATTGAAAATCTTGAAGCATCCCTTACCACTGCATTGTCAGAGGTTGAATTGAAATCTGCCGATTTGAAGAAATTAATGGAATCCAAGGCCACTGTTGACCTGACGCTTGAAGAAGCACAAATGTCACTGAGCAAGGTTCAGGCTGAGTTCGACGAGGTAACCGGTTCCTTAAAGGCAGTTCAGAAGGAGGTTAGACATTTCCTAATCGTACATTCAGTGTATTGATGGCTTTTTCTGTTTTCTAGCTTGAAGACGCAAATTCAGGGGCCGCAGTTCAGAGCAGCGTTGTTCAAGCCTTACATACTCAAATTCAGGAGCTTGAGGTCGCTCTGTCGTCCTCGAAAGAAACGGTGGAGGTGCTCGAAGAAACAGGAGCTGCTGCTGCTTCCTCGGCTGCTGAAGCAGCGTCCGTCGAACGAGAAGCTCTGCTGAAGGCGCAGGCGGACTTTAAAGCCATTTCAGAAGAGGTGGAAGCCTTGAAAGTCTCGCATACAATGGCTCTGGAAGATTCATTGGGCCAAATTGCAGAACTCCGAGAAAGGTCATCTGTAACCGCAACGCTGGAGGCTCAAATTGCATCTTTGAAGGCAGAAAAGGAAGAGAGCGCAAACAAACTCTCTGAGCTAGAAATCGAAATTCTGGAATTGAAAGAAAGTCAGGAAGGGCTCGAGGACACCCGTGACACGCTTCAAAGGCGAATCGCAACGCTCGAGGACGATTTGGCAATGGCAGCCGTTACTTCTGGTTTGGCCGCAGAAGCTGCCACCAAAAAAGAAATGGAACACGCTCAAGCTGTCGAAGCGTTGATTGGACAGCACAAGAAGGAGCTCGAAGCAGACTCCGTTCGTTTCGATGAGCTTAAGGCTACCTTAGAGGCTCTCCAAAAGGAACATTCAGAAGCTTTGGTCTTGTATGAACGATGCAAACAAAATCTTGTTGATAACGAGGGGAGACATGCATCGGAACTCATGGCCTTGGAGGATGCTCAAGTTGCTCAACAAGCCGCTCACGCCGCTGAGCTGGAGAAGGTTATGAAAGAACTGCAGGTAAAAATAATGGCGTAACCACTGCTCCGCCATTCGCTGATTTATTCTTCGCAGAATCAAGAAAACATCTACAACTCTAAGGTCGACATTGTCAAAGCTGAACATTCGCGTCTTTTAGATGAAGCTTTTGAGCGCGCCAAGGTATGTTCCGCTAGGGAGCAAGTGTTTCCGCCCCTCACGTTGACCTACCATTAGAACGAGGCAGCACAGGCCCACTCCCAGGAGTTGCAGACGCTCCGTTCGACCTCAAATGCCACAATCGAACAGATTCAATCTGCTAACATCATCGCACTCGAAAATATCAAGGCCGACCACGCATCTGCTCTTGAAGACGAAGTCAATGGTTTGCAGAAGCAAATCACCAAGCTTAATATCGAACTTAAAGCCACTCAGGATGACCTCGCAAAAGCTAAAGCGGCCCTCGAGACGTCACACAATGAAGTTGAAACCCTGACCAAGCAACGCGATGAGGCTCGTGCCCAAGCTCAAGCAGCGCCATCGCTCTCATCTGAGTACGCCGAAGAGCTCTCCCGCGTCACCACCGAATTGTCGATATCTAAGAACGACCTTCAGGCTGTGACCGATATGCTGACTTTCACTGAATCCTCGATGGCAGAGCTCTCTGACAACCACAAGAAGGAGCTGGAAGAAGCTGCAAGAATTCGCGCAGATGAAATTCTCAAGCTACGTTCTGAACACGACCGCGAGGTGACAACATTTGCGACTCAGAAGTCAGAGCTTCTTGTCAAACTCTCTGACTTGGAAGGTGAATTGGCCACTGTCAAAGCGGATATCGCTGCGCAAGGGTCATCATCATCCAGGAGTAACGGCAATGTAATTTCACAACCAGCGACATCGCCAGCCGTCACAAAGGAAGAACTTGCGAAGCTCCATGAGGCACACAACCTCAAGATCTACGACCTTCAAGCCGAGCATGATAAATCTGCCAAACATGCTAGGGACGAGCTGGAAGCGGCGTACAACAAGATTAGCGAACTCCAGCAGGACATCACCAGGAAAGCCATGGAAATTCAATATTTGGAACAAGATCAAGAAGAAAGCCAGGAACAGATTACCAGGTATGTCAGGTTTTTTGGTTTCAAAGGGTTCGTTGGAGCACTCGTGGCGTTCGCAATGATCCATGGTTTCTTTTAATACTCTCCTCTTCTTTCTTATTTATTTGAACACGATCGGGAGACAACGTGCTGATATTACCATCACAGACTGAAGGAAGATCTTAATTCCTTGACCGAGAAATTGGCCAATTCATAATCGACATTCCCGTTTTGCCTCGCGGATGCTGCATGGATGCGCAGGCGTCTTCCTGATTGATTGGACTAGGATCGCTAGAACACTTTGGAAATTTGGATGCGATACATGCAACTACCCTCTAAACATCTCTACACTTTCTTTCTCTTTTGATGTCTTTACTATACCTTCACATCTGGATTCCCTTACATTCCAATAATACTCTTAATCACTTTCATGCACGTGGCTTCCCTCCGCGCGCCGAGGCCTGTTTTCGATATTCGACGCAAGCAGCCAACCCAACAGGGTAATGCAGGCCGCCGATGGACCATAGCAAACACTTTTGTTTGTGCCAGTGGACACAACCAAATACTAAGAGCGTTTGTTCCGAGTCTTCACCAACATGCATGTGCGTGCACCCACAAGCCCATTCGCTTATTTGGGAATTCTCAGGTCCCCCAGACCATTGGGAAAGCACACAATATTGTACCCCAGGCCTGCCCCACCCCCCCCACGATCGTACTATCACCAAGTCCAACCCACCGAAACGACTCCGAGCGGAACGCGTTTCGATATCGCGCGTAACCTTTCGGACCTAGGAGTACGCTCTCGACGACCACCTGACTCCATAGAACCAAGTAAAAACGTCCCGCCTGAAGTCCCTGATTCCGAGTGGGAAATTCGGACTGGTGAGCATCGACGCGGAACTCGGCATATCATTCGGATTTAGAGCAAGAAAATGACGGAGGCCGGGCTATATATGTTCTTCAGGAAACCCTTCCTGACTTCTTCAGGACGGGCCTTATCACTTCGGTGGACAAGGCCACCGGCGCACCCCGAATCCCACCTTCGACATTCACCCATTCCGCAAACATTACCTTTCTTGAAAACCATGTCGTTGATAAGGATGAAGAACCTCTGTACAGTTCTAATGTCTGTCTATCTTACACCCCCCCTGTAGAACTGCCGGCTCCCTTTCCGAAAACATTCCAGGTTGAAGGTGCGTCATAGTCAATCATATATGTTTGTGGATATTTCATCATCAACCACAATAGGCCTACAAATGTATCTCGCCACTTGTGGCCTTACAAGACGTACAATGAACGCGTTATACTCCGACCTCGTCATCCGCAACGTAAAACTTATCACTAATACTCCTACTCCTGCGAGGTCCTCGGGTTCTCAAAAACGAAGAATCAGTAGAGAGAAAAGTATTCTTCTCCGGTCCATTGTAACGGGAACTGCGCGAGTGAGCGGGAAGAAGGGTGAATGGGAAATGTATGCCTTTCCACGCACTGTTCTTCTAACTTCCGTTCTGATTGTACTTGTGAAGAGAGTCGATATACACGTTCTCGCCTACGACTGGACTCATTCTAAAGCACATCGTGAACTCGATACACCCTGCTCCACATCAAGCCGTGTATGATTCATTGCGTCTGAGCTTCGGGAAGGTATTAGGCCTGGAATGGGGTGTCGGCAACAGTTCGACGACTGTGAATGGAGCTGCCTACGATGGGAAGATCCAAAGCGGCAAAGGTGGTTCGTGAGGGAAGACGTTATTGATGTATTCATTATTTATCAACCCCCCGTTTATTCTATTTCACTTAGCTCTGACATGTTGATGCGGTCCACCAGGAAACGATAGTTGCTCCTCCACCTTTTCTCAAGGAATCTTTCCACTTTGGCCTGTTATGCTAATGCTCATTGTAAGGCAGGGAAACCCCGAATTTTCACACAAAGTCTACCGACAACTTGAACTGCTCCATTCTACTGCTTCTTCTGTGGTTATGGCTGTGGAGAAAAGACACGAAATATCATGTAGGAGACTAAATAGTACCTTCCATGTTCTGCCACACTTACAGTGTTTCGAGTTGCATGCACCCACAAACACAAACACGCGGTGGAGTTTAACGAGCCCCACTCCTTATCTCAGATTTCGCCTTCGATGAGGATTTGCGCTATTTCATAAATCCGGGAGAATCCATACAAGGCTCCAAGGATCTTTCAAAGTCTGTCCAAGCATTCATGGGTTTCTCGGAACAGGTGCATGACAATTCATGCGTCTTCATGCATAGCGAGGGCCGATTGCCTCGTCATCGTATGCCCGTTGGCGACCAACTGATCGCTCGCGGACGAGAAGTAACCTCACCCCGACGAGCTATCTGCCTGTCTCCTGGGTGAGCCGAGTCACACGTTTCACTTCGATTTCTTCCAAAAACGCAAAAGTTCATCGTTAATCCTATGATCATCAATGTACAGATCGAAATACTTAGTAGAATAAATGACATGTCCCTTCCAAAGTAAAGACTAGAGGCCATATCTCGGCGGTCATATTCTCATGCCTGGAAATTGACCCAGCAACTAAGACTGTTCCGAGATGGTGATCTTTTTAACGATGCCCCGACCTAACCGTTCAATTTCTGAAACGACTGCACTTTGGTTGAGAGTGATCAAACCCTTGTCTTTGTCCTTTTCGTTTCCCTGGAGAACCGGGAAAAACATGATCAGCAACGAGATATAAGAAGCCTTTTTGCGAGTTATCCTACCTTTTTAACGGGAACGCCAGAGAACCCACCGAGCACCCTGAATGGACGAGGTCCTTTCAGAGTTGGGTCCCAAACGGCTCCAATCAAATCGCCGCCGAGAGGATCACAAAATAATTTTAAAGTGTCAGCGTAAACCCGCTAAATATGGGCAACGAGAAAACGATCAGCCCGAGTTCGAGGCAAATACCTAAAGACAAGGAAAGACTAACTTGAAGATCGTTGAAAAAGAACCTCGCTGGATCAAAACCAGGCAACACCTTGGTAGCGTCCTGTTCTTGCGTTTGATTTGCATATCTGCTGCGTTTCGTGAGGAGATTCGTGTCGACGTTTACGTTGTGCAGGTACCGCGGAAGTACCGAAGTATCCATTTGGAGCAGGAAGTCGTAGTCGTTCGTTGGATGGATGAACATAGCCTAAAAAAAGGTTAGTCTCAGAAAGAATAATTTAGAGGCGGAAATAATATTACCAGTACATTCATGGGACCTTGCTCCAAACTTTGGAGGCAATTCCACGTCGCCTCAGCCAACGCACGCAGGCGACGCGCAACGACGAGATCCGGTCCATTAGACGTCCAAACATGGCCATCCTTATCATGTTCCGTGGAAACTTTCCACACACTCGCAGCTCCGGCCTTTGAGAAACTGGCCATCGAAGCATCTTCTTCCGATGGCGCGGGATCAGCACCATATAGAGGTACAAACAGGCCCTCCTCCCACTTCCAGTCTCTCAGGAACTTGATCACGAACGCAAACCCTCGCTCTTTACTGGCGGGCACGAGATGCTGCATCGTTTGCTCCGTGTCCGTATTAGCATTGATGGTACGTCCGCTGGCGATAAAGAAAGATGCACAAATGAGCTCGATGACCTCCTCGCTGATGTGGAAATGTAACAGCCAATGTGACGCAAGCCAACGCTTGACAAGCCGTACTGTTCCCGAGAACGCGGAATAATGATGTGAGAGCGCTGCAATAGCACGATGGTGCCTCGGAGCGTGGATGTAGCGTCGTAGGTACACCTCTTTCGCCTGGAGGGCTTCGTAATATTGGGCAGATTTTTTTTGGGTGTCTTTCTTCCTCACTATGTGGGGGAGCAAAGTGGCCTCGCCGCCGATGACCTGGTCTAGGAGATTGAGCTCGCGGTCGTGCCAAATTCGGGCGGTGAAGGCCCATCCTTCTGAGGTGACAATTTCGAGCGATGATTTGTCGAGGATTGGAGAGTCATGTAAGCCATCGCCAACGACGACCTTCGCTGTGAGCCCTTCAACCGCATCCATGAGGGCGGATGCGAGTCGTTCGAAAAATGCGAGCTTGATAGATTGGACGGCTTTCAGATCGTCTGGCCACTTTGACGATTTTTCAAATTCGATCACGATCTCTATGGGAGCGAGGTAACGAGCGTTTGGTGGTAGAAGCGAAGCAAGTGATCTCGGCAATGGAACTGGACTAAAGACGCTTGTATATCGGAGTGCTTCCGAGATAGGACTGATGGTGAGAAGAGACAAAGGTAGGTCATCATCCAGCTTCTTTATGGACTTCACTAGGCTGTCGAACGCCGTCATTGCACCTTTGAAGCCGGTGGATACACCTGACGATATATACTCGCGTGATATCGATGGAGGAAGACGCAAAAGCGAATCGAACGACTTTTGCCATGTCTCTACGTCGTCTTCTTTGATGTTAAAGTGCCGCTGGAGGAGATGCCGAACAATCATCGATGGAACATGAGCCCGCTCGTCCGCTGTTGTCACTTCCCATACGACACTCTCCACGATCCGACCATCTTTGAAACGACGGAGTTCAGCCTTGTCACCCCAAAGGTCTCGAAATTGATCCAGTCGCGCCTGGTCCTGTTCGCCAGCAGCTGGGCCGTGATCGACGAGACGGAAGGCGTGCTGAGGGTCATGCACAATTCCAACGAAAATGGTATCAGGAGTGGAGGGATGTGCTTGAGATACCGAACGAGATAATGAAGAAGGATGAAGTAAAACCACCACACGAGATCGGTTTCCCAGACCTTGACGGAGAAGAGACGATATCGATGCCAGTAAGGCAGTGGAGGGTGTCCCACTATCGAGAGTAGAATGTATTGAAGTTTTCAGAGGTTTCGCGGACGAGAGATGGACGCTGGTTTAATTAATGAATTTATGATCCATCGAGGAAGGAAGAGAGACTGTACCGGAGGATTACATCAAAGCGGGTCAAGACATCGCGGCTGTCCTTCATAAAAACCGCAGTGAATGGATCCCCAGAGGGTGATGTTTGGTTGAGTGTTTCGAGGGTTTTTGCGGCGTCGTAACGGAGCTAGAATGAGGATACGGTTTGAGTAACACGGGATAGAATGGATAGAGAGATGTCAAACAACTCACAAGATCAAGAGAGCCAAGAGGCACACCAGCCAGAAGGTTGGCCAGCGAGGCTGAATCAACAAAGACTGCCTCCGAATGACCCCCATATTCTTCGGGAGGGTACTAATGTCACATATATGGTCTCATCAGAAAGCGAGTTTCGTAAATGAAGATGAAATGGAAACACACACGGTGTCCATCGGCGGATCTTATGAATACTGGATCTTTTTCCATGTTGTGTTTTGCTGCAAAAACAAGTTATAATAAAAAGTTATTTGTCGATAGGAACATACCTATAAACTCCAACGCGGCTTTGAAGAGCTGATACGAACTTAATCCTTTCCCAACAGACTTCCTTTGATTGGCCTTCGTCGATCCAGGTCTTCTCTCCTCTCCGTTTAATAGCAACGCGAGCAATGACCACCACCAAGTTCCAGCCGATTCGAAACCTCGAACACATATTCTCGTCCCTTCGCTATATCCTCGTTGATTGGCCCATATCCGCAGAAGAGTCAAGCGTCGGAAAAACTTGGACATTCATTTTGAAGAGCATGTATCGCGAGAAGCTGATATTTGGGGTTGATCGTCCGCAGAAGAGCATTGTTGTACAGCGGTGTCGGAAGATGGGGTGAAGTTTGGGTATCGACGCTGGTGGTATCTGCACCGAAATTTACACGAATATTGGAGTGCGAAGGGGACAATCGATGAAGAGGGATGGGAGAGTCCGCCGACAGCACGGGTAAAATGCAAACTTTGGCATTTAGCTTTGTAAAGTCTGTAGCAGAATCATCTGGTATGGCTAGTGGTCAGATAATAACTTCCCACATAAGGGGAAATACGCACTGTTTTTCGGCGTCAGGACAAGCTTGGTCAAACGAGGGTCTCCCTTCAACGATTCGTAAGAAACATCAACTTCAAGGCCGGACTTTGCCCTCTGTATTGCAGCAGCGATTGTGGCTAGGTAGAACGATCTCTTGTGGAAAAAACGGCCATTCAGATAATCCTTTTCTTGGAAGAGGGACTGGCGAGATATTGAGCGAGAATAAAACGACGAGTCAAATTGCACTCACACTCGGCATTTCTATTGCAAGATCCACCCCAAATTTCTGCCCATCTTTTGGCTTGACGCAAACTTTGTTCGCCCAACTACCGACCAGGTTGACCTCGATTGGAGGTTCGAAAGCCACCTTCCAGTTGGTCTCTTCAGTAGGAAGAGGGAGAGAGTATGGCACCGCGACACCTTTCTTCTGAAGTTTGCGGGCGGCTTCCAAAGGATGCTGGGGTGACGATGATGGAATATCCTTTAGGAAAGCGTATAAAGCAAAAAGAAATCGTTCTAGAGGGGGGACCCTCGATGGTTTGGGTCGGACATTTGGCAAGAGGGCGTCAATCTAAAGCGGCTGTGAGTTGAAGGATAAAGGAAGTTTTCCAGAAAGGCCCGCCTGAAACTTGAAGGAGCTTGACTTGAATAAGTCGCTCGCATCCTTGATCGCTCGTAGCTCCTCTCCAGCCGGCAGTTTCTTCGACGTGGGACCGGGATGTCGTTCTTGGGGTACTACATTTGGAGGCGCTCCATTGATTCCTTCCCATTCTTCATCATTCTCGGGCTTTTCAACAAAGCTCATGGAATCATGTCCTTCGCTTTCTCCCCCAGAATCTTTACCATGACTATGATCTGCCACATCGCTAAATTTGTCTTGGTCGAACTTTTGAGACTGGAAAATGAGGTGATTTCAAGCATTTTTACAGGAGTTTACGGTTTGGAGGCATACCTTACGGGGCCCATGCAGTTCTGACCGTTTTCTCTTTAGGTTTGGGACCATGACATTTGTGAGCATGCTCACAGTACCACAGCAGTCTGTCAGCGACGCTGCGAGGAGAATAAAAATTGCATAGCCACTGCCTGATCACCGGCCCGTTTGATACCGTACTTCTAACCTTGATTCCAATTCTGATTCTCTCAGCCGCCAGAATCTGTAGTAGTGCCAAGTGAGAGATCCAGTATTCTGTGTCGGAAATTTCCGTTGAGACAGTTGAACTTGAAAGCAGTCATGTCATGCGCGTTTCCAGAAATTTTTAAGTACCTCCTGATGCTCTGTCTGGATAGAAATCTCGGTGCCATACCATTTGAGTCGCGGAATTTGAATATGTAGATTTATTTAAAAACATTGGTCGCCTTCGTGAAGCTGGCATAAGCTTGTCTTTGCCAAGTCTTTGCGTACGCGTAAAGGTTATGAAAGTTCGTTTCCTCCCGTTTCCACTGAATCAATTATTTTTTTGGCTTTTGGTTTTTATTTCTGCAATGGAATTGATCAGAGACATTCAATAAATGACATACCATTTTATAAAATATTGTGGTAATCTGTAAGTCAGCCAATCTGCAAGTACATCGAGACGCAAAGCTCTTCCGCAGAAGCCGACAATGGAAATCAAATGGCAAGTGCGGAAGCGGAAATCCTGGACGTCCCGTCAACGCTGTACTACAAGTAGTACTTACTTGACTGGTTTATGAGCAGTACCCCGCGTAAAAGCAGCTATGTTGGTGTAAAATGTAAAAAGATTACTGGCCGGATCGAACCAGAGTTGACACTGATAACTTGTCTGCAAGGTGTTCCGAGTAGATATAGTGGGGTATGCATACGGCTAAGTCCGATCTATTCCGACCCAAGAAATTATTTAGGAAATCATCCGACAGGACCCTGCACAACCTCAGCCTTTTTTCAGACCCTCATCTCCCTCCTCCACCGTTTTCAACTATGGGTGTCGCCGCTGAACCAGGTCAAAAGGGTATCAACTGGTCCAACATAGCTGTTGGTGAGCGCCTCTTCTTCGTGACTGTTGGTGTCGTCTGCTAAACACGCGACAGGTGGTATCATGAACATGGTAATGTTGACCAACGCAACTAAAATTTCACGCTGAATATTAATATTCCTGGAAACAACACTTTCATAGTTCGTAAGTTGCTCCTATATTTGTCTCCGATAGTGGTCCGTTATTGATGCGACCCCTCTTTATTTTCAGGAGGCAAGTCGTGTGTGTTGTTAAAAAGTGAGAAAACCGTGATTTACCCTCTGTAGGTTACGACATTGGGCCAACCCTTGGAGGTCCTCAAGACACAAATGGCTGCCAACCGTTCGCAGACAATGTGGCAAGCATGCAGGACCGTTTGGAGCCGTGGTGGGGTCACTGGATTCTACCAAGGTTTGATTCCTTGGGTGCGTTCTTCAAACCACTTCTGTCCACAATTATTGACACCGCCCGCCATAGGCATGGATTGAAGCCTCTACGAAGGGAGCCGTTCTGATTTTCACCGCATCCGAGGTTGAGTCGGCCTCGCTCTCCGCTGGCATCAACCCTGGTCTGGCTGGTCTGTTGGGTGGTATGACTGGAGGTGTCGCTCAGGCTTATGCGACGATGGGTGCGTCTTGTTTCCTCCGGCGCGTCCTTATGGCTCCTCCGAGAGGTCCATGCACATGACGCGAAGATTGGCGCCCGCGACGGGGAACTTGGCCAAACGCTGACGCGTCATTTAGGTTTTACTACATGTATGAAAACTGCCGAAATCACCCGCGCAAAGACTGCTGCTACGGGCGTGAAACCCCCCTCGACATGGGCCGTATTTGGTGATATTTACCGTCGCGAGGGTCTCGCTGGTGTCAACAAGGGTGTTAATGCTGTCGCTGTTCGCCAATGCACGAACTGGGGTTGTCGGTAAGTGTGTGCGATAACCCTTAAATACTGTCTTTAACGTCATCCTAGCATGGGCTTCGCCCGCCTGGCTGAAGATTCCATCAGGAAGATCAGGGGTAAGGGCGAGAATGAGAAACTTGGAGCATTTGACAAAATCATCGCCTCATCGATCGGTGGTGCCCTTGCCACTTGGAATCAGCCTATTGAAGTTATTCGTGTGGAGGTACCTATCTTGCAAAACTTGCCCGTCACCGGTGCTCATTAGATATTTCCAGATGCAAAGCATGGCCAAGAGCACGGCTAACGCGAATCGTCCTGCAAAGTTAACGATCCTCAACACACTGGGCTTCATCTACAAGGAAAATGGCATCAAAGGCCTGTATCGGGGTGTGACCCCTCGGATTGGTCTTGGTATCTGGCAAACGATATGCATGGTGTCGCTGGCAGACTACGTGAAAGTTTGGTCAGTTGACTGATTATCTTCAAAAGCAGGCGTTTCTGACTAACGGCTTGCGACACAGGGTGAAAGGTCAATAGAGGAGCGTCAACGTCTAGAGATACCTTGATAGATAGACTGGAGTCGTTATACCGTAATACAATATTATTATTCCCTAAAAGCGGCACCCGGAACCGGCTATTAACCGCAGCATTACCCCCGTAGTTCATAAAGACACACGCTGGGCTAATCTTGGGTTGACAGCCATGAGTACCCTCCTCCCAACCAAAGGCGCACATCCCCTTCTCCTCAAGTATCTCGCACAACTAGCCCTTCACCCCCTCCGCACAAAGGCTATCACAACCGGTTCGTCTACATTGTGCTGCTTCACACACCTTATCTAATTACCGCCTCTAGGAACGCTATGTTTCCTGCAGGAAGTTCTCGGAAGCAACCTCTCTGGTACTCCAGCAAACGTCTCTAAAGATGCCTCGCCTCTCGTCCGCGCTTTAGGTAGCGCGCACATTGATACCAAAGCCGTTAAGATGGCAATATATGGCTTCTTGGTCTCTGCACCATTGAGTCATTTCCTCATTGGCATACTCCAGAAAGCGTTTGCTGGGCAGACATCTACGCGTGCCAAAATTGCCCAAATCCTTGCTAGCAATCTCCTAATCGCTCCAATCCAAACGTCTTGTGAGTCTCCTGTGTTTGTAGAGCGATGCCGATACAGCCATTGAGTTAATGATACAGCGTACCTGGCTTCCATGGCCGTGATCAATGGCGCGACCTCTCTTGAAGAGGTCATCAAGACCATCAAGGCAGGCTTCTTCCAGGTTATCCGGGTATGGTGCATATTCTTTGGTGCTGAACCCCTGGCACTCAACCATGAACTTTGCAGATTTCTTGGGTTGTCTCCCCTCTATCCATGACCATTGCACAGAAGTTTGTCCCTGTTGAGGTGCGTGCGGTATTTGAGCAATATCTTTCCCAAGACATTGACCTAGATTCTATGCAGCTGTGGGTCCCATTCTTCAATGCCATCCAATTCGTTCTTGGGGTTCGCTTTCTGCCATGATTTATAAAAACCTGACTCATCTTGCCATTAGACATACTTCAACATGCGCGTCAAACAGTTACGCCTCGCTGCCCTCAAGAAGCAAAAGCAAGAAGAAGAGCGCAAATGAGCCGATACACTTCCAGCATCCTGGATCTCCACAATATTTACTTTTACTTACCCTGTGTACTTCACGGAATGCTTCATATACCATCCATCTATTCAAGCCATCTGAATATCACAAACTGTTATACACGGCGCTTCCTCTTCTATTGCCTTTGGTTCCTCAGAGTAACGCCGCTTCCGGCTTGGTTCGCCCCTTTCACCTCCTGAAGGAATAATCACTTCTGTCTCCAATGACCAATTCCTCGAACCGTATGACCCTGGACGAGTGATGCAAAGTTTTGGGCTCACGATGGTGTTCTCCGACGGTGGAATCGTTCCGCGAAAAGTCAGGCGACCGAGATAGGGTGGGGGGAGAAGGTGCCTGAGTGAACACTGTCAGGCATTAAACCTCCCGTTGATAAGATACGCACGATGAGGGGTTCGTCTTGGATAGCAGTTTGAGTGTGTAATGTGCTGGATGGGTCAAAGAGTGATTCCGCAAGCAAAACTCGAGTGAGATTTGGCAAGGCCTATTGTCGTCATGAACGTCAACCTCCCAACATCGGAATGGAACTCACCCATTAGCAAAATTGTGCAAAATTGTGCCCTTTTCTCGCACCGACACCACGATAGGATTCATTTCGGTATTCCATTCGCTCATACGAATAGCATCGAGTACCTCCATATTCTCTCTCCTCGTTTCTGCGTACATGCTCCTTTTCACCTTTGCACTTTCTGCTTCCTCGATGATATTCTCCAAAGCAGCATGACCCGCCCCAAGAGTGATACCCAGGATGCTGCAGTGACCTGAAATATTCCGAGAGGGAATTTTCCAAAACACTACGAAATCGACAGCAGAGGGGTTGTACAACGGGAAGATGAAAGGATATAAATTTGAAGCAATATATGGGTGACCTTGGGAGATATGATGCGAGGTGAATTTTCGTCGTCCACTTTGAACGAAGTCCGCTGTTGCTGCGCTTTGAATGGACCTTTTCCTAGGTGCCTAGATAGCTCATTGTTGAGTTCGGATACTTGACTAGAATGAAAATGCATCCACCTTGGAGATGTGGCTACAAACTAGATCCATAGGAGGAGGTGATATCAAGTCAATAGTCTCGCCTTTCAAGAGACCGCTGAGTTTTGTCGATACGAAAGCTCGCGTCTCGTCGGACCCTGAACCTTCCATCCAACACGAAGCTCCTAACAAGGACCGATTACTTTGAGAGGGTGCAACGGTACCCCTATTGCATTGAAATGGATCAATATTATTATTCAGCCAAAAAAGAAAAGGGTACGCACAGCAAATCATCCGAGAGTAAGCTGGATGTCCACCGAGGGCTCACAGAGGTGATCTGTGTAACCTCAACTAATTCTGTTGGTGAAACATTGGTTATGTGCACATCCAACAGATATGCATAATCTTGCAATTGTGATGGCTGGGCGGATACCGAGGTTTCGAGCAGCGACCGGACTTCATATGGACATGTCAGTTTCGTGGAATGAAAGAGTTGTGAATTATCCTGTCATTACAGTTGGATATGAGGTGAAAAACTGCACGACACAAGTTGATTTGAAACGAACCTCTCGGAAGACGAACAAAAGGCACAACTCGTAGGCTCCACTTGACTCAGCATGGAGAATGGTCGGTAGTTCCATGCTGTCCCCTGGTTGGAGTATCGATGACCGATCCGAAGTATGAAGAGGAATACGCTGGGGTTCTTGGGGGCGTAGTGAATTCCGCGAACGAATGATTTCCGACGTTGTCGGGGCTGGCATAATATGACGAAGGGAAACGGGATCAGAAACCTATGTACTCACAATTCTCGAAATCGTCGTCTATACCGATCCAGATCTCATCGTCCGCACCAGACACCATCCATACCTCATTGATTGGTTTCGATCCTGAATTGGTTAGGCAGAGCTGAATTGCTTTGTTTTCCCCTTGCAATAAACTTAGACGTTCGGCGCTGACGCAGGTCACCAGGAGCCGGTGTTCAGATGGCACCACTTCAACTTGCATCAGACTGTCGGGTGCATATGTTGGTTGTTGCCGTTGGAGAGCAGTTTCGTGTAACCGCCTCCCAGGGGATGCCATTGATTCGATCGTGGGTAGGAGAGAGAGGAAGTCATATTTGGCATGAGTAATACTCAATTTGGCAGGTCGATTGGACTTCAGTGAAATCGGGACCTAAAAGGGTGGTGGTCAGTTGAGTAGACCTCGTCTAATTGGCGGTGCACGTACTGAAATTGATGCCTGCGGGCCGATTGTGACTTCTTTGATGACTTCAACCTCGATAAAATCATCCGCTGAAGCAGGATTGGACAAATTTTCGTTCACTACCAATGTCACATTCGATAAGTTGATCTCAGCGTCTAGTGGATTCTGCATGATAAGATCCATCCAGAATAATTCTGATAAAAGTAGATTAGCACCAGACCCTTTTCCTGAATGTAAAATAAACATACCACACATGCTAACTTTTCCGCTTGCTGCAACATGTTCGCTCCCTCCCCGCGATTTCCAGAAGGCTTTCCAGGCATCTTGCCGGCTTAGCCAAACATCATCGTCGGTACAGTTGTCGCCGAGAAACCTCAAGGATGATTGTTTGGTCAAACACAACTTGAAAGGCGTGCGAAGGTTTGTGGCAGGAATCTGGTCTGGCTCTGTCGACTTCCAATACTAAGACGAAATGAGCAACCATTACCCAAATTGAGAGTGAAAAACAGGATTCACATTAAATGCAACCCGAAAATCGTCTAAATAGAGCTTATCGCTGCCCGGTGTTCTCAAAGGGGCTTCACCAAGATTGAGCTGCCCAACAGTTGATGAAACTGCAGAGGCGCCTTTGAGCAGGCTTAAAAACAGTGCGACAGCACCGGACACATCGCCAGTGGTGTATAATAATCTGCCTGAAGCGGAGACAAACGGCGGATTAGTGTTGAAAATCAGTGGAGAGAGAAGATCACAAACCTAAGGGATGCTCTATTCCAGACAAAATTTCTTCCAAACCCTCTTTGGCATTGGGAGATTTTCCCTCTGAATCCCAGAACGATGGAGAAAGCTCTTTCGGTGGAGGGTGTTTGCAAAGCTCCTGTGCTTTCCGCAAAAAGTACATTGTCAACGGTTTCTTGAAATAGAGAGCTTTTGTTTGCTCAGACTTCTAACCGAAAAAGATATTCTTCACTCACAATGCCACATTTCTCCAGTCGGGTTGCCGCAGATACATACCATAGTGCCGCTCTCCGTCTCGCTTTCTTCTTTACGCTAAGTAGGGCAGCCTGAGCCAACAATAAGGCTGACGGGGCCTCCTCTGCCTTATCTCCAACAAAAAGATCAGTTTGTGTTAGAGAGCTAAGAAGGATATAAAACACACATTGCTAGCAGCCCAAACCAACCATCGTTCGCCCTCTAACGTGCTACTAAGAAAATCTTGCGTCGCAATTCCCGCTTCCCAGCGAACGGCGTACATCAAGGCGCGCATTTGTGCGAGCGGCGTTAAGTCTGCCATATTTGGATGGAGAGTCGTCAACGCCGACTGGGCATGGAGAGGAACGGTAGGTGACGGCGCGAGTAGCATCGGAAGGATGTCCTGAGAAATACCTGTAAGGTGGTAGTAATAATTTGCAGGAATGAACGCACAGAGCCGCCTTTGGCTTCTTTGCGCAATGCCTCCCACACGGTGACGGCCAATTTGAAGTCACCCAAAACAGTCCCAAATTCAGCAAGCCTTCGTTGTTGAGGAGGGGGTGTTGGAATGCTGTTTGCGGGCAATGTGGCGGATCTACCCGCAAGAGGGGTGACGGAGGAGGGCGACGGTGTTTGATTAGGTGCAGGAGATGGAGAGGGAGAACCAAAGAGTCGACGAGTGGAGGAGAAGAGACGAGAGAAGCCGTCGAGTCGAAGAGAACTAAAGTAGAGAAACAACAGTTACATTTGCTGGCGGGCGAAGGCTGGACTGGGAAATCTCACACTTTCATTCCATTCTACTACACACTTCTCCATCCAAGGAACAAGGCTCATTACGACGAATTCTCGCGTAAATCGGGCCGTTTGTTGAATGTCCTCTTCCTCCATCCTCAGGGTGTTTAGGATTGCGGTGCTTCCAGGATTGCCAGTGACGTTGGGTGTGGTCGGAGTGGTAGGTCGCGGGGATGCCGGTGAAGGAGGTGGTGGTAAACGGGGCATGAGAGCAGGAACAGGGATCGGGGGTGGCGGTAGTTTCGGTAACGCAAGCGAGAGCAGGTAGCTGTGCAGTCCAAACTGCTTCTTGACGGCATTAAACAAGGCTCCAGCTCTGAAATGAGTTAGTTAATTCATAAGTCGCGACGAAAATTTGGCTTACTCTTCGGTGGAGAGTGGTGAGTTTTGTGGGTGGATGATAAGGGTATATCGGAGGAAATTGGGGTCTACCCACGGCGGAAATTGTATGGCACGCGAATGAAGTGCCGTGATGGCTTGCAATGGATTGGGGGCCGTTGTAGACACAGCAAATACAACTAAGTTATGGGTTGAATGGTGAATTATGATGAAGAAAATGTTATACTAGACACCTAGGAGCAACAGGATGGTTCCATGCCTCTAGCTTGCCCGGTACAAAGTCCCCTTCGGCACAGCGCCGAAGTTCATCCCACCAAGGAGTTCGTACGCCTTCCTGTTCGCCAGCCGCATCCATGTCCTGGACCCACCTTGCACATCGCTTGCTAATGCGCGCGGTCATCGAATCGATGGTGCGAATTGCCCGTTGGTCCTCATCTTCACGGCAGGCTTCCTCAACATCTTGTAGGTCAGAAAAGCGGAGAGCAAACGATGTATGGGGTACGGGTGTAAGGGATGTCGTCCTGGTTGTAACTGGAAATGAGATATTATTTAGGCCTATTATTTGATTGAAGGATCTCAAAAGGCACCTTGAGGTAGAGGGGAGAATGATTGTAAAATACGGGGTAGCGATGGTAAGGATGAATTTTCTAGGAGTTCATTCAGGTCCGGGGAGGTCAGGATACAAATATGTGGACTCAGAGAGGACGGGATTGTGGGAGCCATGCAGCAAACTATTCGCATGAGCGCGTCTCGGCAGGTTATAGCCAATTTCTCACGGTACGCAACTATTAGTCGCTGGACTGACCAAAAATCTCCCCGATGCCCAGCCGTAGTGTTTAGGTCTCCTCCGAGGTGTATCGGGGCCGCGCAAATCCAAGCTATGGTTGTTGGGCATAATTTCTTTGCCATTGTTCATACAACCTTGGTTGTTTTTAAATCTGAGTGTTTTCATGAGAGCAATCCTGTCCCTCAATGATCAATTGCTGTTTCTTCTTGTAGAATTTATCAGAAAAGGTATTTGAAGTAATGGTGGGACTAAAGGATGCATGCCCATGAAGATGGAAATGATCCAAATAAATTCAGATCACGAACTTTCTTGCAGGCACTGGGATCTTCCCAGAGATATTGAGTGGATTTGCCTTCGCATCAACCTTGGGTCTGTCTGTTACATCCAGACATGTTGCCTTTGAGCCCATGAGGGTAAGCAAAGCGAGACCCATAGCTTGATTATTCTACTTGATGTTATAAGTATAACCAATAAAAGATTGACTATTTCATGATGGTCCAGGGAGCGGATCCACCCATGTCCCATTTGGCCATAGGGTCGCAGCCATAGTAAAGTCTCCCGCTGCTCCATTAGAGGTGTACTGCACAAAAATTAGTAGAAGAAATAGCAGAGAAATATCTGGACTCACCGCAAGCCGGAAAAAGTGTGGGATGCTCGCGTTAAGTGACGCCAACGAGTAATTTAACGCTGAGCCCGCGTATCTCTGCACATCGTCCACCAACAAGGCAAATCCATCCCATCCTTCGCTTAATGCTTCCCAGAGGATTGTTTGGTTTGCAAATGGAATCGTTGAATTATAAGTGGTCGAATTAGTAAGCCAGACCGGTAGGTCAGATCCCAACGGCGCATCTTGGCGGAGCTATGGAAGTTGCGTAAGATTGACTTTTGACCTAGCAAGATGGAGGCAAACTTACATCGTCTGCTGTCTGTAAAATCGAGTCGAATCCAAATGCGGCCGTTCCGTTGAGAAATAACCCAAGGAGAAGGCCTTGGTAAATCGCAGACAGCCTTGTAGGGAAAGCTGTACCTGGAATAATAATCATGGGAAGAATATAATGATGCAATCGCAGAGAAAGTCCAGGTAAAAAAGCCAAAACGAGAGTGACAAGACCACCTGCAATGTACCATCCGGCGTAGTGTGGTAGCCAACCGGTCTTGCGAATGACGCGTATTTGATTAACTGTTAACACAGTAATGATGACCAAAATGACCACCAAGGTGGTGACCGCGCCGCTTCGTTTGTTTACATCTGACGCCGTGAGCCGACTCAAGGGAAGTTTATCGAATGTGAGGTTGTTGAGAATCCCAACCCAGAATCCACTGAGGTACAACAAGCAAGACTCGATGGGAGCATTCCTGAAGGCCGGAAGAACGAACCGGAAAGCGAGTCTCCAGAACCCGTACCTACGAATAGCACTGGAAGGAATGTACCAAAAGCAATGTCTAATTTTGGCGGTGGCCCTTGCGGTTGGGAGAAAAGGGCGACATGCCAGAATCCGATGCCAACTAAACACCAATATAGCACGATAGACTTGGGTCGCAAGAGGATGAACAATGAGGAGGTGACGAGGACATTGAACACAAGTGCCTCATCGCGCAGATCGTCGCAGTGGGAGAGATGTGAAGATTGAAGGAAACGAAAGGAGATGGGAAAGATTGTCGGGAATCCAAGAGACGTAAGTCCATGAGAAGTGAATGGAATGAAATCGGTGAAATTCCCTGCCAACTGGAGCGTACCACAGCCGCCCTTGTCGTTTGAAATGACACCCCTGAGTATCGAACATAAATATGCGTCGAGTTTGTCAATGACCTTGCTGGAAACTCACGCTTGAATGGCAGCAGCACAGATGAAGGTGTCGCCCCTGTAGGTTCTGTTGTCATCTCCGCCACCGACGAGCAGCGGCTTAAATGCTATTTGCTCGTTTCCTACAGTCCTAGGGTTTTGAAGGATGACATTTTCACATTGCGCGGGGCACCGAAAGTCGAATGAGGAATTGTCGAATGGGCCACAAGCTTGACCGTCCTGACCACAACCATTGTTGGCGAGCCAATAGGTCGAGGTACAGCCAATGAACGACTGCGCGGGTGTGATAAATGACTGGGCACGGGAGAAAAACGCGAAGCTAATGATGTAGGCAGCAGCTAGAATTACGAACAACCACACTGAGGTGAACGGTCGAGTAGCCTTGATTATGTTGGATTCTATTGGTGCGATTATACGCTTGCCAGCCAGGTGTACGTCGATATCGAGCAGGGGCGCGGGTGCTAAGGCGTAGTCAAGCGAAATAATATTCGAAAGAGGGTGTAATCCTCGTACCAGTTAGGTCAACCTTTGGACGAGGACCTCTCACATATAGCACGGCCTTGGTCACCCATTCATGGGCACGAGGACTCCAGCTTTCAAACGAACGCGAAACGCGAGATAACCGAGTCATTCGATGCTGCCCTGGAAGTGTGGGTTCACCGTATAATGAGTCCAATTCATAAGATCGTTCAAGAAAATTCTGTTTGGAATTACTCGGATTATTCGAGGATGAAGGCTTGCTGATTGAGAGACGGGATGAGCTGGAACTCGCGGTGTTGTTGCTGGTAACGTCCATGATGGGCCCAGCGGAAAAAGAGCGGAGTTGTCTAAGGATGGATCATAAAAAGAGAATGAGAGAACGATGGTAGCAATTGACCATTGACACATTTGCGTGTGAGAATGGATGGTTATCAGATAAGATGTTGATTACATAAATACTATAACTAGGATATTTACAGGGGTCCAACTGGAAGAGATAAGGTGAGGAAAGACTTGGGATACTAGTGGAACAACGTACGGTAGTCGTAGACGAGCTTGGCCTCGATGTCTTCACCCTTGGGACCGGTGAACTTGACGTGCCTCACGTATCGTCTCTCGTCGTTGATGGTCTCAATCCCCCAGGTCTATCAAGTTCCATCAACTTGGCGCACGGATGACATTTCGCATATGAACATACCTGGTTCGCAATCCAAACAATCCCGCTCTTTGGGGTATCGCTCTCCACGTAGGATTGCACAAGGCCGTGCTCCAGGGTGTCCTCCGTCCACCCTTGGGTAAGGAAGGGGATATCAAGTTCAGATGCCTTGACTCGTCTCGATTTACCGATGACAAAACCAAAGACATGGTCCTCGTTCTCTTTCTCCTTCCACCAGAGAGTCCTGACCTCGCTTGTGCCAGGAATACCACCAGTAATGGTCTGGTCGATGTTGATATGCTCGACACCTTCATCGTCCTTGAAATGCTTGACGGCGAGAGTAACTGTCCCGTAGTTGATCGCTTTTCTTTTGAGCCAGCCAACACCTTGTAGTGACAGGATGGTATCGGTACGTGGGTCGGTCAGGGTCTTGTTCTATGGGTATGATATTACGAGAGGGTTCGGGGAGATGAGAGCAGGGACTTGCCATGGTGAACTTGCCTGAGATGTCGAGGATGGTGAGATCAGCTGGGACGGCCATTGTGTGGTATGGAATGGGAAAGAAAGCGCTGGGAAAGCGTTGAACTTGTAGGAATCACGATATCACATGGGGTAGTGAGCGCCTTATCATATGCTTGATCAGCAGGGCGAACTAAATTACATGGTCGTATACTTGGTACCCAAGGCCGATCATTTCGTAGGGGAGAAGAGTGTTATGATTTTCCAAATCGCGTCCTTTCCACGCTCCCATGCTTGAGGACCTTTCGCTTCATCGCCACCAAACTCGACCATGATCCCATCCTTCGACCATTCGCACCAGATGCCGATTGAACCTGAAGAAGGCCCCGCTCCTCCGCCTTTCCGATCAGGCTCTCCCAATGCTTGAACAAAGTCTTTTCCCGAAGTATCTGCGCCCACCTGGACATTTTTCGGACGAGAGAGGAGTTTTCCCTCCTTATCCTGCAAAGAGGCATCGATGTCGAGAACCAGTGGAAATCTGGGGTATGTTGAGAATGCGCGTTCGGCGACGCGGGAAGATGTGCTGGTTTTGGCGTTGTAGATGTATATGCTGTCAAGAGACAGGTTGTTGATCAAACCTGGGGTTGGTTTGAACAATAGACTGAGACCGATGGAAAAGTAGTTGTAGTAGACGGCATCGGAGTAAGATTTTATTTCCGGTGTAGGTGCAGACAAGGAGGTGAGATAGTCGGCGAGTTTGGGAGAATGAGGATGGAGTCCAAGGAGATCCATGTGTATCACGTGGTTCGCGATTGCTTGATCTGAACCCCATGGCACGACGCGTTCTGTCGCCTGTGCTGGGCGCCGTGCTGTCCGCTGTGCGCCCGTTTGCGCCGAGGCTGGTCCCCATTCTCGTCTGCGCTTTGTTTGTACCGCTCGTCCTTCTTCTCTCCGCCTCTGCAGGCTGGTTTGTTTGGTCGAGTCTCTCCGCCAGTTGGGAGGTCCCTCTCTATCTTCAATATGGGTCGGTCTCGTCTCCGTCCTTGCTGACTGTCCTAATCCTGCCACAGCGATGGTATTCCTCCGTATGCATATGTCCAGCTCCCCACATTGATTCCACAACAACGATATCATGTCTCTCTCGATCTCCTTCTCCCCAACACCGACTCCAACGCTCAACTCGGAAACTTTATGGTCAATCTCACAGTATCCACTCTGAATAACAAAACCTTGGCCCACGTTCGCAGACCCGTGAGCTTCCCCCTTCATATTCATGCTAACCCGTATGCTCACAGTTTGTCCCAAAGGCATTCGCTTTGCCTCCAAAGTCCAGCCTTTTCTTCTCAAGTCCAATAAGCTCTCATCTCAGAGTTCCCCTCTTGGAGCATTTTACTTCTGGGAAAGCAACTTTGGCTGCCAACGTCCAAGTTGGGAGGCGAGATGCTTGGACTTCTCTAGGTGCTGGCCAAGGCCGCGAGGTCAACGTTATTGCAGCCTCGCTGCGAGGCCTAGCTGTCCCTCATGGCATTCGGTATCAGTTTTTTTAATAACGAATTCAAGGCATTTATTAACGATTTCCACTCTGTTTTAGTGGCATTGCCATTCGCTTCCCATTGTTATCATCTCTCACTGCCGCAGGAACCTTTTTCTTGATATTGTCTCTGATTCTTGGAATGTGCATTTTACCTCTTCTTTTATCCAACATACCGGAATACCCAGAAGAAACCGAAATAAAGGACGAGTCAAGGCCGACGGAATCTCCTGCCTCTGGCCGACAGCACCTGTCTAATCGAAAAAGTTCAAAAACACGCAGAGCCACCAGAGGAATGGAGGTGAACATTATCTCATGGTCATATCTGAATTATCCTCTAACAACACGTCAAGGAAATTAAATCGGAAGCGCCAGTTCAGACCTTACCTACTTCCGATGATCCCACCAGGGGGCTCCGACGACGTTCTTCGAAACCTACAATTGCTGCCTCTGAGGAAGAAACCTGAACTTCCAGTCTGTTTTGCCATCCAAATAATACTTTAATACACTGTATATTGAAAATTACATCTTGGTATCATCCAAAAGCCCTTGTAGAATCAGAACCACGACGCCCGGGTATTAACTATTACGTTTTTGATAGTACCTCCCCCACCTGAGGACCTTTGTCGTCGGCCTGTTTAGTTATACTCGCTTCTTCCTTAGCTGGTTGCTTGGTGGTATCTGTTGAGCCTTCCGCGGATTTGTCCTTCTCTGGTGGCGTAGCCACGCCGCTAAGTCCCTTGACAAGGTCTCCCGCTTCGTCACCTTCCAGTCCCAGTTCTGCCATTAAATCCCGAAGCTCATCTTCCGTTACTTTTATTCCCTGAAGACCATACCCACTGAGCTCGTCACCAAGATCGATTTCATCGGCCCTTTTATTGACGGGGACGATTTTGGTCTTCAGAGGGGATGGGGAAGGAGAAGAGGGAAACATTTTGCTCTTTAGGCGGTCGGGGGTCATTTGCAAGGGTGAGGACGCGCCCGGAATTCCAACAGGCTTGACAGCAGGCGGCGGCCTGTCTTCGTCGATTGCCGGGTCCCACTCCTCTTTGAGTCTTAAAAATATGTCCAACTCGTCGTGTTCGACCGCGTCTTCACTGATTAATTATCTCGCTCAGGCCTGGCAGTAATGTGTGGTTTGATGATCACTTACAACTCTTCAAATGTCTATAAAAGGGACAGAGTGAGTTCGCTTAAGGTGTTTACCATGCATTTGGAACATACACCAGGATATTTCCCGCCAACGAGAATCCCAGGAAGCTGTTGTTTGCCTAGAGATGCCAAGTTTAGGTTTAGAGACCCAGCAAAGGCGTATGGGACAATATGCTCGCCTTGCGGGGCCTTTCTCCTCCACAACCGCTTGGCTTCTTCGTCCGATGCAAGGTCATAAGTGTTGAATGGTATCTTCTTGACCTGCAAAATGCGAAATATGTATTCTGTTCCCAAGAACTGCTTGAATACGGCGAGATGAATGAGAAAGACAGTGTGTGATTACCTTGACGTTGGCGAAGCGCAGGCTGAGAGGCAATGGTGGTCATGTAAAGTGTAATGGGTGGCGAGGGCATCGTGGATGGTCGTTGATGGTCAGGTCGCAGGGGAGTTCATGATCAGCCGAAAACCCCTGAACTGATCTCGATTAGATTAGATTCAGCGCGTGTCCCAATGAATTCTCACTCTCCCCCCTCATCCCATGTCCGCAACGTCGTCCCCGGAAATCAAAGCATTGGTTGTCTGCTTAGGCACTATTCCCTCTTATATGCACTGCAAACATGAAAACTCACACAGGATGCAGGCAACATATGTCGCTCGCCGATGGGCGAAGCAGTCCTGAAAGATATCGCCCAAAAACGTGGGATCGACATCGAGGTCGATAGTTGTGGGACCGGTGGTTATCATGTGGGTGAGGAGCCAGATGAGAGGTATACAAAACATACTCTACAACAATCTAACAAGTATTGAGCTCTTTGAAGGACGGTTGAAGTGTGTCGAAAGGTATCACAAGCAATTATATTATTATTGATCGTGATTGTGAACCCCCACATCCCCCTAGCATCACGTTGCCATCAACAGTCTCGCTCGACAAGTGTCGACTTCAGATTTCATTCAATTTACCCACATCCTAGCCTCAGATGAGAGTAACCTCCGACATCTAAATCGCATGAAGCCTGCAAACGCAACTGCGGAAGTCCGACTCTGGGGTTCATATCTGGATAACAAGCCAATCCCTGATCCGTACTACGGCGGAAAGGTATGCATAGATTGCCTATTCCCAAAAAAATATGATTTACAGGTTGCATCAGGATGGTTTCGAGAAAGTGTATGAGCAATGCGTTCGCCTCTCGGACGCCTTCCTAGATGAGGTGACGAAAGCGGAATCTTAGTTGCCCTTGCTGGCGAGGATAGCTTGCAATGTTAGTAGACTGTGAAGCGCTGTTGACCAGCTGGATTCATCCTTAATGGATGGATTGCATTACTTTCTGCCACAAATCCAAGGATCATACAATTTAGTGATGGGTAGGCATATCCACTGTTGCTCGGTTACCGACTGCATCCTCAGCCCTCCAAAGACTTGTGGTGGTCTGGAACGAGAAATAATACGTCTTCAGTACACTTGTTCCCTGGGTGAACGACAATAATTCAATTACCTTATTTTGAGTGTAGAAGTTGATGCCACTACACGAACAAATGGTAAGCAGGAAGTTTGATTGAACAAGATTCCCCAATGTACCTTTTACCGTAGAAACCAATGTCACCCAGGACACTTCCCTTGTTACCACTCCAAGAGAACATGGGCAATGGCACAGGGATAGGAACATTGATGCCGAGTTGGCCAACATTAACCTCCGTCTCAAATCGTCGCGCGGTAGCACCCGATTGAGTGAAGATGGCAGCGCCATTACCATATCGGTTCTTGTTGATAATTTCAATAGCATCGTCAAGCGATTCGGCTTGAAGTACGACCAGAACTGGGCCGAAAATTTCCGTCCTGGATTTTTTTTTAGTGATTATGGAGAAGGAAGTCAAACTAATGCCAGGCTCACTGGTATGATTTCATTGAGGTGTTACCGAGGATAATGGTAGGGCCAACGAAGTTCCCGTATGGGTAGGACTCAGGTACCTTGATGTTTCGACCGTCAAGGATAATTTTTCCGCCATCTGCTTCAGCGGATGCAATGAGTCCTGTTACCCTATCTTTTGCCCCTGGGGAGATCAATGGCCCACTAGCCAAATGTAAACTTTAAAAGCATAGGCTGTTTTGGATAATTCTTACACATCGGTCTGAGGCTCAAAGCCGCCATTGACCTTGAGAGCCTGGGCACGCTCAACCAGTCCCGGCAACCACGCATCGAGATCCCCAACGATAACCGCTGCGGGTGATAATTAAAATAAATATAAGCAAGAACCTAGGAAGCATACCGACGGAAATGGCCATGCAACGTTGTCCAGCAGCTATTTGAAGGAATTCACTGAATGTTTCATTCTCTTGATTTTCAAACTCACCACCAAAGGCTGCTCCAACAATGGAGTTAATCGCGAGATTTTTATTGGCTAACGTGCAAATGAGTACGTGTGCGAAAAATATTATGCATTGACACAAACCATCAGGCATCAGAATGGCGTGGTTTTTAGCGCCCATATTCCTACAAGCTTGTTTAAGGTCACATTTTCGATAAAGGAAACAAGAACTTGCCTGGACCCGTTTCCCGTTCTGGGTACCCCTAATCGTAACCGTAAGTGACACCGACGTAGAAGGATATAGAGAAATAATATACCTGTCGTAAATGTGTTTGCCGGCTCGGTCTCCTCCGACGAAACTTATTCCTTTGATCGCTGGATGGTCACAAATAGCGTTGACAGTAGGAACACCTCCGTGGACGACGTTTAATACACCAGGCGGCAACCCTATAATGTAGCGCGAGTTGAATCTAGGATAAAATAATTTGATCACTACTAACCAGCACGTTGGCAAAGTTCAGCGATCATCATAGCAGCTCCTGGATCACGCTCCGAAGGTTTCAGGATTAAGGTATTGCCCGTGACTGCGGCCAGGGGTATAGTCCAGAGGGGGATCATACTAAAAGAGGGATTCTCAGAAAAGCCTTTCGATGGGTAAATAACTCACGCTGGGAAGTTGAATGGGGCAATACTTGCAAATACCCCGAGAGGCACTTTTCTGATTTCAGTATCCATATCTTTGCTAACTGCACCTAATTTTCAGCAATTCTAACACGCAAGAGGGACATAGAGGAGACCTTCTAGTTTCTCGCCCATAAGCGTTGAAGTGATCCCAGCAGCTGTCTCAACAACCTGTAAGCCTCGCAGGAGATCTCCATGGGCATCTGCACAAATGACATGTTCAATTTCCACAAAAGGTAGAGGTCGCATATAACCCACCGGCAAGCGTTTTCCCTTGCTCTAGCACAATGCTGTTGGCGATCGCATCGGCATTTTGACGCAACAAATGTTGCAACCTGGCCTTATGGTGAGCACAAAACTTGGTCATGGGATATGATGTGCGTACTCGAGAACAAATCTCTGGCGAGTAACGACACTTGTCTTACTCCACGTTTTAAATGCATGGGAAGCCGCGTCGACAGCCTGCTTGAATTCAGCATCTGTTGTTTGCGGAACCCTTGTGAGGAGAGTTTGGGAAGACTGGAGCCGTGCGTATATAAGTCTCCAATTAAATTTGTCAGGTGCGGTAATATCTTACTGGGTCATGCACGTCAATCCATTCATCGCTGCTGCTCTCTACAAACTCGCCACCAATGAAGTTCTTCGTGGAGGCCCCTGTTGCACTCGTGCCCTTCCAATTGGAGGATATCTGCTCGGCCTTGAGTAACGCAAGGGAACCGAGGGCTTTCACACTTGAGGACGTATGGAAGGACTGCTTGCTCAGTGTGCGTAGGACGGGGAATCTATGGATTCGCATGGTGGTGGTAGAATTATTGGACGGGCGGAACCTGGGGCCGGAACCTGGGGAACTCTACGCGACTGGTCACGTGGATATGATCACATATTCTGTCAGTGTCACGCTGAAAGGACAATATTTTAGCCTTCAACTTGTACGCCTCTAATTCTTCTTGTTAGTACATATAGTTGTCTGGGATTTCTGCGTTGCGTTTTTCCTTTCATTCCCTTCATTTTTCACGCTTCATTCCTCCCCGCTCTACTCTCCATCATGAACCCCAATGGCCAATACGCGATGAATGGCTATCGCGCAAATGGCGCGTCAACGAGCTCCCAGAATTTTAATGACTTTCATCCACAACCCTCTAATCAACCCCCTTTCAATGCCAATAATCCCCACCTTCATCCTTCTCGATCTGTGCAACAGCGCACCACCCACGACGGCTGGCAGCAACATGCGATGCAGATGAATACGCCCCAAGCCGCGCCTCCGATTCCTCCACAAACCCAAGCCACATTCAATCCAGGTCTTTGGGGGAACCAGGTCCCTGTCCCTCAATCATTTCCACCCGGAATGAACCCCATGAGCAACTTCAATATCCCGTTTCTTCCCCAACAGCTCATACAAGAAGCCTACGCAATGTCTGTACCGGTAGAGGCATCTGACGAGCCCACCCTTCTTAGTAAACTGCTTGACAGTCGAAGAAGAGGCGAAAGCTATAAAGACGCACTGAATAGTCTCCATGGGGTATCTATATGCTCTGTCAATTCTCCCGCCTTTTGCTGATATAATGACACGTAGAAAAATGGACATTCAGCGAGTCTGTGGAAGGACTACTACCTGGTCCACAAAGAGCGGCTCGATTCGTGGATTGCCATGTGCCTGCAGAAAGAGAAGGAAAACTCAATTTCCGCAAGTCGCGTCCAGAGATCCGCATCTTCGGACGTGGAGCGAGTCAAGGCCTCATTGCCAACTGTAAAAAAACCCTCCCCTGCATCGTTCAAGCGTGAGCCTTCGCCTCCCACCTCGGCCTCTCGAGTTTCCGTTTTGGCGCCTCTCGTTAAACGTTCACAGAAGAGATCTAGTCATTCTACACCACCCATTGCCAAAGAACAATCTCAATCTGGTCGTAGAAGTACTATCAACAGTCTTACAGCGCCTTCTCCTGTTTACGGTGGTCGTCTGCCTGCCCCGCACGCAGAAATTAAGATACCGGATCCCCCGTCACGTTCTCCCAGTCCTCCAACGAACGTGATACCCCATCGTGGACGCGGCAATAAGTATACGAATGAAGACCGTGACTTCTTTATCAAGTTTGTTGGATGGCGTTTGAAACAGGATCCATCACTCACAAGGCATGACATTTGTGATCTACTCGCAGAAAAGGCGAGTTTCACGAAATTTTTGCCTCATTCCCTACTTAACGAAATGTAAAATCTAGGCCCCTCATCATACCGCACAATCCTGGGCCTCACATTGGTCTAATAACCACGATCTCCCGGACAAGATTCTGGCTGCCGCAAGAGGAGAAGAATATGGTTTGGAGGAAGATTCAAGCAGCGAAGAAGAAGAAATGGTTGTCCGGCGGAGACCGAAGTATAAAGACCCTTCGACCACCGAAGAATCGGGATCGGAGGAGTCAGAGGATGAGAAAGAGGAGCAAGCGGACGACGAGGAAGACGACGGAAAACCAATTCGTCATTATACGGAGGGAGAAATGGGACAGAAAGGTGCTCCGTTTTCAGAGGCAGATATCTACATCACAGCGAAGTATATTGCCTCATTCCCCAATTGGGATGAAGCCAGTGCCAAGGAGAGGTGGGAACCTTTCGTTCAAAGGGTAAATTTGCAGTTGTCTTGAGGTGGAATTAGCTGACATCATTGTTAGTACTCTCAACGTTCAGCCAAATCGTGGGGAGAATACTATCGAAGAAATGAGCGGAGCAAGTTATTTCGCTGACATTTCTTCCCAAGCAAGTTACTTACATTACTGTGCGCAGCACTTCTGAAGCTCGCTCGCAAAATCAAAGAAGAAGCAAAGGTCGCGTCAACTTCCTCAATCGCCACTCAATGTGCAAGGCCTACACGAACACCACCAAAGGCAAAGCGCAAATTTGAATTCGATTCGAACGATGAAACACTTGTAAAGCGCGGAAGGCCAATAAACGACTGATCTACTTTTCATCGCATTGGATTGTGCTATACGCCTTATTGTACTTATAATATCATCTATACTTGCATCGCAAGTTTGATAATTGCTTCATTACCCACCTTTTCTTGTCCCGATACGTTTCTTGCCTCGATACCCTATAGTTGTTCTTGTACTGAAAGTGGAAAAGAACAATACCGGCAATTACCGCAACACAAAGCAACATTGTGACAATTACAACCGTACTCAGGGACAGGGGCCGCTCATCCTTATATTCCCCAGGGCACATATTAGAAGGCTGCCCCTTCCACTCCCTCCTGTTCTATCTCTTTCTCATGCGCTAGTCGCTTTTCTTACGTTCTGTTTTTTTTCACTCTTTCATAACTCCTTCACGATTAATAATGACAACCACATCCCCTCAAACTCAACTAGGGCCACTTCATTTCCTGGCAAACGTCGTCTCAGATATAGATAGCACTATCTCCCATCGCTCACAAACGCCATCGTCTACTGCGGGAACCTCTGTCGGGTCGTCCTCTCCTTCTTCCTCTAGTGAAGCTTACTCTCCACCGGCCTCTTTCCTACCCGACGTTGCCAGTCTTCACATTCCCTGCAACGCAGGGAGCTCGAGGGAGAAAGGACACCGAGCATTGAGACATTCGAATACTTCGAACCAATCGCTTTCGTCCGATCCTCATTTTGTCCCTTTCCGTCGTGTATCACGAAGGACGCGAAAGACATCCGAATCCCATCTGAGAAACAGGATGCAGATGAAAACGAAACGCAACGAGCTTCTCGAAAAAGCAACCAAGATAAAATCCCTCGACAATTCTCCGGTAAACGAACGCCAGTTGTTTGTCCTTCGGATGGTTTACGATGAAATCACGATGTATCCATGCGAGTCGTGGATGGTCATTCTCGCAATCGTGATCCAACGGTTAGTCGCTATAATTTCCCTTTATTCTGATACAGAGATTTACCTTGACACAGGGCCTATAAGCAGGTGAAAAACTGGTTCTCCAACGAAAGACAAAAGAACAGAACCGGGGAGTCTATTCCCTTCGAAACCGAGGACGGTGACAAGGTTCGACTGCGTTCTTCTGTATTATCGACATGTCAAGATTGGTCCGACTCCGTTTTCGAAGAGATTGTTATGATCTACAACTATCGAATCCAGCGAAACTCGCGGTTTGGACGGTCTCTTCGACGGCCAGACGATATCCCTGACCATGATCACTGATGGATCCTATTACGCTATCAGAACCTGGCTTGAACTTTGGACGATGCTATTGCATGACTGGATCTTAACCTAATACGATCTTTCAACCTGAATCCATTCTTATACTTAACTTACAACTTATTGATTAATTCAACGTACGGAGTAATACTACCTTGCCCAGGGCTATATGTGCGGTACATACTGTAGATCTCCTAATTAGATATGTAATAACGCCCCGTTCGATTGTGGGTGCCACTTTTGAACATTGAAAATAAATACTTGTCAGAGATGGTTAAAGTCCTCTATGTACTTCTACTCTACTCTACTACAAATTGCCTAGTTTCCAGTGTGAATAAAGTCTCCATCAAGTATTGAGTCTGGCCTCTCCATTGTGCAGAATCTGGTATCTTTGACCTCTCCACACCACTTCGTCACCAAATATCGCTAAGATCCATATCGGAAACGCTAAGGTTTCTCTACCTATCCAAGCCAGAAGGAAGGAGTGAAAGCTCTCCTGTCGAATGCTAAGACCTGCGATGGAAGTATAAACATCGAGATCGACGTAAAGCCAGAGGAGAAAATGAAGGGGGAAAAAGGCCCATGAGGGTGTCGAAAACAACGTCCTACAGCTAAAATTGCCAACAACAGCGAGCATTAATGATTCCGTGAAAGGTTCAAGGAGTGTAGCTGCTAAAACCATATGCTTGCGCACACGGATCCAACGAACACGTCGCCAAACATAGTCCCAAAATGACATATTTCCAACGACGTTGCGGGCGACGTCGCAGGAGAGGTCGTGTCGTAACCCCAGTTCGTGCCAAAGAGCGCTTGCAATCATGTTGTCTTCTGCGAGGAAGCGACCGATGGCGGGTAATCCGTATCGTATGGGTTCATGGGGGTTTTCCATCTGTGACCGAATTGGAATCAGGGAGCCGTTAAGCCGGTCTACGTCAGAGCGACGATAGAGATTGGATTTCCCAACCACACATGACTCAATGCCGCCAGTATTGATGGCAATATACATCTTGGCATGGTTAGTGTTGAGAAAAGCGGCTTCCAGTCGTGATCCAACCTTCGACTCGTCGATGAGAGCAAAAGGGACATGATGAACAAGTCCAATAGGTTTGTTCAACCGAGTATTAGTGAAGATATCAATGCTTCGTGCGAGGGTCCCCGGATCGACCATTACTCCAGAATCGAGAACCCAAAGGAGATCGTGGGTGGCTGCTTTAAAGGATCGAATAAGATTGTTTACTTTCGGATTGACCCCTACAATCTCTTCCCCTAAAGCAAGAGTCAGAGAAAATAATAGCGTGAATTAGCATGCATACCAATGATAATTGTGGCTTGAACCCCAGGATAGCGATTCATGAGCGCTTGTGCAACGAGCAAAGCTTGATCATTTTCATCAGCGACCGAGAAGATAATTTCGTAATTGGAATATTCCTGCTTGAAGGTGGATTCAAGATTTTCATAGAGATTGGTATCCAAGCCTTTGAGCGGTCGAAGGATAGAGACACCTGGGGAAGGGAATGTCCTCGTCGATAATCGAGCAAGTTTGCGCGAACGGTACCGTCTACGACTATAAGACAATGTTGGTAAAGCGTGTGCGAAGAGGAATCGGTATCATACGCAGCCACACATCCCAAAATCCCAATGGACCATATGGCAATGTACCATACAAGACCAACGAGTGAGAGAATATATCCAAGCGCATTCCGATCCATTCCTTCAGTGCCAATGCCCAGGTCGGGCGACTATAGTGCCAGAAGATGGTACAGAAAGTGAGCCTGTTCATGTAGTTAGTAGTTTATAAGGACCGGATAGAAAAGATGGACTTACAGCTATATCATTACGGGTACCAAGTTGGTCCCAAGCAAGTACCAAGACCAGCGGTGCTGTTCATTAACACGCGGAGGGCTTTGCATATTAAGGACAAACATCGCGTGAGGTTCCAAGCCGCCGTGACCATACGGACTTAAGTACCGATGGATTGACTTGAATTGATGACGTCAAAAAATACTCCTGAGCATGGACAGCACACGCGGAAGGATCTCAGGTTGCCCGGCTTCCAAATAGGCTTATCCCGGGGGGATATGCGACAACATAGCTAACCACGACATGCAGCGCGTACAGCAACTGGCAGCCCATCTCTCAGGCTCTGCTACGACAGACCTTGCTGCTCTGCAGGTCAAACGACCGGACGACGTTGTTATAACGCTGGCCATCAGGTCGCCTCTATGCAAAGCGAAAAAAGGGGCGTTTAAGGACGCGCGGTGAGAGCCATACCTTTAATTACAGTCTTAATGGCCTCTGACTCCTGCCATCAGCACTGACGAACTCATGCTTGAGATATTCAAAGTCAGTACAGGTCCCACGGGATGACTATCTTTCTTTAAATCATTCATATAGCACGTCATCTCCCATTCAAAAGTCGAACCTGAAGCTATAGGCGATGTCTGCGTTGGAACTGTACTAACACCAAATGCTGCATATTTCGCGCGGGCTGCCATGCTTGCGGCTGGGTTTCCAGACACTGTTCCTGTTCAGATCATCAACCGTTTCTGTTCAAGTGGTTTAATGGCGGTGACTACCGTGGCTAATCAGATCCGCAGCGGTCAGATTAAAATTGGATTGGCTGTTGGCGTTGAGAGCATGTCAGAAAAGTAATGGCACCAAGCCCTTGATTTCAGCGCTGTTGGCTAACTATCTCTGTCTGTCCTAGTCCAGACCAGGGTGGACCTTCCTTCAGCGACTTGATTTCTTCAAACCAAGCATCCAAGGACTGCCAAGAACGGATGGGTTGGACGAGCGAAAATGTTGCTCTTGAATTTGATATTTCCAGGCAGGAACAAGATGCATTTGCTGCAGAATCATTTCGAAAGGCAGAGGAAGCAGAAAGGGATGGTCGTTTCCTGGATGAAATCGTCCCTTTTACTGTTTTGCAGAAACAGCCCGGTTCACATGAAAAAGTTCCCGTTGTCGTGACTAAAGATGACGGGATTCGTTATGGCACGACCCAGGAAAAACTCGCCAAAATAAATGCTGCATTTCCGCAGTGGGGTAACTCCACTACAACAGGCGGCAATGCCAGTCAAATTACAGACGGCGCTGCTGCAATTCTCGTCATGACCAGACAAGAAGCAGAGAAACGAGGCTTACCCATCCTTGGAAAGCATATTACAACAGCCGTGGCAGGTAAGTAGGATCCCTCTATTTCCAAAAGAGTATAGCTCAAGTCGGGCCTCAGGTGTGCCACCTCGTATCATGGGTGTTGGGCCTGTATACGCGATTCCGCTGGCTTTGAAGACCGCAGGCCTCCAAACAACTGACATTGACCTATTCGAGGTAAACAAAAGTGGCCGAGAACACCACCAGTTGCCTGATGACATGATCCACAGATCAATGAAGCATTTGCATCCCAATGTGTCCACTGTGTCAAGACGTTGGGGTTACCCTCGTAAGTCCGTCCCTGTCCCAATATGTTTTACTAACTCGTTTTTTCAGACACAAGGTCGTTTCCTGAATGCTTCGAAGAGGACTCCATATATCTGAACATATCTCTTGCTCTAGGTCAATGTCAACGGAGGTGCAATCGCCTTTGGCCACCCGTTAGATAAGTCTCCGGTTTACCGTGCTCTAGAAGGTTGCCTAACCTCAATCACTTGCACGCTGCACAGGGGCACGACAGATTGTCACTGGTCTGCATGAATTGCGCCGACGTGAAGGCAAGGTATGAATGGGAGATTCTAAGTCTTACGCTTATTGATCCGGCATTGATCTCCTTATAGCTTCTTCTGACCTCGATGTGTATTGGAACCGGGATGGGAGCTGCCGCGATATTTTTGGGAGAGTGTAGTTCCGTAGAACTTGAAGATGGCGAGTAGTTTATTTTTAGAGTCCGTTTTTGGTCGGTTTGGCAACCACATAAGAAGGCGATAAATAGTAATGGAGCTTGAATCGAGTTTGAAGCCAACGTGGGGCTAGCTGAAGGAGGCGTTTTTAAAAAAACTTTTTTCACTCACTCTCTCAAGGTAATTATAAGTTACCAGCTTATCTGGCGGTGTTTTTTTACGCTCAGTGGAGGGATGCCCGACTGTCCATGGGCTAAATTTACCAGCGTCTCCAAAAATAGGCCATCAGCGACTTCCTGCAACTAGTACTTAAATTAAGTTCTTGTTCGATCGGCACCCAAAAATGTATGTAAGTAATCCGATAGAATGTGGCTTTTATGAACGAAAAAAAAGGAAAAAAAAAGGTGAAACAACTGACGAGCACATCTGTGCACTCGCTAGCTAGCTAAGCTATACATGCCTGTAATTTTTTATTCTACTGGTTTTATATTATTAGCGTGCACCGATCACCGGCCGTGTCCGGATGCATGTTTTCTGGTTCCCGTGACCATAATATTCTCACGCCACCATTGGGTGTCCGTTCACAACCCTCCACAGTTACCCATCACTGCCTTTCGAACTCTCCTCTTCCTCGTTTTTGTCGCTCGTTAATCTTTCAGGAGCTCTCTCCATTCACTTCTTGCCAAATGGCGGCAAGCTACAATGCTCTCCACCATAATCCTTCACCTTACGGGACCGGCGATCCTCAATACACTGAATCGCAATCAGGCTTTATCACCCCCAACTCTCCACCAAAAAAACGCACCAGCAACTGGATTAAGTTCGGCATTCCTGCCCTAATTATCATCATTATTGCCGCTGTCGTCGGAGGTGTGGTAGGTTCTCGGAAAAGTAACGAGAGCAGCAGCACCAGTGGGAGTAAAGGCTCTGACGCCGCCGCGAGCTCGGCAGCCAGTGCTAAATTGGCAGCTGGTCGCTTCGCTGTTTCCACTGACTCACAGTTCATGGTCCCTGTCTATCCTTCAACGGTCAGTGTCTCTCATTCCTATTTGCCATTCCCCATCTCACATGAATGATAGACCAACACAGCCGCTTTCACGACCCCGACTTTCGCTCCAAGCAGCGCAAAGAATTCATGGCCTGAAGATACATTCAAGCCCAGCAGTCCCAATGTACTCACCACTCGTCCAGACCGTCCTCGGCTCATCGCCCCCGCTTACAAGTGGCAGGCACTTCCCAATTTAATCCAGAATGACCCATACCTGAAAGGCTGGAATGACACCATTTTCGGGAATGCCACAGCTTACTTTGGCCTGCCACCCGTTGTCTACCATATGGACGGTGATAGCGGTATCCTCGACAATGCCCGCGAAATTAAAATGAGAATAAAAGCTTTCGCGTATGTCTATCGCATGACAAACGACACCAAGTGGGTTGATCGTTGTTGGGCTGAAGTTCAAGTAAGTTTCGTGAATCTGGCTATCATGTGCTCGTTGACTGAACGAATTGTAGAATGCTTTTACATTCGGTCCGGCGACAGATAAATGGAATACCATGCACTTCCTCGATACTGCGGAATTTTCTGCTGCATTGGGAATTGCATATGACTGGTTATACGACTTGTGGACCGCTGACCAAAAGACTCAAATACGCGGTGCCCTTATTCAATGGGGGCTCCAACCAGGCCTTTCTGTATTCACCCCAGGTGCCTCTTTTGGCTGGTGGAAAACCAACATTACCGGCAATTGGAATTGCGTCTGCAACGGAGGATTGACCCTTGCATCGTTGGCCATTCTGGGTGATGATACCACTGGTGTCGCAAGTCAGCTCCTCGGATTTACCGTTGATAATGCCAAACAGAATTGTGCCAATGCCGTCGTCGACGATGGTACATGGGCAGAGACAGCTAACTATTGGTATTTCGGTACAACCGGCCACGCGGAGATGTCTTCAGCTCTCCTAACAGCAACAGGGTCACATTACGGCCTCCTCGACGTCAACGCGAATTTCTTCCGCACAGGCCAATACCACATGTATGCGTATGGTCCGACTTCACTCTTCAACTATGGCGATCACGGACCGAATAAATTTTCAACAACTGCGAATGCGATGTTCCTTTATTCCAAATCATACAACCAACCCAGCTTTTCGCTCTTCCAGCGAGAACAGGTGGATGCTGCTGAACCTTGGAGCATGTTCTGGTACGATCCTACCGTGACAGGCGCATTCTGGGATAATGCTGCACTGGATCACTTCTTTGATAACTCCCTTGATCAGTGGGCGTCGATGAGGAGTAGCTGGACGGATGGGAATGCCCTGTTTGTCGCTATCAAGGCAGGTCGCAACCAAGGTCATCAAACGCACAATGATCTAGACGTGGGCGACTTTGTTCTCGATGCTCTTGGCACACGTTGGGCAGGTGAACTTGGATCGGGAGATTATCTTTCGGCCAACTACTTTACGAGCGATGCCCAGGACGCGGATCGCTGGCAATATTACAGGAAGATGACAGAGGGACAAAATACGATGCTGGTTGGGGGAGGGAATCAGAACGTGCTTGCGCTGCCGTCTGTGAAGCACGACTCGTCGGGTACTGCTCAAGGATCAAGTACGGTGATGAACATTCCAGGGGATTCGACGGCGTTTTGGACAACAGACATGTCGAGCGCTTACTTTAATTCGTACGTTTTTTGATATTCTGGAAAGGAAAGAAGGATTCTGACGATCTAGATAGGTCATCCATGAAACGTGGAGTTCGTCTACTGAATGCGCGTCGGCAAGTGCTCCTTCAGGACGAAATCAATGCGCAGGCTGGAGTGCAATGGCGCATGCACACGAATGCGACGGTAGTCACGGACGGGACGACTGCGACACTGACGTTGGATGGACAGACGATGAAGGTGTCAATTCTGAATGCACCATCTGGAGCTGGCTTCACGACTAGTGATGCTGTGAGGCTGGTGCCGAACCCGACTCATCCTGATCAGCCGAATCCTGGAGTGACGGTGCTTATCATTGATCTTCCTGCGGGGACGTACAACTTGCAGGTGTTGTTCAACCCACAATGGCCGGGAATGACGGATAGCGACTTTGTAACACCACCTTCAGTGGCCCTGGACAGCTGGTCGCTGACAAGCCACAACTGATACTTAGATACCCTCGGACTTTTAGTTAATTACTTACGGACAATTGAATGATGCTTTGTGTATGGTCGTGTTTGGTGGTTACCAAGAGAGATTTTGATTTGCATGCCAACGTTGAACCAACTCACACACACTCTTTTCCATTGGACTCCTTGACGGTTGGCCATGCTCCTCGTTCCCTTTCTCGCCTCTCTCTCCCTTGCCATTGCCCTCGTCGACGCCCATGATATCCATCTCAACCACAAGCGTCTCATAAAAATCCGTTCTCCCCAAGGCGATGTCCCTCCCCCAGTCGCTGGCGCCGGTGCTATACCCTCTCTCCCTTCTTCGGATTCCCTGAGCTCCTCCGTCTCACAATCTTCCCTTTCTCAGTCAACCGCATCCTCATCGGTCGGTCATTTTACTTTTCTACATCATCATCACTCTTCATTTTCTCATCAAAAATTATTCCTCAGGCATCAAGTGATCCTTCCTCGTCGTCTTCAGTGTCGTTAAGCGAGTCCTCCGTCAGCGAGTCAACTTCTTCAACTGTCTCTTCTTCAAGTGTGCCTTCGACCACCCAGACTCCCACTTCCGAAGTCCTCAATCTTACCGACGCCCCCCCAGCTTCCACTAGCACAGTGGTTCCCACCATCACTCGCACCCAGTCAGTCGACGCCGCCCAAGACACTGGAACTGCGGCCCCCGTTTCCGGCGCTGCAGTTGCAAAAGGAAACACCTTCACCGTCATCATCGCCGTTGCCGCTTCCATTGGAGGCGCCGCCATTCTTTGGACTATATTCCGCAAATGGAAACTCTCCAGTTCCAAGAAGTTCGACCAGCGCCTCAACCCCATCACCAACTGGCAACCCGACGCCGGCGACGACAACGGCATTATTCCCAATCGCCGCCGTGCTTCCTCCCGCGCCTCTTCCTTCCACTCTGGCTCTGGACATGCTCATAGTAATTCTGGTAACCGCGAATTCGAACATGATTTCACCGCTGGTCCTGCAACTAGCTCGGCTCCTATCGGTGGTTACGCAGATCTCGCTCGTGGCGCCGGCCCTGCGCCCCCCATGCAAGAACATCTTACACGCGGCCCAAGTTTCAACAACCGTGGCTATGATATGGGCGTGCCCATCCACCATCAAGGATACCCAGCCCAAGATACGTATGGTGCGAGGTACTGAGGGACCGGAGATACCACACATGACGACAATACCTTCTACAACGGTTTCGAACACTTTTGCAATCGAACCGGCATTCTTTCTCATACAACGCTCATTTTACTTGCTCATAGCGCCGCTGGATTGTTCGCAATGTTTACGGCCAGCCTCATTTTTCTGCAGTTTAATAAATTACCCCGGTTTCTTCGTGATCAAAATCAAGTCTTTAATGCCCTTTCAATATACCCGGACAGTTCAGCATTTACAGAAAAGAATACCTGCCGTTGTATTATCCCTTCCACTTAGTTGGTTCCATGGCATGTTAGAATGCCCAATTCACCTGGGCTGTCCATTTCATGGTATACATTACAGTAGCAACCAGGAGTGCGAAAAATAATATATACAATGGACCCCATTTCCACGTTTGATCAAGTGAACTTGTCCGACGTTGGTCGTTTCCATGGAATGGCATCGGTTCATCTTGTATCCGGGCACTTTCGAACAGCCCCTCCAAGCCAGTGGGTTTCTCAGGCGCGAAAAATCGTTGGGGCCGTAACCAGTCGTTATCGTTCTCTGATTCCCTCTTGATTGGTGCAGGGTTGGTTGGTGTCCAATCCATCTCGTCACTATTTGATTCTTCCCTGGTAACTATTGAAGGCGTTGTTGGACCGGGTAGAGAAGGTAGCCCGAAGATGGGATTGACGCGTGTGATAACTGGGTTTGAAGAGAGAGAGAGGGAGAGAAGAGCGTCGTGCTCCGAGATCGCCGGGAATTTTGCAACAGTGGGGGTTAGGGTTTGACCGTCGGACATCGGGGTGCCCGAGCGTGATTTGTCGAATTTGTGCGACTGCGTGTCTACCAGACGGATGGACGGGGGATGTTGTATATCGAGTACATACCATGAAATCAACATATTCTTTTAATGAGAATATTAATACAAGGCTATGGCGATCATGAGGATAACTCACAATAAGTTCGAATGAAAAGTTTGTTAGTAAAGATTTTCGGTTTAGCTCATACTGAGGCCAAAACCAACGGATGGAAAGGAAGATTGACCAGCCTAAGCGGATTGCCCATGCAGTTATTTGAAGAATCTAGCAATGGACCAAGTCAAACAACGGAAACCCTGGATACAGGCGAAAAACTCACGTTATAGGTTCGTTTGCCCTGCATTCGAACGTCCCGACCTTGCAACTGGGCATTCCGGTAGGTAGCATACTTGAAGTCCCAGGCCGTCCAGAGCAATGACATTAACACCAGCAAGGGAAGAATGGGGTGCAGGAATCCCAGACGACTAAACGGATAGAAGCCATGGGCGGCTGTTTCGAGTTGTGATTGACGACGTGAAATATCTCAGATAAATACGGAAGCGGCTTACCACTAAAGCTGCCTATGAGTGATATTGAAAATGAAAGCGCCCAAAGGCATCCCCTGACTATCCACCAGAAAAATATCTCCGACGGAACTGTTTCCCTCTTGTGGGTCTCGGGTCCAGAAACGCGTCTCTGGCGGTCTTTTCCCTTGCTCAGCCATCCACCAAGAGCCTTTGTACGGGCCATGTGTTCCTTCTGACGGATTTCTTCCTCAACTTGGGGTAGACATTGGTCGCAGACGGGCGGGTACCGGACGTGGAGGGATTCGCGATAGGCGGGCAACATTTCGACACGAGCCTGGTACTCTGGACTCTGTAGGAGAGATAGGTACGTGGATCCATAACAGAAGTGTGTGTACGCACCTCAGGCGCCGGGAGGTAATTTGAGAGAAGGTTCACGATGAGCATTTGGTTGGTCTGACAGGAATGGCAAAAGGGACCAGGGCCGTATAAAGTTGGAAGGCGGTCCTTGCTGGGCGAAGCTGATAAATATCAGAGTTTATAACGCCAGAGAATATGTTGCTGGTACATACCACGCTTTGCAAACGACGTTGAATTGAGATGCTCCTCGTGCATGGCTGGTTCGTCGGAGATAATTTCGCCGTTTTGATCAAACCTGTTCCAACAACTGCAGGCCGGACATTGGAAGCTACGAATGTTGACTGGGAACGGAACAGGAGACTGGCAGAAGAAACATTGGATGTTGCTGTGCCGTCTGAACAAGGCGGGCATCGATTAGACCGGTGACCGTCTGTAATGAAGGTGTCGATGTGATGAACCTGTCGATATACAGACCGGTCAATTTGGGAAAGTTTCCACGTTGCGCCCGATTAGCACAGCCACATCCATTTATAGTAACGTCGATTCTGCCCGACCCTAAATCGATGGTCACATTCTGCTCTACAAAACCGCGTCGAGGACGCGTTTCCAGGAGTCTCCGGCATTTTAAACTTGATATTTATGCTTGTGATACACTATCCCATATCTATCTATCCCTACTGGATTTTTTGGAGCTTCAGGGCAATTGTATCCTGTTATGCGGTGTGCTACTCCACGTATTTTGAACAATGGAGAGTTTTAGAGGATTTAAACCTAACTTTTGAAGCGACCATATAGTTGAGTATGACTTAACACAGGCCTATAATTTTTTTGGACCAGAATATCACCGGTGGGGGAACGTTACATGGAGTTCACGGTTTGGCTGAGCCGGGCCGGTGAGTTTAGGGTAGGGCAGAATCAAGCCTGGTTACTATATCAGGTTGTGTGGCTGTGCAAATCGGACGCAACACGAAAATTCTCCGAGACGTACCAGCCTGTATATCGATACTCATATACAGGCTGGTCACGAGCCTAGGCATCGATGTTCAAGAGAAAGGAACGACAAGCATGGTCACGTGGTAACGCCATGTCCCTTGCTCCCGCTCCATCAGCAAGCCGCGGCGATGTCGTTCTCCAGCCTTGTTATTTCACGTCCTCTGTCTATGTCAAGGCCCTCCGCGATGACATATCCATGCTCATCCTTCGCTACCACGAAGTCTACTCCCAGCCTCAGTCCTTAGGGCCCTTTGCGCTCTTCAAGTCCATCTGGCTAAGAATGGGCTGGCATTGGCTTCAGTTCAAAATATTCGATCATCGGTCTCGTCAGGCATTCCTTGATGTCACCATGCGTTTGTTTCTTGGTCTGTTTTTATTTTCTGATTCTATTTGAAGCAATCTCACATTGCATTCTTAGAAAGATCCGTCAAAACGGAAGCGCCGTTCACGAGAACTGTCGCGCTATTTGGATTCTACACCTTTTTTTACACGCAGATCAAGGATGCGGCACCCCCGTTATATTGCCTAAAAAATAGCCCAATTCCTTACGGTGTGTGTGATAGCCAACCATATTCTGCCATGGATGCATGCTGATGGATGTGTTCAGATCATTATATCAACTTGATGTCGATGGGAGAGACGCTGTCAAGTCCTCAGATGCAGCCACTGCGGCCCTATGTGGAATTTATCTTGTGCCGTCTGGAAAAAGAACGCGTTTTTTTCATTCTTCCGAAAAGCGAGCTTTGTGCGATGAAACCCCGTGACCTTCCCAGAGAAGTGCTTGTCGATGATGGTATCATCTTCTCGGAGCAAAATGGCCAAAAGCGAAAAGGTCGACCTGCACGACGTGAAAAGGGTAAAAAGGCAAGACAGGCACGCTCGAAGACGTGGATGGTTGGTTGTCGAGATCTGGACCACACGATGACATGTCGATCGACAAGGTCATGGGCGACTATCAAACGATCAAGATGACGCTTCTGAAGGACGGAGGAGTACCAGCGGATACGATTGAACGCATGAATCAGAGTGTGCTCGAACGATTAAAAGAAGCGCAGAGTAGTTCAAGTTGTTGAAGCCGCCCATGTGGCGACGTGATTAGGTAAACTCTTGGCAAACCCTCAGATCAAAAATATTTCCCCCTGAGACATGGACCCATAACGGCCTACAAGTACTAGGATTAGGAAGAGGAGGACGGAGGACGAAGAGAGCGGTACGGGATGGAGAGTAGGGAGCTAGAAAAGGAAGGGGGGAATGATGCTCCAACGCTGAAGTAAGCAGGAGTGAGAAAAGTCAGGTGTTGTTGTTCTCTGCTCTGTACTATAATGTCCTTCTTTGCTACCAACCGCCGCCACTATTCGAGTCCCTCGCCGTCCGTCACAAATCTCATTCAGTCGAGCCAATCCCTGGTCTGTCTTTTCCATCGTTCCTCCTCAGCCCCGTCCTCACCTCCAGCAGCAATCACCCTACGACGTCAGCAGGAGCCCGTCTATCACAAATTCTATATCAGACAAGGTCCCCCCGTTCTCCAAGAATCCAAATCGACCGCTAACTTGCAATATTATAGTTTTCCCTTTCGCCAGATCCCACCGCCTGGGGCTCCAACCTCTCGCCTGATTTTAAAGAATCAGACGATTACCTTCACAACCCCGACCCCCGGCGTGATAGAAAGCTTGACAGAGCCGTCAACGTACTCACATACCGAGGCCTCACTAATGTCGGCTGCCTTTTCATCCTCTGTACTGGTCTTCTGGCCCTATTGTATGTATAACCCAACCATTTCGCCTTTTCCTTACTCTGACTTTACTCCCCAAGCGCTGGATACCCGCTTATTTCTCATTTCACGAGCAGGACTCAATCAACATTAGGTGGTTTCAATCTTGGTGGAATAAACGCAAGCGGACAAGTGCGTCTTTTCCGCCTTGCGACTCCGTCCGAGTCCGTGAATTCCATCTCATCTATGTAGATACCGACCATGGCCGGAAACTGGGGCCTTATAGACCCCGACACCCCCAAATCAGCGTATACGAAACAGTCCTACGCAAATCCTTCCACAGAACTTCAGCTCATCTTCAGCGATGAATTTAACGTCGATGGCCGCTCCTTTTATCCTGGGGATGATCCCTACTGGGAAGCGATAGATCTTCACTATTGGCAGGTGCGTCCTTAACCTTACTGGCAGAACTCGCTGAGCCCTCACCTTGCCGAATATAGACAAACAACCTGGAATGGTATGACCCAGCAGCCGTTACCACAAAAAATGGCTCACTGGAAATCACCCTTTCTAAACAAAAAACTCATGATCTCGACTACCAAGGTGGCCATGTGGCCACATGGAACAAATTCTGTTTTACTGGGGGGCTTGTTGAAACATCGGTAACTTTGCCAGGCGCAAACAATGTTGTCGGTCTCTGGCCCGCTATCTGGACTATGGGAAACTTGGGTAGAGCTGGCTATGGTGCAAGCCTTGAGGGAATGGTAAGCATGCAACTGTTTTATTTGGCCTCTCATCCCCCCGCCTCACCCACCTTCCAGTGGCCATACACCTATGACGCTTGCGACGTAGGTACCGTTCCGAACCAAACCGTGAATGGCATTCCGACTGCCGCCACCATCAATGGTGACCCCACTGAGAATGGCGTGCTGTCTTTCTTACAAGGCCAAAGGTTATCGCGGTGCACTTGTAAAGGAGAATCGCATCCAGGGCCTAAACATAGCGACGGTACCTATGTCGGCCGCTCAGCACCCGAAATCGATGTCTTTGAAGCTCAGGTGAGCGATTAATTGCAATGAAATTTGGGAACGAGATCTTATAAGTTTCCAGATCACTGGTGACCCACTCACAGGCCAAGTCTCTCAATCAGCGCAGTGGGCAGTAAGTGGCTCTTTGATTTGAAGAAATTGTACTATATAATCGTCTTTAGCCATTTAACGCGGGGTATCACTGGTTGAATACCAGCGATAATCTTATCATCTACAATGCTTCAAAATCTGTCTTGAACGAGTACGCTGGAGCTGCATTCCAACAGGCAACGTCCGTTGTTTCAGAAACAGGTTCGTGTTATTTTAGCGCTCTCCTTAATGGTGCCCACGAATTTTCTCAGATCAAAGGTGCTACGAGCTGACGAGTGGATGCTTTTCTACATACGGGTTTGAGTATCAGCCAGGTAGGCATACTTCTAACTCCATAAGGACCTGATTGCCATTAATTAATTGATCAATCTCGTAGGCTTCGACTCAGGGGTGTGTTTATCGTGAGGAGCGTAGTCGATAATAACGGCTGATGTGTTGAATCCTTCTAGTATATCACCTGGTCATCGAATGGGGCTGCCGACTGGACTTTGAAAGCTCCTGGCATGGCAGCTGACCCCTTGGTTGAAATCTCTGCTCGACCAGTCCCTCAGGAACCAATGGTAGGTTTCATTTGATACACAGTGTCGAGTTTCAGGCTCACCTGCATGCGGTACTTAGTACTTGATCATGAACTTGGGAATTTCGGAGAATTTCGGGGTCATCGACTTTGAGCATCTCACCTTTCCGACTACGATGCGAGTGGACTGGATCCGTGTCTATCAGCGCTCAGACTCGATCAATATTGGGTGCGACCCCAAAGCATTCCCAACTGAGGCGTACATCAACGAGTTTGTTATTTATTCTTTTTCAATTTAGCTACCTTCTCATAGTATATCTCAGGTACATCGAAGCATACACAAACCCAAACCTGACGACATGGGTGGATGATTTTAAGCAACCTTTCCCCAAGAATAGCTTCTTGGGCCAATGTTAATGTACCCCGGCTTGTATTCCTACTGTTTTCATCACAGGACATGGAGCGTCACAGTGCTCCTCCATTCGTTTGACAGCTTCGCAACATAGACATTCTTTACTATTCGTGGAACATTTCTCTTTCAAACTAGATTTGACCTTTTTATTATTATTTGTTCCTTTTTATAACATCTACTAAGTCGTTTGCAATCGCTGGTCAATGCATGTAATTCAAAAAGAGTGGTTCCTGGCCAGAATACCCAATGTAGATCATGATGGGGTCGCCTGTATGTAATTTCGTAGTTTTGTCAGTATCCGCTCTAAAGCAATGGTTCCTCCAGCTGTGAGCCTCGGTACGGCAAGGTCTTGGTCTCCTGGTCCTATATCTGGGCTATCTTTGCTCTTCTGTATAAGAAGTTCCGCGTCGTTCATGATCTTGTGGAGGCGTCCTTGCGTGTGGTATAAATATGTGATTTCTGATTCAAGCCCACCGAGCGGAATTTCGAGTGCGCGGCGTACAAACCCTCGAGAAAGAACGAACGCCTTTTCGTTGTATAACCGGCTGGAGGAAAAAGAGCATATTAACGATACTGATCGATGATGGAAACTGTCGCAGTAATTTTCCCACCTGTTTACAGTTCCTTCCTCAGTTCCTCTTAATTTGTCGTAGGCAGGTTCACAAAACCAACTATACACAAGGACGGATCGAATTCAACCGCGAAAAGCACGAAGATAGCAGACTCACGGCTCCTTGACCAGGACGAGTCCTTGTATGGATACAAATGCTTGGAGCAGAGATGATCGCGTGGCACTCCAGACTTCGTGCTTGTCGCCCGTCCATGTTCCAAGGATGGAGAGGCAGACTTTACCCTCCTCGTAGAGATTACTGGACGGAAACACTATTAGCTTCCATGATATACCCGGTAAAGATAACACGCAGGACTCACGGATTCACTGGTGCGGTAGACTTGAGTTCAGAAAGATTTTAAAAGGAAAACAATATTTTGGAGAAATACCTCGTCCATTTCCGTTTGTCCAGCTCAGGAAATGAGCGATCGGGGGACTATGGGGAAAGTTGGAGTCGAGCATCCAGTCGATTACAAAAGGCGCATCCTGATAAGGTGTGTTTTCAGGACCAATTATTAAGCACCGGAGGAGGTCCGTGCGATCTTCATATGCGCGAACGAGAATAGAATCTAAATTTGAAAAGGAGTAAGATCCACAGATAAAAGGGAATGTTTGATGGCTACACGGACCAGGTAAACCGCTCGTCAAAGCTCGGTATTCTTTGTTTAGTCGCGCCAAGAACGATTTGGAAGGTAGAGCCGGGGAGGAGGAAAAGAAAGCATGATCGGGTGGGGCAGAAGACAGTATTTCAAATCGTTTCCATTGAATGCCTTCGCCGGGGTCATCCTGCTGACCTTCGACGACCTCAACAACAGCATCTAATGGATGGAAAAGGGCATTGCCCGATGGGCCTGAGCCCATGCTCTCTGTTTGTGTTGCTTCCGAGGGCGGAAGAATGTTGTCCACTTCCATGAGGTCTCCAACTTCATCGATTTCGATAATTTCCTCGGTTTCGATCCCTTGCATTGAAACGTCTTCCCATTCATCGTTTTCCTGGATTTCTGGTCGCCAGATCCCATCTTCGTCCATTGCCCAGGTCTCTTCATCCTCACCATGTGAATGACCATCGTCAGAGGCATCGAAAGCGTCTTCCTCCAGTTGCTCGATACCATCATAAAGCCTGGTCAGGCGTTCTAATGGATAAGTCATGACTGTCCAATCGGGATGGGTCACTTCGACGGTTCCGTCTAAATTCAGCTGCCCAAACAGGACGTAAGAGATGAGACACGGAAAAAAAGAAGACCACAAGATGCACAAACCCCTGTGACTTCGCCGCACCAGGAAATCTTTCCATCTCCTTTCGCTGGGCGTTGTATCATCTTTTCTTGAGGAAAGTCGGCACTTCGTTTAGCTGCGATCGCTGAGCCGAGTTCTTGTAACTCCTTCCTCCAGCCAGAGTATTCGCCGTCTGTGAAAGGGTTTTCGCGCACCCATGGCTCAATCTCTCCAATTCGCGGGACCCTAGGGTTCCGCATTCCATTCGAGGATCCTAACGCATGGATTAATACAAAATCCCCCCGACGTACCCCAAATCCATCCGGAGATGCTGTTGGGTTAGTTGGGTCATGATCTGAGTGTCCATGTGCGTCAAGTTCTAACAACGAAGCCAATTCGATTGCGCCTGTATCTGGAAATAATATCAAGGCGGTCCGTTGCACCGCATCCACAGACTGCACAATGGCGGGTCTTGTATCTCCATCGTTCTTCCACATAACATGGTCTCCTGGCCTTGGGCAAAAAATTAGGAGTTTGGTGGCATCCGCTGGCTGTGACTCACCAACAATCATATTCATCTGGGTTTAGGTAGGGAATAACTTCGGTTGATCTGATTGTTTCCTTCGATCCATCTTGCCAAAGGACGTCCAATTCGGTTGACGTCTGGTTGACACGGAACGTCTGCACGTTGAGTACACCCGTTGCATCTCCTGCTTGGCCATGTGTGGTCATGGGCAAGCCTTTCGCATCCTTCAGGAAAATACGATCGCCAACCCGCAATTCCATATCAGATAGACCTCTAACTAAGGTGAGTTTCCCTAGATCTTGTCCAAACCAAAATCGTTTGGGTCTTAATTTATTCTCTGCGACAGCAACATCGAGCTATGGTCAGGCAATACAAGTCAGATGAGAGTAGAGGTTGTGAACGGTGGAGTTCCCTACCGATTGATTCACGGCGAGCCACGCAATTGCATAAACAGTGTGTTTTACAGCTACGACGACATCCTTGTTCTCGTTGTTTCTTTGCGGGGACTCAAAGAGACTTTGTGTGCCAGATGCCGGTGGAGGAAGAACGTCCTGTAACCAAGTAATACATATTAGCAAGGTGAATCGAAAGGGAACAAATCCAAACGAACAACACCAGTCTCTCCGACAGTCAATCTCGATCCAAGCTCCGGAAGCCGAACAAGTTGTCCCGCCTGTCCTGCCAAAACCTCGACGATAGACTCATCAAACACCTCGGATAGAGTTTGCACGAGCAACTTCAAAGATATCAGGAGCAACTTTACACACCTCGATAATCTAAAAGCGCGTCAGAATGATAAGAACCCTACTGAGCTGAGGATGCGAGCAAATACCTGTCCTATCCAATCATCATAAACAAGGTAGTCTCCAATTTCAGCATCTGCGCGATCGTCCACGTCCTTCAGAGTGCGCCATCCGTCCACTTTCTCCGCACTAACGGCGTGCGCGATTCGACCCTTAACCTTAATGTTGGTGACTACGCCAGCCCGTACATCATCAAAAGAGCGTTTGCAATAATCACCTGGCTGAAGGGTGCGGTCCAGAAGCTGCAGCTCGGACTCCGGAAGGATCTGCCGCTCCCCTTTGTGGGATATGAAGGTTACGCCAGCTTCGCCGTACGCAAGGGGTCGCATCAATGGATCCACGCCATAAATCGCGGGCGGTACGTCTTCGGCATCGTGCCAACATCTCTGCGAGGGTGTCTGGGTGAGAAAACTCCTTGTCCTAAAGCGCAGTTCCTTTACCAAAACAATTCCACGGTAATCCGGCGACGAGACCTTCTGTACAATATCCTGGTGAAACAACTGCACGCCACCTTGTAAGATGAACAAATTGCATGATGCCTTGCTCAACTAACCTTGGTTCCCTTGCCCTTGGACACATCATTTGGCATGTCGAGAGCCTTCTGTGAATCAAATACACGTAACGAGAAAGAAGTAGGCAAGGGTTTGTTAGACAAGAACAGTGAGAGTGGACGCTTGAGCGTCTAATACTTACTTACAGCTGGTTATTATCGTCACGTGAAGCATTACATTTTTCCAGATTCCACCCTTGAGTCTTGCGGTGCCTTCGTCGAACGTTGACCATGCTTAAGCTTCCCACCGAAATATATATCAACATATTTCAAAGCCTTGATTTCGAGTGCCTGTTAATATGCCAGCAGGTATGCTTCGCCTCAAACACCATCGAGAATTCTTTCCACATTTACCGTTCAGAATAGGTCTGTCATAGTTTTAGAGAGATGATCCTTGGTTCTGCAGCCTTGCAATATGTTATTCAATTGGCAGAGAACGGTCAAAGAGAAGGGCCCTGTTGTTCTACTTGGACATCGGCGGATCGTTTGGCGAGACTCGCAAGCCACCAAAGCTCTTGGAATAAGCTTGCGTGGAATCGAGAGATAATAGTTCCGATGACGGACGGTACCTCCTGGGAGCTTTACGGTGGTGTCCTGGCGCAAACAACGTCCGATGGGAAAATATCTTTTCACCAACTACCCTCAGATTTGAGATGCATAGAAGAAGAAGAGTGGTCAGTGGATGTCGATATGGGCTTCGAAATCCGCGACTTCAGTATGAATCCATCTGTGGGACTTCTTGTATTGGTCGAAGAATCCGGCTGGTGAGAGTCATTTGAACACGATCGTAATCTAACCTCAGAGAAAACAAGGTTACTTCCAGGTTCAGTGCACGAGCAACGTTTTCACCTGCGATCCATGAAAACAGGAGAACCACATCCGCTTGCTGCTTGCCCGATGCTCGCCCTTCAGCAAAAAATTGAGCATGAAAACAATTCCTACGATTTACAAATCTCAGGGGATCTATTAACCGTTCTTTGCACTCCATTTTCAGCGGAGATATTTGAGCTGGCAATATGGCATTGGAAATCGGGGTCATTACTCCTTGTGAGTCACCAAACGCTATCCCTACACCTCACGCCTGCTAAACATGATGATCTAGAATATTGCAAGCGAGGACATCATGTCTTTTACGCTTTTGTCAGATAGATGGGTCATCCTGTGTATCAGTGTCCCATGTATCAACGTCGCATATGAATGCGGGACTCCCAGTCTTCTTGCAGTGGATTTCAGAGAAGAAACGAATGATCGGAAAGATTTGGGAGATATAGAACATTGTCGCGTCTTCAGGTATCCAGAGTTCGCAGATGTGTATAACATCTGCATGGAAATCCGTGCTGATCCTGGGACCTCATGTGCCAAAAATTCCGGAGTTCCGTTTGCGTTGGATACGCAAACCTTCATCATCGTCGTGACCCTATGCGTGATAGGAATGGACTCTGTCATCAAGAACTTCGTCCACTTCATACCATCAGAATTCCTCTTGTCTGTGGTAGAATCCAGTGGTGGACGATCAGCCGCTCCGTTGGATTGGTCTAGCTGGGGCCCTCTCAACACGCGATTACTGGCAACTGCCGAAAGCCCTTCGGATGTTTGGGTTTGCTATGTCTACGGGAATAAATTTGTGATTTCCGAAGAGGTCGGACAGTATGGTTATTCAGGGCGCTTATTCGACTTCAGCAAACGGAAACTTTGGAATGTTGACAAGGACGATGGACCCGGAGCGCCCGCATCCATCAACACACAGACCTTGATCCAGGCCGATGAAAATCTCTTGGTAGATGACGTGGATAGCCACCTCCCTTACTGGTCTCGTCCTTTCTCTTTGGAAAATGGACACAGTCATTGCGCTGTGCTATGCAGTGAAGATAACATTATCCTGGTTGACGTGAGTATTATGTTTGTATATATCGAGAATGTTCCATGACTAACGGGATTTCCTGCAGCAGGAATGCAAAGAATATAGGGTATTAGTATTCTAACGGCGAGGGGTGAAGTCATGGGTGAACATGTTCTACAATAGACATATGAAATCGCGCATTCTTGAACCAATGGCCAATACTTCGCTGTTGTAACGATCGATGAGGTGATATGTAATGGAGTTAGAAGGGTTTCATAAAAGAATGAGATCGGCTGCGCTGATTTGAAGCTTTATGAGCTGATGCAGTCCAGGCGTGGAAATAGCACACGTTGGCGTAGCCAATAAAGGAAGCAGATATAATATCAGCTGCACTGATGTCGGACATGATCGGCGTTCCGGGGGCCCATCTTATCAGATAAAAATTCGACTCATCCTGCAGTGCTTTTCCATAAAACCGGCTTGACTCCTTCACGTAGTCCTTCCCATCCCTTCTTCCCCATGATACCACACTCCCCTATCCGTCTCACCAGTGCTGCCCTCAGATCACAGCGCTCCCATACTTTCAAGGCTTTCTACGCGGTATGTCTCCCCCTGCTTTTTGAATTCCCCGTCCAACCCTCCTTAGACGCTGCGCGGTGGCCGGTCGCCTCCACCAGAGCCATCCGATGATGCACCCCCACCGGATAATGTGAGAATAATCATAATTTCTATCTCTTCTTGATCCTCACCATTCTTACAGGATTTCTTCATGTCGATTTTGCGTTCAAATCCATCTCTCAGAGACGCAAAGTCGTATCTCGCTTCCTTTGGCCTTCGTCCCCAGTCATATTCATCTTCGTCGTCTGAGCCTAAAATGGCCGAGCCACCCCCATTAGCAGACTCCTCTACGAGTAAACAAATACCGGAAGCGCAGGAGCTTCCGAAACCTAGCCCGGTCATTGCATCCATCCTCAATCCCGTCTACCGACGTACAGCTCTTGTAAAAATTCAAGGCCCTTTCACAGACAACCAACTTGATAGCATCTCCAGAGGCTTGGTTTATTTAGAAAAGCTTGGTCTGGTCAGTGTCATCGTTGTCGAGCACGATGACCGACCTCGAGGTGAACAAGACGAACGTCCCGCGATCGTCGACGAGGTAATGCGGGTCGTCACCAACCTCGAAAAGCAAGGCTCCAGGGCCCGACCAATCGTTGGTGCTGTCGTTCGCCTTGGTCCCAAGCCCGAAGATGACATTGTTCACTCCGACCCAGATTTCGATCCTCCCGAAACCCATGCTTTGCCTTCCGACCTCGTCGCTATACGTTCCGCCCTCAGCGCCGGGGAAATACCCGTGATTGCACCATTTGCGCTGGACTCCTTCTGTCGATCAGTCCGAGTGGATGCAAACGAGGTCATTGCAGGCCTCGCACGCGGGATGGTCGAAGTATCCTCCGTCGGCCCCAGGTCCACGGGGCAGGAAGGTTCCCTTGAATTCTCGAGCGAGCTGGACCTTACGCCCTTACGGTTGATGATCATCGACCGGACCGGCGGTGTACCCTCCTATGCCCGCTCAGGATACCCCCACCTTCTCATTAACCTCACGTCCGAGTATCAACATATTCATGATACATTCGATGAACGCTGGCGGGAATCAAATCCTTCGGCGTTGACCAATCTCGCACTCGCGCGCAAATGCCTTATGTATATGCCACCGACGTCTTCTGCAATCATGGTTTCTCACAAATCACCAAGTTCTCTCATCGGGAACCTCATCACCAACAAACCCGCTGTCAGCTCCAGCCTTCCTCACGCTCTCTTGCAAGGAAACAGAAAACTTACACCCCATACACCGACTCTTCTCAGGCGTGGTCTTCCCATCCAAGTTTTGCGCTCCGTATCCGAAATTGACAAAGACAAAATGAATACATTGCTGGAGCAATCCTTCAACCGAAAATTAGACCAAGTGTCTTTTTATAACCGTCTCGACAACGTCCTGGATTTCGTCATCATCGCAGGAGATTATGCAGGAGCCGCAATCGTGACGAAAGAAAAATCTACAAGTGGGTCACAAACGATTTCATACTTGGACAAGTTTGCGGTCCTTCCCAGCAATCAGGGTGATGGAACTGTGGACTTTTTGTGGGTTGCACTGCATGACGAGTCATATGGACTCGGGCATCCATTCTCTGCTAACCCAAATGGCGGAAAGGGGGGCAAAGGAGATGGTCGTGACCTTGTCTGGCGGAGTCGAGCCGACAACCCCGTGAATAAATGGTACTTCGAACGTAGCAGCGGTCATGTGCGTCTAGGTGCCTGGGTGCTGTTCTGGTGCGATGCGGAGAGGCGGCTCAAAATCGAAGAAGGTCGTCGTGGAAGCGCAGGGTTATCTTACATCGAAAACTGGGAAAAAGGAAGGCTTTCCGATTGGGGTGAAGTCGTTCTCAAGATTCCGTCCAGCTGGAAATGAATACTATGTATATCACGTTTCAAACTCACATTTAGATCACATTTGCATCACTTAGAACTTTTGTTGTAAAAAATACCCTATCAGGTGAATAAGGATTGGAAAGCAAAATGCACTGGTGTATGAAAGATCTAGGCATCTAGTCGACGTCAATGTCGCAAGCCTCCGCAGCGACGTCAAGAAAGGGTATAACTTGACCACAACTAGACGTTCATTGCGACTTGTAGGTCCTTGGGGTAAAATATGGGCCTCCTTCCTCGCTCCATGTCGTTTTAGAATAATTTATCCAATAATTTTCTTGACGCTTCAACTCCGAGCTGCATGATAAACACGACTGAGATGCTTTTCCCAAATAGTTATGTAAAACTTACGAAAGTTGCAGCATTAGCCGGGAACGCCTACGATTGGCAATGAAACGTCAGAATTTTAACGGATGTCGACATAAACTGCACGTACTCGTGCCATAGCAGGGCCGAAACCCTTCCAGAGTGCTTGGACACCATCCCGAGCAATTGTTTTACGAGCGCAATCAAGTAAGCCTGAGTACGTTCCCGTTGGCGCAGATTGGATCCTTGATTTGAGGACCTGTTCAAGCCTTGAACAACTGGGCTCGAGAGATGGATGAATGGCATGGTACGCACGTCAGGGGGAATGGCCAAGGCCCACATGGCTACACCAGCTGTTCCTCCAGCGAGGATGATGGCACCTAAATTGAGCTCTGACGGCGAGGATCCAGCCGGTGTCAGCACCCTCTTTGTTACTTCATAGGCTGCGAAGTAGCTGTTATTTTTGACGAGTTAGTTTGATTTTCCGGTGCAAAACCTCCGATGACGTACGCAGCACTTCCTGGGCCATCACGAGCCAGCGTCGCGCCTGTACCGCGGAAAATACTTCGAACACCACCCTCTTTGTACAGATGTTTCAAGACATCCGTAACACCCTTGTATTTCCGCTCTGCGCCCCCTTGGCCTTGGACCTGCGAAACAAGCTGTCAGCTGTGGAACTTTCCTTTAAAACCATGAGAACGGTGGACCTGCAGGAGGACTTTTGCACGTTCGACAGGTGCGGTGATTAGCGTGGTGGGAACAGCCGACAGGAACCCAGCCGTGGCCAGCTCCACGGTGGATAAAGATTGTGATGATCGGTTTGGCGTCAAGGCATAAATCAATTGCTTTGACGCATCATAAGCCTTGAATACAGATTATTGGTTATTCCCCAGGTTCACAAGCAGTTTTTCTTACCCAGAAAGAGACTGCGAAGATTGGCGTAACTCCAAGCAGCGGAGGCACCATTCCCCGATAAAGACTATGTCAAGGACGCATTCATTTCGTGCATAATCAATCAAGTCACCAAATTAGCGCACCCGGTAAGACCATCTTGTGCGACGGTCTTCTTTACGACATCTATGGCACCTTTATATGCTCCTGGGGCCGCAGTTTGCAATCTTGTTTTCGTGAGATCAAAAGGATGACCTAGCAGAGTATTCAGCGTTCTCCTTAGACCAAAAGTTGGGCAATATCTCACCAACCAAGACTGCAGCAACACCACCAAACCCTCCGGAAATGAAGGATTTGGCGGACTCTGTCGCGGAAACGCGACTCTCCTCTGCGGCCGGTGCTTCACTGCTCTACAACCAGATGATTAATACGAATATCTTTGATGAAGGAATTAGCGACGGACCATTATAATGGTTGGGTGGGCAGTAGCGCCGGTGTATCGCTGGGATGGAGGTGTTGGCTTAAGATATCGTGTTTTCCCGCCACACGACTGGTCTTTGGTTTGTCGAAGAAAAATCCCGGACCGGATGCCAACTCTCATTTTCACGTGCGGATGGTGCCATGCCTGATCTACTTATTCCACAGATTATATACTTGTTATGTACAGAAAGCAACTAACTGGTCATATACCGGCCATATATTTACATATTCCATGCAGGCCCCTCTATGCTAACAGGCTATCTTCTATGAGTCATCGTCATCTCGACCAAAACCCCCAATGGGCTCGTATGTAGCCTCTGTCGTGTCTCTTGTCCAAAGTAATCTTACCCCATAAAAGAAACCGCAAATTACAATCACCCCCTGGCCACCGACAACAGAGGGTGGCCCATACTGGAACCACCATGTAGGTTCATATGGATCCAGCAGTCGATCTATTTGAATTACACCTCCCGTCCCGGGGCCCGTCGTTGACCTTCCCCATGAAAGCACATGGGCAGAATCTGCCTGCCCGTTTGTACCCCGAGCGCCTTTGATTCCTACAACATATTCTTTGCTATCCAATCTTTTCTGAAAAACGATATCCCCATATGCTGAAGAGGAGGAGCGAATCGTAGAGTACGTGGCATCGTCAAGGACAAGGGGTCGGTTGTTATAGAATGAATTCGGATCTTCTTTCAACAGAGGATTGGGCGAAGGTGGGGTTAGGATGAGATGTTGAGCAACAAGTTTCTGGAGCCCTTGGATGTCGAGGTAAAGCTCCGTCAAGTTGTAATTCTTGAAAGCCTCGTCTGGAGGGCAAAGAAGTGTCCAGCCTGGATTTTCGTATTTATCGTCTGACCAGGGGGATCCCTCGGGGGGTGCAGTGCCATTAAGTACCCATTCGAAGCCAGCCTTGTTGACCAACGTAGCCATAATGCTCCCTTTGGCCGCTTTGACCAACTTGCCAACAGTGAGTTTCACCGATCGAGGGATCATAATGTCTGATAATTCGTGGATGACCCCAGTTTGTGTCAACAAATCTCGGGTTCGTAGTTCTGCTTTAAGATCAGGCCATCCGCCACTGGAACTAACAAAGGAGGTGCCGTTAGATAGACGATCGATTTTTATGTCTGTGCCTTCCAGAGTAGCAAAGCTATGCTGAGAGCCGTTCAAGAGGGAGTGAGCATATTCCACGGAGTTCAAAGCATGGTGGAGGATGACATTTTCTAGATCGTCCTTAGAAGAAGGGGCAAGAAGATGAGCGCTGACTAACAAGCCTAGGCGCTTGAATGCTTGATTTCGTGGCATCAGAAGTGAAGTGCTTGGTGACGTCCTCAGTAACTCAGCTTTGCCGGTAGAGAATATGGCCGCCAAGAATGATGAAAGGTCTAACGACGGCAAAGCTGCTTGTAATGCGTCCGGTGGTGGAACGAGTGGCCGAGAAATGAAGTAAATGAAAATATTTCCGACCTTTACTGCACGATTCGTCAGTTATGATTATGAAACGAATACTATATCAGTCAAAGGCATACCGGATTCCCCAATGACACCCGCTCCCCCAAATCTGATCGTTCGGTCGCTTGATTTCTTCTTGTCTTCTGAATGGACTTCGATTGGAAGAACCTGGCGACCGCCACTTAGGCCGGGCTCCTCCAATGCTGTCTGCAGGAGGCTGCCGTCCTTCAATTTGTTTGGGGCCCAGATTCCCGGGATAAAATGGTATTGGAGCAATTTCCTGAGATCCTCGGTGCCCGGTTTCGGAAATTCGGGGTCGTCAAATACAGCGATGATATCGTCCCTTGGGGCAAGGATGGTATACTTGGAGTCGGTGTTGTTGATTAGATCAGTGAGGTCAACCGAATGCAGAAGGGAAACGAATCTCGTGCAGTTGAGGGCAAGGAGATACTTTTCAGGCGTTAATTGAAGGGCGTCAGGAGGAAGGAGGAGCGAAGAGACAAGATGCAAAACTCCATTTGAGGCGTAAATGTCGGGTTGAACCAAAGTGGCGTCTTTGACCATGGTTCCGTTGGGAGTGACGACAATGTCTAGCTGGCTGCCCTCTAATGTCGTCACTGGCGGAGAGTGTCAGAAACAGAAATATCCACGATCATTGACAACGGCCCTTACAGTTCAGAGCCGGACCAAACGAATCTGACCAGGTTACATGATCTTCCACAACAGCGTGCATGTCCAAGATGCGAGTTAGATCGTCTGTTGCGAATTCGCTTTCCAGGTATAGTCGCTCAATGGGATCGAGCTGATTCCAAGCATCGTTGACAGGGAGGAAGAGTGTAAGTTCAGATGTCGAGTTCAATCGACTGATGATGTCAGCGCTCATGATTTTCTGAAAGTATGAAATAGAGGAATATTTCGAGATAACGGTCGCTGAAATGAAGGGTTTTAACAATCCACAGCATTTAGAAGTGGACGAGGGTTTACCAAGATCTGGTGGTGGTTCCAGGACATCTTCTATACCAAACAGCATGCCATTACCAGCATCTTGCACTCCTTTCGTAATTTTTGCGCCACTCTTCCCAAATGCATCTACACCCACATTTGCACCTTGGCCATGCGCAGCTACCCGAAGTCTTTGTGGCGCTCCACCAAGGGTACCGCCTGGAATAGGCATCCATGGAGGATATGGAGGAGGGTCACGGGGGGGAGGATCGAGTGTCTTTCGTGGATACAAGAGGGTCTTATATTCAAGAACACTGCTGTCCGTCGGCAGTGTAAAAAGCGTCTCGTTCAATAAGTGGTAGAGAAGTTGCTGCCTGAGCTCCTCCTGGACATTATCAGGGATGAAGCCTGTTGTATCGTCTAGAACGTCCTGCCACAAAGAATTCTTGGAGGCATGTTTCTTAATTGCATCGTTCGTAGGTGCGAAGAAGGTGCTGCCGTTGATTCTGTTGAGGGTAGGGATGAGACGAGTTCTTTGGAGTAAGCGCAACAAAGAGGTGTAATCTGGATCTGCGTTCAGGGCATCGACGAGAGTCATAGATGTCGAAAGCCATGGGGTCTGAAACGACGCGGAGACGGGAAGGACGACGGCCAGGAGGGCCAGGGGGAGACAGGTGACGAGGTGCATGGTTGAGTGAAAGGCGCGGGGAACCTGCGGGGAACTGCGCGAGGCTAAATGACATGATGTCACGTGACGCTCTGTCTTGACACTCGGCGTTCCCAAATAATCCGTACTCATTTATGCTGCAGCTCCAGCAGACTCTTACCGGGTACCCTGCAGCTGGCGTCCAGTATCTCTTACTTGCTAATGAATCTCTTCTGGTCAGTTTGTTTTTCATCTCAACTCCCCATCCTCACGTTTCCAGCTCTATTCTTCCGCCGACGCGGTCATCATCCTTAATGCGCGCACACTCGCCCTCGTACGCGTGCTTGCCTTCTGGGAAGCATTTCCAGGAACCATACACAGCAAGGAAAGGATATCATGCCTCTCAGTGGATTCGGGAATGAAGCTCGTGGGTTGGCTTCGGCGTATGCGCTCAGTTCCGTTATCAATCATTCCCATAGATTGTCGCCGCCACGAAATCAAGGCTCGCCGCGTGGTCGCTTTCGGATACTCAACACGATACCTGGCGCATACATTCTACCCTTGTACTTCCAGAGGATCATAACGTTACGGCTCTCGACATCAAAGCAGGTATGTCGAGTTCCATAACAAGAGACGCGCTTTAATACCCCCTTAGGCCTTCTTGCTGTTGGTTGCGGGAATGAAATTTCGGTCTATACCCTATTATTGGAGAATGACCTCCCTACTTGGTCAAAGAAGTGGGCGGCAATGTATGTGTTCGACAGCCTTTCTGGAGTACAGACTCCTCACCCCATCACAGCACCTCAACGCCGATCTTGTTAAACTTCGCACCATCCCTCATGTATATTGCGACGGTTTCAAAGGTATATTCTTAATGTTAATTTTGTTTATCCTCTCTATCAGCTGCCTCTTCAGAACGACAATGCAGTCAGGCTTTACTCGACGACATCTGGTCGGCAAACTCAACTAATTCCTCATCCCCGACCTGTCCTTAAACTATCTTGGAGGCGGTCTCAGGCTTCGAGCAGGTGACCAATTAGTGTTTCGCTGTGTAATAAGAGGAAGCTGACCTCTAACGTTAGGGACGACCTCATCCTCTATTCTATAACTTCAGATGCCACCTTGCGCATTTTCTTTCCTGTATTAGATGCCCCAGACTATTTGCAACTCCATGCTTCATTGGACCTCTATGCGTCCTTGCCATTTTCTGTCGTGGATCAGATAGATTCAACAATTTCATCAGCATTCTGGCTTGATCGCAAAACCGTGGAACAGGTCCTTACCAACATACTCAGCGACCCAACCCAAGTGGATGAAGCCCGTAATAAGCGAATCAAAGAAATAAAAGATGATGGTTGGGACTTGTTTTTGAGGGTATTAGGAGATGGTTCGATTGTTATCACTGCGGTTGCTGTATGTTGCCTCGTTTACCTTTCCAAATGGTACTGTTCACCTAAATTCATTCTTAGAATATTGACAGTCGGCCACCAACTTTCTTACAGCATTTTACTTTGCAACAATCTCAGCCCTCGATTTTCACTAATCCTCCGTCATATCTCTACGTACTCCCTAATCCCAACCCAGCCATGCTAACGCTTCTTACATGCCCGCCCCTCATGTCGATGGATCTGGCGGCATCAGCCTTCTTCGATGCTCAATCCCACGGCCTACGGATAAATTCGTTATGCCTAGAACCCATTCCTGAAGAAGAAGCCGAATTGATTCGATTTATTCGGACACCAGAGGGCAAGGGGGTTGGTGCTCTTCGTGTTGGAGGCGGTGGCGAAATTTGGCAAATCAAAGAGCGTGGAACAAAACTCATTCGGTCTGGCTCTTGGGATCAAGCAGATTTTGTTGTTGTCCTAGCCAATGGTCAGTCCCTACATGCCATTTTGTGTTCGAGTTCTTGATTTTTTTTCCAGGTTATGCATTTGCAACATACTCAAAATCAAATGGACTTGTAAAGCTTCATTCATCCCCTCTTCAAACTGTCCTTGTTCCCAACATTGAATCACTTTTTACAATGCCGTCTTCCAGCCGCTATGAATTGATACTCGGCATTGCTACAGATTTTACCATCGTACAAATCCAAGCAACAGACGCACCCAGTCTGACCATCATAGGCCAACACAGGTTGCCATTGCCCTATACACCGCGCTTCATTCTTCCGGTAGATCCAATGGCTTGGGGAAGCCCGCGCAATTGGGCGGAACGTGATGTTCTCTTGAGTATATCCGAAGGCGGAGAAATCACGTTCTGGGTTCCAGAAGCAAATGCGGGTAAGGGTTGGAGATGTACTCGCATTGTGCGGACAGGGCGCAGTGGGTTTCGCAAGGTTCGATGCAGCTCGGCAAAAAAGACGGCTTTGAGTAGGTTCTACTAAGCCCTCTCATACCAATCCAACGATAATAATCGTATGCGTAGTTGTTGAAAGTTCTCAAGGAGATGAATTGACGATCTGGGACTCCTTGGAATCAGAATTTTCTTCTGGACTGGAATATTGTGGGGAGTACAGGTAATGGAATATGTTCGATTTCAGTTGGATCGCTGACGCAAAGCACAAAAAGCGAGCTCATTCTTGACCTTGATTGGAGTTCCACGCCGGATATGCAATCCATCCTAGCAGTCGGATACGCGCATCGCGTTGATATTCTATGCCAGCAACGAATGACCTACTTTGCTGACAGCCCGGGTTGGGGCCTATGCAGAACCATAGATATCTCGAGGTGCGTCTGCTTTCACGCCATTCTAACAATACTAACGTCACTTTTCTGCCAGCTTTACTCCTTTCCCCATCAGTGATTCGATATGGCTTGCACACGGGTCGTTTTTGGTGGCGGCTGGACAGCAGATGTATTTGTTCAGTGATCCCCCTTCAGATCAAAGGGACACCGAGAGCTTGTTAGAGTATGTCGCAAGGCAAAATGGCCCTCTCGATGACTATCATCCCCAGATGCTTCTCCAATGCCTCATCTGGGGTCAGTTCATTGCATTTTATTCTGATCTGACTCATAAAACTCTTCTTTAGACAAGATTGAACTTGTGAAAGAAATCATCGTGGACATGGCACGCGCGTTCCTGAACAAGGATGATAAACCGAATGTGAAAAACCTACACCCCCTTCCTGTTGAAAGATTTTTTCAAACGGACCAAACAAACCAAGGAGTAAGCGTGTATTACTTTTCCAGACAGTTTCCTATATTTTGAGTCCACCATTTTTCTTAGGGCGTCAATAAACGGCAATACAAATTGCTGTTCAACGGAACAATGACTCCATCCGAAGGGTATGTTCGTGCGACCTAGTCATCTAACGTACCTGATACCCTAGGACAGAGACAACGAGATCATTTTCTCAAGGCCCTTGGTAACAAGGTTGATAGAATGCTTAGAATTGCATCAACTCCCCGATCTCTCTCCGAATGAACAAGCCCACCTGATTATGTTGATACAGGCTACACTAGATGTCAGTCATCCATTTTACAAACCTCTTTCAGCCCATATCAATCAAGAAATTATCGAAATAGATCGATGAACAGCGCCGGGCCCTTGATTCTAATGGACTTCGATATCTAACCTCCATGAAGTCTTTCTATATTCTCAACAGCCGTGCGGTGCCTACCAACACGGCCAATGGAGCTCTCCCAAAACAATCGGCCCGGAGAGAACGGCTTCGCTATCGTGATATGATTTGGGCGTTCCATAGCGAGAGTCAAGAGCTCTTATTGGAAGCGTCAACCGCTGCATGTAGCGGCAAGATGACATGGTCGGATGCGAGAGCTTTAGGCGTAGCGATTTGGCTCAATTCGGGAGATTCTTTGGTTAGTGATTCCTCAACAACCTCAACCTTGCTTATTTATTATTTCACTTAGCGAGCCCAATTCGAGGTTATCGCCCGGAATGAATACATGGCTGGCGATGTGCGCGATCCTACTGCCTGTTCGTTGTTTTACTTCGCTCTAGGAAAAGTGAAGCTCGTTCAAGGCCTTTGGAGACAAGCGGCATGGCACAGAGAGCAAACAGTGATGTTGAAGTTCCTCGGCAACGACTTCACCGCACCGCGGTGGCGAACTGCAGCACTTAAGAATGCTTTTGCACTTCTTAGTAAGCAGAGATTTGGTAGGTATCCCGACAGGCGCTTTTTTATGGTGTGGTACTGACCACCGTTTCTCATAGAGTATGCCGCTGCATTTTTCTTGCTGGGAGGATCTTTGAAAGATGCGGTCAATGTCTGTACTAAACAACTTGGAGACTTTCAGCTTGCAGTCGCCCTGGCTCGGATTGTAGAACAGAGTAACGAAGGTCAAGTGCTGCAAGGCATTCTTAAAGGCACTGTCCTTCCAATCGCATTCGAGCTCGGAAATCGGTGGCTAGGGAGTTGGGCATTTTGGCTGCTGCACAGACGAGATTTGGCTGTGCGGATCCTCCTGGTACAGATCTTTCTTCTCATTATCTGTAACATTTCGCTAAAACCTCTATTATAGACCCCGCTGCAGGATATTTCTGCTGCCTTTGATTTGACAATAACAGAAATAGGAGAACCTCATTATGATGACCCTGGATTGGCATTACTCTTTTCCCAGTTACGATCGAAGACACTTCAAGCTGCGAAGGGAACCAGTGAAATCTCTGGGCGTGCCGAATTCAATTTTGTTTCGCAAATGGCGCGAATATTCTGTAGGATGGGTTAGTGGCGCAATCTGACGAATTTTTTGGTAATTGATATGTTTTTTGATAGGATGTCATGTTTTGGCCCTGGATCTCGTGCGTTCGTGGTCTTTTCCTCGCCCCTCCACGGCTATTCGCGAGTCCAGAATGTCATCGATATCGGATAATCTGGTGTCGCCTATACCTTCTCGCCCCTTGTTTCCTCTTGAACCCGGTCCACGCAGGCGATCTAGCATAATGATTGACATTGACATAACATCACTTCCTCCCACTCGCAAGGGATCACCCAACAGGCCAGCCGATGAAAATGGTTATATTGAAACAATTCCAGAAGAAAGTGACTTCCTTGCTCGACAGGCTGGCCTCGGAAATTTGATGAAATCTGCGAAACATGATGTTAACGTGCCAGAATTCGACATGAATGCATTCTTTTGAATCCGTGGATAGTGCGACTGAGAATTGTTTGAATACGTGGTTATCCTACAGGTGGTAAAATATATCCTTTCTGTTATGCTTATCCTTGTACTTCGACCTCTCGCTTCTTCAGCACTAAGTCCTTACCCGTAACACGCTTCCACACATCCTGCACATCCTCGACAACTGTTTCGAAATGGGATGTGGCATCATAGGATCGGGTGATAAAGATGTTGTCTGCTTCGCCCGAGCTGGTAGGTGTGTACAGAGGCGTGATATCGACAAACCTATGGTTAGGTGACGTTAGAGGACGGATTGGTTTCTCAGAATACAACGCACTTGTCATAGATAGGTCCAAGGAGACTGAGGCCCGGGGCAATCTCCAGCTCAGGTGTAGATGTCTCAACGATAGTGCTGACGATGGCGACATAGATGTCTTTGGCGCAAACATTGTGCGTATGAGAGACCATCGCAATGTAAATATCTGTTCCTGTGGGTCAAACAAGAATATTAGGTTCGGTGATTGTTCTCACCATTCCTCCGGTTAACTTGATTTTGAGGGATGATAATTTGGCAACTATCGGAATCCTCTGTACCCGGGATTGGGTGATTCAGGAAGCAAATGGCGCGTACGACCTTTCCTTCCTCTAGTACCCTAACCTTTCCGCCTTCCTGGCCAGCACCGAAGTAACTGGGGTCACCGATGACTTGCTTTGCTTTGACAGTCTCCCCGGCACTGGTAACTCCAACAAACTTCCCATCGTCGTCGGTTACAATAGCCTCGATCGGTTTGTCCAACATGTAGGTTCCGCCGTAGATGGCACTCAACCGAGCAAACGATTGAGGAAGTTCACCGAGACCATAAAGGGGGTAAATGTATGGTGATTTGCCATATCGAGCCATTGACGACGTATAAAGGATGATGCGATCGTAAGTCGGGCGGGCAGGTTTCGTGATATAGCTATAAGGTAATAAATTAGCACGGTTGCATTACATCGGATCGCTGGGGCTTACTCGTCGTCCAGGTAAAGTGCCATGGCGTGTCCGATAAAGTCTTGAGTGCCAGGTTCAAGCCCGAATTTCTCGTACACAGTTTTCATGCTGTCCCTATCCAAGTTGATCCCTAGATCCCATTCAGCAATAGAATGGTCCTAAGGCGTCCGGTTCACAGACCTTGGTGTGTAGAAGGATCTTCGTCCCTCCAACTTTGTAAGAACTCAAAGAATTTCTTCGCGCGCCTCTTTTCGAATAGACCCATCAAAGGACTTCGCACAGCTTCCATCTCAGTGCTGGGAACTTTGGAGATCTTACCATCTCGATAGACAAAGCTGCCAGCAATCTGTTTGAACTCGAGGTACCGAGTGACATCCGTGTGGACCAGAATCTTCGTTAATTCGCCAGAAGCAATAATAAACTTGGGGACGAGATCGACGGCATAGTCACGATCGCGACCAAGCTCGGTTGGGGGCGTTTGGTTTGGACGGAATTTACGATACAACTGTGGTACGATGTTAATATTTGGGAATATTCGTCGTCTACACTCGCACCTGGGTCAGATTTAAACTGGCACTATCGCCTCCGTAGTAATCATTTCTATCCATGTGGAGGACCTTCTTGCCCTCTACTGAGAGCAAACCTGATAGGATGCATTCGGTGAGACCTGTGCCCAGAACGACCACCTGAGGACGGCGAGTGAATAACACGACGAGTTTGAGTAGAAGATTTGACCTACATCGTATTCTTCATCCATGATAGATAGTTTCTAGTTCAAAGGGGATGGTAGAGAGGAGTAACTATCCGTGGGGACTTATCGATCCCCTAATATAAATGGCTGGATCATGAAGAGCACGTGAACGCGACCTTGATCAGTTAACCCCGTTCGTACCTAGGCCTGAACACCTTTCGTTGCGTTACTATGGCGGACCAACGTCAGAAGATAATAGCCTCTGTATTTTCTCGGCGCAACGCAGCTGGAAACTTGGAGGAAACCTACGTCTCTCATGTCAAGATTTGGGAGGACGCAGGGAGCGAAGGAGCCCGAAAACCAAGATATATTCTCCTGTCCCGTATGTCGCTTAAATATGTCAATGGATTCATACGCATGGGATGAACTATACATTAGAGGCTAGCAACGGATCAGGATTCATACACAAATCGAAGTTGAACACGAATGGTACATTCTCTGTTGGAAAAACATGGAAATTGGCAGAGTTGCGGGGTGTCCAGGTTGTCACTGTGAGTAATCCACCCCCATAGAATTGACAAACTCCTGACCTAGATAAGCCATTATCGTTCAATCTAACCCTTTCGAGGACATATAAGTGGCAAACGGAGAATCGCGATGACCAGGTCTACTTCTTAGAATCTCTAGTCCGGCTCTTTCGTATTACGACAAATGGTCACGCTTCCCTGCAGCTAGAAGGTATTCAAGATTTTGATAATTCAGCAGGTATGTAACATCCTATTTTCACCAATCTTCTGCGATGTTAACCTCGAATATCCTTAGCCAATAATAGACAATCAGGCCGTACGCCTTCACCGACAAACAGTTCTGCCCGTATCCCCCCTTCGCAAACTTCTCGTCTGCCTCGAGCGGACGCTGAAATATCTCAACGGAGTCGTTCGCCTAAACCTACCCTTCAGGCTCGCAATGTTGCACCAAACCCGCGTGAGGCATCGCCAGCGAATTCAACGAGAGAGCGCCGGCCTCCATCAATTGTAGTCCCACCACCTGCAGCACCTTTGCCCCCATATCAACCTAGAAGACCTCCCGTTGCATCTATTGAAAATCACGTTTCCACGGGAAGTCTGGATTTGGGTCCATCACAGTCAGTTTCTTAATTCCGTTCAAATCGTCAGGGACTGATACTTTCGCAGAATTAGAATTTCCCAAGGAGATCCACGCATCCCAATCCGCAACAACGCAATTCCTGCCCTGTCAATAAACCAATCGACCAGAACAGAAAATGCTTCTTCCATCTCTAACACAAATTTTGTGCGCAGGGATCAAAATGCGCGGATATCATACTTCGACCCATCTAATCAAGCAACGCTCGATCGCTTGATTCTTGGGGCGGATACGCAAGCTGAAATCGACGGCGAAGAAGAAAATGCACAAGCAACTCTGGGAAATGTGGAAGAAATGATCGAGGGATATGAATGGGCTAGCGACGACGTGGTTGGACGAAAGATGGCCAGGGGTGCTGTAGACATGATCGAGGCCAGGTTGTTAGACGAGTTAATGGCACTTGAAAAGGTTTGGCTTATGTTCCATGAACCGGTTCCAACGCACTCATTGCTCGTAGGCTAATATTCATTCATTCCTTGAATCGGATGACCGCGTTGCGGTTGTGATGAAATATATGGACGAAGCTCTTTCCGAACTTGACAGTATGGACAGTCTAATCTCGTCGTACAAGATCCACCTCAATGTCAGTCCTAAACAACATCCTTTTCGACAGTTTGTACTCAACTTTTTCAGGCCGTAGGGGATGATATTTTGTATATCCAGTCCCAAAATCGTGGTCTGCAAGTACAAAATCAGAATCAAAGGGCGCTCTTATCAGAGCTTCAAACCCTTCTCGTAATCGTTTTTGCTAATGCATATGTTGTCAGCTGTCTCATTTCAACCACAGCGCACCGTTCATGTTGATCAAGAGGCTTTGGCTACTCTAACCCAGGAGTCGCTGGAGAAAACACAGAGCATACAACATCTAGAAGAAGCGGCAGTCCAATTATACAAGGCCTTGCAGGCTGGACGAGATACGGGTCTTATTCGTCTTTCATATTTATATTCTGTTCCAAATTCTTATTTTGTGGTACAGACATGGCCGCGACCATGGAAAGATTGCAAGAATATCGGACTTACAACTCACAATTTTGCAAACGAATGTTTGATTTTCTTTCGATTATGGTCCTCGCCCAAGTAAGACGAAATCGGTTCAATAATTTGGTTGTGCTGACCACCTTGGATTTCCAGTCTAAGATGCTGCTAGGAGACACGTCTGGCCTCATCAAAGCCCCCGGCAAGCGAGCAACGGCTATTTCTCATCGTGGTCTCGAGGATTATCTTGGGCGGTATTCAGGTCTCATGCTCTACTTGCGGGAGATGGACGAGACAATTTATAGCAAGTTGTGTGCAGTAGGTTCCTTTTATCTTTCCTAGGAACACAAAACTATCCTACCATTACTCCATTAGACATATTTCTCTGCAGCCAGCGACCTTCACGGAACTCAGATAAAAGCTTTACTCTCAGCCCACCTGGACTCCGTGAAGAAGGCACCGGATGATGACTTAGACCAAGGCAAGTGTTCGCTTTCCGCCATCTTTTTCCCAGTTCAAATGATGATAAAGCAGGATTTGGAGGTGTATCTACGCCATCAATATCCAGAGGAGCAGGTGGGATGCGTCGGGCAGGTACACTCATACGTTCGCCAATAGAAGGAAAACAAAGAGACAAGGAAAAGCAGGCTGATGGAGATCAACGAGCATCGGAGGTACCCCAGCATTACCCTCAACTGTATCTTCTCGTCTTGACCTTGCCAATAGGTCTTTGGTCTGTTTCTACAGGAAATTGCCAACTTGATTTATCAGGAAGATAGCTTCATCAGTGACTTCTTGCAAATCAACGATGCAGGTCATACGTTTGCCAACTACATGGGACTGGACAACTACTTTAGGAGACAGGCTGCTCGATCGGCCTCCCTCAGTCCAACAACCCTGAAGCTTATCCGCGGGGCACTTGATCTTATCTTTGGATTTCTTCCCGCCGAATTGAAGTCCTGGCTTGATGCCGCTCTTGTAAAAGATAACATGTTTGTAAACGGAGGTGCCTTTCGTCCCAGAACTAATGCTATTTACTGGTAGGGAAATCGTCGGAATAACGGCCTCGCTCGAACGCTTTCTTCAAGAAGCGGAGGAGAAAGGCAACCCCTTTGTGGTCAACCTCTTGGAAAAGCAGCATTCCCGTCTTAAGCTTGTTTTTGATCGCCACATCGTGAGGTCTTTTTAACTTTCTTTATAGACTAGATTTTACTCACCGGCAGATAATTTTAGAGCGATCAACTCAAGGGCATCGAGCAAACAAAACTCTCGAGCAAAAAGAGAAAAGGCGTTGCGCATTTCGTAAAACACTTCTCTGCATACGTTGTCCGAACTGAAAACCAACTCGTTGGGGCCAGCAACTTGGAAATTCGGGCAAACGTAGACTCCGCTTACGAGAAAATTATTCAATCCATGTTTGATTCCTTGAAGCAAATTGCGAAGTTAGAGGGGGAAGGGGAGGACAAAGGGAAATTGAACTATCATGTCATACTCATTGGTTCATCTTTCTTATTTCATCGTGGAGTTGCATTCTACTAATCACCCTCGTAGAAAATATGCATTACTTCGTGGCTGAAATATCACAAATGGATATTCCGTCCCTAAATGGTACCTCCCGACGCGCTCAAGAAACCTTGGATGAAAACCTCAGCGCCTACATTAAAATCGTGTTTCGCAGGCCGTTTGGCAAAATTATCGTCAGTGAAGGCTTACTCCCTCGTTCCATTTGCCAATTTCTCTTCTGTCCCAGGACTTTTTTGAAGGCCTTGATCGTGTTGCGAAAGACTCGAACGCGAGTGAAATTACATCTAATAGCAACTTCACCAAGGCATCGTTGCGGAAAATTCTGAAGGACTACACTTCGAAAGATATACGCAAATGCATCGATGTCCTCTCCAAGCGGGTGGAAAAGCATTTCACAGACGGAGAAAAAGTAGATGAAAGCAATACGGCCATCTCCAGCAAGGTTTTGCTTGAAGTTTGGAAGGCATGTGAGGAGGAGCTTGTGTTACTCACAGAAACATGGACATCGCGGATATCTCAATGGTACAGTGATAGTGGAATCGCGCTGGAATTCACGAAGACGGAGGTAGAAGCAGCCTTCCGACGGCAAAAGTTTGGATTATAGATATACAATCAAATACAGGAATTGTACAATGGTTGTAATCTATTGGTAATGCTGGGGAGTGGGAAATGGAGGATTCGAAGGGATATCGGAGGGCGCAGCATTCTTGTTCTGAAGGGGTGTTGCCAGGGTCGACTCGTAAGCATCTGCGCGGCTTGATGATGCTTGTACCAGGTTCATAGCCGAACGCCAAACGTCAGTAGAGAGAAACCATGACAACTGGGAAGGTGCACCCATTCCAGGGTTCGCGGACTGGGTCTGGGCGTTTCTGTTCGAAACGACTAGGTCCCAGGCAGCTGATAATTTACCCTGGATGAAGGTCAGAATGTTGCGCTGGATGGTGACAATCCCCGCATCCAAGTCAGTCTCGTTTCGGAGAAGGAACGGCTGGAGATATGTGTTATACACATAAGTTGATCCCTGAGGCAAGGAAGTGAGTTATTGGGCTTTCAACGAATAAAACCTGGATAGATGAACCTGTGTCTGGGGCAAAGACAAGAAAAGAAGGAAGATAGTTTTGATTTCCCAATAGAAAGGCAGCCTTTTTGGGTGAGGTGAATTAGAAATGAGAACGCTAGGAAGAAGAAGAAAACTTACCAGCTGATCAACCACTCCGCAAGATATTCAAAGGCCACGAACGCGCCAATGACAGCCCAATACATTGCCCATTTATGGAGGTCTGGCTCGGAGATGGGACGGTGGGACAAGGCCTTGAAGGTGGCATAGCAGGGGAGGAGAAATGCAAACCAGGCGCTGTGAAGGGGTTAGCGGGAATGAAAAGTGGATCTGCAAAGGTACAAACCAGAGCACACGAGAGATGGTGGACATAAACATGGTGAATGGTGTGGCTGTGTCCGTCCAAAAGTGGTCAGATGACCTGCTTGGTCGTGTTTTGAATGGATCAATTGGAAATCGTCTCGTGCTCACCCATCTTTCCCCGCATCCACGACTTGAACCTTGCCTAGGTTCGTCCTTCCAGCTGCAGGAAGCTTGATGGAGTCGGCACCCACCTCTAGCCCCGTCATTAAGAAGCAGGAAGATGATGACAAGGTCGAGAAACGCGAGATTAAGCCGGTGCCCAAGACCTTGAACAGAGTCCCTCGTAAGTTCGTGGCTCACCTGCGGATGTCTAAATTTTCACCATCCTCCCCCTCACTCAACCGAAGGTGCTTGTGTAAGTCCCTCTCTTTTCTATCTCAAAGAATTACTTGTTGAATTGTCTCCGCGATTAGAATGCGTGTCGGAAGCAAAAAATGCGCTGCGAAGGTGCCGACAATCCCCCTTGCAAGCGTTGTCGGAACGCCAACCTTTATTGTTTGTTCGAAAAGCCATCGCGGGAGGCGACTCTCACAGGAGAGGCGGGACTGGAGTACGTCGCCTCCGATCCCCTCAATCTTGCTACTAATTTGCTGCAGACGCATCCGAAGCCTAGAAGCGCACGTAGCCGAGATTCGTCAAACGCAAACTGCTATTTCAAACTCTCTGGCGGAGTTGGTTCATCACCTGCGCTCAGGGGGCATTCCCGCTCGATCTCCTTCAATTTACCCAGCCTCGACTTTTCAGCAATCCCCAAGTTTGAAGTCACCCTCAGTTTCGACACCCACGGTCAGTCATCAACACGTCTCCCCTCCCGCAGGGACAGCGGCTCCTTTCCCGTCATCGCATGGCTCAAACATGACCTCACTACCATCTCGTCCACAACCGAGATCTTCGTTGCCCAGTACTAGTTATCAGGGTTCCGCGCAGCCCGGAGATGATTCACGTCCACCCCAGCTTCCTCCCATGTACGGGAACTACCCTATGCATGGCTCACAGGGACCAGTTCTGCCGCCCTTTTCAAGCATCCAGACAATGGGACCACCCGTGTCGCAGCACAGCAACATCTCCTCCGCTCGTTACCAATCCTCGGACTCTGGGTATCTACGATCCTCAGGCAAAAATCCGGCCCCTGGATCAAAGAGGCACGCACCTCCCTCTTCCAATGTCACCAGTGCAGACTCGTCAGACATTGATGATGATGACGGGGGTGAACTTCCAGCGTCTGGACTTGTCGCCCCATGGGAAGTGTTGCGGGGCCTAGCAGACGTTGCAATTGAAAGAGCAGCCAAGGTCGTGACATTTTTTTCCCAGCTTTATTTGTGTTGACTCGTCATGCAGGAAAATGGTGACAGTAGCGAGCCCCACAGCCGAACGAGGACGCCATCACCAGAACGTCAATCACGGCCGTCCAAGAGAAGGAAAATCCGCCACAAATTACCACATGGTCTGCAATTTCCTGACGGCAAGTCTCACCCAAGTTTTCACGGGTGGAGTTTTTCTGAGGCGACGTTCTCTACAGTTGTGACCAAAAACATTATCACCGAAGGCGAGGCTCGCGAGCTTTTCAAAATGTCAGGCTTTCTGGTACTGTATTGTTTCATGCTGACTTTGATTCTTTATTGCAAGTTTCTATGATGGTTGCTCTACCTTTTTGTGAGTCTTTGTTCCTTTCCTCGTTCGATTTAATCTTGCGACCCATATAAAATCGCCCTCTTTAGACCTGTTTTCGATGGAAACGTGGATACGTACGACGCACTACATGAGCGATCCCCTTTCGCTGTCGACACAATTTGTCTTGTTGCTGCTCGTGTCCGCGATGGAGGAGGTACTTGAGTTGGCCTGTTGATGAACCGCCCCTGATTCATCCTTGCAGGGAAACCAAGCGAGGTGCATCGCCGATGCCTTGAAGAAGTTCAAACTATCTCTTCTGCAAGTCTTTTTGCTCCAGTCGTGCGCAGTGAGGCGGTTCAATCTATGAGTGCGTTACAGTGCCTTGCTTTAAAGCTATTAAATCGCTCATTTTCCCAGTTCTTGTTTCGGGCTGGTCAGACAACGGGTGGTTGAGCGGTGGGCACGCTGTTAGGATGGCCATGGAATTATGTACGTGTGTAATCGTGGATCATCACCTTCCTTGTTCCCTCAGCCCATTCCATTTCGCAGCTATGCACAAGGCTTGGCCGCGACTCCTTAAACGTATGAATGCGAACAAGGCAGATCCTGTCGACGATCGAAACCTCGTCATTGACTCGAGGACTTGGTTTTGTCTGTACTTGTTCGAGCATCAGTCAGTAATTGTTTTATCTCGACCATCATTCTACTTAAGTTATCGTTATCCCGTCGTCCCAGGCTATCTTATGGAACAGGACGACCAGCAGTTCTGAAAGACGATGAAAGCATCAAGGATGGTCGATATCTTCTGAACCATCCGCTAGCTATAGAGGATGATATGAGGCTGGTTTCTACCGTGGAACTCATTGCAATTCGAGAACGAGTTCATAATGCCATGGCCCCCTTTGAAGGCCCCGTCAAACCTGAACATTTTGGTGAATTAGAAAAAGCAAATGCTGACTTTAAGCACTGGTATGAATCCTGGGACGAGGCCTTTTCGAGAAAGTATGAAAACGCTGGTAAGCTACCTCAGACGCTCTGCAAATATTCACTGCTCACATCCTGAACAGCTTTTTATCGCCAGAGCCTGCAAATCCAGCAACTTCATGCTGAATTATTCCATAATGCAACAGCTTTGAGAGGCATCAATGGGCCGGAAGATGTTCAAAACATGCCACCTGCTCAACGAGAATTAGCCATTCGCTCAATACAAATTGCACGTAACGTGTTGGATATCACCGTTAATTCTCCGTCGTACAGAAAGGGCATGACATACGGTGCGAATGATCCATGTCGACATCCATCTTCAAACGACTTATATTCAATGTCCATCTAACAGCTGTTCACTATACTCATGCAACGGCTACATTTGCGGCCTCATTTCTCCTACGGCTTGCTCGTCTTTTGTAAGATCTTTACTTCATTATGGAATGGACGACCTTGCTGAAGGCTGATTTGAAAGCCCTAATGACTGCGACATGGATGAGATCCGGAACCAAGTCGAACGTCTCGCAAATTTGATGGCAGAAAGTACCCGTCTTCACTTTTCTCTCCTTGAGGCTGCGTTGATCATTGCGTTAGTTCCAGGCAAACGTTACGCGTTGACGCTCCAGTTGATGCTCAAGAAGTCAAAGAAGAGAAAATCCAATTCAAACTCGCGTCCTTCAAAGGTAGCTCGAGATCCGCCACGGTCATTGGCAATGGTTGTCGACCATCCACACACCAGTCACCCACCATCGGCGACGATACTGCAACACAGAGGCTCTGATACATTCCCTGCTCCTTACGATATGCCCTACACCCTGCCAGAAGGTTCACTACACAACGCCCATATGACCATCAATCCACTGCCCCAGCATTATCCACATCTACCCCACCCAAACTTCCCTGAAACAGAGCAAATCTGGCGCGGCCTCGAGCAGACCCCAGGCGAAGTTCCTGTTTGGATATCTGACCAAAGTTTAGGCGGGCAATCCTTTTCTCAGCATGGCATGGACGCCTTCATCATCCCGACCGAATTTATGCCGACGGCACCACAGATCTGGTGATGCACAGAATCTATGAAGAAATTCAAGGTTCGTTTATCTTGTGCTTTATTCATAGACGATGGACGGTGAAGATATTCTTGCTTAAATCAGTACCAGCTCTATTGTACAATTTTTATACCTTTATGGATTCATACCCCCTCTTTCCCAAAAATCAAAAGCAATGTATCTTACTTTTTTTATTTAAAATCTATTGTCGTACTCGGATTCATGTCAATTCATTATGCCAACAATCGGCGAGTTAGTCACTCTTTCGTTTGAAACCTGGTAGTGGATTGTAATAGATTACTGACGCTCGTGTCAAAGGGGCGTAGTTGTGGCGCTCATGTTTGGCACAGCTTACAGGTATGTACTCGTATGTTGGATTCAACTTGCTCGTTAACGTACCTTCGCTCGTTACATACCTTCTACCCCGACTGGTACCCAATGGCTAGTAGCTCTCTTGCATGTACAGGTATGTGGCTTGATGACTTTGAATCAAGTGACCAACCATTTCACGGCTGGCAGATCAAGTGCCTGATGAGCAGCATTTTGAAGGCAATCCGTCCTTACGACCGGCCATTAATCCCTTCCAACCCAGGGAAGGGAAATTGGAAAATAAATCTCCTGGGGCGCGTACATTGAGTAATTTCTCAGTAAGATCTCTTCTTCAGAGACCACCAAGGTCGTCAGGCATCACGAAGAATATCGAAGGTTTGCTTCGATTGCTTCACTGCCTCTACGGGGCATGATGACGACCCTGCAGAATAGAAATAACTAAGAGGAGGAAATTCATTTTGAAGCTTGCCAAAGCGCTTATGACATTTGGGGCTCCCTCCCATCGCATTGAGTCCCAGCTTCTTGCGGCCTCTAACATTTTAGACGCTCAAGCCGGTTTGTCACCGTTTCGGTACTTTCTTGAAATTTCTTGTTTTGATGAGTTTTTTAACCTTTCCAGAATTTGTCCACCTTCCAAATATCGTCATAGTCTCAATTCGAAATGACAACGTGACGCGCGCAACCAGGACTTACTTCGTTCGTTCTAGAGGACGCATTGCGTTGACAGCTCTCCAAAAGGTCCACGAGGTTTATCGCGATGTCCTTCACGATGTTATCGGTGCAGAAGCTGGTACGGACGCGTTGAGGCAGATTCTGAGAATGCCTCCGATCTACTCACTCAAGTGGAGATGCTTTTTTGCTTTCGTGTGTGCCTCGATCATCTGTGGACTCTCTTTCGGTGGTTCAATTCTCGACATGTGGGTTAGTGGAGCGTGTGCTTGTGTCCTGCAATATCTGGGGCTGAATGCCGCTAACAAAAGCTCGATGTATGCCAACGTTTACGAGTAAGCCATTGGGTGCCACACATACACCTATTTTTTTATTAATGCTATTCAATACCAGGATCTCGGTTTCCATAGTTGTCGCCTTTGTTGCTCGTGGTTTGAGCAACATTCCTGGTGATATCTTTTGTTATAGTGCAGTATCTTCTGCTGGTGTGGTGGTGATCCTCCCTGGGTTCACGATTCGTCAGTCGACTCCCTTGTCCTCGTGATGTCGTTTCATCTTTTGCCCTATTTGGAAAATCTAGTCATCAGTGCTCTTGAACTCATGTCCAAGAACATCTTCTGCGGCTCGGTCAGGATTGTGTACGCAATAATTTACACCTTGTTCCTCGTGGGTCGTCTCCCAAGTGATGCCATCGGTACCCTTTTTTAACCCACCTTCTCCAGGGCTTCGGCTTGACTATTGGCTCTGATTTTTACCTTGTGATTGACCGCCGCGCCCGTCGTGCCTACTACCGAAGTTCTATCCCCGAGAATCTAAACTACACCCATGGCTCTTTTGTCATGGGGAACGGCACTGAACGTCTGGTTCCCATCGCAGGCGTCCTTGGTCTTGGTCACCCTGGGCATACCGCAGACCATACTGTTAAAGGTGAACATAGACTGCATCCTTTCTCTCATCCTTCTGGTGTTGGTACTAAATATACTATTTCCGCGAGGCTGTATTCGCGATCTAAGTTGGCCATGGTGGAGACAGGCATTGCCCTGGTGGACCTTATTTTTCCTCGTTCCTATCTATTCCACTTGCTCTTCCCTCTCGAACTTACAATACTGGAGAAGCCTTCAATTGCCCATTATGGTCCTGTTTTCCTGCTGCGCCTATGCTGCGAACCGTGCAGCAAGCATCGTCTTGCCTGGAAGGACTGACATCGTCTCGGCGGCTGGTGCCTTTGTTATCGGTTCTCTAGGAAACATCTATTCTCGTGTTGTTCGTGGAACTGCCTTTACGTCCATGGTGACAGGTGTGCTGTTTCTCGTCCCCGTGCGTTGCTTGACTTTCCCGATAGCATATACTGTCTCATTCTGGTGCCTTGTCAATGATAGTCTGGTATTGCGCAAGGGGGCGGCGTTACTCAGACGTACCACAGTTCTGCAGAGCAGTATTCAAGCGGCTTTTCTCTCGCTCTTCGGATGATAACTGTAGCGGCTGGAGTGACCATCGGACTGTTTGTTAGCCAGGTTATTGGTAAGTTGCCGCCTCTTCCAGATCCTTTCTTCTATTGCGTTGATCGTAGTGGAATGTTTTACTACAGTTTACCTGTTCGGGACGCGCAAAAATGCTGCCCACTTCGCATTTTAACTCGCGTTAGAGATCGTTTGAACTGCATTACACGTTGTACACCCACTTTCTGCAAGATATGTATACATACATCATGATCAAAATCGACTAGGTTGGGGTGATTGTAAATTAAAGGGAAGGTCAAAATAAAATGCTATAGGTAGAAAGGTCCCCTCTTGGTACTGAAAACAGAGAAGGCTAGGAATCTAAGGTGATAAGGAACGTTCAAGGTCCAAAAAGTTGTGTCAACTCCTCCATACGTCGTTGCAATAGGTCGCCTTTAGAGAAGTTCTGACCAAGTGTCATATTAGCCAGCTCAGTTTTCTTGCGTTGGAGGTCGAGAAGTTTGGCTTCAATTGAATCCTGGATAATGAATTTAACCGTTGTTACGGGTCGGGTTTGACCGAGGCGGTGCTGTATATGCCATGGTTAGGAGGATCATTACGAAGAGTAAGACGTTATTGGGATAATTACAATTCGATCGACCGCCTGATTTTCTACGGCCGGGTTCCTAAACATTGATAAGATATGGCAAATCTTTAGAACGTGGAGCTATTCACCAATAAGGATCCATGAGGTAAACGCGCTGGGCGGCTGTAAGATTCAGCCCCACACCTCCAGCTTTTAGGCTGACAAGAAGAACTTCGCAACCAGGATCATGCTTCAGTGCATCCATAGCTCGTGTCCGGTCATCTCGCTTCATGGTCCCATCTAGTCGGTCGTATCTAATTCCAGTGGCCTCCAGAGCATCTTCAATCCTGCAAAGAAAAAGAGTTCAAGCGCCAATCTGGGCCCGCAAAGGAGCAACTCACTTATCAAGCATCGATGTCCATTGAGAACTGGGCTGCAAGTAAGCATATCTGCTTGTAAGAGGATGAAATACACGTACAAGACGACAGTCTTTATGATACCAGTGTCCATGGGCGTCCCGTCATCACTTTCCACGAGCTGAATTTCGGGATCGTAATTAACGGAGTGGATGTTCATCCTGGAGAATTCAATGAGATCTCCCAATAGTGCTTTGACCTTCGTTGACGGATGGAAGTTCTCAAGGGAAGCGCCTTTCTGCCTCTTTTCGCGCTTTTGGACCTTTTTCTTATGTGATCCCTCTGGGATTGCATCTGCCTTGACTTCGTGAGCATCGGTGGGAGACAGGCCAGTTTGACACGTGGAACAAGAGCGCCGAATATCGGGGCTGACGTTCGGCCACCCAGGACAAACTGAATTACGGTAGCATTCGATACAAAAGAGATGTTGGCATTTTGTCAAAACTGGACGAGGCGTGTTTGGACTGTTTGCTCGTGTCGACCCGCGAGAGGCGTTGCCTTTGCCACGACGACCACGTTTATTGCTGGTGGAAGGCCCTTCGCTGTCTACACCATCCCCCTGACCCAGCTCGGTAGAAGCACATAGTTCGCCACCACATTCGACATATTGAGTCGTGGCAGATTCCCGCAGGATGGTAAATATCGCTGCTGCCCTGGAAGCATTGAAGCCATCCTTCGCAATAGCCGAGACGATATCTTCATAGGATGCGACGCCGTCAGGATTAGCACTCCCCTGTCCTGGTTCTTTGCCTTGGACGAGTTCAAAGTGGTCGCAGATCTGGCGGAGGCGTAGTATCTTCTGCAGAATCCCCACATAGTTCTTCATCACCTCGTTCTTCTTCGACAAATCATTGAACTCGGCTTGGGATTCGGTGAAGAATCTGTTGTAAATTTCCTGCTCTTCTTCATCGAATTTGAGATAGCGTAGTTCATCCTTGCGTTCTGGAAGGGCCAGAATTTTCTTTCCATCCGGAGCCTTGGTCTCTTTGGTCCGCCGGAGAGTGGTACATTTCATGATGGTCTGCAGTCGGGCAACTCCAAGCGCTTGGCCAAACTTGACGGGTGTGCCAATGAACTGGGTCCAGATGTTCTTGTCGTCAAACGGTTCCAATCGCAGAAATTTAATGAGTGCGAAGACATCATCCAACTTGTTCTGGACGGGCGTTCCAGTCAAACATAACCGGCGATCGGCCTTCAAGTCGCAGCAAGCGCGACTGGCCACAGTTCCGGTCTCTTTGATAGAACTGGCATGGTCTCATGAACAAGTGGATCGAAGAAGAAGATCCTAACCACCTACTGTGCTTCATCTAAGACAACCCTAAACCAGTGTATGCTCTGGAGGGCGCTGGGTATCTCCGCTGGGCTGTTTGCGAGCATGGCTGCCTTCTTCCGTTTTGTGCCGGTTTTCTTTGGTTTGGGAAGCCGTAAAACTTGATTGCCACGTTCATCTATATCGACACCTCCCAAGCCTTCGCTACTTGCCCCCTCATCGTCTTCCTCTTCCTCCGCAGCCGCCATAAGACTACGGCTTTGTTTCGAAAACTCTGAAGCAAGTGTAGCATACGTCGTGATCACAGCATCAAAGTCAGCAAGGAAAGAAGGGTCGGGCCGACGTGCATTGCCGTGATAGATGTAGACTCTTAGTGGTCGTCCTTCGCGTACGCGAGCGGGCTTCTTCACGTCCTCGTCAACCTGCATGGATGTTTGTGCAGAAATGCCGACGGACTGAGATGAAGTAGTAGAGGGCGGTGGTATACATGACCCACCACTACCACCAATCACAGACACCTCCCCTTTCCAATGCTCTCGGAACTGGTCTTCCCAATTAGACACCGTCGATAGCGGACAAACAATAAGGGTCGCGCGACTCTTTGCCTTGATACGACAGGCGCGTGCGTATTCTGACTCGAGTTTATTTTGGATTCTGTCCATTTTAGCCTTGGCCTTGTCCGACGTGGTTGTTGAACTGTTCTCCACCTCTGGCATACCCCATACACGGCCGGCGAATTGAGCGGCACTCGGTTCGGCGAGTCGTGGCGGAGGTTGCGGAACAACTTCGAGAGGTGAGGAGGCGAATGCCTGAGACGAAGCAAGAGTCGCAGCTATCAAAGATACGCAGGTAATGGTTTTTCCGAGGCCCATCTTCAGACCAAAGGTCAAATTTATATTTAGAAGAAAGATAAGTTAACGGGGTCACCTACATCATCGGCCAAGATGGCGCCTTTAGATTCATGAGGAGCCTCCCCAACTTCATTCTCAGTGACTAGATGGAACCATGTTGTTCGACGGGATATAGGGTTGTGACGCTTCTGCCACAAAGATGAAAATCCATCAGTTCCTCGCTTCTCCCTTTCTCGTTCCAAGAGAAACGTCAGAGCCTTCTTTTGGTGAGGATATAACTTGGTCGCGACCTCTGGACCTGTTAAACAGACGAAGGTTTACTAAAGCTGTCGGCTACAATAAGGTTTGGAATTCACGCACCCGGTTCTGTTTCCAACAATTCATCTCCATCCTTCAAAGTTCTGAACAATTCATCGACTTGACTTCGTTGAACCTCAACGCTCTTGGTTGTCGAGGTTGGCGTATTCCATCGAGCCTGGTTTTGCTGTGTAAGGATGTTCAAGGAGTTGGAAGCCATGATCACTCGCTGCTGTGCGTCTTGTATGCCATGATGGGGGTTAAAGTAGTGGTAATTTGTCAATCGTTGCATTTCGTAGGGTGGTGCTGGGTGGCTAAGAATGAGATTCGACTGGTGGAGATAATTTCCAACAACATTAATATTTCCCTTGGGAGTGTAAACAAGCATCTGCAGGGGTAGGATAGGGAGCTTCAAGGACGAGGGATAAGTATTTTCGGGGGGTGGATGGGGCATGAAGTCGACGTACGTTTCCTGTGGCTTTGCGAATTTTGGCATCGAGACGGATTAGCCCCTTTCCAAGGATTGGGCCTAAGAAATCGGCGACTCTCTGCTCGACAACAGCGAAACCCTTGCTAGAGATGGATTCGCCATTGGGCAAACAGCCTGATGGCGTTCTGATGTGGATCGTTTCTTTATTGTGGGATTTGTCGGGGTTGTGTTCGTAGAGCAATCTCACGATAACCCATTCTGTTTCTCCTGGATTTTGGGGCATGATATATGGGAGTGGGTATATTACAAGGGCGGTTACGGTTAGCAGGCCGATACAGACGGGAGTCTTTGGTGGCAGATCATCTGGCAAGGGTGGCTGGGAGGCATGACGAGAAGATGCGGATAGTGGTGGTGGAGAGGGGGATCCTGTGAGGTCAATGATTTGCGCTGGGGGAACTGTGAAGATGAAGGTTGCTGGCGAAGTGGACTAGGCCCAGCAAAGAGGGGGCGATATGGAGGCGGTGGAATGTCTGGTCTGGGGCGCTTTGCATAGCGGTAGATGTCATTGTCGTCGTCGTCGTCGAGGGTGAGGTCGATGTGCGCGGCCATTCGAGCAAGAATTAAGACACATCCGGGTTTTTCAAATATTTACAGGGAGTGACTAACTTAGTCAGCTTATCTACTTATGTCCACCCCATTGAGTAATACGCCTTTCGAGCTGCCTCCTCCTTGGCCAGTTGCTTGTTCGTCCCACTTCCTTCACCTTTGCAGATCCCGTTCACTGTCCCACTCACTGTAAGTCCCCGTCCTATCAATGGCAAATTATTTCACCTACCAATGCATTTCACCAACCACCGCCCGCGTGCGAGGGCCCACTAAACTCCGCCAGGTATTCGACCGTCACTCGCCGTTGCATCGCTGCTTGATTGAACAGTGGCAGAAACGGCAGATTGGGCTGTGCCGGTGCCAACGGATTTGGCAAGTGAGGGGGTGCATGTCGAATGCCAGGCGGTGAAGGAGGGGGCTGTGATGCAAAGAAAATAGCTGACTCCTCCGCTTGGGGAGCTTCGCTCTTCGCACGCTTTGGGGGCGGTGTTCGCGGCGCAGGTGGCTGCACTGTGGTGGCCACTTCGTGTCCTCCCAATATGTTCTTAAGTTCTTGTTCAAGAAGTCTGCTTATCCACTCGTTTACGGCCTCCGGCCCAGATGATACGTATAAACCACCAACATAAGCATGAAACAGAGCACTTGTTTCCTGTGCATATTTTAGTCATTGGTACTCAGATTTGTCGCACCATACATACCTGTGGGGAATCTAGGAACCGCACCACCTTTGGATCACAGCACAACTTGGGTCTCAGATTATAGTAAGATACCCAATCTTCAATCATGTCACTAGAAAAAAGGAATTCTCGGTGTTTCTATGATCCTTCAGTATGAACACTAATAATCAGTTATGAGCGCTCACTGATATATCAGCCACCTCCAGGTATGGGCGCTTTTGAAATAATGCGTGAGTTATAGCAACATCTAACGCGGCCTTTCCAAGATCAGACAGCCTCTCGTTGTCGCCATAGTCAGCAGGAGAAACCTTCGGACGCCGTAGCGATTTATGTGTGAAAACCTGTAGAATCAAATCACTCTGCAACGGTGGCAAGGGTGGCACCCGAGTCCGATCGAACTTTCTCTCGAGTGGGCGCGTTCTCTTCAATGTCGTCGGATTGTAAATGACAGGGTAAACTGTAGCAGGAATATGGGAGTTCATGAGCACATCTAAGCCACCTCATGTAGCGCCTCGGATAATGTCATGAATAGCTGAGGCTGATGAACAACAAGCAACAATAGACCCGAAGCACGTTCCGGCCCGGCCTATCATTAACAAGACTACAAGAAGACTATTAACAAAACTTGCATATACTTGGGCCCAGATGGGTGATATGTACAGTACGGAATATAAGGGAAGTTAACATAAATGAAGGTGGAGGTATATAGAATCATTTTCCAGGGGCAGACATCTCTTTAAATTTGGCTTTAACGAGAAGATCGCGGAGCGCCGAGGTTGTATTTTTGGATGAAGGATCACTGTCCGTCTCCAGTAAGGCGATATGCGCCGCAATGCTAGAAACAGGATGAAATGATGGGGCTTTCACCAACATGGGTCTGGTGGCGTACCTTTTTGAACCAGCACGAACCAGGGGGCAATCATCCAATGAATGGATACTCTGTCTACACAGAACGCAAAGCACATGCGCGACGAATCGAGATGTCTGCGATGAGGAGGCTTCTTTAGCCGATTCGGCCTTTTGTACTTCAGCTTTAGCACTTGATGTGTTCTGCCGCGGTACCGAAGGAGCCCAGTTTTGCGATGAAGATGGAGTCGGATCGATGGCGTGGCTTGGACGTTTCGCCTTCTTTGGAGGGGATGGAGCCATGTTTGGTTTAGGCAAAGGGTGAAGGGGTTGTCCCGCAATGAGGGATAAATGACCGCGTCTATGAAGGATTTCATCGATTGCCTGCACGGCTGCACTCTGAAGGGAAACCTAATGTCAATAATATAGTGCATATTTGAAGGAGAAACCATACCCTTTCTTCCCAAGGCTCGTCATCCGCATGAAGAATGAGCATCTCACGATATTCCGCAAGGTTTTCCGACCTATCAACCATAAGACATTGCCCAGATTCATGACGTTGACCACACAGCCCGCAGTCGGGGCCAGAATAATGTTGCCCCATGTTTTGTATGGGGTTCAATGGGTGACCGTGGGTTGGTTGCAAAATTTTCGATCGGGACCTTGCTCCCCCGACGTCCAAGGTAAAGTCGTCATCCACGGCTGCATGATCACTGTCGCTAGCTATCGAATCCTCGGAGTAAGCTGACCCATCGGAGCCTCTGGAATCCTTCGGGCCTCGTTGCTTCATTCGTTTCGTTGGCTTGTCAAGAATTTCCGAACCTCCGGCACCCACATGAATTTTTGTCTAGACTTCATTAGCGCCTTTGCAGAGAAAATCACCAGATGAGACTACCTTAGCGATATCCGCTGCTTTTCGACGAGCACCGCGTCCTGATTCGGCGATTTGTTTCTCTTGTTCTTTTTCGCGTTCTGTATTAATCTTTTGAAGAGTTTGCGCCCACGAGTCCGTTTGGTCTTCCTCCACAACTTCCTCCAAAGAATCCTTCTCTGCTGCCCAAATTTTTGCGAAAGCAAAGCTTAGACCGCCAGCTGCTTTGGGTGCTTCCTTTACGGCCTCTTTCTCAGTCTTTTCGAGAAGGTTATCGATGTCGTTGTCCGAATCTGCTGAGTCTGAGCTACCAGAAGCATGAAGCGAGGAAGATGATCTTACAAGTAATGTCTCGGGTATTCTCAGAATCGAAAAGAGCCTGAGCGCCGTATGTGAGGATAGACTGCACGTCTTCCCCACCGTTTTCGTCGTCGTCGTCCATCTTCTGAACAATGAGATGATCAAGGACAAGTTTCTTCTTTCCGATCTGGATGATGCGTTCTGGAACCAGAATTCACTACAGGCTCTGAAACGACTGCGTAATCTACACACCTTCGGCTGAGTCTTTCACCATCAGTTTGAACACAAGACATGTCTTTTGTTGACCATATCGATATGCGCGCGCGATAGCCTGGCGACTATATCAGTACTGAGTATCTCAATTGGCAGAGAATCCCACTTGTAAATCCTGTGAAGCAAGAGCGTAAGAAGAAGAACGGAGCTGAGAAGCACTCATCGAACCTGATGAGGGTTAAAGTCGGGGTCGAAAATGATCACAGTGTCGGCGGTCTACAAAATATGAGTATCAAAATAGGATATTGACTCAAGGATGCCTACAAAAAGATTTATGCCTACGCCCTGCAAAGAGGAAAAATCAAATAAGCAAAATGTAATGCAATGGAATAAGACTCACCCCAGCACGAGTAGTAAGAAGGAAGATAAAGTACTCGGAACCAGGCTTGTTGAACTCGTCCATCGCCTTCTGTCGTACCGACCCTTTGGTGCTACCATCCTATAGGTTACATAAGAGAGCTGCATTCCCATTTGAAAGAGTAAATGTTATATTTTACCAGGCGGAGAAATTTGTAGCCTTCTCCCTGCAAGAAGTCTTCCACCACGTTCAAAGCGATCACAAACTATCAGGGTATAAGCATAAGCGAATATGGCGATGCATAATATTTTCCAAGCTACCTGACTGAAGAGCAAAACGCGATGATTACGTTCCTTAAGCTTAGGTAGCAATGATTTGAGGAAACGCAATTTTGCGCTGGCATCTATGAGTTTTCCGTGGGACTCTTGAGGGGACAAATTTTGAGGTTCGATGTCCTCAGAGTAAAGGTAAGGGTGTTGAAGGCACCTTTGAATGTCTATTAGTTTAACGGCCGATATAAAAAAGCGCGAGGTTCCTGACTTTCGCAATTGCATAAGGATATTGTTTATACGGCCTTTTGAAGGGGCACTCTGCCCCTTGGTAGGCTGTGTAAGGTTGCCCAAAAGGTTGAAATTATGACCTGAATGAAAATTTAATGGAAAAATGAAACCAATGAAAAATGCAAATCATTTACTTAGGATCGAGCGATAAACCTCCCGCTGAAGGGGTGCCATGGATACAGGGATGATGACTTCATTCTGTCGATTCTGTCAAGACTACGTCGTGCATGGCAGATGAATGCATACCTTTGGAGGCAACTCGAGAACCTCGCTTTTAATACGCCGCAAAAAATATGGCCTTAACCGGGTATGTAGCTGCTTCACAAGTTCTTCGTCCAGTTCTTCATGTTGCTTTTCGAGGGCCTCCAGGTCTTTCCATTCCTCAGGATCAAGGAAATTCATCAGATTGAACAGTTCCCGCATGTTGTTGTTCAAGGGTGTCTATGTAGGTGCGTCAACGGACATCCAGATAGAGCCGGATGAATGTCTGCCTACTCCAGTCATGATAATGCGGTGTGCACTCTTTAGTTCGTTTAATTTTCTGAAGAGGAGACTGCTATCGCTCTTAACTAAAGCAGAAAATCAATTTATAACATGCATTCCATAGGACGATTTCAAACTTACGTCTCTGGCCTTCGTCGACAATAAGGGCGTGCAAAAGATCAGCTCATACTCCAAGGTTCACATACTTCAGAAATCTTACTTCCCAACGCGGCATGTTTTTGAAAACTGGGGTAAAATCTTTTGCACCTGTCAAGCTTTCGTATGTCGTGACGAGGACATGGAATTTCACGTTGGTCGCGCCTGGCGGTGGGGATTTATGGTAGAGTTCGAATTGCTTGACGATATCTCGGGCGGTCTTTTCCCCATGAAAAGAAACAACTCGCAGCTGAGGGGCCCATCGCTCAAATTCTCTCACCCAATTAGTGACAGTTGAATTGGGAACCACAACAAGGGCAGGGAAAGCATCCCATTTTGCGATGATGTTGCCTAGGAATGTGACAATTTGAACAGTTTTTCCCTGTGAAGGCGGTTGAAGGGACATCTAAAGAAACTTTGGGAGTACTCACCAACCCCATCTCATCCGCAAGGATACAGTGCTGATGGTCCCACCAATTGCTGCAAAGCCAATTGAAACCATCAACCTACAAATCATTAGAACCACATCACCAATAAGCAAGCAACTGTGCACACCTGGAATGGCATAAGTTTCAAGTTGGATGGTTGTCCCAAATTCAGATCGGATGCATCCTTTAGCAGGTGTTTGCGATAGCCGCCCTTGTGTCGGTCGTCGAAAGCTTTCCAGAAAACTTTATCTCGTTTTGGAAGCACCACCGCCTGCGAATCAACAAATCGTTCAAAAGCGACCTTGAATGCCTCATATCCCGTTTCAGCAAGTTTTGGAGGCGTATCCCACGTAGCTGTAAATGGGAGCTGAGCAATGGACACCACCAAGAAAGACCAGTCTCGCTTCACTTTCATCGTATCCAAGATCATCCCATTTTATAAATGCCCAGATTACTTGATCGATATCTGTCTTCTTCAAATCGTCATGGCTTAACCATTCTTCCAGAGTCTCTGTAAGATCGCCAGGCGGCTCTTCCCCTTTCTCGAGGACAGCAACGGCACGATTTCTGGCATCTGCCACCTCTTGATCGTGCTCTTCATCGCTGCTGACAGCAATAACCTTTTTGCGTTTGCGATGAGGAGTTCCCTTTCTTGGCGTCGGACGCCACAGCAAGACATCGAGAACACGGTCAACAGTTTTCCATGCAGGGGGTATTCTCTGTTCTGCATCGGGGAGAGCACCAAGGACAGAGGACTCCAACTGCACGGATGAACCCCGCGAATCAGGCTTTTGTTCGAGGGGGTTAATTGGCGCAACGTCGTCAACCTCCATGTCTGTCGCCTCGGGTCCAGCAGGCTTTTTCAACAAATCCACTTTGGTACCTCCAGAAATGAAATTTTTGAGTTTCGCTTGATTTGTTGATACTAGCCACATGTGCGGGACCCATTCTACCCGCCGGTAACTTCTGCCAGTCCATTTCACCAGATATTCTCGCGGAAGCAGTGTTTTGTAGTTAGAGACCCCAGCTGTTGCAAGACCTGGCTCAGCGTCTGGGGGATAAGGGCGCCATGCAAGGATCTTGTCCAGCCCATATTTGAAGGACGAACAATCTGCACACAACCAGCTCTTTGACTGTTGGTAATGCTCCGCAACTTCTGGAATTGTAGGGTCAGCATCAAGGTTGGGCGGCGTGGGTAGATGGTGATAATGTGCAAGACGTTTACAGGTAAAACATCTGAAAAGAAGTTCTCGTGCCAGGCTGTGTATGACTGATTCTCGAGCCGTGCCATCTTTCATGGCCATGTCGTCAGCATCCTTGAGATGTTGATTATTTGGGGTTTCGTCCATTTTGGAACGGGAAGGATCTGGTTCTAAAGCTGTTTCCATACAGCCCATACAAATCCCACCACGCAAACATGCACCTAGGCGAGAAAATATACAAGATTGATTAATTGGACGTGAATTCTGGCCCTCGAAACTGACCGCAGATGAATTCCGTTGTTTGCTCAATACTGAGCTCGGAAATTTTCTTGGGTGCCATCAAAGAAGAATCCCCGGCGCCTCGGGAGGCTTCCCAATCTTTTTGTTCCCTCTCCCTGACGGCGCGTAGAACTTCATCTCGCTGGGTAGAGGCAAGACATTTCCAATGAGCGCTGACAGGGCATTTTAGACTAGAAATAACAATGCATTTAAGTGTCTGACTCTCCATGGCAAAGAGGTGACCAACCACTGTACCCAGCCTCCCATGTTGATATATTTATCTTCATCGTCAGATTCCTCGAATTCGTCATCTGTGCTCCGCTTTCTCTTCTTACCCCTACCTTTGGATTTCTTCTTGAACGCTGCTAAAAGCTTGTGGGCGGGGCCTAGGTGACACTTCTCGCATATAACACGATGTCGTCTGACTGCTTCGTTATCTTCGTCGTCAGAGAACGGGTCTTCATCTAGCGCAGCGATGTCACGAAAGTGACCATACATAGGCGGCGAGGATTTAATATGGGAATTCCTCTTCTTCTTTTCCCTGACCTTTAATTTCATGCGGGCGTGGTAGTCGTCGTCTACATAATCATCTTCATCAGAGTCTATGACATGTATTTCGGTGGCCTTCTTAGTGCGCGTCGATCGCCTGACAGGGACACGACCACCTGCTCGGTACTCGGAAATTTCGGAGTCAGATTCAACGGTAAGAACCTTACGAGAACTTGATTTCCTTGGGCTGTAGGGAAGTTCCTTTCTTGTATTCGGGCGAGCAGGTCTCCGTGGTAACCTCCTGACACCGACACCGTAATCATCATCGCCCTCGTCCTCGGTGGTTTCACTATCCTCCTCGTCCTCTTCGGAATCAGCGATAACGTCCTCGCTGGAAACTCGGCGAGGGTTGATGCTAATTTTGACCTTCACACGAGAGAGTGGATGAATGTATGCAGCAGATGGGTCAAATGGTTGTAAAGCTCCTCCGGCTTTCTTTTTCTCTGTTGAGGAAGATGAAATGAGCCTGTATATCATTTCTATTGCATATAAATTATAATGCCTACCGTATTCTTCGACAAGATGTCTGCGTTTCTCAGTGAATGCAGAGGCAAGGAACTGGAAAATTATTTCGATAAGAAAACACGTCCATTTAATGGGAAAACGCGTGAACATACTTTGTGAGCAATACCCCCGTCGTGTCGCGCGAAATAATAAAGCTTTTTTCCTTCTGTGTATTCGCCAATAATCTCATTGCAACGCGTCTGTAGGTCAAGTATGAAAGAATTTTCGTTGGCAGGTTTATATTGCTGCTTCTGAGCTGGTAGAAGTCGTGGAGGAGCGACGTAAACCTTGTTCGTACGAACAGGGCCAGGAGCCTTGGGCGGTTTCAAGATAAGTCTCGGCTTATCAGAGGATCTGATGTCTCTGTGGGAGGCATCCTCGTGGATGTCTCCAGATGCGTCCGACATGCACTCAACTCTAGGAAAGGGCAGATGAGCCACAGTGAGGACAGCTTGGACGCGTCCGAGTCCAAAGTAATGTGTGATTATGTAACCCCAGAAAGGTATTTTGCCCGATCCCGAATTGTTTACATATGTACTGGATATGTATGTACATGCCAACCGAAGAGTATTAAAATGTGGAGTTTCGAATAGCTCTAAGTATTCTATTATGGTGCATCTGACCCAATCTGTTTTTCCAAGTAGAAAAGCCACTCATGACAATGGTGTGCCAATAGGTCACTGTGATCTTTACGACGCATGAGATACTAATCGAAAATTCTGAATAGTCTGCTCACTAATACAAAAGGCATGAGGAACATCCACTGGTCCATGAGTAACATTTGTTGATTGGTTGTTGGGATCGAAACGGCTAAGGAAGTTTGCTTTTTCCTTGCCAACCCAACCGTCTGTTTCAGCGTAGAAAAAGAAGAGTTTGTTGCTGTGTTGCTCTATAAGCGCCTGGTCTAAATCTTGGATTGTCTTCATTTCTTCATGGGCCATACTCAATGAAGCATGCACACTTTGTGGCGAAGAAATAAATTCCCGAAGGACACCTAATTGCTGCTTCGGCCAGTGAGAAAAGAAAAAAGCCAGAAGGCTTTCGGGTAGATATTTGGCCAAGCCAGCTAGAGAGGAGAGAACTTGTCTGCCTAGCGGAGAGAAAAAAGGCTTTTATCTCTTCAGTGATTACCTTTGACGATCTGAGGATGGAATCTACCGTCAAGAGCCTACCATTCGGAGTGCTCGCAATGTTGCTTAAAGTAGGAAACAACAAGAAGACCGCAAGAATTGCCTTTGGTCGCTTTTCCAATGCCTTGTGAAGATATATCAACGCTACACGGGGTTGCTGGTCAAGGGGAAAGGTACCTGTAATGCGAGCCAAGCACCGACACTATGTCCAATAACCACAATCCGGGTTTTCGCATAAAAGGTTGATATTGCATCCAACACCTCGAGAGATGTTTGAATTTGGATTGTCAAACTCTCCTCCGAATGATGCCTAGGGTTGTCCTGTATTTGGGGACAGTGGCCAAGGTGACCACGTCCCACGATGGCGAGGTTTGAGGAAGAGTACCGGTCGTATAGTCCAGAAAGAAATGGGATATAAAAGTCTACAAGACCTGGGTTTCCTGTGGATAGAGGGTCAATTCCTGGGTTATGAGTATTTCCGTGGGAGCGCACCTGGTAAGAAATAAAGGAGGATATCTGGATCCATGTTGTCCTGCGATGGGGGCCACCATAGCGCGTGTGAGGAGCCCAAACCGCCGTTATGCACGAACTGAGCATGATGACAAGGTGGCGGTGGAGAGTTAGGGCGGTGTAGTGGCAGGAGGAAGGGTGGGTACATGATGGCGATGTGTACACTCGTGCAAAGCTTGTGCTAAGCATCACGACCATCATCCTCAGTGAGTCTATCCAGGATGTCTCGAGCGCCTCCCTTTCCAACGCGTCGACGTTCCCCCTCTGTCACAAACGCCGGCCTATATTCCTCTCAGCCTGCATCCGCTCCCGGCACCTCCACGCGACCGTTGCAAATATCGCGTCCAGGCACTACTAGTTCACGACCAACCACACCAGTCAACTCCTTCACGTCCAATTCTCCCTCACTAATCCCTCCTAGCACCGCTCCTATTGGCCCATCTCGTCCACAAAGATCTGACCTGCGAACTCGTGCTGAGTACTCTGGCTCTGAACGTGCATCAACTTCTTCCCAAGATCCCTACAGGGATAGCATTGGCACACTACGTTCAGAAGTTGACGTGTACCCCTACCGGACCCTCCCAAATTCTTCGAACATACTAACCAGCGAGCCACCTCCGAGGCAACGATCACAACGCTTCAAAAGTCCAATTCAAGACAAAGGAGATGATACCACACCAACTTCCCTTACGTCTGCGCTCTCCGCCTTTAAGTCAGCAGGGTCGCGACGCCGTCAGACGCCGTCAGACGATGACGATCAAAATTATAGAAGAGAAAGAGAACTCGAAATCGAAGCGGAGAAGGCGAGGCAGCAACGAATACGAGATCGAGCCACCGGGGTGCGTGGTAAAGGAAGAGCAGGCGAAATCGATGGTAAGATCTTGATTGTCTTGTATTGTCTGCGCCGTAACTGATCCATCTATGTAGCTGTCCTTGACCAGGTGAAGGACGGCTGGGAATTTGTAATTGACCCTAATGTTTGTTATATATATTTCCCAGAGAGTCGACATTCTCACCTTTAGATCAAGTTCAACAACGTGGACCTTGCCCTGCAATTGCTGGACAAGTCTTCTATGGGAAAAGACATGGATTCTTTTAGAAGAACAAAAAACATGCTTTCGAAGGCGTTGAAGGGCTCCGTGGATAGTATGTTCTGGACTCTGTAGTTTGGATTTCATCTTACAGATCTTACAGAACACTACCAGTCATTCGCAGCCTCCTTGCCCCATCATGCTTCGTTGTTGGGTCACCTCGGTGCCGCACAAACGGAAATTTCTGCCGCTCGATCCGCAGTCCTTGAAGCAAAGGAATCCTTGGGTAGTAGACGAGCGGATCTCGTACAGCTTTGGAACCGAGGGCAAATGCTGGAGGAGATGATAAAATTGCTGGACCAAATGTTTGTCTGATGATTCCTGATTCCCTATCCGGTTCTCAACCTTTGTAGCGAACATCTCAAAACAGTGCCTGATCTCTTGGAAACCCTCATGTCTGAAAAACGGTTACTTCAAGCCGCCATTCTGCTAGTGAGAAGCTTGAAGATTATTAACAAACCAGATATGTTGGAAATCGGTGCTGTTTCAGACCTCAGAAGCTACCTAAACTCCCAAGAGTCTGTTCGTATGACATCTCACTTTTGGCCATCTAAATAATTGCTGAATTGAAGCAATCAGGCATTAAAAGAAATCCTAATTGAAGAATTGCAGAGTCATCTCTACCTAAAATCGTTTTGGTGCGAATCTCGATGGGCCGCCTATGTGCCGAATCAACGAAATTGTAAGTCGTTGGCCTGTAACTCGGTTTCCCGTTTCCAACTGCCCTTCCAAGTTCCCAAAGTTGAATTTGAAAACGAAATAGAGGGACGACCAAGTGAGGATGAACTAAATTCGCCAACGTCTCCGACCGGACGGCAAAGTCGATTAACTAGATTCCTGAATGACCTCAGTCTTCGCGCCAACGATCCTCCTTACGACACAAATGATAACAAGCACTCTGGAAACATAAATGGTGCATCTGCCACGATGTCATCGAGCAACTCATCCTCTGCGATTTACTTGTCATCTAACCTCAACCCAGAAGCTGATTCATTTGCATACATGGAAACTCTACTCGAGTCATTAGCAGTTCTTGGTAAACTGGGAAACGCTCTGGATAACGTGGCACAACGTGTACCCGGTGAAATATATGCTCTGGTCGAAACGACTCTATCTGAGGTCGAAGAAAGAGCTGAATTTGGACGCCGGAGATCCATGTTTGCGTTAAATGCAAATATGGGAAGATCGGAAGGGGCGTACATGTTCAGTACCAACCTTACCCTCCCCGTAATAGCAACGACTAGAACCAAAGGGCCACCATTCAAGTCCTCTACTCTGCGCCTCACCGCATTGGAATCTTTAGCGAAACGCCTTGATCATGAGATCCTGATGGACCTCTTCTGGACCCTTTATTCAAAATTGGACGCAGTCGCGCAGGGATTCCGGGTCGTCGCAGAAGTTGTGAACAGAATAGGATCTGTAGGTTTATCCCTCCTTCCATCACATGATTTGTTCATCCTTCTCTTAGAGGCGCGACTACAAAGATTCTTCAGGAACCAAGCCTGGGATGTTGTTCCCTTTGCCAGAAATGTGGAATCACGTTCAAGCAGAGGTGCGATGTTTCATGTTCGTTCAATGCGCTTGCTTGATTGATGCATCACCAAGGTCCGCACTTTGATCCAAGACTACCTTACCGATGAGCAGCAGGGGTCTTCCGCGAATAGGAATCCAATCTCATCTATAAACGAGGTTCTTCGTGACGGGAAGTTCAACAGGGACAGGATCAAAGTTAGTTTGTCCCCTTGCCTAGAAAAGACAACTCAAAATGAGACATTCGTTTAGCCGGTCTTCCGCTTTTCGGATACAGATATGAAGCTAACGTATAAAGCTCTAAAGCCTCATGAGGACGGTTTAACCCGCGTCCTCAAAGATACCATGCCAGGCCTTGCACCGACCGCGGCGGGAGAAACTTCACAGGCGATCCTCAGCAGCACGGCTGATGACCGATTAATCGGTGTTGACCAGCACCATCGTCTGTTAATCCGCCCTGATGCATTCCACGTTACGGTTCTATTCCAACCTACACTTAGCTATCTACAACGCATTTCCGAAATTCTTCCATCGGGCATTGTACCAACTCAGGCATCCAGTGCGGTTTTGGACGAATTTGTGCTGAAGGTTTATTTGCCCCAGCTGGAGGAGAAAGTGTCGGACCTATTCCACGATGCTGTCACAGGTGCGCGTCTGTTCAGGGGTGCTAGCTGTGAACTGCTGACAGGGAAGTAGGAAGTGAAGCTTTCCAACCAGACCCACTTTCTTGGCGGTTGTCGACGGAACCCCTGGTCAAGGTAAGCTTGACCTCGTCTGCCGCCCTGCCTCCCCTTAAAAACAATCGACAGGCATGCACTAATCTGATGGCCTTAATCAATTCCCTTTGTTCCATGCTTAACTCCAGTCCATTCCACCGAGAAAATTACTCTCGGCTAATTCTCGGCGTGGTCATCCAGTTTTACCAACGTTGCAGTGACCGGTTCCAAGTCTTGACCTCTACTCTGCAAGAGGAAGTTGTCCGTGAACCTCGAATCGCACTTGCGGCACAATGGGCTCAGAGACCAGAACTCCAACCCTGTTTTACGGAATTGATGGAGATGGAGGTGCACCCGATATAAAGTTATTTCATCTTGGTTGATATTAACCGCTTTCGCGCAGGAGCAAGGACAAGCCAAGCTGCAGCAACTATACCGTCAGGAAACTCACATCGAAATGGAATTTCTAGGAGAAAGGATGGTTACCAGAGAAGATTTAATCTCTTCTACTAAAACTCTTGCCGCATTAGCGTCGTTACATCGCAGTGTGGTAAGTAATGGTCATTCTCTCCCACTGTCGCAAATCCATAGATTGATCCGAAAACATTCTTCTGCCTTAAGTCCTGGTTCTCGTCAGAGCTGAATGCTATGAAACCTAAACAGGACGATCCTTCCTCGTCCTTGCTGTCGCCCACCAACCTTGAACCCGCTACAGGCCTTACCCCTACTTTCCCTCCGATTCCTCCTGTATCTCTGGGGTCAGATCCCGAGTGGTTCAGCCTACCCCTTTCTCGTGAGATGTCCCTGTAAGGATTGCTTTGTCTTTAAATTCCATGGTGGCTTACCTTTTTTGCTTACCTTTTTTGCAGACGGTTTCAAGCCCTCCTGAAAACTTATGATCAACTCTCCGGTTTGATTTTGGATACCATGCGCATCGACCTCCGTTGTCGTACCATTCACTACTTAGATTCAGCCATGCGTCACGTTAGTTTACTTCACTCATTGATGTCCACTCGGTTGAATGCTTGGTTTTTAGGGGACGTACGATTCAAATTATGAAGCTGTGGAGCCGGACCCTCATATCGTTGATCTGAATACTGAATTGGTGCAATGTAACGAGTTCACGACTGTCAGCCTCCCTAAGAAAGAAAGGCAGTGCGTGTTTTAAATGCCTTACTTTTGACATCTGAGTTGCTGATTTGCCCGACACAGATACCTTTTCGCTGGACTGGGCAATCTTATGGAACACCTACTTATTACGGGCGCACGCCAACTTCGCATCCCAAATGCTTTTGGGATCCGAAAGATAATGCGCAACACTTTGGCGCTGCAACAAAGCATCAAAACTTTAACCAATGACCAGCAGGATTCTGAGTTTGAAAGAGTCAAGTTATATTATTCCTTATTCTTTATTTCTCCTCAGGAAATGCTCGATGGCATTCGGGAGAGACAAAGTTTTTCGTTCGACGAGTATCAAACCATGCTCAAATTGCAATGTGGGGTTGACCCTGCGAGGGGTAAAGACGGTGATGTGAAGGCTGCTGACCATAACTATGGTTTGTATGTGATAGATTTACATGGTTTAGAAATGGACAGGTCAGATCCATGACAGTAGATATTTACCCTACATCTTATGGATTCTGGATCCCTTCTTTGAAGCCTTGGGAAGAACCCGTTGAGGACGTTTCAAGCCAAGCCATTGTGACCGAGTCTGCATCAGGAATCTGACGTGTGTGGCGATGGGGGTCCAACAAAGCGAAGGGAGATGTCGTGACCATGAAAGAATCATCCTTCCCTGTGCAATAGGTAAGGTGTGGCAATTGTGCGAGCAGTGTTCGATAGCGTCGCCTTATCCATCGTGAAGGATGTCCTTTCCCAGTTGCGAAACGGGACAGACCAATGTCGCCGGACGTTCGAAGTTCTCTCCGAGTGAAAGGAGGCCGGGAGAAGATATTACCAACAAGGTTTTCTGCTTCCCTCAAAACGCCATGGTCCGACATGCTGAGTGTTCGAGGTAGTATTTCGCCCTCTTGTTTGTTTATTGCGTTCTCAACCATGTCCACTTCAAGAGGAGGAAATACCTTCTTCAACTCATCTCTGTAAAAATGCCATCGGATGTTTACCTCGCGGCGTTTGCTGAAACGACCAAAGATACGGGCCTCTTCTGATTTAGCATCGGCTCGAGGGGGAAGTGTACGAGGATTGGAAAAATCTTCGGCCCGGAAGACCTTATTGCGTTTGGAGGATGGGTGGGACAGCAATGCTTTAAGTTGAGGCGAGTAAACTGGCGGTCTGGATTGTCCAAGGGACGGGATGATAGGTGCGGGTACTGGAGAGCCAGGATCTATCAACGTAGCCTGGCAAATTATTCAAGAATATTGGCATATTCCGTAGTAAAGACGCAGTCACCTCTAGAAGCTCCCACTTTAGTTTGCCTATCCTTCCATATGCAAGCTCTAGTATGTGCAGAAATGCTTTACGATCCCGTTTATTTGCTTTCTCAACCCTCCGTATTCTCTAGAACATGTGTTGAAGGAGGACGTATGAGCACGGGTGATGGTGACCCACCTTATAAACTAATTTGATCCTTTGCTTGCGCTGCGTATCCAACTTTGCATTCAGGACAGCTTGAACATCTTGTCTGGCCCTTATTTGAAAGAACTGGCTTTTATCCGACGTCGGCGAGATTTCTCGTGAGGGAAAAGAAAAAGAATTACCGCAAATAAAGGTGAGGTAGTTTTCCGACTTGTCGCAGATAGGTCCTATAGAGTGAACACAGTTGACCGCTAAAGTGCATGTTATGGATGCGTAAGAAGAATTATGAACCAATTTGAAACAAACATCGGTCAGATCAAATGCAATCAAACTTTTACTTAGTGGCTTTCTACCTCCCCAAAAATCTACACAGGTCCCAGGATCTTCTCATCCTAAAAAAAGTCAACAAATACGCATTACTAAAGCGTGAAGTTGTATAGTTCTTTCAAATGGTGCATATTCTAAAATCTACCCCCATTTTCATCTCTTGAGATCGCTTTGTATAGGCTCCTAAGGGTAGAGATCCCAATCCGAGTGGTCTTGGTCGTGCCATAATCAATAGAAAGGTGAAGGATGCTCGGAAGCTTCAAGAATCTGGCTTGGTGAGTAATATCGTCCAGGTCGATGTTTGGATGTTAGCTCAAGTCTATTTGATTGTTAAACAAGTATTCTGTTGATCTCGATTCCTCCTCTCGATTGAAATCCGTGACCCAAGAGCGCGATCTGGATGAATTCCTCAACACAGCCCGATTAGCGGGCACAGAATTTACTGCAGGTGCGTGTATTCACGGCATTTGCAGTGATTAGAAGGCTTAATGATTAGAGAGGCGAAATGTCAAGATCATCCAACAAACCACTAGCTCATCTCAGAACCCTCATCTTCTATCTGAGCAACAGGAAATAAAAATCTTGAAGAAACATCAAGAGAATAAGCAACGTCTGAGAGTCCCTAGAAGGCCTGCCTGGATAAAGTCAATGACCAACGCAGAGCTAGACAGAAAGGAAAAGGACGCCTTTCTCGAATGGCGTCGCGGTCTTGCCGAGTAAGTTCTCATGGCCACGAATATCTTCAATATTAATAGATTTCAAGGCTCCAAGATCAAGAAAACTTCCTCTTGACACCCTTTGAACGGAACCTCGAAGTTTGGCGACAGCTTTGGCGAGTTCTTGAACGATCTCACCTGGTTGTTCAAATTGTCGATGCTCGAAATCCGCTACGTTTTCGTTGTGAAGATCTCGAAACATATGTCCACGACGTTGAGGGTAATGAAGGTGAAGCCGGTACTGGAAAGGGGAAAAGACGCAATATGTTGCTCATAAACAAGGCTGACCTTTTGACAGCCAAACAGAGGTAGGTCGCGTCCAAAAGGCTTCCGCTAGCCTGCTGATAATTTTTTCTGCCAGATGTCAATGGGCAGACTACTTTGATCAACAAGGGGTCAAATACGCTTTCTATTCTGCAGCGGATGCTGCCGCTTTACAGCAAGCGCTAAGAGATGCAGAGGCGGCGTGCAATCGTACGGAGGCGGGACAAGTGTCAAACGAGTCCGCATTTGATGAGGCTGGCGACGACGACGACACAAACGACGCAAGCTTGGATTCGGCGGACAACCGCTCTGATGATGACAGTGATCGAGACGATATGTATTTTTCTGCCGAAGAAGAAGATGTCCAGGACGCTAGGGCCCGAATTCTCTCAGTACAAGAGTTAGAGGAAATGTTTGTCGCGATGTCGCCTGACCTACAGGGTAGGTTCTCCCATCGCGCGCCGGTCAAATTGCTCATAGGATTCCAGAATTTTCTGATTCAATGGGGCAAGCACCTTCAAAGCTCGTTGTTGGTTTAGTGGGTTACCCCAACGTCGGGAAGTCAAGCACTATAAACTCCCTTCTGGGAGAAAAGAAAGTCAGCGTGTCATCCACACCTGGAAAAACAAAACATTTTCAAACGATCCATCTCTCGGAATCCATAATTCTTTGTGACTGTCCGGGTCTTGTTTTCCCTCAGTTCGCCACGACCAAGGCTGAGCTTGTCTGCGACGGAGTGTTGCCAATTGATCAACTAAAAGAATACACAGGTCCCATCTCTTTGATCACAAAGAGACTCCCAAAAGAAATTCTTGAAGCGACCTATGGACTGAGTATCAAAACCCGCGGGATGGAAGAGGGTGGAGATGGAAGCGTAACGGCAGAAAATCTTCTTATCGCTTATGCGAGTCAGTCAATATATTTTCAGCTTTTCAATTGTTTCTCTGACACCTTATTCATTTAGTTGCCCGAGGCTATATGCGTTCAGGTCAAGGCAATCCGGACGAAGCTCGTTCAGCTCGATACATTCTAAAGGACTACGTAAACGGGAAGCTCCTCTTTTGCCACCCACCTCCCACCATTTCAGATGCAGCATTCAACGAACCCACCAACAAAAATGCTCTCTTACGAGCGGCTGGAAAGAAACGTGCTCCTACAACCCGAGTCGGCAAAGATTCTGACACATTTATACTGCCGATCGCTGTCCCAGCTGATGGGGAAATGCCTATCGGAAACAAATCGACCCAGTTCGATCGGCATTTCTTCCAGACAAATTCGAATTCCTCGCTTCATTCGCGGCCCTTCATCCAAGAAAGTGGGAAGGAATTCACCCGGGGAAAATCGTACCCCCATCAAAATTCCGTCGCGGACGATGGTACACCAATTCACTTGAGAAAGGCGCGCCTAATCGCTTTGCTTCAGAATGCAGAAACAGGTAAAAAGCATAAAAAAATGAAGAGGGTAAAACAAAGAAGTGGGAAAGGTTACGATTGAATGGGCTTGTCTCGTAGGCCCATTTTTTCTGGTCCACAACAGAGTTGAATCTGTAGATTATTGTTACCTAATTTTGTCTCTTCCCAATTTACGATCACGCGCCACGCTTTTCGTTCGTGCGTTTGCTTTGTTTGCGAACCGACGTAATCATTGGCTTCATGCAAGTACTGCGCCTGGTCGTAAATACGAACCTGATTCACACCTTACTGGTCTGGCAGCCCTTCTCCGCAACGCCTTCCATCCAACAAGAACGGAGGATCTATGGATATATGCGCGAAGCTTGTCACGACGCGACATGGTCGTAGAGAAGGTATCCACCATCCGAGAGTTGATTTCACATTCTAATTTTCTTGAGTCGGGCAGCGGTTATTTTAACACTCGCCAAACCCGCAATCATTGGAAGGAATCCTGATTTATGGTTTCGATAAAAACCATGCTTCCCGATTAACTGATTAGTGATGTTTTTTTATCCAGTTCTTACGTCGTCAGCGATGCGCTGGTCTCAGGAGTCCATTGCAAATTATATGCGTATGCCAATATTTCGAGTATGGTTCTGCTTAACTGACGTCCTGCAATAGAGTTCGCTCACCGAGCGGAGGAGTCATCATTTCATGTCAGGTAAGCCATTCTTTTCCTGAATGAAATATCCCCTTTCAAATTTCCAACGACAGGATCTTTCTCGTAATGGAATCATACTCAATGGTCAATGCATTCGCAAAGCTGCGATAATTCTAATGCATGGAGATATTATCCAACTTCCAAATTCTTTGAGTGAGAACAGAACCATTTCTGGGTCCATCTCAAGACGTCACATACTAAATATCGTCAGCGTTCACCTGTCTGCATTGTTGGAAAAATTCTACGGAAAAACTCTCTCTTTTTGATCCCACACCCCCAACGCACCCCGTGCAAAAGGTACTCGACTCATACGGATCCTCGTAGAATATGCTTCAAACCTGATCATTGACTCTAGAATATTGGAGGCTATATTGTGACATCGCAATGCCTAGGCACGGGGTCCTTCGCGACTGTCCACTTAGCTTTGGACCCGACAAAACATCGACAAGTCGCATGCAAAAGTATTCGCACAAAAAGAGACCACGAAGTTGGACAAGTCATGAAGGAAGTCAGAATTTTGATGACATTAAAACATGTTGGTATTTCTTCATCCTATCCCGTCCTCCCAGCTTACCTCTCAGCCCAACATCAATGAGATCTACGATACTGAAGAAAACAAGAAGTTTATGTGAGCCATGTAGTTTTTGTTTGGCTCGCAAGCTAAATCCATGGAATCCACAGCCATATTTTCCTGCAACTCTGTACCGGAGGAGATCTTTTCACCTACATCACACATACCGCAGAAACAGGGAATCGAATTTGCGAGGCGGAAGCGAAGTATATCATGTATCAACTTTTGCTGGGCTTGAAATATTTACACGACAAATTGATCTCCCATCGTGGTACGTAGTTGCGCTATTTTGTCTCGTCTACCTGATCTCAAGCTGACATTGCATTATCAGATCTTAAGGTATGTCAAATTCTCACTACTCTTTGGTTAGCAAAGTGTTAACCTGGACTTGAATTTGATCTAAAAACAGCCTGAAAACATTCTTCTTTATTGCCCAGGGCCCTATCCTCGCATTTTAATCGCAGATTTCGGTCTAGCACGGCCAAATTCCTATCAAGAGACCTTCAACGTATGTGGAACGGTTTCGTACTTACCACCAGAGGGAATTCTCGCACTCGACAACAAGCACTTGGGATACATTGGGTAAGCCGGCTCTAAGCTATCGTTCTCTGCCTCTGGTAAATTCCTTTGTACCCAGGATGCCAGCCGACTGCTGGAGTTCTGGAGTCATACTGTATATCATGCTATCGTACGTTCACCTCACCTCGATCACGATTTGATCCCAACTACTCTCTGAACTCCACTGGCCGTCTTATAATTCTCTATTGCCAGGGGGTCGCATCCATTCGACCATGAACCTCGACCTTCCTCGAACTGGGTTTCTCGGATCAAAGAATCTCACAAAGTGGACGCGTCTTCGCAATATTCTCAGAGCTACACACAAGCCGACATTAGACTTAAAGAACGAATCGTTCACGGAAGTGTGGAATTCTTCCAGGACATTTGGCATGATTTGATCGATGGTCTGAATCTATGTCTTTAATCCATGTCTGGCTGGCTGATTTCAGCACCCACAAATCCTCAAGCTCAATCTCTAGTCAACTCGTTGCTGGTTCAAAATCCCCTTCACCGGGCAACCGTGCATTCTGCCCTCGTTTCTGACTGGATATGCAGCGAACTGGACCAACTGGATTCCTTATATAGACTTCGGATCACCCGAACAGCATCTTGAACCTCTGGTTGTTTATATGCTGTTGTACAAAGCTTTTCTTTAGATACGGACGATATACTTCCTTCATGCTTTTAGGAAATTGGCGTGGACTAGCAGGTCCTTTAATACAAGATTTCGAATTGAGGAAATGATGCGTACAATGAATGTGGTCTGACGCGAACGTGGAAATCTATTTATGCCTCAATGGCTTCCAGTTCAAAGCATATGGGGTGTACTCACAAAGTAATAGCTGTGATCATACCCGCTCTGACTTCTGACTCTCACTTGAAACTCGTCGTGACCAGCGTCACGGGAAGCCTTCAGGAAGTTTTCTGGGAGAAGTTGACCTTGTTTATAGAAATTGTCACCAGTTCCCTGCACCAGGTGATATTCAATGGCAACGTAGGTGGCCTCAGTAAAGCATTATACTCACATAATCAATCAAAATGTGGACAGGGTCTGTGTATTTTGAAATGAGTGCAGTAGCATCATACTTGTCAAGGGCCTCTGTGAGGCCTCCCTGGAGGTATCCATTGAATGCCTTTTCACCCCAAGGACATTTAGTTGGATTGGATATAGGAGCAAAGGCAGATGCAGATCGGTATTGTTTAGCTTTTGAGGCGAGATAGAGAGTAAGAGCTCCATGGCCACCCATACTGTGGCCAAAAATCGATTGTCGTTTAAAATCCTATTCGATCATTCAGCATCATTTGTTACGCAAAATTTTGGTTCGATGGGACAAACTATAAGGATTCCTGCAGCCTCTATGACTTGGGGCAATTCGACAGTGATATGGGTGGCCATGTTATAGTGTTTGGAATATTCAGCTTTCGTTGCGTCGACGTAAAAACCGGCACCTGTGCCAAAGTCCCAGTCTCCATCTTCGCCAGGAATTCCAGCACCTCGCGGAGATGTATCTGGAAACAGAAGAGCTATATTCTGAGAGGCGGCCGCGCCGAAGAAGCCACCTTTCTGAGCCCTATATGACGATAAGATTTTATGCACCAGATGAGTCATATCATTACATACCCAGTATCCTCTGTGCATGTAAGACCGGCAAGGTAAACCAGCACAGGAACTTTGGCACCAGCATTGTTGAAGGGCATGAACAAGTTAAAGTTCGCGTCTAGGCCCCCGAGGGCGGCGGACTGAGGCCATTCAGTGGAAAGTATCGTGGTTTATGAAGGGTGCAAACCTTGAACTTGTACTTTGTTAATTCCCCTTCGAAAACCTTATTGGTTGACACCTTTTCGAGAACGGACATTGGAGAGAAACGCTGAGAAAGGGGCGGGGCGAAGAAGGACTTGGGATACCCCAGCACGTGCCGATTTGTTCGGTGTTATCTTATCTCGGCCTCTTTAAACAGCCTTGCGCCGCTCCGTCACTCGGTATGGACGCGGAAGATGCCCATTCAAGCGCGATTTTTATCTTTCTCGGCGCCGCTATACTCTTGACGCTTGTTTCATGGACCGAAAGACGGGAACCAAACGTGCGGAACGCTTGTTGTATTGCCGTTGTTCATTTCTGACATGGAGGCTGTCGCTAGTTGAAACATATCCCAACGTTTGGACAACCTGGATATATCCTGTCTTATTTCGACGCGTTCACTTTCACTATCTCTGGTCTCTCGAAGCTTCAAAGAGGTTGTGACAAGGTACTAGGAGTTGCCCGCCTCTATGGAACAATATTCATGGTATTCAGTATCGACCCAGGATATTTAAGGTTGCAACTCTATCCCGATGGTTAGTAATAGTCACTGGGCCTCAACACGTTGAAGAATTGCGAAAAGCTACAGAGGAAGAGCTTTCTGTCGTTGAGGTGCGGGTATACTGTCATTGTCATGTGGATGCAACCCTAACACAAAGGGCAGCCAACTACTGGGCATTTTTATGCCGCCATTCCCAAATACACGAACCAATCTATTCGCTATATGACCCAACATGTGGAAAACCTAATACCGGATCTCAGTGACGAGCTCATTCATGTTCTCCACTACGCGATACCTTTTACCCCAGCTGGAGAGTCGGCAGGTAGGTGCACATGGCATCGTTGGCTGATATCTGACTGTCAACCTTCTCACATTTTAGCCTGGAAGGGACTGGATGCCGTAGAGTTTGTTACACTCATTACAACTTCGACCATTAATCGAATGACTGTCGGTGTTCTCTTCAGTGAAGTCTTCCTTTGGAAGTCTTGCGATATACTCTGATCCTTTCACTTTTCAGCACGGGAGATGGATTATGCATTTCGTAGTGCCGCACTGGCGCGCAAAGTATTCGTAGATACCCCTTCCATCATTTCCTCGCTTCTGCCTGATATTTTCAAGTCGTGAGTGAAGCGCTTCAAGCAGATATGTATCGCACACCCATCATATCCCATCCATTTCTGACAGCTTCTTCCGCGCTCTCAGCCCCGTTCAAGCAAGGAGGCGAATCATGAAGACCATGTTAGTCAGGTACATCAAGGCCAAGAAGAACATTCATGACAGGGGTGACTCGCATGAGCCTAACGGCGTGAGTGCCTTATGTAGGACATTCCTTGCATAACTAAAATTCAATCATTTTCGCCACAGGAGACCATGCTGTCCTGGATGCTCACCAACGAACAATTTAAAACAATGTCCAACGAAGAAATTGCATCGAGCATCCTCGATTTCAGCGTCACTTCCTTTCAGAGAATATCGATTGTAAGGCCTCCTCGCACCCACAGCCCAATTGCTACATCCCTCAATATATTTTCAAAGGATTTCGCAAATGCGCTATATTACCTCGCTGCTTCCCCTAAACACGCTGTGCCCATGAGGAGAGAGATCGAGGGCGTCATCAAACGGGAATGGTGGAGCAAGGATGCCATCAATCGCATGCGCAAAGTCGATAGCTTTTTAAAAGAATCGATGCGCATGGGGAATGCTTCTTCATGTTTGGTGGCTCATTGTCGCCACAAAATTTCTACTAACCTCTTGTTCACCTTCTAGTATCCGTGATTCGCAAAACCCTCAAACCTTTCACTTTTCTCGACGGGACTTGTCTTCCTACAGGCACTGTCCTCGCTGTCGCCACACCACCTCAACATCTCGATGCCAATCTCCAGTCGTCTCCTGACGAATTCGACGGGTTCCGATTCTCCAGGCTTCATGAACAGGAGCACGGATCTGAGCGGATGCTGGGCGGCGGCGGCGGGATGCGGTACCAGCTGGTGGCGACATCACCGGACTTCCTGGCATGGGGTTATGGCCGCCATGCGTGCCCGGCGCGATTTATGGCAGCGATGGTGCTGAAGACAATATTCATTCATCTGGTGCTGAAGTACGATGTCCGGTTTGAGGACGGTGTACGACCAGAGGATAGGCCAGCTGGTTTGAGGGACCTGCCGAACCCGAACGTTAAGATATTAATCCGCCCAAGGCCATTGTAATCTTATACCGGGGCGCTTTCTTTCGATTAGCCTTGCGCTTTCGGCCTTTGTATTATCATGTATGTAACATATAAACCTCACTAAGTATAGATAGTCTATCCACAATGGCAACTTTTGGATATTGGATTTCACATAGCAGTGTCCCTGAGAAACCTTCCCAACTACGTGTATATTTTGGGTGCCTATTCTCACATTTGTTTTCCTTCACAAGGAACGTGAGCCAGATCAGACTAACACACCCTGTGCCAAAAGCGTTGAAAATGGCTAGCGTCATCGTGTGGCAAATGGTGGGCCAGCTCTTGCACACTGTCAACGTTGAATAGTTTGATTGCGCGCTTAAATCACTGAGTGACCCGCGTCGCTTATCAGGCCAGGTGTTGGGAGGCGCGAGAATGGCCGGATTCCCCGCGAACGTCATGCACGCCGAGGTTTGTGGCTGATGGGAATGATAAACGGCGGCAGTGATGGTGTAGATTAATGGACGGGTGGGTATACTAGGACTTGGGTAGTTTCGGTGAAGATGAAGCTATGAAGGTGGTTCGCGTTTATGTGATTCTTCGGGTGGTGGGCTTGGATTTGGTGAAGGGTCCTCCGTGCGGTCGTGTACGTTCGCTCCAACGGCATCCAGACTATCGACCATTTGCGCGCGTTTCTTCTCCGCAGTCGATCTTTGCAGGCCATTCTCGTTTGCCCGGAGCGCTGGTTCTTCAGGAGGTTCTTCAAAATCTACGCCCGACCCCACGTGTGATACCTGTTCGCCATCCTCCCTACCTTGACCCTCCACCTCCCGTGCCAACATATCTGCGATGCCCATATAAAAGGTGGCTGGACGAAACTTGATCTCCTTTCCCATCATCTCGGCCCATTTGTACCGCGCCGTGTTGATCCATCCGACGAGATCAAGATGATTTACTTGGGATAGCGTCCCGAGGTAGGTTCCCTAGGTAAAGGTCATAAATAAATACAGCAAGCGAGCAAGAAGGAGAGACCAACCCATTTTGAGGATTCTACAGAAACGAGGCCATCGTTTGGACCTTCTTTTTCTAAAATGACCGAATGTGGCCACCTAAATAATTCGTTAAGAAAGGAAAGAGGAAAAACGAAAAGAAAAAGGGACGAACTTCCAAGTGTCGATGAGACCAGGTTCGTACACGGCGCCCCAGCTAAAATACTGCACGCCCTCGACATCTGGTGTATCCTCGTTGAACTTGCGCATGCTTTCTATAGTGAGGCATTCAAATGCTTTCCCGTCGCCACCCCCGTTGGGTAGCAAATCGAGGAGGGAAAGGACGGAAGGCATTCGTGTGCGGCCAACGGTAGAAAGAAATGTGTCTGCGAAAGAAGAACCGCGGTGAGGTGTGGCGATGGTGGTTATGGATAGGACTTTAAATGAACGATTGTTGAGATGAGTGGTGAGGTATCGACAGTCAAGGCCGCCCTAGCAAAGGCAAGGGTTAGAGTCGAATGTAAAAAAAAAAAAGGATGAAACGGACCATGCTATGACCTACGGGCAGAGAAATGAGAAGGTCGAGCATCGGATGAGAGGAGGAATGTACCGATGAGATGGACGCTCCTTCCCGGGTATACGGAGGATATTTTTTGTTCGAGGACTTTGGCTCTGTCGACGGGACTGCTGGTTGCAGGGACACGGGTGATGAGGACTTCGGTGCCGTTTTCCTCGAGTACTTCTTTTATCCCGCGCCAATGGGAAACTTCCAAGGGGGCTATGGCAGGGCCAATGGTGACAGAATCAAAGCCAAGTAATCCATGACAAAATACAACTGGGTTGCGAGGAGAGATGTCTGGAAATCGGTGAGGAAGGGATGAATGTGAAAAGGAGAGAAGGAAAATACATTTCTTTTTTAGATGATCCTTCTGCTCTTGTGTCTGTTCTAGAGGCAGTAGATTTAGTTTTGTGTCGGATTGGAACCACCAACGGGAGAAAGAATTTGAAGAAGAGTCTATTTCACTGAGTGTGGAGAAGGAGCGGGTGTGGACGGAACGAAGAGAGTCTACGGAGGAGTGAATGGGGGGCGAATGGAGGAGAACAATAGGCGGGGGTCGAATTTTGTCCGAGGGATGGTGCTGGACGGAGAGCGGTGGGGAAAGGGAGGCGGTGGGGAGTGTCGAGCGAGTGAGGCTGTCGAAGAAGGGCGGGGGGTGCACGGATGAGCGAAAAGAGGGAGGGAGTCTTGCAGGCTTTGGACGGGTGGGCAACGGTGTGTTTATGGCCTCGTCCAGCTGCAGTCTGATCCTGCTAATCCGACGCATGTCGTCGTGGTTAGCATTCATGTCGTGACGTCACACTGGCAACAATGCTTCCTTCCCTCCTTCCTTCACGGCCTGCCATCCAAGACAGTATGTCCTCCATTTCCTTTTATTTATTTAATTCATTTTGCATTAGCCACCACTACACCGGACCAGATCCAAAATCCTTTCGGAAAAGCTACCAATCCAGACACGTTGGTGCTATCATCGTGCATGAATCAATCCATGCTCAAATATTTATTTAGGACGCCTCTCTTTATCTGCGCACTTGACCGTAACTGTCCTCCATCTCCTCTGTCTTCCCTCTCTTATTGTATCTCTCCAGAGTGTTACCGTCTGCTCCCTAGCCACAAAAGTCTCATGGCCCACCGCAAGAAAGAGCACCATACTGATGCGATGATTCGAATGTTATTACCTGGAACTAGTAGAGTACTTGCAGTACATACATACATACCGTTGCGAAGGAGATTTGTTCACATCACTGATGAAATACGATGGTCAAGGCAAACAGTTGCAAAGGCTCCACAGCGCCAGTCCTCCGTGCCCATTCATTCATTGACCTTTGCGATCTCTCCTCTTCTTCCGACCCTGGCCTTTTCCTTTCCGTTCTCACACTTTATTTTTTTTCTTTCTTCGACATAATTCAACCATAACGTCGTCTTTCCTAGGCCGCACAAGGAGAATGTCCTTCTTCTCACGGAAGAAGAACCAGCAGCAACCCCCAGCCCAACCTCCAGCAACCGTCACTGTAACTCAGACTCCCAGTCAAGCCCTTGCCCAGCTTTCAAATGCATCCAGGGAGTTAAATCCACCTCAACAACAGTCCGGGAGTTTGCGTGGCGATAGTGCTTTAGCATCGTAGGTTTCCCCTCCCCATATTCTTTCTCGTAATTCTGCTAAATCATACAGTGCTCCCGGTCTCGTCCCCATCTCCCAACAGCAATCCCAGCAGCAGCAGCAACAACCACAACAACGGTCACAGATCCGGAATAACCCACCCGGTGGTGCCAACCTACAACCTTCAAACTCTCTCCAGGCCCAACCACCATCACAGCAGCAGCAGCAGCAGCCGCCATCCCGTCCATATCCCTGGTCTACTCGACGCCTGGTCCTTCTCCCGCCAACCGTCATCAACAAACCTGGTATCGCTCCCCCGACTTCCCCTTCCCCTTTGCCCTTTCCACGATATGGCCATGCTCTACCTGCTACCGCTACCCCAAACGGTGAACTATACATCTTTGGCGGTCTGGTCAGAGAAACTGCCCGGAACGATGTCTACATGTTCAACTGCCACAATAACGCTGCCACTCTCATTCAGACCTCCGGCGTAGCCCCAAGTCCTCGAATGGGCCATGCCAGCGCTCTTGTGGGAAACGTAATCATTGTCTGGGGTGGAGATACCAATACCGACCCCAATATGCGACCAGATGAAAACCAGGATAACGGCCTCTATCTCTTGAATCTTTGTGAGTCCTCACGCCCAATATCATTCCCTTTCTCCCTCCCTTAACTTTTTCAACAGTGTCCCGCGAGTGGAGTACATTGGGTGTTACTGGCCCAGCACCCTCTGGAAGATACGGGCATGCGGTAGCTATGGTTGGTTCAAAGTTTTTTGTTTTCGGTGGACAAGTCGACGGGGAGTTCTTGAATGACCTTTGGGCCTTTGACCTCAATTCACGTACGCCTCCCCTTCATACCTTGCGCTAAAAGTCCTGACCTTTCCAAAGTGAAAACCCAATCTGCTTCTTGGGAGAAATGGGAACCTGCAAGCGCTGACCGACCGGCACCAAGGACAGGCCACGTGTGTATCGCATTCGAGGACCAAATCATTCTGTATGACCGATTTGATCCCATATCTCCATGCATTTACCATATTTCTTTTCAAGTTTTGGAGGAACAGACAGGAAGTACCATTACAACGACACCTGGTCTTTCAACTTGCAAACCCGGATATGGACCGAGCTTAACTGCATCGGCTTCATTCCTCACGCGCGAGAAGGCCACGCTGCAGCCATTATTGGAAATGTCGTATACATCTTTGGTGGTCGGGGCGTGGACGGCATGGATTTGAGCGACCTTGTGGCTTTCAAAATATCAAGTGCGTTTCCTAGTGCGTTATATATGTTTAGTAACAGTTGACATGGCTCTTCCCAGATCAACGCTGGTACATGTTCCAGGGCATGGGTCCGTCTCCATCTGGCCGGTCGGGACACGCCATGGCCTCTTTTCAAAGTAAAGTCTTCGTCCTTGGAGGAGAATCGTTCGCGCCTTCGAACACCGACGACATGACCCATGTTTTGGAGACGAGTGAGTCGTTGATATGCATCCAACGTTTTTCTTTTCTTTAACCACTCAATATCAGAACACATCAAATATCCCGACGACAACAAAGGCCCACTTGTTTCAGCAGTTCCTCCTGCAAGCCAAAACACCTCACGAAAGCCCACTCAAACGCCTCAAAATACTCCCGCACAGCAGCAGCAGCCAGGTCCAACACCAAACACGAACGAACGGGCGATGTCTCCCAGCGTAGCGCCCGGACCCGAGCGTGCAATATCTCCACCCGGAAAAAAGCCAATGCAACCCAACGGCGTGGTGCAACAGGCATTTCCGAACGCGCCTGTGTCGAATGGGAAAGGTAAGGCGCCCCTACGCCCACAAAGGAACGACGAGGAGTTTGGCACAGACGACGGGTTGGATATCACTAGCTCCGAATCATACCAGACCCACCAATCACGCGCGAAGAGTCCGATGAGCACTACGCGTGCGGTGTCGCCACCGGCATCTCAGCCTCCTAGTATGGCTGCTATTTCAATGGGGTTGAATGGGCCTTCGAATGGTCGTTCATCACCGGCTGTTACCGGTCGCGCTTCCCCTCTGACGGGACGCTCATCGCCTGCTGTCGATCGTTCACGAACGGTGGCTGGAAGCAACACGGGCCACGGCAGCGAGACGTATGTACCAAACGGGCCCAACATCTCGCCATTGGCCAATGGGTTCGCGAGGCCAGGTTCACGGAGTGGAAATGGTTCGGTGGGCAATGTGACGGCAGATTTGATCAACACGATCAAAGCGAAGGATCTGGAGTTGGATAGCGTGAAGCGACAGATGGCATGGATGAAGGAGGCTCTGGGCAAGGCGACGCGTTCTGGGTTTGTCCAAACCGATAGGGAGGGCAGTCCCGAAATAGGGTTTGCCAATAATTCATCCCCTTCGCCTGACGATTCCGGCGATAGCAAGTACCTTGAATTGGCCCTTAAATTTAAGCAATTCAAGGCGCAGGTCCAGGTGAGTTTTCAGACCTTTACCCTTTTTTATTCGTTCATCGATCAATGTAAACATTAGACTGCCATGGCAGAACAAGCTAAGCAGGCATCGGAGCGGATTGCTGAGGCTGAGCGTATCAAGGGGAGTGCAGGTCAGGAGGCAGCTTATTACCGTGCCAAAATCGCCGCCATGGAGGCGAACAATGAGCAAGAGGTCACACGCATCGAGCGTGTTCGTGTTTCCGAACTGGAAAGCCACATGTCTGCCCTGATGAGCGAACGGTGGGCGCAAGATCGGAAGCTGGGCGAGCTGAACGACTCCCTTGTGTTGCAGACAATGCTTTCCGAGCAGGCGGAAGCACGCGCTGCCGAGGCCATCAAGCGCGCGGAAAAGACGGACGAGGTCCACAACCGGACCGCGCAACTGTACAACGACCTTTTGGATAGTCATGAGAGTCTGGAGGTCAAGTTCAGAGAACATCAGGATAGGCTCGTGTCACACAGCTCGCTCCTCGAGCAACGAGAGGCTGAGGAAGTCGGTTTGCGAAGTCAAATTGACGAGTTGACGCAGTCAAGGGAGCAGCACATCCGAGCGCTTGATCAGGCCCGCATTGCATTGCAGGCATCATCAGCCCGCGCTGTCGAGATTGACATGCAGTATCAACGCGCTCAAGAGCAGATCAAGGCGTTGGAGACCGACGTGGCGGAGCTCCGGGGCGAGGTCGAAACACGGACGGCTGAGGCTGAGGCTGCGCGTGCAAGGCTGACGGATGCTGAGAACTCGTGGGCGAAGTCACGAGAAGAGGCAGATGCTTTTAGGGCCTTGACCACGACGAGTCTTGGGGAATTGCTAGATTCACATCGGGATCTCAAAGCTGACGAGGATCGACTGCTACGTGGGCACTCGGAGAAGATTCAGGCCGTTGAAGCTGAGGCTCAATCTTTGAGGTTGATGCTGCGAGAGACCGCTCAACGGGCAGATGACGCTTCCAACAAGCTGGCTGAAGAACGTAAACGGACGCGTGACCAGGAGACGGAGAATTCCACACTTCAATCCCAAATCGTTGTGCTGCGGGGACAGTTGTCAAACGCGCTGGCCGATGCTGCGCGCCTCAGAAAAGACCTTTCAACGGCAGAGAACCGAGCTCGCGAAAAGTCCAAGGAGGTATCAGATGCGACCGCCAAGTTGGGTATGCTGCGAAATTATCTGGCAGAGAACGGCGTTGGCATTGATGAAGATGACATTCGACCCTCATCAAGAGTCAATGGCTCAAATTCCCCTGAAGCGATTTCCGAGCTCGAAAGCAAACTCGCAGAGCGAACTCGTCTCCCTGAGAACTCTGAACGGGAGCTGGCACAAGCGCTCCGTCGGAAACGAGACGCGGAGGCCCAGGTCACGCAGTTGTCCTCGCAGCTTGACCGTGTACGGTCAAGTCAGAGTCCATCAAGTAACACTGATGTTGAAGCTCGTGCGCAGGAGGCAGAGGAAAAACTGGAGATCGCTACCCAGGACTTCAAAGCCCAAATGCAACAATTGGAGACTGACTACAATGTCGCAGTGAACTATCTAAAGTAAGCGTTACCATCATTTTTCATACCAGAGCGATTCCTGAGCAGTTAGTCAATTTAGGGGCACGGAGAAGATGATGCATCGTATGCGCGAAGAGCTCAACAAACAACGCAAGACGAATGCGGTGCTTCAATCAGAAGTCGACAAGCTGCGCGGTGGAAAGCCCAGTGATCCTCGTGTTCGTAATGTCAACGGGCGTGGCACGCCTTCCACAGAGGACGAAGGGACGCGCAGCCACCTTTTCGACGCTCAACGGCAGGTTCAACGGCTGTCGAATGAGAACAAGGAGCTTCGTCTACGTCTCGAGAACCTTGAGAAGGAACTCGAACTCCTCCGCGACAATCTTCTTGCGTCTCAACAAGAAGCTGACGATCGCTTTAACCAGGTCGAGGTGCTGCAACAGGACATCGAACGACTACAACAATCGCTGGAAATTGCCCGTGGGGGACCCAACGAAACGTTGTTGGAGAAACTGCACAACGAAAATTCCACTCTTCGTCATGAAAACGATCAGCTCTCACATAAAATTGGCCTCCTGTTGGAGGCAGAACCTGCGTATCCTGGCAGGCCCATGTCAGGGCGAATGAGCACGACAAGCTCAGAAAATGCCATTGCGTTTGAGCATCTATCCAGCGAACTGGACGATTGGCAACGGCAGTTGGCGAGCTCTATGAGCAACCGGCGGCCACTCAGTGACTTTGAGGCACCTCTCCCCACAGAGCGAACGCGATCTCCCCGTTCATAACATTCCTTTTTCCTTCACGACTTCGCCAATTTATGTAAATTTTTGCATATACCCACTGGTATCTCTCATTTTTTTTAAAGTTGTCACACACTCGCTTGGATTCCTTTCATACTATCGAGTATCCACTCTCCATTGCTCTGCTTCTCTCCACTATGCTGTCTCCTCTAAATATTATTTTGCGATGTACGCCCGAATGGTGTTGTCAGTACACTGACCAATTACTTAATAATCATGAAGCACTTGACGCCGCCCTCTGTGTCCATTCGATGGCTTTTTGTTTTACGACCTCAGCGCCGTCCTCGTCTCCAATTCTTCTCTCCAAATTTAGCCACTTTTTAAAAAAGGATCTGAAGAAGATAGATGATCAGCTTGTATTTCATGCACGCAGTTCGTTTTCAAGACGAACTTGGCTTTGTGGCTTGTCATCTTGATAGCCAGGGCTCGATCGAAAAGATTCCTTCAGAGTTGCGTCAGCCAATGTGTTTCCTGGAAATTAATAACATACCGTAGGCTTTGGATGTTGCTTTGAGTAGCCTCCATATCCATGTAAACCGACCACATATCCCATCGCTTTGGATGGGAGTCGATGATACCCTCAAACAACGTCTTTCCACGTTCCGCGTCGCCATACTTGTACTCCAGCTGGGCGAATCGTGAGATTGTTTTCAGATCTATGGAAATAGTTAACCCTTTGATGATTTGTGCTAGTAGTTTATGCACTCACGTTTACGCTTTTCCAAACTTTGCAAACTCCGTGGCAGAAGTTTTCGAGCTTCCTCGATGCTACCTCTCCTTAATTGGAACTCTCCAAAAAGGGACCACACCTTGGAGCTTTGGCCAAACTTCTTGCATGTCCGTTTGTATTGTTCCTCAGCTTTCTGTATCATTCTGTGAGTGGCAACGTCTTCCGAAAGCCAAAGAAGTACGTACGACCTTGTCCGATTGATCAAAGATTGACGCCAGTCGCAAATGAATGGTCTTCGAATCGTTGGCCCTTGCTGCCTCCTTGAATATTGTATCTAGACTTTCGTCCGTTCCATACACATTTTCCAAGTTCAAGAGGGCTATCCATACGTTGAGCTTTTCTTGTTCCTCACGGAAATTGATGGTTCGGATTGCACGTCGAGCGATCTCTCTGGCTTTGTCGACTTCTGATAGGGGAAGTTGGAAGGACATGTATTGTATCCAAAGATATGAGGAATTTGGAGATCCAAGGAGGAGCCTCTCAAAATCGGCGTTCGAGTCTGGCGTCTTTGTATGCATGTCTGCGGTAAGATCGTGTTCAATTTCCTTCCGTTTACGCTTTTTCTTGCTGGGTTGCGCTGTAGTAGCTTCATCATCCGAGGAGAGATCTGCGTCCTCATCATCTGTATGCTGAGGTTCAGCAGCCCATTGAAATCCACTTGCAAGAGTCAACGACGGTCCCTTTGAAGCGGAAATAGTCTGCGAGACGGCTGAACCGGAGGGAGGCTTGGGTTGGTATTCAATCTGCTCTGCGCCTACATCGATTTCCATCTCATTCTCGGTTTCTTCGCCATCAGAAGCGGGGTCCGGCTCCAGGTCACTTTCTTCATCCTGAGACATAGCATCATGATCAGATTCGCCAGTCGATCCGGGATGGTCAGGATCGCTCTCAACTCCTTCATCTGACTCCTCCAATTCCTCTTTGCTGAAATAGGATGGCTTCAAGCTCAAAGAAATTCGACGGTTGTCGATGCCCAAGACAACAGCCTTCACGCGGTCACCCTCCCGGAAGCCCCGAAGAGCACCCCCAACATCGGACTCTGCATTGTCAGACAGCTAAAGTAGTAGAAGAAAAAATGAACATCCTAATTCTAGAGTTAAAAGTTTCACCGACCTGTGATTTATGACAAAGGCCACTGAGTTTGGATCCGTCGATTTGGATGAAAAGTCCATAATCTTCAATTTTCTTGACGATGCCATCTACTTTTTGTCCTTCCTTTAGGTCACTCAAAGCAATGCCAGATGTTCCCTTTCTTTGTGGTTCTGTCGTTCTGAATGCCATTTCTGCCTTCTTGTTGGCAACATCGACACTGTTTGGAAGTTTAGATTATGGACAATACTCGAGTTCTAGGGGTCACACCTTAGGATACGACCCTTTACAAGCTGGTGTGTTTTGAAATGACTTTGCCAGTCTTTGACGTACTAGGGAAGGCGGATGTCAGCGAGCGCACAGGTGGCGATAGAGAGTTGTTCTACTTCGTCAAAGAGTTCCCGAATTTGTACTCGGGCGTCAACTTCTCGGCCAATATTAACAAAAACGCCATGTTCAGCGATATTCTTGATAAATCCACGGACAGAATTTCCGACTTGAACATCAGAAATTTCCCCAATCTCTCGGTCGACAATGTCATGGATCTGATCTGGGTACATCCTCGAATGACGTGTTGACAGGGTCAATTGCCGCTTGTCAGAGTCTATCCCAATGACGACCGCTTTAATGATAGTGTCAATGGCTGGCAAAGATACACCGGTTGCAAAGTTGTCCGATAAATCTGTTAAGTGCAACATGCCGCCGATGTGACTGGTGATTTTGATGAGGGCGCCTTGCCGATTGTGTCGCGTAACACGACCGCCAATGAGCTGGCCCACAATAACAGATTCAAGTGTGATCGTTGACCCCTTTGGTAAAACAGCCTTGGATTTTGGCTTGTTGGCGACAATCACCAGGAATTTTTCTGGGTTTCGGGCCACAACGACCAGTTCATCCAATTTTTCTCCGACTTGCAACATGGTACGCAATTGGGGGACGTTCAAATTCCGATGGTTGGCCAAATTCTTCAAGGAGAGCAATGCTCGGATATGTGACGGTTGAAGGGTGAGGACGACATTGTCTTGGTGTATCTCAGAGACAGCTCCTTCTACGGTGTTCCCAATTTCTATCGAGCTGATATCACGGACGACATCAAAATTAGAGGCTGCCTGCCTAATACTTGCTGTGATGCGTTCATTGTCCACGGCGAGTATTCGGACCCTTACAACTCTGCCTATGGGGAATGCTTCTTGGAGTTGGCTCTTCGGGGTATCACTACGAATGTATTAGAATTCGTGAGAGCCAAAAATAAAGGATCCACTAACCTAATTTCCTTCGAGGGCACGATGGCCTTCATGTTATTGTAAAACTCGACTAACAGATTCTTTTCATACATCTTGAACACCACGGCATGAGTTACGATTCCTATGGTAATATCTTCAGGCTTCGCGATCACTGGGAGGGTCGAATCCACCAGGGTTTTCTTCGCCGTCAAAGATATACGTTTCCGTTCAGGGTCAACTCCAAGTACCTGCGACAACGACGGTTAAGGGGAAAGCTTCAAATCAACGAAATACGCACTCGGCATTTGATGCTCGCGCCTTCTTTAAACCTTTTTGCTGGATGTTTCAAGGCAATGTCCGCATAATGATTGGGCCATACGACGCCGTCAACTCCGCCCGCGAGAGAGATAAAAAGTCCACCATCACTGAGTTTCTTTATTGTACCCTTCACAATATCACCGACTACGACGTCGCTCACTTGCAGGAATTTTTGCTCGATGATAGAAGGCTTTAATGAAAGCTGCAATATGCCGTCGAATGCGAAAAATCCAGTAACACGACCACGGTGTATCGAACCGGGTTTCCATGGACCAGAATTTGACAGAGATGGAACGTGGTCATCCGAGGTATGAGATATCTAGGGAAAGGAAAATGAGTTTTGACTGAGGAAGCAAAGGGTCAGTACGTACATGCACGAAGCCTTCGACACCTGGTGCAACCTCAACTATTAGCCCTCTTTCCGCCTCAGTTCTCAGGACCTTCACAGCATCCAGCGCAGTGCCAACAGGGTATAGCTGCTGCACACCCTCTGTTTTATCCCCTACGAGACGAGGACCAAGTTTCACGACGTGATCTGCAAGAGCCAAGGCAAATTTTGGGGGCGAGGAAGAATAGTCATATAAGATTCTTGCTTTAACTTTCTTTCCAATTTTATATGCACTCGGTTCTTTCCCGAGATGAAGCTGATCTATAGTGCCGTCGAAGAAACCTAGGACTTGAAGATTGAGACCATCCGGATGCACAGAGGTTATCAAGGCTTGAACCAACGTTCCAGGCAGGATTGATGTCACTGATGAAATTTCTGACAACTAACATGGTCGCATATCAGCCGAATTCGTGGAAACAGAAAGGTTCATTGCCAGACTCACAGCCGATTTTACGAAAAGAGCAGACTCCCGGCTGACGGTGCATGTTCGACCATTGGCAGAAACCTTGGTAATGGTGACATCGAATAAAGCACCTGTGGGAAGTTTGACATCTCGGTTTTGTTGAAGAGGGTCAGCATCTTTGAAGGACAAAAATCCAGATACATCGGGAATCCCAAGATCAAGAATGTATCCGTGGTCCTCTCGACTTCTAACAGCTGCCGTCAAGGTCTACCGGAAAATTGATGTCAGTATTGATCCATGCTCGAGATATATCAACGTACAAAACCCGCCTTGAGGTCAGACTTCTGCACGCCCGAGTTAACGCGTTCAGGCAGCAATGAAAGCTCCACACGTTTACTGGCTTTTGTGATATCATCTCGCGATCTGCCAATTCCAGAGACATCGGTTGCTCCTGGTGCATGGACAGTGGAAACGACGGCTCGGACGTATTGCCCAAGCTTAAAGAGATCTCCGAGCTCTGGTATGGGGTCTTTCATAGGTCCAGTTTCATCCTCCTCCTCGTCTGATTCAGAGGCAAGAGCCTCTTCTTCTGCGCGCTCTAGATACTCCGTGAATTGTGAAGATATATTCGTAATGGGAACATGAGCAAAGAGTTGGTTGGGCAGGGATATGATGAGAGCAAGAGGTAGTATGGCGACTATTTGGCCGAATATCTTCATGCCAGGAGTGATTCGCTGAGAGAGAAATAATGAAAATGGTTCTTTAAACGACAAGAAGAGAAATATACCTTGTAGTTTAAATGTTCAATCCGAATCCTGTCCCTTTTTTCTGAAGGTTTATTGGAGCTCTCAGCCTCTGCTTTGCGTTTTCTTTTCTTGCTCGTCTTTCCCGTAGCATCCTACGAGGAAATCAGTCAGTCAAATGAATTGAGGCTGGGAGGGTAATTTCGGTAACCTCAAAAAGTTCAGCATTGGCTTCATGCACGGCCTCGGCGCGGATAGCTTTGACCTCAAGTGGGGTAAACGATGTCCCTCCTCCACGAGGAAAATCGACTTCAGTGGTCAGTAATGACGAGGTAGTTTGCTGGGGCTTCTCGATCTTGGCTGGTTTATGAGAGTCTGTTCGCAATTTTTTTGCTTTGTGGCCAGACGACGATTCGCCAAGAGTACGTTTTAGGGCCATAACGGTTCCAAACTCCACCAGCAAGCAAGATTTGAAGAAAGAATTGGGAGAGGAAAGGATTGTGATACAATTCTCTGGACGGTTAGAATTTTTGACGAGATCGGGGTGCGTAGATCTGGATTAAGTAATGAGGCCTTTTGGGAAACTACGGTGTCTCGCGACTTCGACTTTAACCTCCATTATCAACTGGAATGGGTAAGTTTTGCACCTCAGCCCCTTTGTTATGCAGCTAGCTGACAATATTTGGCTTTTCTCTAGATTATCAGGTTTGTCTTCCCACTCATTCGCTAATTTTGCCATTGGACTCAACGAAATGCCGTAGAATCGAGTTGGCTCCAAGTTTGGTGGAGGTGGTGTCGCAGGGGCATCAGAAACCAATGTCGACAGACGAGAGCGTCTTAGGAAGCTCGCTCTGGAGACAATTGACCTAGCAAAGGTGCGTATTCCTCATCTATCTCCAAAATGATATGTTACGAATGGCTTCCAGGATCCTTACATTCTCCGAAATCATTTGGGGTCTCTCGAATGTCGACTGTGCCTGACACTGCACACCAATGAAGGCTCCTACCTAGCCCATACTCAGGGAAAGAAGCATCAAACCAACCTTGCTCGTCGCGCCGCCCGCGATGCCAAAGACACGCAGCTGATGATTGCGCCTACGCAAACCAACATTCAACGCAAAGTCTTCTTAAAAATTGGTCGCCCTGGATATCGAGTAACCAAGGTCCGGGACAGAGACACTGGGAAGGAGGGTATGATGGTCCAAGTCCATCTTCCTCAAATAAAGGAAGATGTCTTGCCCCGTCGTCGGTTTATGAGCGCCTGGGAGCAAAAAAGGGAGCCTCCAAACAAAGCTTACCAGTACCTCATTGTAAGCACTTATGATTCAACCTTGAAATTACCTAACTCACACTCCTCTAGGTGGCAGCTGAGCCGTATGAAACCATTGCTTTCCGAATTCCTGCCCGAGAAATCGAGGACGAAGCCGATGATGCTGGGTATTGGAATTGGTCGCACTGGGATCCTGACACAAAGCAGTATAGTTTCCAGTTCATGTTCCGACTCGCGTATTAATTTGTAACAGTATTGATTGATATTACATTCTGTGCCGAGACTACTGTTTGTCGACAGTGGTGAGGATGGAAAATATTGGGCTACAGTTGGGAAGTCCCAGAGAATACAGAGATATGGAGCTACGAGTGGAAAATGCGGTAATCTATGTGAAGGTCAGGTGGAAATCCTAGTGAGTAATATGCGTTAATAAGCAAGGGATAACTTGATGAGCGTATAGTGATAACAGTTATTAAAAAAAAGAGGCACGTTAAAATCGTGAGCGCTGGCGCCTTCAATTGAAGTTCGTTCATAAATCAGTTCTGCGTTTACTCAGGACCCTCTTTGGTACTTTCTCTGATTTCGGCACTTTCTCTGGTTTGGAGGGCTTCACCATCTTTTCATTGGGCTGGAACCCGATGACAGGAGGGGCGAAAGAAACCGTCGTAATGATTGGAGGTGTTGAATCTGAGGGCGGAGTTATGATGCTCACTCTTTTCTTGAGCTTGCGGCTCGCCATCAATTGAGGTTCCAGCGGGCTCGAGTTACCGAGGATAGGCGGTAATAACATTGGATCCGGTGGGGAAAGATGCTCTTGTGATTGAGGGTGGAATTGTACCCATTTGTTGAGGGAATCGAGCAGCAGGAGGAAGTGGTTGGTAAACTCGTTGAGGGGGAGAAGATATCATTCCATTGTTATTAAGGGGCGCAGGCATCACGAGTCGTTTGGGCAGATGGCGATGGGGTGGAGGTTGAAGATTGTGTCGACTCTGGCCTGAAGAATGAGTAGATATGGACTGGTGTGTGCTTTTTCCATCTCTCTCGCGATCGCGATTGGAAGGTGCCAAAGGCTGCAGTTGAACGCGATTGCGTTCTCGGCGTATGGGTAACATTGGCTGTATATCCTGAGGTGCCTCCTTCGGTGGCTGAATTATGGAAGGGTTTTGGGATGGTAAATTGTCATGGGATCCCTTGAATCCGTGGCTGGAATGTCCACTTTCGTCGGATCGAGCAGGGCCATTGGATCTCATGGAAGGAGCAGGTTCTGGGGTATGGATTCGGGATTGAGCCTGCGAATTACCCGACGCCTGATGGGCATTAGAAGGTGGTTGAGGGTGATGGGATATTTCTGAATCGACGGTGGTGCGGCTGTAAGGAGGTGGCGCCTGAGAAATCGGAGGTTCAGCAGAGAAAGTCAAAACTTCATGAGCCTTGTCAGGATCCTGGATCGCTTCCCCTGGCGTCCGAGGGAGAGGAGATGGTTCACGAGAGTTAAGTTGAGGTGTGGAATCTAAGGGAGATGGTGTTCGAGAATGTTCTTTTTTCATATGGATCGGGTCATAAGGATCGAATTCTTGAGCTTCGCCTGGCGATTCAGTATGCAAATAAATTTCGGGTGGCGAAATAATCGTAACATCGACTAGAGATAGTTCCGGCTCGAGCATTGCCATGCCGATGCTAAGAGATGAATCATCAATGGGTTTGTTTGGAACCGGATTGTGAGATTGCGTCTGTATCGAGGGTGCGGAGAGAGAATGGGCAAGGGAAGCCACAGGTCGCCCTTGGTTACGAGCAATATTTGCATCTGTCTCAGGATCGGGCCTATGATCGCTAAGTAAGGCGGGATAGGGATTGGGAAATGGGTTTGGAAGGGGCCATAATTGTGAGGAAGGTGCTGATAGGTCGCCGTATGCGCTGGGTTCTGCCACAAGCGTAGACTGGGAGGACGAAGGAGGCCGTGCTTGAGACTGTCGTCGAGAAATCAATGGTTCTGGTCGAAGAGATCGAGTTTCCACTTGGCTTGAGTATGGGCTGGAAAATATTTGCGACTCCGGAGAAAGATGTTCTTGTTGCAACTTTAAATTTTGCAAGCGAGGTGGCTTGACGACTCGGCGGCGATCATTAAAATCCCGAGGAAGTATTTGGCCAGGCGAGAGCTTTAATGATACACCAGTGGGAACCTGGGGGGGAATGTAGACCTGGCATGGAAAGGGTTAGTGGACTCCTTGCGGAAGAATAAGTATGCAAACGTGCATTTCCATGAGCCAGCATCGCGCGCCTGTGAGACTCGTTCGTGCGCCCACCACCGTCTAATATCCCAAGCGGCATTCGGTGGTCAGAACGCCTGATTGCTTGAACAGCAGCTTCATAAGGACCTCCGTGGTGGAGCGAGATTCCCCAGGGACTTGTCTCATCAAGTTCATCAATTCTGTCCAAGTCATGATTACGGCCGCTAAGGCCTTCCACAAGGCGTTTGGAGACCGAAGAGGGGGTGGAAGAAGGTGCTGTTGATCTAGGGGTATCCGTGCCTGCGGTCGCAGGATGGGGTGTAAAGGCCGTTCGCTCTGATGTCGCTCGACGGAGGGCTGCGGCGGGCCGAGACTCCGTGACATCATCTCTGGGTTGGGGGTGCGCTGAGGAGGGATCCGCCTTGGGGAACGAAGGAGATCTGTGTGTGTTTTGAGGCTGGGTCGTTTTTCGTCGAGTGAGGAATGGCATTCGAAATCTCCGTTCTAGTTTCGTCTGTGGCTGTGGTTTAGTCACAGACGGTGGTGAGGATGCCGCAGGAGGTGGGAAAAGGAATCGAGGAGAATCCTGGGTGTCAATGTCAGAGACGGGAGAATTGGGAGGCTGGATGAGCCGAAAGTCTGAATCTGGGTCAGTGAGCTTTGGCTTTTTGTTGTTTATGACAGGGTGGCCGACAGGAAGGGCGATGGACCAAGCAAGATTGTGATACGGATGAGTGAGCGGGTCTGGTGAAAAAGCTGGATCAGAGAGAAGACCAGGAGAGATGGGCTTTTGCTTGTGCGCAGGCCGTCTAAAGTTCATGGACAACAATGCAATGGAAGCGCTCAGCCGTGACTACAGAACAGCACTATAAAAAGTGCCATGTGCTCTGACTCCGATTTACGCAATTTTATTAAACGTGGTTGTTGAAAACAAATGCGATGCAGGTTCTATGTATTCTTCCTTGATACTCGATTGTCCCAGTTAATCTTTCGCTTCTCATTCATGTAAATCGCCGCGCGAGCCCTTGCAACCCAGGGACCACCCCCAAACGTTGCTTTCCACCCTGAGGTCCCGGTAATCTTGATCCTGCTTCCCGCGAGACAGGCTTTGGGATTGATGTTGCCCCAACTGTGGCATACCTTCCAGGCTGCTTCAACCCGCTAGTGGCTTGTACCACAGGTTTAGTCGACCGAGGTGCCCTTTCAACGACAGAATTTGTTGGCTTAGCCACGGCTACTCGGCGGGGTCCGCTGACTGTCGAGAATGATCTTGCTTGATCAACTGCTCTCGTATTAGAGATAGAACTGGATTTGGGACCCTCAGGCATTAGAACCCGCCGCGGCCCATTCCCTGGTACTGGCCCATTGCTGAATGATGACATGGGATCGGTTCCCTTTGCCTCTTTGGGCACATCGAGGGATTTCTTTCCAATTAACCGAGAGCCGAGTTCAGGGGGCGACTGCCGCATAGTCGATCGCGAGATTGGTATGATCGCCGTCGGGACAGCAGGGACACTTGATGTGCGCCTGGAATTATGTCCGCCGGTTGTTGAAGTTGACATTCGAGGGATGAGCCTGCTTCTCTTGACAATTCTCAGTGCCGGCACTGGCGGCAGAGGGGGTTGCAAACTGCTGGAGGAATTTGGAGTTGATAAAATGTTCGGTTCCTTGAGTTCTGCAGATGGGATCGACTGCACAACCCGAGCACCATGACTAGGAAATCGTGATCCTCCCTGGCCTGAATCGAGAGCTAGTTCATTTATTCGGTTAAACGTTATTCGGGGCATATAAATTGCGACTCACCACCATTCGTGACTGACGACAGGGGCACATTCTCTGTACTATGAATGGTTGGCTGTGGTGCATGTTCTACAAAAAAATTGTAAGGCCTCGAATGAATTGGAAAGCATAACAGTCCTCACGAATCACTCCATGGGCGCGTTGCATGTTAAGATGGTCGGTCGGGAAATCCTCCGGAGCGTTTTCTTTGCGGATGTTAGATAATTGTCAAGTTTGGGTTCTAGAAAGAAACATACCTTGAACCTCCAGCAAAGCCTCTTGGGTTGGACTCGCCTTGCGGGAAATAACCCTTTTCTCCGTTGGCTTCGTTGGCACAAAGTCAGCATCACCAAAGCTATCGTCGTTTTCTAGGTTGTTGAGGAAGGAGTCGTTATCATCCTTTGAGCTGAAGAACGATATTTTCTCGTTCAGTAAATCGAACGTTGATTCTGAAGAACTAAGGTGAAGTTGGAAGGATGATTGGAGGTCGACCGAATATCGAGATGATGGACTAGCACGAGAGTTAGAGGTGGGCCGTAATCTTGTATGGGTAGGTGGTGGAAGAAGCGTATTCGTGGATGCGTGAGGCGAAGGAAGTGACACGAGGTGAGGGATGGAGGTGTCCGCAATCAATGCATCACTTGGAGTGGGGAGGTTGAGAGTGCATACAGAAGACCCAAGTCCTTCCATGGAGGATTTGCCTTCCGGTGTCGTTTCGTCGGTCGAAATTTCGATGATTGGGGTAGATATATTTCGTATTGCGGTGCTCTCAGATATTTCGGGAGGTTCAGGGGAGTTAGGCTGGTGGGTAACTGCAAGAGTAGCCTCAACCCCAGAATTCTTCGATTCCACTTGAATGGGCCGCCTGAAAGGCTTCTTGCGCGCCATGGGCGTTGCCTCATCCTTGGGATGTATCTCCACCAAGGGTGTACGCGGAGTAGGAGAGCTCTTCGGAGTAGTAAAGGATGTGACATGTCGGCCGGACCATTTTGGAGTGGCTGCCTTGGCCATGTCCTTGAAAGTCAAGGTCTCGTTGTCGTCTTCCTCTTCCGCGACGCTTTGATTAATTTCATGCTCGAGGTCATCTTGGTCAATGAAGAGATCATGCATATCTGGGGCATCGAGAGTCATGTCGCCAACATCGATAAGGCGATGTCTGGGGATGTGCACACGTTGCTGTGGTTCGTTGCGTGTGTCGGATGAGTGGAAGAAGGACGTTTCGCCGACGAAGTCATTCTCCTTATTAGAAAGCGGGTCAAACAAGGACAGAATGCTAGGACGGGGTCGGTGAGGTTCCATTGGTGTTTTGACAGAAATTGAATTCCAACGTTCCAACTTGTTCAGGCCTTGTTTGGTCATGTGTACGCGATCTCGTAGGTCATGACCGCGACCAGGTTACCCACGGTCGCGTACCCTCCCTCCCCGATGGATGACCTGGCCACCGTTCGCGCACAGATTAAAAGCTGGGAACGTTCTTTTAAAGAACAGCACGGATGCCCACCCACTGTTAACGATATAAAGGAAAACAATCACATCGGTCAGTTCTTGCAAACTCCTGATTAACGTTGTTGCTCACCGCCATCCAGCTGAGAAGTATAAACTGTACAAGAAGCTCTCTAAAGCAGCTAATGCACCACAGAACCCGATTACGAAGGGAATTACGAACCCTGGACCTAGTACTCCTCCAAGAAAGACGCGTCCAAAGGATCCTCCTTCTCTCCTCCTTTCTAAATCGCGTGCTATTCAACCTTCTGCACCTTTGACTGCGTTCAACCCATTCTCCCCAGAGAAGAAACAGAAAGGCAAAGAAAGAGAGAGGAGTACTACAAGTCGGATCAAGGACTCTAGCTCGAACCCTTTCGGCAAGTCACAACCACCCAGGCGCATTGAAAGGCAAACCCTATCGCCCGACCCTTTCCCACCGATACACGAGACACAACATTCCTCGTCTGCCTCCACGCCCCCCTTCGCTCTTCATTTACCACCTGTGCCAACAAGTGCGGTATCTCGAGCACGTAAACGACTCAGAGGCGAACCTGTATCACCGTCCCCCGTTAAAGACAAAAGGAGACGAATCACCTCCCAAACAACCATCCCATTCCCCCGATTGACTTTGGATGCACCAAGCAGCGACGATGAAGAGGATGCTCCACCCGAGGCAGATTCTTCCTTCGTGGATAACTCGCCTGTAAAACCCTCAACTAATAAATTCTTCCCTCGATTATTTCAGGAGGAGGTCGAGAAACAAATGGAAGCGAATCCGGATGCCTACCTGGAAGATCGCCATAAACCACCCATCAAAAAGACAAATGATGTTGGCAAATATAAGGCGACACAACAAGGAGGGATTTCCAGATCTGTGAGCAGAGGTCCTACCACTACTAAGCTGGAGTCAGAAACCCAGCAGAAGGTGGAAACACTCCAACTGTCGAATGTGAATGTGGGAGCAGGGTCATCAAAAACCTCGAGTAGCCGTTCATCTACCAAACGCCCATTTTCAGACGAAGAAGTTGATGAGATTGACCAGCCACCTCCTCTGAGGGCAAAGTCGCCGCTTATCCCTCCGTCTCCCCCGCCTTCAAATTCCAGCTCAACTTTCAACCAGCCAGGAAAGTACAAGCCTAAATTGAAAGGACGCGCCGCCAAAGGCAACGCGAGTCAGAAGAAACCTAAACTGAACGGAGAGCACGCAGAGGACGATAGTGATGAGCTCCAATCAAAGGGGAAATTAAAGATAGTGGGCCGTAATGACATGCGCTTGGGACACGCTGGAAAGGGACCAGACGAGGATTATGTTTCGTTTGAGACGGATGCCATTTTGGGATATGCACGTTTCTCAGGGCCTCGTGCATCCTCACCGAACGACCCGCAGCAAGAGGACGGCAACATCGAAATCGATCTCCCAGACCAACTTCGGCGCGTGTTGGCATTGCAGTCCGCGGGGTCGAAGATGCAAGTATCTGAAGAAGATCGCTTGGTGAAGGGGTTGTTATACGGTCGACGAATGACTCATTATGACCCGATGAAGGGAGGGGAAATATGGGACGTGGGCGAGGACCACCAGCTTATCTCAGAGGAAGGGGCACAGAAGTACACTGAGGACGAGGAAGATTGGGAAGGGGAGCCGGTGCCATGGGAGATGGGCGAACTTTAAGTTGAAAAATTATGTGGAAATTCCGAACCCGTAATTCTTCTTGTACCCTTTAATCCCTGAACATATCTGATACCATTTTAATGTGATAGAGCCTTAACCAATCTGCACACAATCTGCACTCTGGCCTGTAACTCTCTGTCGCTCTCTAGAAGGTAGCATTCGCTACAGAGGGATGTCATACGACGGTCCAATGGGGTGTATGTATACCTTGATGATTTCCATCGCCCCCCACTGCGGCCTCGTTCTGGGTGCATGTTCGATGAGCATGCATATCCATCTCGCCTAATCTGGGCCTACTCGTGGACATGATACCGATCGAATATCAGTGGACAAGACTGCATCCAATGTGTCAAGAAACGCCCGTCTGTGACAAGAGACAGCGTGGTTTCCGCGCAGTCGCTGCGTTTAAGTATCTCAAAAGCGAGCAGGATTTTGTCAATGTCTCAAAATTCCATCCTCGACAACACTCTCGACAATCTTCGACGCCGAACAAGTCTTCGTAACAGTCTTCGACTCTTTCGTACCTCTTCCAAGGACAGCATAAAATCCAACAAATCTACCAAGGCGCGGCCGGGATCCTACCAACCTTACGCAGTCTACGAACAAACGATGTACCCAATTATCCTCAGGGATCCCGATACTACAACGAAGCTTCTCGAGGCTATTGTTGAGTCACCGAATGGGAGGCGTTCGCTTTCCAGGCTCGCTCGCACATGTCGTGCCTTTTCCGAGCCTGCGCTAAACATCTTATGGCGAGAGTTGGACTCCATCGCACCTGTTATCGGTCTCTTCCCCGGCCAATTGCTGAAGAAGTCGCGAAAGCCCGGAATGGGGTTGGTGCGTCGGCATGCTGCCTCTACTTTCGTTTATCTCACAACCTGTTCATTCTCTACAGAGTAGGCTGCCTCGTGAAGAGGACTGGAAGGCCATCATGAAGTATAGCGAGCGTATTCAACGTATCTCTTACGACGAGACCGCCAACAATATCGCACCGTCCATATTTTCCATCCTTGAAGAATGCCGCCCAACTACCTATATCCTTCCCCGCCTCCAGGAATTGACCTGGAAAGTTGAGACTGCCGCGGCGTTGGAGCGTTGTACGATTTTCCTCCATCCCGACCTTCATACAATCAACCTCGACATTGGAAGCAAATTCCAAAAGATCTCCGACTTCCTCACCGACATGTCCAGCAGAACCAAGTTAAAAGGATTCTCTTTCACTTCCCCCACATATTTGCCCGATAATTTCACGGAGCTCCTCGCACGCCAGGATGCCCTCGAGAAGATCGCCCTCGTTGCCCCTGGTGCTCTGTCGCCAGGTGTTGGGCGCTGGGTAGCATCGTTGCCTCACCTCAAGCACCTCCAACTCGACCTTTCAGGAAGGTCGCCCATTGCAGTCGAAGGATTTTTCGACCAACTTCGCCCCAGTTCTGGTGACTCTACTCCAAGTTCCATTGGGTCCAGGGACAGCGGCGTCTTCTCTGGTGAGGAACTCGATTTCACCGAGATTCGGAAGTCCGCTCTTCGACTCACTGGGGATCTGCCCTCCAAAGGCTCATTCACCACACTGAAAAAATTACAGCTGACTGGCGAAGTCGCCAACATTGCAGTGTTCCTCAAACATCTCGACCATGCCGCCATTACGTGCCTCGAACTTGTGATTGAAGATCCCCCAGACAAGGCGGACTGGCAAGATCTTTCGGAATTGATCTGCGAGCATTTGGCAGAATCGCTCCAAGTGCTTCGCATCGCTGCGACCCCTTCTTCGAAATTCGCCGACCTTGTTCGCTCCACGTCTCGAGCTGAACCCCCAACAGGCAGGCTTTCTCTTGAAAGGCTGGTCGGTCTAACAAGTCTCATTAGACTCGATATCGACCTCCCAGAATCTGTGGTTTTCACCCCCGCCGACATTCAATCCGTGGCTGAGGCTTGCCCTAACCTCGAAGTCCTGAGACTTTGTCCACTAGCCCGTTTTCCACCGCCCCACAGTCCGAAAATCACCCTAGAGTCACTTTCTCCCTTGATGCTTAATTGTAGGCGTTTGAACACTCTCGCTATCGTTTTCAATGCCGCTGCAGGCAGTGACAAGGCTCTGACATCTCGAGAGTTGTCTTCGAAATCAATGCTCCGCCTTCATGTCGGCCACTCCTGGGCACACGACCCCCTTCAAACCTCCATCCTTCTTAGCCATCTTATGCCGAAACTCGAGCTGCTGAAATGGTTCCAGGAAAAAAATAGAGTCGGATTCATTGAAGGGCACGCAAAAACGTGGCAGGCAGTTTCCGAGACGTTTCCCCATCTCCAGCTTTTGCGCGCCACCGAAAGGTCCTTCGTTTCGATACCTCCTCCTCCCCCTCCTCCATCAAAACCCGAAACTTCGGAAAAAATTGTTGATGCCACTGTTTCCACCACTAGTCGAGGTGTCTTTGCCGAAGTCCAATTATGCGATGCTGCAATTCAATTCTCTCCCGTCCTCGTGAGCCAAGAGGTCGAGGCCAAGCCAGAACATGTCGAAATATCCGTCGATGCCACGCCTCAAGTCCTTGCCGTTGTGCCTCCATCAGAGCCACCTGTTTCTACCGCCGTCCAATCCTCGCCGAACGGGATAGTCCACTCTCTTGAAACCTCGACGCTCCATAAACCGTATGCAAACATGTATTGGTTCACATCACTCTTCAGCCTTCTCTCTTTCGCTTACCGATGTGCAATCTTACCCGTCTCTCTCACAAGCCGCATCCTACAACTTGCCCTGACCCGCCTCCAAATCAAAAGCCCGCAGCCAGGCGTTTCCGCGAAGCCTTCCTCTCCCGATTCTCTCGGATCGACCACTAACACAGACTCGATACCCTTGGAGACTCTAGTCCTCCAGTGATTGATATTATCCTCGACGCAGCCTGTTTACCCTACATACCCAGTCCCAATTATGCTAACATATCCTGGATACCCATCTATGCGAATACCTACTATGCCTATATGATTATGGTAAAATACATGCAATCCGTTCTTTTAGCACGTGGGGCACATTAAGGCAAACAAGGCGCAACAACACCGCGACGCGTCAGCGCGATTGGATTCAGGAAGTGCGAAACCTATCCACTTGAACATTTTCTATGGCCGACAACAAAAAGCAAGAGAAGGACTTCACAAAGGAAGTCGACGCCTTAATCCCAGAGGCGGATTCGATAGTCAAGGTATGTCAGTCCCTTCTATCACATCTGGATCTCTAATGTTCACCTTCTCTCCCAAGTCTGGTAAGCTCCAAGACGGTTTGGACAAGCTCTTCGCGCTCGAGAAGCAAACAAGAAATGTTAGATAGGCACTTGATCCATTCCGAATGCACTAACAATGGTAATAGGCCGCCGATCTTGCCTCGACGACTCGTTTGGTGAAAGCCGCGGTACAGCACTGTTATGATGCCAAAGATTATCCACTTCTCAATTCCACTGTGTCGGTTCTCAGCAAAAAGCATGGCCAGCTCAAAGCTGCAGTTCAAGCGATCGTCGAATTATCAATTGTATGGCTCCCCGAAATTAAAGAGAAAGCTGGTGTCGAACGGTGGCTCGAACTCGTAGAAACTCTTAGAAGTGTGACTGAGGGCAAGGTGCGTCCCTTTAATCTTACCAGCCCAGTTGAGATACTTATGATTCCAAACCTATAGATTTTCCTTGAAACTCCTAGGGCACGCGTCACGCTTCTTCTCTCACATTACCATGAGAACCTTTCGGTATCAGGAAAGTCGAAAGATCCCAAGGAATCCTTGGAAACAGCGTCGGAACTCTTGTCAGATCTGCAAGTGGAAACGTACTCTTCCATGGAGCGAAGAGAAAAGACTGAATTCATCTTGGAGCAAATGCGGCTACTCATAGCTGTCGCGCGTCAAAAGGATGCCAAGGCGGGGAAGAAGGAAGGAAAAGAATCAATCGGGGGTGGCGAAGCCGAATGGATAAAGGCTCGTGTTGGGGGGCGGAAAGTCAACGAGGAATTTTTGAAGGAAAAGGACAATGAGGTGAATTTATTTTGGCATAAAGGCTGTAATTAAGCTCTCATCTTGCGTTTCAAATCAGGATCTAAAACTGAAGTATTATGACCTCATGATTCAACACGCTCTCCATCACGATTCCTACCTGGACGTCGCTAAATACTACTATAAAGTGTGGGAGACACCGTCAATCAAAGAAGATACCACCGACAAGGGCAAAGCCGTAGGTCTTGGGCACTTGACATGATTATTTTGCCGATGCCATATTTTTCTAGGCCCTTGAACACATTGTCTACTATATTGTGCTTGCACCTCATAACAACGAACAATCAGATATGCTCCACCACCTATACATCGACCCAGCTCTGAGCAAATTGGAACTGCATCAGTACGTCCTTCTATATGTATGCTGTGCATGGCCGGCGTGTTGACGTGCATCAGCAACTTGGTCAAATGCTTTGTGACAACAGAACTCATGCGTTGGCCAGGCATAGTCTCCATTTATGGAGAGTTCCTGCGCAAAACGCCTGTTTTCAGTTCAGAAAAGAGGTGGGAAGACCTTCATACTCGGGTCATTGAACATGTAGGTTCAAGTTTGAAAACGCAATGCATCTTTTATTTAACCTTTTCCCAGAACATCCGTGTTGTGGCTCAGTATTACACTCGCATAACACTACCAAGGCTCACATCCCTCCTCGATCTCACAGCTAAGCAAACGGAACAAATCTTGGCTAGATTGGTAGTGTCAGGTACGGTATGGGCGAAAATCGATCGACCCGCTGGCATTGTCAACTTCAGGAGCAAACGAGGAGCTGAGGAAATTATGAACGATTGGAGTTCTGATATGCAGAAACTTCTTGGATTGGTGGAGAAGGCTTGGATGGGAGTGAACGCTGCACAAGCCGCCCAATCACGGGTGACCTCGTAAGGCCTTGTATTCTATGTACCGTTTAGTCCTTTCAATGCCTAATCCATAACGCCTATATGTTTTGCTCAGCAAAGGAAAGTCAAGCAACAAGTTATTAGAAAAATATATTATGTTATCAATAAAATTGGGTTCGAGGCTTCACAGATGCCTTGAAGTCCCTATTTCTCTGTGCTGGGGATAATGTTTGTGGGTGTCGATCCGGGTGTGAGGGCGCTAAAGCAGGCATATAATTCGGTTTGACGCCTTGCTGCCAGAGTCTAACATATTCCTCTCCTTTTGACCATTGGTCTGCCCCATGTTGCCTCTCCACAATCGCTTTCCATCTCTTTCGAGCGGCAATGGCGCCTTCGTCTTGTTCCTCCTTCTTCTCCCATGTGGACAGACCTTTCTTTTGGAGTTCGAAGCTGTGCTCGATTTCACTAATTCCGAAAGTTGAACCGAGTTCCTGGGCTTCCATCGCAGCGAACGTGGTGGAAATATGGTGCTCCGAACGTAACGACCGAAATTGCGCTACAGCTCGTGCATATGCATCACTCAGGGACAAGGAATGATGCTGGTAGAGGTTGAGAGCAAAGCGTATAGCGCTGAACAAAGTCGGGATCAACAAAATGTCTACACAATAGACTGACAGGCCTTACTCTTCCGGTGTGGGATTTCGCCCTCGCTGTCTTAGCCGAGTCCAAGCTTTGCCGGTGACGGAATTTGGGTCTTCAATGCGATCGCTTTCTACCAGGGTCGTTGGGCGGAAGGCTTCAAACGGGTGGTCAATAAAGAATTGGCGGCGGAGGTCATCCTCAATATAATATATTGGTAGCGGACGCGTGGAATATTTGCTTGGTTTCTTGTCCGAAGTTGCTCTTTTGTCGTAGTCGGTACGCGGTGGGGGGGCCTTAGGTGGAAGTGTAATGGGAGGATTGTCGAGCACGGCTTGATACCAGACCGGTTCCTTTTTCAAGTAATTTGCGCGCAGCAGTCTGGACACCTGTTGATGCACCTGGGAGGCAATTCTGCGCACCATTTCTGGAAACAAAGGAGACCCGGGACGAGGAACAGTCGCGTCAAGAAATTTCGGACGGCCTCCAACTCAAGCAAGACCAAATAAGTAAGGTGCCCAAAGAAAGCACTGTATATTCGTATATTCTCGGTACTAAAAACGATGATCCTCATCCGGAATAATAATAATAAGGTATATGTATCAAAGGATCTTCGCAGTGGCCCACAAATTTAGGAATAATATCCCTTCCAAACACCACGTATAAAAACTCCAGTAGACCGCGACTCGGATCACATCTTGGCTTGCAAAGGTTTGATTTTTGTCATGTTCTTCGCTTGCTCACGAAGAACCCGACGCAACTTCGGAATGTTCAGGCGGGCGATGGATGCACAAAGAGAAGGTAAACCTCACAATTTTGCCTGAAGGATTTCTGGGAATCACATCAACGAATTCGACACCCCCAACAAGCCATTTGTAAGGGACTTTGGAATCAGAAACATGCTAAAAAGTATTGAATCAACCTAGTTTTATTTGAAGATATTGGTGGCTCGAATACCTTCGCGATGCGCTTTTTCACGGTATTGGCGCCTTCCTTGCCTCCTTTGATACACTTGAGGGCATTTGCACTCGGGACAACGAAAGCCAGTGGTATTTCTCCGCTGTACTCGTCAGGAATTCCCACCACACAGGCATCAGCCACATCGGGATGAAGCAACAAGTGGCCCTCGAGTTCAGCAGGGGCGACTTGGAATCCTCTTACTTTCATGATTTCCTGTGCATAACTCAGCTCTCAGTAGTAAGTCAGGTTCGCAAATGAACACACTTTTAGCCGATCAACGACAAACACTTCAAGATTTTTGATGATAACTTCATCTCCCGTTCGTACCCAACCATCAAGGAAGGTCTCAGCGGTGCTATGAGATATTAACACGTGGTCAGCCATTGGCAGAAAAATGGTGGAGGGTTAACATACGCAGTCGGGTTTTCATAATACCCCAAAGCCATGGAAGGACCTGTGACAATGAGCTCTCCTTGCTCGCCGTCCACTGCCAAGCTGCCATCGGACTTGACAACTTTGGCTACGATGCCAGGAATTAACTCTCCTGCGCTGCCGATGGTGCCAAGCTTGCGGTCGGGTTGCAAAGCACAGACTGTAGTTGCAGTTTCGGTAAGACCTGGAATTTTATTCATTTATTCAGGTATGTTTCTTCGGAGGAAAATGGTCATATTCACCATAGCCTTGACCTATGGCCGCATTTGGAAACGTTTTCGAGACTTGTAGCATTAGATCACCACTCATAGGCGCTGCACCCGACAAAAGGAACTTGACGTGGCTGAAAACACGACCTTTGCTGGCGGGATGCTGGGTGAAGGTCAAAACACTGATGCCATGGAAGAAATACAAACCTACCTTGCAAAGAAGAACAATCTGAGGCGGCACCAGGCTATGGAATGGGAGTTCAGCCAACGCAAATCCTCGGACCGCAAGCGTACTGACAATAAATGAGTCATTCTGTGTCGGGTAATACTTTCTAAGAATTCGCCGAAGTTGAACTTTGGAATGACGACGATGGATGCCTAGGAAATAATGACAATCAACACAGCGACGAGGTATAAGCTCCACACTGATACCTACACCACTATATAACATATAATGCATCTAGCATGATTAGTTAGTAGGTTGGAAAGAAGTAGGAGAACGCCTAGAACGCACATTCACGACCAGTCCATAAATATCTGAATTGCCTTAATATACGATAGCGGGGTTGGGGGCTAAGGACAACTTACGAAAAAATGGAAGCACTGTTGGCATATTATGTATGAGAGAAGCGAGGGATAAAGCAAGTTTGCTTACCTCCAACAGCTACATCTCCAGGGTTCACCGATTTCTTCGGCCACGAAGGGTCACCCAATCGGTAATGAGTTGCCATTTGGATCACATTTGCGATTACTGCGTAATGTGAAATAGACACGGCCTAAAATAGGTCGTCAACAAAACACATTCTACCTTTGCGAACAAGGTTGCTTGCCTTGGGTTTGCCTAACAGAAAGACGTTGAAGGTCAAAATGGCACATTAACAGAGATGATCGCCGAAGTACCAGTTGTTCCACTGGAGAATGACAAAAAGGCGACGGCTGCCTTTGCTTCGCCCGGTTTGAAGGAGATTGCTTTATAATTCTCCCCTTTACTGGCCCCAAATTGTATCAATTTCCCAATTGTAGGGAAAGAATGCTCATTCGAATCAGTTGACGAATCAAGGACAACAAGCGAATCATAGGGAATGCCATACGCCCGTACAGCGTCCCGCGCGGTGCTAAGGCAGGCGGGATGCGCAATGACGACCTTCGCCCTGGTAACTGATAGTTGATACCTGAGTTCCTCGACCGTGAAACTCGGGTTCGCGGGGCTGAAGGTGTGGATATAAGTGGGGATAGGGAGCCATGGAGCTCAAATAGAAACTTGCGTTAAAATTCCGCCAAGGATGTGTACGGCCCAAATGATGGTAGCGTAGTCTATACAACACATCGGCGACCGAGGACGTTAAGCAGGGAAGACTCTACTAACCCATGTCATTGGGACTGAAGAGACAGACTAGGACAAATATCATATGCGAGGTCGGGCAACTAAGCGATTGCTACACACCGACATCCTTTGGTCCTAAGGATGGAATTAGAACAGTAGGGACGAAAGAATGTAGGAGCGCACCAATATTCCACTTGATGCTCAAAGCATTGGCAAGACTGTAGGTACGATGGTGGGCCTAGAAGATGGTTGAAGGTGGGCCAGACCATAGAAAGACGCGTCACAAACCTGTTCATAAGTTACGGCGCGCCCCGTACCATCTTCTATGAAGAACGGCACATTACTTGGACGAACGGGTCTCCCTGGTGTACCAGAGTGAAAGATGAACTGGGGGATGGAGAGGTTGTCAGGAACATGGGGAAGAGGGACAGGAGAGCGGAATTCGGACATGGGGTGCGCAGAGTTTCAGAGAATTGGCGAGAGGGCGGCCTTATATATACAACATATTCACGGTGAACGGATCTTGACAAGTTACGAGAAGGGGCCATTTCCATTTTGGGACTGCTGTACTATTCGTGATCATGGACGACGACACAACTGAACTCAGAAATCCGTTTCCTTCTCCGCCCTCTCACTACACAAGATACACATCCCACAATCTCGCTCTCCTCGCTCTTTTGAAACAGAGGGCGCCCCATGATCCCGATCCGAACCAACATGAAATTCTGAATGACCAGAACGACATTCCTGACTGGCCATTGGTCCAGCTTGAGAAACCACGAACAGATTGGATCCTAGAGGAACCCGATGCATATTACGAAGTCTTTGGCGATAGGTGGTTTGTACGCTTAAATAAAACCCCGAACCCCGAGAACAAACTCCCTAAAATATCTCCAGGTGAAGGAAAGGATCCCTTCTCTTGAAGAACTGGGGGGGAACCAACTATACCCGGCCGACCCCACGATTGGTTTGTCGCTCATCTCTCCGCGGGCACGGCGTCAGCTCATTCATATGTAATAGATCGCAGACCAGCTCTACGATCTGTTCTACGCTCACTTTTGGTCACTTATTCTGCTCTAACCGGTTCCCTTCTTGCCCCTCCGCCTGTATCACCAGAAGTCCCTCCCGAATGGCAGCGGCACGTCGAATGGATTAACGTTCTCAGCCAGAATCTTATGGCAGCTGCCAATGATTTGCGGCCAGTCCAGGTACTTTCCAACTGCGATACATTCCTTCCGGAAAAGTAACTGTGGATATAGGCTCGGGGAAATCTTGAGTCGATGATGAGACGGCAACTGGAGCTGCGAAGGGAAGAAACCCGAAATTTGCATCAGTATGTATAAGATGCACGGTATTCTGGCAATATTTTGACAACTTGTCTGGTAGGAAATGTGATACATTGGGCGCAAGACTAGCAGAACTGCGTTCAACTGTACAAAAGTCACTCAAGGATACGGAACCAGTAATATCATTTTACTATTGCACTTTCTTGTCACATTTACGAACCTTTCGAAAGGGGGCCAACAGCATGGACGCTGGTTCCGGTTCAACGGTATGTATATTCATCCTGCCTCTCCGACAAGTTTCTTAACACGATCTGAAGAAACCATTATCTATTGCCCAAGTCGACGTTCTCAACTGGGCAGAGGAGCTATGATCGGTCCCAACGGTGCTTCTTCCTGCAGCTGGTTGTATTCCAATGGTTCATTGGGAAAGGCATTAATTCCCCAAAAAAGGACTAAAGCTACCGAAATAATGTCAGTTTGTTTCGCACTTCTCAAACGCAGAAGTTCATCATTCTCAAAATGTGTGAACTCCTCAAGAGTGCATAACCTATTGGACATCTTTGAGGAATTTCCAGCGTCCGGTATCCGCTGTGCGGTGTTCGCTGTCCGATATCCGGAGGCCGACTCCCTTTGGTTAGAAAACTATCTGCGCAAAGGACACACGCGTGGGGATATCGTATTCCGGTATGCGGACTTGTGAGTACATAGGCGGGCCAAAAGAAAAAGAGAGAGGAAAGGTAGTTCCCATGAATCTACAGGATAATAAGACGAACAACTGGTTCCTCCAGGGCCATCAAAGAGGTTTTGAAGACCCTACTTGTAAAGATGTATTATAATTTATTTTAGATAGCGTTACACTATTGTTGGAATCCCTCATTTTTTTTCTGCCCGCCACGTTCGCGACGCCCGACGTCGACTGCATCACATGACACACATTACTGACGCGCTCTTCTCGTTGTTCAAAACTTGGTTCAAAACGCTACTCCTCTCCTCCCAGTACCCTCCGAATAAACAATAAACAATTTCTGCTCAAATCTGACGCGTATCACTGCTTGATAATGGCAACCAGGCGAAGGATTGGTGTTAGCGCTGCGACAACCGAAGCTGCTAGACGACAACTTATGCAACCTGTTCCTTGTTGGGAAAAAGTCTGGGTGGCTCCCAATTCCATCACATCTGGTTCTTCGACCCTCAAGGTTTACAAATGGGTCAAGACAGAGAAAGTGCAGGTCAGTACAGCAGCCAGGCTAAATGGAAGCCTCAAGATACTAACCATCTTTCAGCAATTCAGCGACGATGAAGGTGAGGTTGACGAGCCTTTGGCTCCTCTTCCTGATGAACCCGAAGTTGTGGATGGAGACGAAGACCTCGAACAGGATGAAACGAGGATCGACGCAGGTCAAGCGAAAGACCTTGCCGATATGGATACGAACCTGGATGATCCACCATCCAAAGTGCCATCTCCAAAGCCCCAGCTAATGATGCTACAGTCCACTGTTGACGATGAAACTCAAGATCCCACAGAATTGGACTCGTCTCTAAAACCAATAGGCAGCGACAAGGAAGGACCTGGAGTTGAGGGTCTTGAGTTGGATATCTCTGGACTAGGGCCTGATGGCCTGCAGCTCGAAGACGCACACGATTTGTCACAGCTAGACGGCCCAGATGGGTTGATTGGAGGTCCTTTGATGGAAGATAGCATCGACCCATTCGCGGACACGGCATAAATGGTTCGAATTTGTGTTCCTTATATATGGTTTGGAAGGGTGTGTTGTTTTGTACATGTAAATCAGTTCAGATGAAACCAAGACCTCATTATCTTGACCATGATAGTACAGACCATCAAGCTCAAGATTCAACGCCACGGAAACATATCCCACCAACAATATAAATCTGCAGGCCGTGCGCATTGAGCGGCATGAGAATTCTCATATTTCGTGGGAAGCTTACCAGGTATAAAATTGGAATGGGCATGGGCGCCAAACGTTGACGAGTACTTCCCAGAACTGTCATCACGATTGGTGTCAAGTTCTTCAAAGTCCTGCACCTAGTTGGCAAGATGAATTTTCGACAACTTGCGTTTCATGACCATCAAGAAGTTTTCTTCATCACTTCCGCGGCAATTTTGTCTGGTTTTGCTCTGCGTCCAGATTCAACGTTCCTTCCAATCGTTGCCACTTTATCTCTACTATTGGTATACAGCCCCTTCTTATTCCGTCAGGAAAACAATTATATTTCCCGCATTGCCCTCACCACCACATCTCTAGCTGTGGGGACCTCCCTGCCCAGGTTGCGAGCCTCTCAAGAGGCCCTTTCAACACCAGGAGCCTCGATTGCGGCATTGCTGTCCTCATCCCTCCTCCTTTCCTCATTCACTGTATCTGCCTTATACGTTTCGACAAAAATCAGCACCCGCCTTGCCTCCCCAATCTCTCAGGCGACCATATTCCCTGCCGTTTGGGCCACCCTTTGGTGCACGATCTCATACATCAGCCCAGTAGGTCACCTATCTACGTGGAGTGTTGCGGATAACGCAGACGCATACGGTTGGATTGCCCCGTATCTTGGTCCGGCTGCAAAGGACTGGATCGTCGGCGCTTGGGCAATTGTCGTTTCCCAAACGGTTGGGCGCTGGTACATCGGTTCTGAAGACGAAGACCTCTTGGATGTTCACGCAAATCAACGCAATGCCCGCCACAACAACTCCGCGGGCGCCAAAGTCATCTCGTTTTTCTTAGTTTTCCTCACCATCCCATCCTTCATCTTCCCAAACTTGCCTCTTCCAATTTCTGCAATCGATAAATCGACTCCGCTGACTGTGGGGTGTGCACTACCCACATTTCAAAGGTATAAGAACCATGTCCTGACACTTGACGACTACATCCGTGAATCGGACAAGCTTCGCAGTTTTGGCGCCAGGATTATTCTGTGGCCTGAAGGCGCTGTTGTATTTCACTCGGACACTGAAAGGCAAGATGCCTTCAAAGAGATAACCGAGAGAATCACAGGCCCTTACATCGGGGTGTCCTTCGAGGAAACCATCGGTGACCCAGCCGACCCGACTGGAAGGAAATCATTAACAAGAACGGGTTTAGCTATTTTGTCTCATCGTTCTGCAGAACCACATCAAATCTACTACAAACGACACCTCGTTCCTGGTAAGTCATTTCGTTGCATTTTTTTTCTCCTTGCTGAATGAATCCTTGCCTTGGTTACAGTGGCAGAATCCTACCGTCTGCGGCATTCAACATTGCCTCCAAGCATTTTCGAGGCTTCTATACCTCGTCCCAAGGAAATTCCTAAAGACCAGTGGGGTGGTAACACGCGACCAGTTCAACTTACCTCCTCTATTTGCCTTGACTTCGCCAATCCTACTCCATTTGCAGAATTAGAGGAAAGACCTGCCCTCATCCTTGCGCCTGCACGAACGTTGGATCCTACGGTTGGAAATGCAATGTGGCTCCAAGCTAGACAACGAGCCAATGAATTGGACAGCATGGTTCTATGGTGTGATGGCGGTGAGGGGGGCGTAAGTGGCGTAGGAGGCGGGGGATTCGATGACGTGACGCAAGTTGGACCAGGTTCATTTGTCCGGACAATTGGTGTTCAGTATCCTTTCGACTCTCGTCGATCCCTTTTCGCCGTCTTCGGAGACTCTTTCTTAATTTTTTCCTGGATTTTGGTGATCGCGCCTGGCCTCGTGTCCAGAGGTAACATCTTGCAATCTATTCGCCATGGAGGCCGCACTGGTATGGCATACATTCGGAGGTTGCGTGGTGGTGAAGCGAGACCATTGATACAACTTTGAGATTGAAGAGCGATCGTTTATTACATTCGTATGGTAGCAGAATGTAATCTGATAAGGAGCCTGTTTACGGCAAGTCCATGATGTCCTCGAGGACTAGAACACGAGCTTGCCATCCAGCTGCTGTATCAAAAGCTTGCACTCCTTGGGACGCCATACCCCTTTCACAGGTTCAACTGAAGGACTTGTCTATCTTCCAACGTCTACTCAAAGCAACACATCCCAGTCCAAGTTCGCCCTGACCCTTCGCGGTTCCCTGCGCAGCTTGACTCGGAAAAGTCCCTACACTAGCGATTTCGGTCGCCGGATCTTTCGCAAGAAAAGCGCCTCATCGAAGGAACCTTGTACGGGAGAAGATTGGGTCGACGACTTTCACCTCGTTACTGCAGAGGACATTGACGCGCCTAGCTTCTCGCCATTCCCCACTGCCTCTGCAATCCCGGCTCATACTGTTGGTCAAGTTTCGAGCGAGAAGGAGGCCATCACACCCAAGCTATCTGTAGACCCTTATTCCTCCCTCTCGCCTCTGGTTATCTCGGATACCTTGCGATTATCGACGATAACCACCCCCGACAGTCCCACCCCTACCTTTACTGAATTTGCTCATCTTGCTTCGAGCTTTCCCCAACCGCCGTCCTTTATACCTGCGCCCAGACGTATGTTCCCCTTTTTGTGATTTTCTGGCTCTTCTAAATATTTTTACATGCAGACCCCGCAAGCCCATCTGCTCCCCGTGTGATAACCCATCCCGATACGACATCACCTATCTCAGAGGTTTATCCAAACAGTATCCTCACTTTCCAGCGAATTAAGTCACGAGCAAGGGATATATTCCGCATTCCATCCTTTTTATCAACTCTGAAATCTAGATCATAAGGATTCCAGCAATTTAAATTCACCATCATGTATAGCGGGAAACGAACAGATGTAGTTGATTTTGGGGGAGAGACGGATTATTCTGAGGTGAAATGGTTCCAGGACCCACCTCAAAGAACTCGAGTAAGTCATCTAGCTAGATGGGATCCTCCTTCCCTGCTGATGTATCGCAGCCGCAGCCTGCCGCAGAACAACCGTCATCTACACCATACATGCCGACAATTGAAACCATTCATGCGAATGAAAATTTCGAATTTGCTCTCTCCGCTGCACCCAACGTTCTTTATCAACGATACATGCAATATGGACAGGTAGGAGACGCCCTTTCAAAAACACTCGACCCAATGTTCATTCATACCCCACTCAACTCAGCTGGGAGTCCTTGGATGGTGTTCTGAATTTGGCGAACTCATTGACGGTCTGAAAACATTAGGCCTCTCAGGAAACATGTTCATCACGACACGGACGCAAGCGCTGAAAACGTGTGAGGACATCTTGGCGCTCAAAATGGAAGACCTCAAGATGCAGATTATCATCATGTTTCTTTCTTCGCAAGTTGCCAGACTTCGACGTTTCCTCGACGCCGACCGTGTGTGGACTGATTATCCCGACACATCTTTTCCTCTTGAACCGAAATAATGTATTTGTATCTTGATTCTTTTTTTCTGAGAATAACATCACTATGCCTAACATGTACCTATCGCCCATAAGGTAGAATCATCCTAAAGGTAAAAACAGAACAAAGGGAAGTCCGTGTTGTACGTTACTATAGTAGAAATAAATATAGGGAGGTAGGTATACGGTATTATAATGATTGGAAAAGGGAACTGAAGGAAAAAAAACCTCAATGAGCCGTAGTAATTCCGTTATACTTTGTCCAATGGTCGTTAGATTGCCTCTTTCCGCCCCTTGTGGAGGTCAAAGTTGCAGGATCGTATGGGGATTCTCGGGGTGGTTCGGGAAGGGGATTATTGAGCGCAGGTCGTGGCATTGACGGGGGTGATCTGTAATCAACTGCGGTAGGCGGATAGGGACGATACACATGCTCGTAAGGTTCATAAGATGAAATAGAATCGGGTATGCTGGGTATAGATGCAGGTGAAGAATAGATAATCGGTGGTGGTCCCGTTGGCATTGAGTGATAGATCTGTGTTCCACGACCGCTCTGAAATGGCGTTTGAACCATGTACGCGGTGTGGCTGGAACCATACACGGCGCCTTGAGTCGGAGCCTCGTCACTCCGAGAACTCGTCGAACCAGGTCCAGGGATGAAATTGGTAGTGGGTGCATTGGGCTCTAGCCCATACATGCTACGAGCCTTCCAGAGGCGCTCCATTTCCCAGGATTCTTTGGCTCGCATGGCGTTCATGTCAGCTGCAGATGGCAGTTCGGAGGTAGGCCTTGCGGTCAAAGAAGGGTTGCGCTCTAATCGAATAGGAGGGGAAGGAGGATTTGGTGGTTGAGTTGGAACAGGATAGGATTGGGAATAGTGGTGGGATGAGGACCGTGTGTCTGTAGCCTGCCGTTCCGGCCGACGCTCTCGATATTCATCGCGTTTCCGGCTTGACTTGCTGGCTTCTTCATATCGGGCGCGTTCCTCGTGCCGAGATCCACTTTTGCCGTTGGAGCGGCCTTGCGTGAATTCCTCTTGATGAACGGGTTGCTTGGAGGATCGATGTGATGATTTATGGTGGTCCGTATTATCAACATTGGTCTTGGATTTAGACTCCCTTCGGCTACTGTGTTCGTAGTCCTTTCGCTTATGGTCATAGTCCTTCGATCGGCGTTCAGATTCCTTGGACCGGTAGGTATAATCATGCTCCTTGTTCCTCTGTTCGTAATCTCTGGGCTCATAATTCTTCGGTCGTAGTTCATGATCCTGGGACTTTGATTCGTATTCCTTGGACCTGGACTCGTATCTGGGTTCGGATTCCTTTGTCCTGCGATCGTAACCCCTTGGCCTATGCTCATAATCCCTCGAAGAGCGATCGTAGTCTTTTGACCTGCGATCATGGTCCTTCGATCTATGCTCCGAATCCCTCGCCCTATATTCAGTTTCCCTGGATTTATGCTCTTGGTCCCTAGCGCGCGATTTTTGTTCATGATCTCGAGGACGATGTTCTTGGTCCTTGGTCCTGGATGACGACTTCTCTTTGTAGCCCCTAGATTCCATAGATTCCACAACTTCCCACTGTTGCCCCGCTGCTGTGATCGTCTGGCTCGATGTATATACGTTTCCCGAAGAACTTCGAACAAGTTTGAAGGTCTCAGTCTGCCGACTTGGTGAAGGGTCGGTTGGCGTGACATTGTGAGAGGTCTTGCCTTCATATATGCTCTTCGGTGGCAACGTTGGGGGTGTGTGGTCAGAAGATAGAGCCAGTGACAAACGGTGATCATAAGGAGTTGGAGGATTCGCGAGCATTGAAGAGGCTGAAAGTGGCGATGCCTCGTAAGCCTCGTAGGATGCCAAATGATGATTAGGTATCTCTTGTTGAGCAGTTGGGAAAGGAACAAGGACAGGAGCAGGGATCGCCTCTGGGCGAGGCTGTGTTCGGGCCTGCCTGGTGGAACGTCGCTTCGAAGAGGAACCTTCCGCAGGTCGTTCGCGAACTTCGCTTGGCTGATGTGAGGCAGGTATATGCCCACTTGATGTATGCTCGTGGGCATGGTTCCTGCGTGATGGGGTCGTGTCTGGAGATATTACACCATTTCGAGAGGACGATTCTTGCATATGCGACTGTGTCTTCCTTGAGGGTTCATGATGAGCCAGAGTCTGAACAGAGGGGAGTTCTGTAGGGGTAGGTGGGTCGATCGTATCTTTGTCTGGACGTGCGGCTGGATCCTTACCCAGTCCAGCAGCGAGTTTGAGCTGAGAGGGCGACCTCTTTGGAGTTTCTTGCAAAACTGGAGGGTCGATAGGTGGGGATTGTGTCCGGCTACGTTCACCCACAACAGCATCAGTGGGCACAGAACTATTCTGAGGAGATGGAAGAGTCGTGCGTAGCTGAGAAGGTAATCGCTTTGGGGTCTCATGTATGATGTTGGTCTGGGGAGGAGGAGAATGTGCATGGGAACGCTGAGGTGATGATTTTTGTGAGGGTATAGGCGGTAACGATTGCTCGGAAATCACAGGAGTGTTCAGGTCAGGGAGTCCAAGCTGAGAAAACTGAGGCGTGGGTATTTGCGGAGGAGGTAATGGTTTATCAAGACGCGATCGAGCCTCAGTGGGGAACGCTGGGGCTACAGGAGACTGCGGAGGCGTTTGAATAGGAATACATTCCTGGATTTGGGCATCTGGAGGGCTGCGAGGGAGGTCTTTGTGTTTTTCTGGGGGCGGAGGGACGTCGCTTGTAACTGGAGCTTCTTTATCGGAATCCGGAAGGTCGGGGTTGGCAATGGTGAGCCTGCCCATTGAATAGGGGGTCTCAAGAGACGATAAAGATAACCTGTTTGCACCTTGTGATGATTCCATAGGAGGAGGAGGAGGCTCAGCCTGTGGTTCCATGGGCGGCGGGGGAACTCGCTTCAAGGAGTCCAGATGAGGTTTTTCGGGCGAAGATGATCTACCTCTTTCAAAGGTTTGTGCATTCAGATTTCTTTTGGCCTCTGGGCTGTCAATATGCCACCATTCAGATCCAGACCCTGCACCCTCCGTCGGCTTTCTCAATATGCTAAATTTCTTCGCCAGCCTATTCAGCATACTTCCTCTCTTCTCCTTTTTTGAAGTCAGGGGCACTGGTGGTGGGGCAACAGACATTCTCTTTGGTAGTGAGGTTGAGTTGGAAGGTGCTGCATCTCGAGACGGTGAGATGTACATCCCATCTGTAGGAGTGGCAGGAGCAGATGTTGCCTTGCGTTCGGTTTCATCTGGTTGCGAAGGGAAGATACTGCCAACAGTTGGGGTATGACGTTTGCTGAGTTTCCGAGGAATTTGGATTTCTGGCTGAGCGGGGTGCAGATGGACCGCAGATGTGGACTGGGATAACGGTGACGGGGTGACGGATTGGTGTCGGCTTTGCATTGCAGTCATGCTGGCACGCCTTGTCCGGTTTGGTATCTACGAAATTGTTCGGCGTTGCAGTTTACAGATACTGACGTCCAAAAACATACCTCGGAATTATCAGCCACAGTCGTAGTTTGTCCAATGTCGTACGGCGACTGATGATGCCAATTTGTTCCCCACGGATCTGTCAAGTCTAACAAATCGACGGTATCGGGAGCCGTTTGCGAGGTTTTGCGGGACCTTGGCTTTCCACCATCCATGACACGCGTCTGTGAAGAGGTCGGGGTAGGTAAAGGAGAATTCGAGGGTGTCCTACTAAGACCTTGGGTATCGTCCGTATGTTCTGGCATGGAAGAAGTGTGCATCGGAGGGAAAGACGGGGAGAAGAACGTCGGTGGTCGCATGGAAGGTCGTTTGTGGGAGGGAGGAATCAGGTGGTGATTTCTATACCAGCGTGGTCCAAGAGGATTATGAAGATTAAATTTGACTGTGAAGGTAGGAAGAGGAACCGCAGCCCTTGCATCATTCTCCCGCCAAGCTGCGTTTTCTCGTGCGTCGACAATGACTGATCGCGAGGTGGTCAGATGAGGGCCACTGTCATCTCTGTCCTGACGCTCTTCTATTTGAGCCACTCCCACTTCGGCGCCCATTTCTTGTAGATCGACTCTGGAAGCGTATCGCTGTGGCTCCGTTGGGGTTGGCTGGACAGGGGGGCTCGTTGTTGAATGTTGGACGGATTTGCGTGACCAGACAGACGCTCCAGAGTTGGACTTTCGTTTCGAAAGTTTGCGTTCCAGGATCTCCCTCCGTTCCATATCCTCGTAAAATGCCCTTAAATCTTCCGGCGATGTTTCTATGGGAGACTCAGGGCCTCGCGGCTATGGACATACGAATGCGGGGTAATGTTAGTTTAATTTGAGAGAGTTCGAACTGGAGTAAACTGACCGCTTCATAGGGATCCACAACCAGCAGAGGGTTGGGATTGTACGCCATCCCCCAAGCCTGTATCCCCTAGAGTGCCAGGTATGGATGAGGGGAAATACAGGAAAGGGATCTTGGCAAGTTGAACTCAAGTTCGTTCCGAACTCAATCAACCACGTGCACGCCTGCAGGCCAGTCTTCACCAGCACCACGAACGACGTTGAACGCTAGACACAGCGCCCATCGTCCTTGCGTTTTTCAACAGCGACGAGGCCAAGTCAAAGGCATCACATTTCATTGAAGCCCCACCATCCTTACTTATTCAGTTGGCGATACGCGAACACCCCCACACCCAGTCGCGTGTTTTCCACGCGTCCCATGCCTCGTTTTTCCCTTCTTCTTTTTGTTTTTGGCCTGTCCAAGGCATAGAAATCCAGAAAGAAAGTTATCGCCCTCGGCTTGTGCTAAGTATGCGCGACTCAAGCCGTCATATACGTCCACTGCTGCAGGTGATCGGGATTGCCCAATCAGGATTTGCTTTCACATTTTCATCTTATCATGTCCGTCCGAGTTCTGATTCTTGGAGGCGGTGGAAGGGAGCACGCTCTTGCATGGAAACTCTCGCAATCACCCATTCTCGACCATATTTACGTTTGTCCTGGCAATGCAGGAACGAATCAGGTTCCAAAGAGCTCGAATATTGACAATATCCTCCCCGATGACTTTCCCGGCCTCGTTACTTTCGCTCTGAAGCATGAGGTTCGGCCCTTGCTCCAATTCTTTTCTATCTTCACTCAATCGATTTTAGATTACTCTCGTGATTCCTGGACCGGAACAACCACTAGTAGATGGGGTCGAAGCTTTTTTCCGCAGAGGTATGTAGCCACCTTCAACAGTATTCCATGAATCATGGATTTTTTTCAGTCGGCATCCCTGTCTTTGGGCCAACTGCTCTTGCTGCTAGGATGGAAGGGTCCAAGGCATTTTCTAAGGACTTCATGGCCCGCCACAATATCCCAACCGCCGTCTACAAAACTTTTAAAACATCCGAAATGGCTTCAGCCATCGATTACATCAAAACTTGTGGGCATCGCGTCGTCCTCAAAGCTAGTGGACTAGCCGGTGGAAAGGGTGTCATTATTCCGGAGACTACTGAAGAAGCGATTGCGGGACTGAACGAAATTATGGTTGCCAACGTCTTTGGTGATGCAGGTCCGTCTGATTCACTTGCAATCTAATACTATAATCCATTAACGACGATAGGAAATGAGGTGGTTGTTGAAGAGCTGTTGACCGGTCCCGAAATCTCTGTCCTGGCCATTTCGGATGGGTACTCTATTGTCACCCTTCCTACAGCCCAGGACCATAAGCGAGTCGGAGAAGGCGACACTGGGTTGAACACGGGTGGAATGGGAGCCTATGCCCCAGCACCAATAGCAACAACAGAAATTCTGGACAGAATAATGAAGGAGACATTGCGCCCGACAATTGACGGAATGAGGAAAGAAGGTCTTTACGTCAGGAAATAGATCGAGACTTGTATTGCTAACATTTTTCTTCGACTAGGCTTTCCATTTTTAGGGATGCTTTTCACTGGTTTTATGTTGACACCATCTGGTCCTAAAGTTTTGGAATATAATGTTCGCTTTGGAGATCCAGAAACAGAGGCGCTCATGCTGTTGCTGGCCGACGATGTGGATTTTGCTGCCTTGTTGCTGGTATGTGCCTGACATAAATTTTGCGACATAAACACCATTCTCATCTCCACACAAGGCTTGCGCTGAACACCGTCTAGACTCGGTTCCATTGACCTTCAAAGAAGGCGCCTCCGTGACAGTAATTCTGGCGGCCCAAGGATACCCAGGGAAGTATGAGAAGGGAAAAAAAATCACGTTTGGGGACATACCTTCCGGTGTGTGATCATCTAGTCCTTTAAATTTCGAGCTTCTAGTGACGCACACTAGGTGTGATGATTTTTCATGCTGGTACTAAACAGGTTGGCGGGGATGTCGTCACTGCTGGAGGCCGAGTTTTGGCCGTCACAGCATACGCTCCGACGCTCCAGGACGCTTTGAACGCTGTGTACGCGGGAGTAGACCAGGTGAGCTTCGAGGGCAAGACTTACCGACGTGATATTGCCCATCGGTAAGCTGTCATGTTATTTATCGTCGAATAGAAAATATTCATACTAAATCAGTGCTATCAACTCTGGACTTGAAAAACCTGCTGGGATGACATATGCCCAGGCTGGTGTCTCCATCGATGCTGGAAATGCACTCGTAGATGCGATTAAACCTCTTGTTCGCGCAACGTCGAGATCAGGCGCTGACGTGGAAATCGGCGGCTTTGGTGGTGTCTTCGATCTGAAAGCGACAGGGTTCAAAGACCCCGTCCTGGTGAGCGGGACGGATGGTGTTGGAACAAAACTAAGACTCGCAGTAGATGTTGGCATACACGATCTTGTCGGTGGGTTTCGACCGTCGCATCCCTTGCCTCCAACACAACTGAATCTGTTCTAGGTATCGACCTTGTCGCAATGTCTGTGAATGACCTACTGGTGCAAGGTGCTGAACCGCTATACTTTTTGGACTACTATGGCTGCGGCAAACTCGATGTTTCGGTGGCAACACAGGTTGTGAAAGGCATTGCTGAAGGCTGCAAACAGGCCGGATGTGCGCTTATAGGTGGCGAGACAGCTGAAATGCCTGGGATGTATCAAGAAGGTATTTTCCTGAAATGCGCTATGCCCTTCACCCACACTAAATTTGTGGCCTAGGTGACTACGACCTCGCAGGCTTTGCTGTAGGTGCGGTGGAACGAAATCAACTTCTTCCCCGCGGGGACATCACTAGTGGAGATGTCATCCTGGGTGTCGCATCATCTGGGATTCATTCAAATGGCTTCTCATTAGTCCGCAAAATCGTCTCTTCAGCTGGAATTCCCTATTCTTCCCCTTGCCCATGGCAGCCGGAAATGGAACTCGGACGTGCCCTCGTTGAACCTACCCAAATTTATGTTTCCCAGATTCTTCCAGTCGCCAAGCGCGGTCTTTTGAAAGGCATGTCACACATCACTGGTGGTGGTTTCATCGAGAACATACCGAGAGTTCTTCCGAAACACCTCGGATGCTATGTGGATGCATCAACATGGGACTTACCTCCCGTTTTCCGATTTTTGATGAAGCATGGCAACGTCGACCCAATGGAAATGGCGCGAACGTTCAACAACGGTATTGGCATGGTTCTCATTGTTGGCGCCGCCGAAGTCGAGGAAGTCGTCAAGTTGCTGCAAATCGGCCCATCTGCCGTGTATCGCGTTGGAGAGGTCACGGAAACACCAGGAGTGGAGATGAGGAATGTATTGGCATGGGTGGCATAATTAGCATATGGACGAATACATTATGGGGACATAGCAGCGCTATGGAATAAAAGGAGACAACGATGATGGAGATAGAGATAGGACATTTATGGTTTTGTGTACTTATCAAAGTCAATGTAGAAAGCGATGATGTAGAAGCGAAACGAATATAGCCCTCTTATGATGTGTCTACAGAGAAGAAAAACACTATGATGGGGGAGCCTGGTGAACTTTTATGCTGGATGATTCAGAAGGATAGCAAACACTGTAAATGCAAATATACAATCAGAGACGGAAGAACAGACAAGAAAATATATATAAGTCAAGCTGTGAAGTCAAAGATAACCCAAAAGAGCGAATGTAATAGAAATGGAGGGTGTGGGTCATGGCACCGACCCATGGGTGGGGGCGATGTGGGAGGTACTTTTACGCGGAGACGGACACCTCTTTGGGAACATCGGTGGTTCCGGAGGTGGCGACCGCTGCGAAGGACATGACTGGGACTTTGTTGACATTGTTGACGACCGGCTCCTGTTGAACAGGTGCAGGCGTTTCGTGAGCAATTCCGTTGGGTTCGGCCTTGGCCTCCTGAGCATAGAAGTTACATAATTAACAAATTGTTAATCTGAAAATGGTAGATCCTTACCTTCGAGGAGTTACCTCGAGTTGGGTCTGGGGAAGTCCCGCGAGTGCTAGACTCCTTACTTCCGTCCTTGCGGGGAGGCGCGGGTGCCTGGAGAACCTGCGCAGCGGTGGGTCCGTGCTGTCCATTACCATTGAACAAATGGCCGTTCACACCATTGGTGCGGTTCGGGGGAGTCGTTGAGCCTGCCAGGACAGGGAACTCATCAGCGTTCGGCACGCGCTGTTGGTGCCTGAATGTGGCCGTTTTTTTCTGGGCGTGGCCATTGGAGCCATTGTGAGGATGTTTGCCACCTTGCTGGAATTTGGGACGGTTTCCAGCCTCACTGGAATGGGAGCGACTCGATCCTTCCATGCCATTTTTCTGGCGGGGGAGTGGTTCCTGATTTAATTTGTTTAGAACATGTTCACGTTCGGAAAATAAATACTCACGTCACGAATGGCCATGTTGCCGAATTTGGTTTCGAGATGTCCAAACCCGTTGACCCCGTTGTGTTGAGCTCGAGGTCGGGGAGGACCTCCTCTGACAGGCGGGAACTGGGGTTGAATGGCATTGGCCCCATTTTCAGGAAGGATATGCGGGAAACGACAGTCATCGCTACAAGGAAAGGGTAAGATACCGGATCAGTTTGAGAATCAGAGATGCTTACCCATTTTTGCATCTTCCAGCTGGGAAAAAAAGACACGGCGGTTTTCGGGAATTAAAGGAGGGACGGCGACCGGCGCCACGGCGATGATGGTTCATCCCCTCGCGGTGGGTCGGGTGGGTATTATAATTTTCTGCCTGGTGATCTTCAGGTGATGGTTTGAGGCCTCCGGTTATATCTGCGTAATTAATGTTGGAAGGGGGTGCCGGGATTGGATATGGGCCAGAGGAATCTTGATGCATAGGGAAAGGTGGTACAGGTGAGGTAGATGATGAATTATATAAGTTAGGGTGAGGTTGAGAGCTAGACTGAGGATGAGGGTGTAGAGGTGGAATAGATGACATTGCAATGGGCACCGGCCCGGGATGTGGATAGACCGAAGGAGACAAGGGGCCATAGGGAGCGGGCGGAGGCGGAGGAGCACTGTTGGGACTAAAGTGACCTAGTGAAGGTGAGACGACTTCCGAAGATGTGCGAGCGTGCGTAATCAGCGGCCCGGGAGGAGGAGACATGGGCCCGCTAGACTGCTGTTGAAAGGAGGGTGGTGGGTAATATTGGGGTACATAACCATTTCCCATGGGGTCATATGGAGGATACTGAACAGAAGGCATGGGACCTTGGAAGTAGGGCGTCTGGGGATGGGCGAACATACACTGCGCGCCATACCGGCAGGCGGGAAAGTAGCGACAGGGTATTAACCTGGCGATGTCTGGGGGAGGGAGATTTCCTATCCCATTGGCATCAGTCGGTTGGGCAGCGGGATAATAGCCGGCCTCGTTGACAGTGGAAAGCGACGGATTAATGGTGGGGTAGTATGGGTAGGATTCAGGAGGAGGCGGTCCGTAAAATCGCTTGTCCTGGTCATCGTTAGTATAGGTGGGTTGTTGAGCAGAGCCACTTTTGGCTTGTGCAGTTTGCAAAAGCTCGACGATAGCCGGGTCTGCAGTGTACTTCTCCGGTGGACCTTGGCTGGAAGCGTTCATAGGATCGGCACCTGGACAGCAACGACATTAAAACTGAACATGGGTTGGCTAAAAAGACTGACTGACCCTTGTCCAACAAGGCTCGGACCACATCGATATGGCCATTCCTAACTGCCTCGATGAGGGGGGTGACCCCGGTGTGATCTGGAGGACATGTAAGTTGTGGTGTAGAGCAGGAAGGAAAAAGTCGGACCCTTGAGCTCGACATCGAGAGCGGTGGCGTCTGCAAGGAGTTCATTCGTCCTTTGGAGATCACCGTCAGCACAAGCCTTCCAGAGAGGAGACACCATTTTGAAAGAAATGCAAAAGAGTCAAGGTAAAAACGAGAAAAAATAAATTCAAATGAAAAAATCCGTGGCACTTCAGATCGATCTTGTGACGTGACCATTTCCATTCTTGGCTAATGTCCTACTTTGGCAACTATTTACAGACTCGGGTGCATGGTTTCCGCCATCGCCTCTGCCTTCGAAGTCAGTCCCAACTTGATCAGCAGTCGCCGCGCAGGCCCTCCAGCCGTCGGGGGTAGTTCTAACTCTCGCGACGGCGGAAGTTCCATCAATTCCCTGACCGCCTGTCGCGTGTCTTTGCCTGGTGCAGGCTGTTAGACGTGCCCTGACGGAGTTAAAACGCGAGGCTTACCGTTGAATAGAACTTCGTAAACCTGCAGGATTATTAGCTATACACGGTCGAGCAACTTGTTTCGATCCGGCTGCACTCACTGAGTTTGCAATTGGTGCACTGATTCCGAGCTCTTCAGTGATCTTCTTTACACCTTTCGTGGTGGGCACACCCTCTGCAACGCTCCCTAGTGTCTTCATGATCACATCCAATTTCTCTCCTTGTCCGAGACGATACCCGACAGTGTAGTTCCGGCTGTTCGAGGAGCTGCAAGTCAGGAACAAGTCCCCGACTCCCGCGAGTCCCAAGAATGTCAACGGCGAGGCTCCATACGCCGTTCCAATACAAGTCATTTCAGACAGGCCTCGAGTGATGATCACTGCAATTTATATCAGTGTCCGAACTACAAATAGACCTGATCGAGACTGACTGGCTCGCGTGTTGTTTTGATAACCCAAACCATCTGACATGCCTGATGCAATTGCATAAACATTCTTCAATGCGCCCGAAAGTTCGATGCCAATAGGGTCAACACCTGTGTAACTAGGAAAAATGTCATGAAATGTCTTTCCGGTGCGAATCCAGGCCTACCAGCGGAAATGAGGCTGGTGGAAAAGGGTTGAAGCCTTTATAGCCTCTTCCTCCGTCAACGATGCGACTGAAACCGAAGTTGGTTGTCGTTGGACAACTGAAGTTTGCAGAGTGGTTAGACCTCATTGGCATAGAAGCGCATCATTGTTGGAACGTACTCTCTTTTGCAAAGGAAGGTCCTGACTGAAAATTGGGGATCAGGTCTTTGGGGGAATGGAGTTACAAAAAAAGAAGCACACAATGAATGTAGCAGCCTTTGCAATTTCGGGCCCACATGTATCGGCGATAATCTCCAGCGTCAAGGCATTCGTTCCGACCTCAATACCTTTGTTGACAAAAATCAACAATGGGAGGTTGTCGAGATCAAGTGATGGACGCAGCGTTTGGAGAGTTGTGCTGCACATATTCCTAAGCAGTCGTGTGACTCTTGATAGAAGGCTTACCGCAAAAATTGGGTAGGGATGGCAAAGAGGAGCACATCGACATTATTTATAAACTCCCGGTCCGGCATCTCTGGCCCAACGGCGGTGATGGTCGAAGGGAAAACATGGTCCACAAGATATACAGGATTACGATGGTGAAGGTTGAAGTGCTTGACAATATTCTCCTCGCGTGCCCACATGTAAACATCGTGTTGCGAGTCTCCGAGGTGTGAGGCGAGGCAAGACCCAAAGTTTCCAGCCCCGAAGATGAGGACCTTGGAATTTTGGGCAGGCTGAGGCTTTGAGTAAACCATGGATATAAAGCGTCTCGCGAGGAAAGATGACCGTTGAAAAGAGAAATGGATTTTGAACATTAAGGGGCCATGCCTGGAGCCTTGTTTTTCACGTTCTTGCTGCACGGCAATATCGGCCCGCCTAAAACGCGTCTCATCACGTGCGCCACGTTTCAACCCATTGTCGCTATATTCTCTCTGTCCCTTACTTCTAATGTCAATACAAGATCGAACACACGAATTCAAGTCTTGCGTCGATTCAATACGCAGCAGAACTGCACTTGGTCCCCGTGCCGCCGAGGCCAAACAACGCCTTCTCCAGACCAATGGAAAACCTTCAAAATCCGAATTCTCGCGGATGGCGTCGTCAATTGGCAAAGACATCAGCAGCACAACTATCAAGCTGAACAAGCTGGGACAATGTACGCTAACAATACCTTTCTCTTACTGACACACCTATTTACTCTTGCATACCACTACAGTGGCGAAACGAAAAACATTGTTCGACGACCGGCCAGTCGAAATCAGCGTCTGTCCTTGATTCATTCGGCGTTGCGACCCCTTTCCCTCATCTACTTCGCAGGAACTCACTTTCATAATTAAACAAGACATTGCCAATATCAACAAGCAGATAGCGGGTCTCCAATCCTACCACAAGCAACGACAGGGAGCATCGACTTCTGCGGAATCCAAGATGGTTGACGAGCACAATCATAATATCGTAATGATGCTGCAAGGTAAATTGGCGACCGCAAGTATGACTTTCAAAGATGTTCTTGAACTCCGAACGCAGGTATGCTTCCCATCTTTGCCGTTTCGGAGGTCATTCTCAGCGCATCTCCCAACAGAACATGAAGGAATCTAAAAGTCGGACTGAGCAATTTATGTATACTACACAGACAGCGGCCAACCAAGCTCCTTCTTGTGCGTTCCTATTATACTATTCTGGCTATCTCCGTCCCTGATTCGTGCAGTGCTTTACAACCCTCAACAACGGAGTGATCCAATGGGCGATGGGAGCCTAAATCCATACGACCAGAAGGGAAAAGGCCGAGCCCCACAAAATGGTGATGTTCTATCCCTTGATCTCAATTCTGCGGAGGAAGGTGGTGGGCATGCGAGCAATGGTTTCATGCAAATGCAACTTGTTGAACAACAGGTATTGATTCACGTTCCTTCAACTATCCAGAATCCTCATAACCCCCTTTCCAGGACTCCTATATTCAACAAAGATCGACAGCCATTGAATCTATCGAGACAACGATTGCAGAGCTTGGACAAATCTTTACCCAGTTAGCAAACATGGTGGCGGAACAACGAGAAACTGTTCAGCGCATCGATTCCGATACACATGATATACTGGACAATGTAACGGGGGCCCAAAGAGAGTTGTTGATATTTTACAACAATGTCTCAAACAATAGGTGGTTAATCCTTAAGATATTCGGAGTCCTCATCGTTTTCGTAAGGTTTAATTTCTTTTTCACCGTTCGCATCAATTCTGATTCTTTCCCCTTGATAGTTCCTTATCTTTATTCTCGTTTCATGATCTCGCTCTGGAGGAGCACCTCATATTTTCGGGACTTTCCTTACTACTACGAGCCGCACATTTAATTCGATATCCATATTTTCCCGCACCAAAATCGTAAGAATACACATATACAAGCAGACTAACCCACAGGAATTGCATTGACACCGGTGCCCCATGTCTTGCCCGTAGATTTCCCCCTTTTCCGATGCCGTTCACCTCCCCTGTGCGTTTCTTCTTGGACGTCCCCGACTGTCCACGTCCTCTTCGTACTGGGTTGTTGGTCGATTCCTGATGTAGCTGAATATCGCTGGGGTCTTGTAGGCAGGTTCGGAAATGAGTCTTTCGATCCCTCTTTCTCGATGCGCTCCTCCTAAGAAGAAAATGAAATGAGTGAAGGCACTCCAAAGGCATGCTCGACGAAACCTACGCGTTGACCAAGTAATGCCTTGTTCCGTTCCCGTACTTTCGTCAAACGTGATTCGCTTTTTCCTCCTCCACCTGCCGTGAGCTCAACATTAACCATACGACCGTCCAGCATAGATTGGTGGAGTTTGAGCCCTTGCTGCAGTGCATTCCGATGTGTGAACTCCAGGAATGCACATCCTTTTGACTTGGGCCTCTGTGCGGGTGCTCCAGGTACAACTTTGGGAGTGAGGAGGCGCACAGATGGCGGTGGGTCTATAGGACATCGTCAGTCGTGGAGATGAATAAGAAAGAAGCCCATGACACTGACCGCATGCTGCGAAGTGCGCTTGGATAGCTTGTAGCGTGGTGGTGTATTTGAGATTACCTGGAAGATTTCAATACCTTCTTCGTCAAAAGATACAAGCCTTACTGACCGACGAATAAAATGAACCTTTGTTTGCCCGCCTTCTCCGTGTCAACGGGTGTTTTCTCGTCGGCATCCAGTCTTTTCCGCTTCGCTGTTTTCTTGGACTGGCCATCCCCCTCCGCCGTCTCCGACTCTCTCTTCCGCTTCTTCTCTTTCTTCACCACTTCCACAGGGTCTGGTACACCCTGCTTCTCTGCTTCGCCTTTCCCCTTGCTCCCGACTTTGCTCTCCTTACGTTTGCCCTCATCCCCGATCGCGTTGTCGACCGCTTTGCCCGTCTTCTTGTAGTCATCTCTTTCCACTTCAATCGTATCGCCGTCACCGCCAGCGAGATCTTGGTCTTCCACGACAGGGATTGCATTAGCTTCTATTTCAGAGAGGTCATCTCGGGCTGGTCGTTTTCCGGCCTTGCGTTCGCGGAATGCAAGACCTTTCTTTTGCTTCTTCGTCAGCTTTTGTGTGCTAGACATCGTGTTAAACTTGAGGCTCGAGCCGCTGCAGCTGCACGGTTTTGGGGAGGTTATGTAGTCTCGCGAGCCAGCCGTTTAAGGAAATTCCTTGGATTTTGATGATTTTGATGGGACACAAAGCGACCATCAAAAAAGGTGATTTGCCTAATTAAGACGGATGGGGACGAGACTAGAGGTTATGAGTCGTTGAGAAGGCGTGTTGTGCAAATCACTTTTTACTTCCTAAATAAGGAATAAATTTGTTTCGAGGCAGCCTGCGGTGATGGCAAGAAGCGCCTACACATTACATAACTAAAACCATACAATATTCTCAACAGAGCTGGCGGCAGTAAGTATAATACAGGTAGCAAGAATCAAGAAACCCCGGTTTTCTGATCATGAACTAGTAAACTTTATCTTCCTTCGATTCCCCCTGAGCGGTCGGTTCATTTGGTTGAGAAAATGGGGTATCTGACCTATAAAGACCAAATTAATTCTTGCTGCTTAAAAGAAATGAAAGGAGAATATTATCACCCTAGATTCAGTCCGTTGACCGCCTCTCCAGCTCCTTCAATTTCCCTTTGCTCCTCTTCCTCCCGCTTACGGCCTAAGGGACGCAGGATTGGACTAGGCATAGTGAGTGTTGCTCGTAGTGTTGGACTGGAGGTGATGTTGATACCACGCGGGAACGAAGGATAGCTGTTGCTTATAGTAGGGGATGATGTTGTGGAGCTGGCGGTGGATTGTGGTATCGAAATTGGGAGAGCAATTGGAAGTCTCGAGCCATTAGCTCTGCTCATAGATGAATTTGTGGGTTGATGGGAATCACGAAGGTATTGCAATGACGGAGAAACTGCACGACGTTTGGAGCTGCTGGGATAAGGATCGAATCGATCCTCAACTAGATTTTGCTTGGTTAACGACCTCAACTCCTCTATGGCTGAATAAAATGAAATCTCACGTTTACGCTTATTAGAACGAACAGCACTAGTAGTCGGAGGGGGGGTATATCTCCATTGATTAATGGAAGTCGGTGTCATCGATGGGAGGAGAGGGGAACCCAGAGGCTGGAGACGGTGAACGCCCGCAACGACGCATAAAAGCTGTTTACTCACCCCATCTATGTCCATTGATATTCCACCGAAGCTCGAGGAAGTCTCGGAAATGCTCATGCCTGTGTCATCTCCATTGACACTCCCGGCTGGAGTACGAGGTTTCATTATGTTGATAGGTTGAGTGCCTGATGGCGGAGGCGCAGAGAATGCGAAGGTGCCTTCCTCCGCTTCAGGTTCATCATCGTCGCTGGGGGAATCTTCCCGTGTGTTCTCTTCCCGGCCGGCTTCTTCTGGGTAGCGTCCACGGTCGGTAAATGTTCGTGGGGTACGTGGAGCAGCCGGTAATTCGGAGACAGATGCAACAAGCCTCTGGAACGCAGCCTCAGATTTGACTTCAGCGTCCTCGGGACGCGATTCTGCCAGAAGATTGAGAATTCTGGGTGGCTTGAGCTTCAAACACGGCAGAAAACAGGGTTATTAATTCCCAGGTCAAATGGTAGTCAAGAAATCTTACAGGAAATGAAAGCCTGCGATTAAAAATAGTTGGCATATCTGATGCGTCCATGCTGGCAGAAGATCGTCTTCGAGGAGGTGTTAAGGGCGGTGGTCTGAGAATGGGCCTCGGCACTACGCTTAGGTCTTCTTCGCTATTCCCTGGAACCTTCAAAGGTGGTGTATGGGTTTCAGAGCTATTCGGAGAGTCTGTCATCATCCTATCCTTGTCACTCTCAGATTCCTCCGCAATGAATGCATTCTGGCTGCGCCTCCTCGCATGAAGAGTGTATGCAGAAGCTAACGGACTGTGCAAACGCGATTCAGGAAGGAAACCTCCTTTTTGCAAAAAGCTGGACCGCCGCAGACGGTGGAATAAAACGGCAGGGTCATCCAACGTAACTGAAGAGCTTGACGCGCCAGGACTGGACGAAGACGATGAAGGCAAGGCGAAATCTGAGGAAGAGGTTGGAAGCGGGGCACGGGTCGAGGCTTTCGGCATCGTGAATGACAGCGTAGATCTTGGTTTCCAGAATTTATGGGTAGAGGTGGCTTTTCAAGCGGTACTGAAGTCACTGTTTCCTTATTGGGCCGCTAAATGGCCTTAAATACCCTGAACCATTGTTCATGCCGCCCATCCGACATGAATTCGACATATCAACGATAATATCAACCGATCATGTACCGCCATAGGTGATATCTGAGTCACTCTGCATATGAGGGCAGTATGAGGGCCCAAGGGAATCCTCGACAGGGGCGATTACCCGAATCTCTCCATCACGTGATCTGATCATTAGCCAATCATGTCCAAGATTTCTTTTTTTTTCGCAATACTATAATCTATACACCTTCGGATTTCTGTTCAAAATGTCAAAACGATCAGCGAACGACACTCAGGATGGTCAACCATTTCAAAAGACGCAAGCCAGTGGGAACCGGCGTGAGGTCCCTGTGGTTGACGAGAGAGGCGAATTCGAAGATGCTTGGGAGGACGAAATCGAAAGCGATGAAGAGATAACCAACGCGAATGCAGAGGAAGACGAAGATGGTTTGCAATTCTACAAAAAGTCTATAATTTTGATTTTGATTTATTTTTATATCACCGTAGGAATGGATATCGACGAGGTGCTTCCCGCCATCGAGGAGTCCGACGAAGTTCCGCAAGCACCGCTCGTCTATATTCCTGGCACACATACCCTGGGTAAGGATGAAATCCTAGAACCCGATGACTCTGTATACATCATGCGACACTCAATGAATGTTAACTGGCCTTGTCTATCCTTCGATATTCTAAGAGATAATCTCGGAGACGAGCGCCAAAGGTTTCCTGCAACCGCATACATCGTCGCTGGCACGCAAGCAGATGAGATGTCTAAAAACGAGGTGATAGTCTATAAAATGAGTTCTCTACATCGCACACAAAAGGACGGCGGTGAGCGAATCATGTGGTCTTTATGATTTATTGGAGACTTACCGCGTTCCCAAACGATCAGACGATTCGGATTCGGATAACGAGGACGACGATGACGACGAGGATTTAGACGAAGATGCTATCCTTGAATACAGATCCATACCTCATGCTGGTGGTGTCAACCGAGTTCGCGCCCAACCACCTGCGTCCTCTTCTCTACCTCCAGTTTCCCAACCTTACCATGTCGCGACATGGGCAGAAACAGGCAAAGTCCACATTTGGGACGTTCGCCCTCTAATAGAATCCCTCGATACCCCAGGATATTCCCTGGACAAATCACGTACCCATTTACCTGTCTTCACAATCAATTCACATGGAAAAGCAGAAGGCTTTGCGATGGATTGGGCTGCATCTGGACCATCTTCTCTGCGATTATTAACCGGTGACATCCACTCCAAAATATATCTGACCACCTCCACGCCTTCGGGATTCAATGCTCTGTCGCAACCCTTTACCTCACATACATCCAGCGTCGAAGATATCCAATGGAGTCCAAGCGAGCCCACAGTTTTCGCATCTTGTTCTGCAGATCGGAGTATCCAGATCTGGGATGTACGGACGAAAGGGCGCAAAAGTGTAGCGGGGATCGTTACAGCACATGACAGCGACGTAAATGTTATCAGTTGGAATAGACTAACGACATACCTGCTTGTTAGCGGTGGTGATGAGGGTGCAATCAAGACATGGGATCTCCGAAATGTAAAAAAATCAGGGTAAGGTTCTTTCTTTCTTTCTTACGCGGGGATTCACTGATTTATCTCTCTTCTGAATGCCTAGGTCAGGTGTATTGGATCCAGTCCCAGTCGCGTCTTTTACCTGGCACAAAGCACCCATCACGTCCATCGAATGGCATCCTTCGGAAGATTCAATTTTTGCTGCAGCAGGAGCCGACGATCAGGTTACGCTGTGGGATCTGGCAGTCGAGCAAGACGACGACGAAACAGGCATGGGAGAAACATTTGCTGGAGAAAGTCAAGTCCCTCCCCAACTATTGTTTGTACACCAAGGACAACAGGACATCAAGGAAGTCCATTGGCACCCCCAAATTCCAGGTTCAGTCATCAGCACTGCTGCTGATGGCTTCAACATCTTCAAAACCATCTCTGTGTAAATTGCAGAAGCATGCACACAACCCACGGGGGCTTATCATAATTTACACTGCATCTTATTGTATTAATCAAAGCCTATTTGTGGAAGCAACAGGCTTGCTACGCGAACGATGGCGAAGGTATATCCACGTCGTGAATCCTCTTTATCGCATCGGTCAGAATGACATATACGTTTCGAAGGTCATGCAAATGCTGTCGCGCCACGTAAAGTTGTTGTTCATCCTGTTCCTTCAAAGCCAACTTCAGAACTGGTCAGCTCATCAAACATCTGGGGAGTGTTTAGATATACCGCATAGTCCTGAATGTCTGGATATTTGACGAGTTTCGAACATATCTTGCCACGAGAGAGTCGATCTCTCCGAGCTATATCTCGTATGTTCAATGCAGTTTCTTGAGCTCGATGCAATTCGTTGAGAAGGTCTAAAACACGATCAGTCGTGGGGCTTCCAACATAGACTCAAGGTCCGAACCATCTGAAAAAATATAGCCTGCTCGAATGTTTGATCCGACAATGAAGACGGGGAAATAACGTACCATGAACAGGCATAAAGCTGGAAACGTCAACTACCTGCCAATGTCATGAAAGAAAGACAGCATACTCAGAAAAGGTAATAACGAGCCACAGCTTAGCTTGGTCCTGCAGTAAGGTCAGGACGACATGCCTCGTGCAGTGAATAAATACAGACCATGAGCTGAATCATCACTTCGGATTCTTTTTTAAGCAGGTCATAGACATCGCCGCGCCTTGCAAGATCCGAGGCCAGGGAAGGAGGTGCAAATTCGGTTTGATCATGAGAACCGAGGCCAGAACCGAGAACATTCTCGTCGAGTTTCCTTTTCTTAGCCAGATGGTTAATCCCATTGTGTGTATGAGCCTTAAAATCGACATAATATGATGATGTCGGAAGATCCATAATTTTCTGGTGAAGTTGCCTGGTAGACATGTAGTGCCAGGTTTGATATGAAAAAAAAGCCAAGCAGTTACATCATCTGGAACTCATTAGACAGCAGGATTCCATTGCAGGACGGAACTCGCTTTTTGAGGAAAAACATTGGTCACAACATCGTGTCCTGTCGTTGAAAGGTGTCGATAGAAGTCCTGCAGCCAGAAAACTAGAATTCAAATCCACAGGCGAATTTGCGAGATGTTTAAACCTCTATCTCCTGCGCGTTAAAGCCCATAATATCTGTCCAAGTGTTCAAAGGTGAACTCGTGTTCTCTTGCAGAGTCCTGAGGTGATAGTTAGGGGTAAAGGATATGCTGTTTTGACATGTTTTGCTGAACCTTTGAAACCGACTGCAAGCAGCAAGTGTCATGCTGTGCCAATAATGCCATGGTTAGATTCTGCTGACGACATTGACGCCTTAGATCCTATTCCGCGCTTCACACCGAATCGAAGGCCTGTGTTTAAAAAATATGTCTAATCAGGACGAGAACGACGCAATTTCTGCCTTGACCGGGTTCTCCATCAGTCACGTTCTCGGCGACCTCGCGCTCCCTATAGGAGATGGACTTTCTAACCAGTTGGGAATATCTGGAATTCCGGCGCTGAACTCCACCCAGATATACAGCGATAAATGGGACGAAGATGATGCAGTTGGACCGGAACAGGGAGAGGATTGGGAAGATGAGATCGACCGCGAAATGCGAGAGGAGGTTGAATCCGACAGAATGTCAATCAAACAAGAGGTCCATTCCCCGGGGGTAAGGCAGAAACAACGGCGCACACGCGTAGTTAAGCGCCTTGTGGAGCGCCCGAAGAGTGTCTATGAAAGATTTCCTGCCTTTGAGAAGGATAAAGTCCTGGACTTCAGCGAACTGTTCAAAGGTTACGCTGTTCGTAAGTCACGACTTGCGAAGAGGCCATATCAAGGTCAGTCAGAATTTCCATCTATCATACCTTGCATTCTTCTGACTCCCCAACAGTGGAGACTGTATACCCTCGCAAGAAGGAGAACCACAAAGGTTTCCTGGATGCTGTCGTTGGTGATGCAAGGAGACAGGTGGAGAATAAACGGGTTGAGGAGGTAGTTTCATCCGGGAATGTTGAGACGGATTTGAGGAAGGCTCTCGAGGTGTGTGTGGTGTTCATGGTGATGTTCAACGAATAACCCCCTTCGCTTCACTTTCTAGGAGCGCGAAAACACCGACGTTCCGGTGACGATGCCATTAGACGACCGCACATTCGACCTTGTCCTACTATCTAATTGGGAAGATCAAATTGTTTACGGGCGTGAGCACGACGTACATCAGGTTCCAGTCACCGCGACGCCACAAGAGAGCAATTTGACCACACCTATCAACAAAGCGCTCGAGTCTGGTTCCTGGACGCAAAGTATCATCTGGAGTCCGAAAGCCCCGTTTCGTGATTTTACTCAGCTTGAATTCAACCACGAAGATGATATAATACCGGAGGAAAGACCAGGTAAGTCTATGGCTACTATTAGCGTCGGTATGTCGTCCTAAAGGCTTGATTTGTAGTGGAGACAGTGCGCCCACGGAAACGTCTACGACTGGATGGTCAAATCCGGGACAAGTTCAACCTTTCAAATGATCAGTTCTACGAAGTTGCCAAGGAGGGTGGTCGTCACAGGGTTCGCCAGACGTTCGGGCAGCTGGTCGTAGAACATGCGTACCCTGCCCAAAAGCTGCAACTGCCATTTGTAAGTTCAAAAAATGAAGAGCATTGGCTGTTTCTGAACCCTGTCACAGTACAAGACCCGTTTATCCAAGCAAGAGGCTCGGTCTTTCCATCGCCCCGCTCTCCAATTTCCTTCAAATATTGAATTGCGATTTTCAAAAGTGCGCACGGCCAAGAAAAAGAAGGACAAAGCTGGACGAAAACTTGGGAGAGGCGGCAATGTCGGCGAAGGTTTGCGCAAAACAAACGATCTCAGTCTTCGAGACACATCCAATTTCGTTCTCTGGGAATATTCCGTACGCGTTGTTATCTATCCTATTCCTCAATACCTCTGACAAAGCGGGCAACAGGAAGAGCATCCTCCTATTATTCCAAATTTCGGTATGGGAAGCGTTCTTGTCAACTATTATCGGAAGAAAGACGAAAAAGACGAGCATGTTCCGAAGGTGAGCTCAATTCCTCTATCTATGAATAATTCCAAGTTCTGACATGCAACAGGGTGACCTTGGGTTTCCTTTCGTCTTGGAGCCGCAAGACGAATCTCCATTCATGAAGTTCGGTTATGTTTATCCTGGCCAAACAATTCCTGCTCTCTACAATAATCTCATGAGGGCGCCACTATTTCGCCATAAACCATATCCAACAGATTTTCTTGTTGTAAGGTAAGGCTTCGTCCCGTGTTTGTGTTTTGAGTGCTGACAGTCCGCCCCAGGAACACGATTAAAGGCGAAACAAAGTACTACCTGGGCGATTTGAAGAACCTCTTTGTCATCGGTCAAACCTACCCTGTGAGCGAAGTGCCAGGGCCTCATTCGAGGAAGATTACCAACACCATCAAGTATCGACTGCAGATAATAGCATTCAAATTGCTCAAGAAAAGCCAAGGCGAGCGTCTCAAAATATCGAGGTTGATGAAGTACTTTCCAGACCAGAATGAATTACAAATGCGGCAAAGACTCAAGGTATGTCCTCCTTGACTAAATGACATTTTCTTCCCTCTCACTTTGTTCTAGGAATTCATGGAGTACCATCGACGAGGACCACATCAAGGATTTTGGCGATTAAAGCCAAATTGGACAATTCCCACCGACGCCGAAATGCTCAAAATGGTCGGACCTGAGCAAGTGGTTCTCACAGAAAGTATGCAAGTGGGTCAGCGCCATCTTCAAGATGCTGGCTACAGCCAGGCCGCGGACGTTGCTGAGGGTGATGAATCCAACTTATCGGTGGAACAGCAACTTGCCCCGTGGATCACGACAAAGAATTTCCTTTTTGCCACCCAGGCAAAAGCCATGCTTCGCCTTCATGGGGAAGGAGATCCGTCCGGCCGTGGAGAAGCCTTCAGTTTCATACGCATATCAATGAAAGATATTTTTGTGAAGGCAGGGGAGGACTATGAACAGAAAATGGGTAAGTCTCTGTTTCCGCCTTTCCATTCAATCGACTGATGCGGTCTGCGCGTTTCAAGCCGAGGCCGAGAATAGGCCAAAATCTGCCCACCGGTACAATGTCGCCGAGCAGCAGTTAATATACAAATCTGAAATCGAACGCATTTGGAAAGCCCAGTTCGATTCCCTTAGTCGGAAAGATGAGCCGCAATTATCTGACGACGAGGACAAGACGGACACCAAAAAGCCGCAGATGCAACCACCTATGGCACCGCCTGGCCCAAGTGGCCGTGCCTCACCTCCGTTCAGCAGGGGCTCGTCTTTGGATAGGGAAGGCAGCGTCGGCCTGGATGGAAGTAAGAGTGTTTTGCGGATCAAACGACTGGTAAGGTATTCATCATGTAAAAGCTTTTTCCTGCTCAACTTGTTTGGTTTCCAAGATCGACGGTGTCTGGCAGACAGAAATTATCCGAGATCCCGCCGTCATCAGGGCGTATGTCCGCGGTCGACAGGTGCTGGAGGAAGAAGCCACTCTTGCAGATTCGTTGGCTCCCACTGGTGATATCGACAAAGATAAACGAGCAAAGAAGAGGTATGAACCGTTGGCTGATCCCCCCGAAATGTTTACATCGATGTTTACTTTTCCTTGTGACAGGCTCGAGGAAGAAATCGCACGCATGAAGAAGAATCAAGAGAGACGATTGCATCGGAAGAACGCGAAGATTGTCAAAGAGGGAGGCGTCCCCATGCAACTCAACCGGCCTGTCAAGCCGGACACCACAGTACGCCATATTTTTGATATGCGAGTTGCGTGTATGTTTAACGACCGTGTTGCCTTTAGCGACGATGTGGCCACTGTGGACAAATGGGTCATATGAGTACGAAAAATTTCACATAAATTGTGTAAAGCGAATCGTAGCTGACATTTCCTTTTTACAGAAACCAACCGAAAATGTCCTCGCTGGGCAGAATTCAACAGCGGTGCAGCGCCAACAACGCCGTCCGGTTCGGGCGCGACCCCACTGCCTGCTGCTAATCTGCCGAACCTGGGTTTCAACCGAGGGCCTTCGAGTACGGCATTCGGTCACCCCGCAGCGGTTCCTTCCCCGCTTGCCACGAGTCCTCCCATGTCAGCCATGGCCATGGACGATGATATCATCCCACCCACTCCGACGGCCTCGGGGCCTAAAATTAAACTAACCTTGAAACGGACATGAACCTGTGTATACATACTCTGTTGGTTTACTTTGCTCTCCCCTTTGCTGTCTGTATTCTATCGAATCGATTAATTCTCTATGCTCTCAAGAAGATGATAACATGCGTGTATTATTAAAAATTCTGTAATGCAAATGTTCATATGCATAAAATTTGGTAGGCACAAGGCTACGCAAGACAAGGGACTGAATTGGGAGTACAGGTCGGGATGATACAATAAGGATTTTCACGACTATAACATATATAATGAGATGCATATGAGGCATTGAGAAATAAAACAAGGAAAAGAAAAACATTTTCAGACGGCAGCCATTTCCACATCTCGAGGCTCATTCGAAAAGCGGTTCTTGAAATCGTTGTTAATGGTGACAAGTAAATTCAAGATGAGCTCCGCATGTCGTTTCCGCTCATCCTGTGGGATGGAATCCCGGGTGCGGTCAATCTCGATGCGTCCAATATTGTGCGTCAGAGCTTCCGAGTCAGGAGAGAGCGGCCCACCCGCGATCGATGAAATGCCCGGTAGTGTGGTTGGTTGGGCACGGGGCGATGAGTGCGCAGAGCTGCTGGGACTGGACTCTCGGGATGGTGATGGCGGCGACGGCGACCTGTACATCTTGTTGAGAGGAGGAAGTTTGAACTGGATGTCGCCGGTAACGAGCGATGGGTACAAGGAACCGGGCTTGGACAACGGGGTCGTTGATGAAGCAGCCTTGCGATGGAGCGCGAGGGGTAGCTTGGGCTCGACGGGCAGGGGATGTTCAGGCAGATGCGATGGCCCAGCAGAGGGAAGAGATTTGAGCGGGATCATGGGCCGCATGGACTTGCCGATGTACTCTGGCGGGGCGAGATGGGCGACGGTGGGGGCACCCCGCGAGGGACGGAGGTAGTCAAAGTTATCGGGCATGGACATGGGCACCTGGGGTGGCGTGGTTGTGACGGGCGTGGACACGGTCGAGTGCGGGGAGCCACTCTCGAGCGGGGGAGTCGGGTGATGGTAGTGCTGATTGGAAAAGGACGAGTTGGACGCAGGATACTTGGACGGCTGGCGACGACCGTTGTAGTCATTGTAACCCATGGGTGGTTCGTTCATGGCAGAGTACATCGTGTTGAATTGGTTGGGCTGCACGGAGGAATGATTGGAACGAGAAGGGTGATAGTTGGGGCCACTACTTGAGTACTGCGAATACTCGGAAAAGTTGGAATTTGACCCGGGCAAGCCTGGCATGCCTGTGAGACCGAGCTGGCTCAAGTTGGCGGGATCAAAATAAGGATCGGAGGGGAAAGAGTTGGAATGGGGGGATGAGGAAGACTGTGGGCGACCGGAAACGTCCCGGCCAAGGGTAATAAGAAATTCATTGACAGCGGCAAGCTCCTCAGGAGTGCGGATGTCGACAGAAACCGAACGGGGATTAAAATTGGAAGAGGCATGGTGACGGCCACCGGATGATTGCTGGTAAGCGATGTTATCAAGACGCTCCGCCATACCTGATGGACAGAGAGCATTAGAGTGGGATGTGGAAGAAGGACTAAGCCAAGACTAACGAGGATCATAGGAAGGGTTGACACGACGTTTTTTCATGTCGGTGAAAAAATCGTCTACGTTATAGTCATGAGCGCGCTTTGAGCCTGTAGGAATGGAGGCCTGGTCGCCCCAGGAGGGGATCTGGTTTGGGATGAAGGGCTCATGAGAGGAGTGGTGATGATGAGCAGAGGTATGTGCTAATTCTGGAGAGGGCGTAGGTAAGAGAGCAAAATGGGCAGCTGTTAGTACGAATTGAGTCTATGGGGGCGACTTTACGCATTAAGATATGGACCGACCTTCAGAACCGGAAGAGGTGTGTGACTTTGCTCTTCCCCTTTGGTCACCCTTGGGGGGAAGCCTGTCGGCGCGGGCTGAATCACCGCGAACACGAGAGACATAAGCAGGATCGACGACGGTAATGGCCTTTGAATGTTTATGTTGCTGGTGGTGCTCTTCTGTGTGGATCTTTTCGTGCTTCTTCAGGTCCTGAGGGCGCTTGAAGGATTTCTTGCAGATCTAATCTAGGGCATGAGTATTACAGAAAATGATGGGAAGATAAGAAATGACCTCGCAGACGTGTGGCTTGAGGGGCGTGTGGACTGGAAATGAGATTAGATCATATGTCTGGGAAACGATAGACAAGAGGAAATACCTCTGAGATGACTGGTGATATGGTCACGCTTTGCACAGGTTGTACCGCAGTCCTTCCACTTGCAGGTGAGACAGAGATTGTTGGTGCTCTTTCTGCCGATGTGGTCGTTGCAGAGATGGTTGTAGAGGGCCTCGGGGTCGACAAAGGCCTGAGTACAATCCTGCCAGAGACATTTGTGGGTAGGGGGAGGGGTTGGGGAGGGACGAGCGGGAGAAGCGGAGGGAGAAGGCGGAAGAGCAGGAGGGGTCATGTTGGCGGATTGTGGCAGGAAGGCTTGGGAGTACATCATGTTTTAAAGGAACAACTTTTGGTGCCAAGATGGTAGGAGGCCAAGAGAAAAGCCAAGACTCTCTTGGCCGCCAAGGCCCCGCCAAGTCCGCCGCGGTACGGAACACACGGCCGGCTAGATTCAATCTCTTGGCATCTATCTATTGACTATCCGTTTCCTCGGCATCATTCACACGCAGCACCTTGACCCACTCCCGATAGTTGAATTGGCCTTGTCTGTCCGTGAATGGGCCCTTTAACAAGCGGTCAATCTAATACACATGTTAGCATCACTTTCAACTGTCTCTCTCCACTACTCACCTCCTTCTCCTCCATCCGTTCCCCCACCTCACCCAACCACTTCTTCATCTCATCCACACGCACCATCCCCGAATCATTCTCGTCAAACGATCCAAATGCCTCCAACAGCTCAGCCTCGGTGTCAAACTCAAACAATCTCTCACTCATCATCGTCAAAAACATCGTAAAGTTGATACCCCGTTCACTTCCTCCCTCCTCATGTGACGCACTCCGATTGTGTCCACCCGGTCGAGCACTCAATAAATCATCCATCATCCGCTTCGAAGGTGAAATACCTGAGCCCCATCCCAAATTAGTTTTTTTCAATTGCGACCCGCGTAAATACCCACCCAAACTCGTGAATATCTCCTTTAAATCCCCTTCATTCACCCATCCATCCTTGTCGTGGTCAATCAGCTGAAATGCTTCTTTGAATTGCTGGATCTGAGGTGCTTGGAACAACGAGAACACTCCCGATGGCTCGCGTCGTGCTCGAGACTTTTGTGCCTTTGTTAGTTTCGAGGGCGCATTCGGTGTAAGATAGTCGGGATATCGTGACATTTCTCGTTAGAGCTGCGTTGGTTCGAGTTCAAGACGCGCACGCCCTTCACCATCAAAGCCGTCCAAGTTTGTCTTTGTGTCCATCAACAAGCCTTCCGTGGTGGCGGTGCACCCCCACCCCCAACGTCGATCACGCAAAGAGAAAGTCTTGGACTCCTACAGACGGTCGACTCCACCAAAAGAATTGCAACGCAGTCCAACGAGTTCCGACTTCAAGCTCTTTATCTCCTTAAAACCCTTGGCACTCACAGGAATATATTCAAGTAGATAAACAAAACATGAACATGAAATGATATACGTTACTTCTGTGAGAACTTTCTCCACAACAGTAGCAGGACCAGACCCCTTGGCAACCACTTGAAGAACGAGAATAGCCCGGCATTCCCACCGAGCGTCATGTATCGCGGAGGCTTCTTGCTTAACGCACTCGCCACGACCTTCTCAGCGAATGCCGCCGCCGGCATGCTGTTAGGTCCTTGGCTGGCGTTGATTCGCTTCATGATGTTTGACAGATACTCGCTGTACAGCGTATTTGGGGCAAGCGAGAATCTGGCTGCCCCACTACTTGCAATGTTCGACTTGACGGCACCCGGCGAAACGTGAAGCACAGAAATATTGAAAGGTTTGAGTTCCATGAAAAGAACTTCGCTGATACTCGTAACAGCAGCCTTCGACGCACTGTAAATACCGTTCCACGGGGTCGCTCTGACCGAGGTGGAGTGAATATTGTGATTTCGGCAGTCATAAGAAAGAACGTACATTTCTCCGACGATCGACCCAATATTGACGATAGTCCCAGAGCGGCGTTTCGCCATCATGGGCACGACGGCCTTGCATAAACGAAGCACGGCAAATGTATTCGTTTCGAATATTTGTTTGACTTCTTCAATAGGCATCTCCACGACGGGTCCTGGGATAAATTAATTGAGTGATATAGAATAATAGAATCCTGAGATGGATATACATACCTGGAGCAATCACCCCCGCATTATTGACGAGGACGTCGAGCTTTCCGTCCGTTTCGGCGATATGCTCGAGAATTTTGGCGACGCTTTCATCGCTGTTAACGTCCAGGGCCATTTTCTCGATATTGCTCCCCTCGGCAAAGTCTGCAATGGTTTCGACCCTCCGCGAAGTTGCGTAGACTTTACACCCCTGTCGGGCGAACTCTTCGCATCTATGTTATTGTCAATTTCATAAGTATACGGAGCATGTGAGGACCTATATACATACAGCGAGTATCCAATCCCTCCAGTCGAGCATCCCGTTATCAAAACAACGCGGGGCATGGTTCAAGCGGTTGACTCGTGGTGGAGGTACCTGGTAGACGTGGTGGGATGATAAAAGGCTGAAACTTCGATTTGTCACTTGTCGCGGGACATGTATTAAAACATGAGAACTTGGCTCTCATATCATTGTCACATTGAACCTTGGAATTCATCTCCTGTGTGTATACCTGGCTAGAAGAATGCCGGCCCTTGCTATCTGTGACACTCCTGTCGGTATTGGAATGAGTGGAATGAAGCGAAAGAGGATGGCCGGCTATACCCCCGGCCCGGTATTATGATCGCAGACCAATGGGATTGTCGGGAAAACATCCCTTTTGGGCATTCACCTCCTGTATTCATTCCAACCGTTCAAACACCAACGTCCAAAAATATTAGCTGCAACGGCGCTCCATTCCGCTCTTTAATCTCGGATATACCCAAAAATTACAGACGACATGGTAACATGTTTCATCCAGGTTCTCCTCCTCGTGGTTTCTACTCTATTCCATGGTGTGCTGGCAGCTGAGTACCTTGTGGGCGTCGGCAAAGACGAAACGACTGGGTGAGTACCAGTAGGAGTAAGCTGGTATTACGCCTCAAGTATTCTCCTTAGGAAGAAGGGCATAGGCTTCGATCCCTCTGCCATCCACCCTGTCGCTGGGGATGTTATCGTTTTCGAATTCCGGAGTGGACAGCATAGTGCCGTTCGTAAGTAATTTATTCAAACTCATATGTATATCCGTATACTAGTATGGCTTCTCACAATCGAGTAAATGTGTTCTATAAACAGAATCGACTTTCGATACTCCATGCGTTGGCAATGGTGGATTTAACAGCGGCGTTCAAACGGTAACATTCATACCGTCTCCGAATATTTTTGTGCTTTAAATCCTTTCTCCTTCAATAGGTATCAGGCGCTCTTGCCGTCGATGCACCGGGCCTTCCTACCGTTCGATTGACCGTGAACGACACAAATCCTCTCTGGTAAAAACATCCACAACATTCACGCTAAAGTCTGAAGCTCAAGTCTTCGCAATACATAGGTTCTTTGATGAAGCAGGTGGCGATTGCAGTAAAGGTGGTGTCTTGGCTGTAAATCCTACAGAGGCACAATCCGCGGCTGCATTTAGAGACAACGCCTCGAAAGCACCTGTTCCTAACACGTCATCGTCTTCGTCAACATCCGCCTCAATTCCTACAAATTCCTTGGCAACTACCACGTCCACGCCGTCGTCCAAATCCCATTCCGTGAGGGGATGGAATTTCCACGTGTATCTGGTGCTGGGAGGTCTCCTGCTTGCTCCTATTGTGGCCTTTCTGTGATATCTGGACCTACCTTGGGCTGAATTGAAAGGACTGATGCTCCACCAGATCGTATTCACTCTTTTACATCATCATATTTCGCCCTCTCGCAAATAATATCTCGGAAGTATCGATGCTAGGTTGGATACATACAGGTATTATCGTTTATCCGTACATCCTTTCAACCCTAATAATGTTTGCACTGCGTCATGACGCAATCCGATATATTGTGGTCGCGATGACCGTCAGCGACGCAAGACCATTATGGAAATAATAAAGCCAATCGGCCTACATAACTTCCGGGAGGGCTTCAGCCGCCCGTTCAAGACAACGGTAACATGATACTATCTATGTAATCATATGCCTCCACTGAATTAGACTGAATTACCCCATAATTTGCAATCACTTACAATCTGCCATGGTCTGCCATGGCCTCCATGTATTCGGCCTTGGAAGATGTGTGGAAGACACTGTCGCCGTCCTCCCCCAAATTCGAGGACCATTATTACCTCATCTGACATGCTGTGTTACCTTGTGTTACCGGAAGCCCAAGAGGCCAAGAGATATTTAGGGCTCCAAGCGCTGCCAAGCTGCCAAGGAAGCTAAGCAACCAAGGAATGCATTGTCTTGGTACATGAACGTTGTTGAGATCTAAAAGGATCTAATCAGATCAGCTGGGCTTGGCGCCATTTCCATATGTTTCGACTTCCGATTCCATTGCTCTGCCATGGTGCGGTGGGATACATTAAGGAAAGACTATGCAATACAAAACAAAGAAGAAGAAAAAAAACTCGCAGAGCGCGCCAGTTCTCGGATCGAAAGAAAGGAAGGAAAGGGAAAAAAAGGCAAGAAATTGACCGTAGCAAGGGCCACGGCCAGGGGAATAATCGTCGAACTGGTATCATTGACAAAGGGCATAAAATTGAAGGCCTAAAAAGCCCAGTCACCGACAGGGATTCAGAGGCAATGCGAGCGAGGGGAAAGCGTAGAAAAAGAAGTACACAAATATTACAAAACCTTGAAATCAATCAGCTCAGCCATGCAATGACGATAAACTGCCAGGATATCGCGGTTTTTGGCCAATAATGATAAAATGCACGCGTTCAAAACTTTTCAGGCCATTCTGTTCAGGGCTCGTCGTCCTCGTCCTCCTTTCGCGGCAGCTGTCGAAGATGCTTCTGGGGCGGAGGAGACAGCGGCGGAGGAAACAGCGGTGGAAGAAACAGCAGCGGGTGTTTTGCCTGCATTTTTCTTGCCCCCTTTGCCTGAACGTGGGGCATCTGTGGCCGAAGCAGCGGGAGCACTCGATGATGCAGCTGTTCCGGTTGCAGCGGCGGCAGAGCTGGAGGCGGCGCCTTTGACGGGAGGAACATCCTTTACACTGGCGGTGGCAGAAGCCTCAGCAGACGCCGTCGCAGACACCTCAGCGGAAGCTGTCGCAGACACCTCAGCAGAAGCCGTTGCAGAAATGGCGTCGGACGCAGCGGGAGAAGCTTGCGCGTCGTCAGCAGCAGGTGCAACATTCTTTCCGCCAGCAGCACCAGCCAAAGGCTTGCCATCAGCAGTGACAGTAAACTAACAATAGCGTTAATAACAATAATCATATACATCATTGTGATATAAATACTTACGTAGATGGAATCGTCGAGGGATCCATGCTGAGCGACGGGTACGATGACCGGTTGATGGTTAGACGCCGTGTTGATGGAGGAAAGCTTGTAAAACCCGGGTTCGAGACCACTGGGGACATCGGCAGTTAACTTACCGCCTTGCGCAGCAGCGTTCAGGCCCTTGAAGAAGGCAAACTTCTTGGGGTCGGTGGGCGTTGTCTGGTCAAGGGCACTCAATTGCTCAACGACGACGTGCGAGTGACCTTTGATCTGGCCCTGGGCGTTGAGCTGCTGAGGAGCTGCGAAGTAATTGGCCTGCGCATTGACGAAGAAACCTGTCTGCATATTCTTGATCGCCATCTCGATGGTGAAAGTCTGCCCGGCCTTGATCGTCCCAAAGTTCGGAGGGAAGGTGAACTTTGAAGATGGCATGTTGTCGGTGGATGGAATGACTCCGATGGGCGCCGGGTTGCAAGAACCCGTCGTGACCTGCTTGCCATTGGTGATCGGCAGATTGGGAACGGTGAGACAGAAGTTGATGAAGTTGTTTGTCGACGTCAAAGAGGGAACTTGACCAGCAGTGGGAACGTCTTGACCATCGTTCGCAAAACCTGATGCAATCACACGAGGGTCAAGTGCTGGGAGCGTGTCAGATGCTCTCTGTCGGTCAAAAAAATTGGTAGATGGATACACACTGGTAGATGTCTGAGCATTCCCGTTGTTCTTCCCACCATTATTCCTAGCGGCAGTTGAAGAGGCTGCAGCAGCAGTTGAGGAGGTCTTGGTCCCGCCGTTGTTGTTGCCTCCTCCATTTCCACGCTGGGTAGCTGTGGCGGCAACACTAGTCGTTTTGGTGCTCTTTCCGCTGTTGTTGTTGTTACCACGAGCGGTCGTTGTGGCTGCAGCAGCAGTGGTTTTGGTGATCTTTCCGTTGTTGTTGTTACCACGGGCGGTCGTTGTGGCCGCAGCAGCAGTGGTTTTGGTGACCTTTCCGTTGTTGTTGTTACCACGGGCGGTCGTTGTGGCCGCAGCAGCAGTGGTTTTGGTGACCTTTCCGTTGTTGTTGTTACCTCGAGCGGTCGTTGTGGCTGCAACTGAGGAGTTCTTGCTTCCACCGCGTGTGGGAGTGGTCGTCGCAGGTTTAGCAGAGGTCGCCGTCTTCACAATTCCACCATTATTGTTATTACCACCTTGTTTAGTTGGAGTGACTGCAGCCCGAGACGATGAAGTGGGTTTGATGTTACCATCTGCAGATAAGAAAATATATATCAAGATAGATACTCAGAATTCTCCGGGAAGAACCTACTTCCACCGTTCTGGATCGGAGTGGGTGCAACCCCGCGGGCAGTAACGGTGACGGTGCGAACTTGGGTTACAGTGCTAGCGGCCTGGAATGATCGCGCATAATTAGTGGGGTTGGGGAGAGAAAGAGCGAGGAAGCATACCGGACATTGCTGCTGGCGTTGGGGAAGAGCCTGAACAGAAAGAGCCAGAGTCAAGAAAGCGACAAAGATTGATCTTGAAAACATTTTGGCCAGATAAAGATTGCAAAAAAAATGAACGGTGGGCGTTGAGGGCTTGGGTACTATCAAAGTTCTTCAGACGCTGAGAAAGAAGGGAAACGACACCAGTGTCGAGGAACACTAGGCAAGTGCCTCTGGCAAGAAAATGAAAGGGGGAGTCGAAAGGTAGAAACGAGGGGAGATTTGAGTTGCGTGCCTTAAGTATAAAAAGGCCTCGTTCCCCCCTTTTTTGCCTATCGACAACCAATTGCAACCATAAGGCCTCCATCGCTGATCTGCCAATCCCGTCCGTCCGTCCTTGTCGTCGTTATGTATCTAATTTTATCCGTTCCATCCACCCTTCGTCCACCACGTCCTTCAGCAGGGAATCCTTGCTTTTACGCATTCACGAGCAGTCATCATGTTTTTCCCGGATCAAGCCCAAGATTTCTGTCGCTATGGGAGTCTTGTGGACACTGGACGGTGTCGCTGTACAATTATGCCCCGCGATCCGATTGGCCCACACGCAATATTCCTTGTTTGATCCTAGTCCACACACTCAATATTCCTTGTTTACTTCTGGTACAAAATCATCCTTTAATTGTGTCCATTCTGAAAGAAAGAACTGACCTGTGCCGCAATCCTCGAGCCGCATACCCCTCAAAGTGGTTTGAATGAAAGAAATCACAGCATGACCGAGAGAGACAAAGGTACGATCCGCAGACAATTCTCTGCGGAGAGATACTTTCCTACCAGGCCGGCGGCCGCCAGAAAAGGGTCACGTGCGTGCAGCGCTACACATTTCGATTTGTCTCCGTCGGTTGCTCCACTATAAGCTAATAATCCCCATTCTCCTTTCCTTATTTTCTTTTCTCTGCTGTATCTCATCCCGGATGCGTCTCCGGTACTCTGCGATACTCACCTTCGCATCGGCACTATTATGTGCCAATGCACACTCGTCTCCTCTCGGATCGGCGCTGGCGTCGAGAAATTTGATACCCCGCGCAACCACATGCAACGGGCATGCCGAACTTTGCAACCGTAGCTTTGGAAATGTCACCTTTGTTGGCGCGCACGACTCTTATGCAATTGGCATCAACAATCGTATGTCCTGATTCAAAAGTCCATCACTTGCTTTCCTTGCTGCGCATTTCTGAATACCGATTTTTTACTCTAGTCGCAGCGAATCAGGATCAAACCAGTATGTGGTCCGAGCTGCTTCACCGAAAGGAGTTTTAACTGAGACTACCTCTCAAGTCACCCAGCAACTGAACGATGGAATTCGAATGCTCCAGATGCAGGCGCATAACGCGAGCGGGACCATCAAGCTCTGTCATTCGTCCTGTGTGAGGGTCTAACCAGATAAAAAAATATGTTTTCTTACGTTATATGCAGGCACTCTACGATGGTGGGACCTTGGAGGACTATCTGAAGACAGGTTCGGAAAATCATTCTTCCCATCACGAATACATTTCATATTCTTTCTGATGAGTAGTGAAGCAGTGGATGGACGCCAATCCAACCGAAGGTAGGTCTGCGTGACCTCAATTTCATATGACAATTACTAATTTCCACCCTCCAATAATCAGTTCTTTCGTTACTCATAGTTAACATCGACAACCTACCTGCGACCAGTTATGATCCTGTTTTCAAAGCTGCCGGTCTTGACACCCTTTCCTATGCCCCATCCACCTCTCCCATCCCAGCTTCTGGTTGGCCGACACTTGGAACATTAATTGACTCCAATAAACGTCTTTTGACATTCCTTGATAATCAAGCAGACCTCACAACTGTCCCGTATCTGATCGATGGTATGGTTTGTCCCTAGTTCCATTCTCCGAACTCACATGATACGCTGAAGAATTCACCAATATTTGGGAAACTGCGTACAACGTTATCGACCCCAGCTTCGATTGTAACGTCAATAGGACCAAGGGTGATACATCAACCCAGATGTACCTCATCAACCACTTCCTCGACCAGCTTGTCCTTGGCCAACCCGTGCCGTACATTGACAAGCTCAATCAGACGAACGCAGCCACTGGGGCTGGTTCTCTTGGTGCTCAGGTGGAAACTTGCGTTGCATCTTATGGTCGACCACCGAACTTCTTGCTCGTCGATGTGGGTTTGAAAATATTTCCTCTCTTTCGGGGTCTGACACAAATCCCAGTTCTACGAGTATGGCGGTGGTTCTGTTTTCAAGGTTGCCGCCGACATAAATGGTGTGACCTATTCTCCAGCCACACCAATTGCAACTCCTGCCACTGCTACATCCACTGGGACGAAGGGAGCTGGCGCTTCAACGATTTCCAGCACCTCCAAACCTATCTCTGGCGGACTATCGGCTATTTCTCGCTCTGTGATCGCCAACCAACTTGTTGGTTTACTTGTAACGCTCTCCTCTTTAATGATCGGATCATTCATTGCCATCCAATGATGTTATCTAGCTATTGGTTGCACATTCGAGGACAGTTTGCCTTCAAGAACGTTGGTATATCCAAGGACAATCTATACAAATACATTACTTCCAGAATGAACTATCGTTTACGTTCTAAGCGCCACTTATATACCCGAGGCCGGTAGGTTTCTTCGTCTATTTGACGTGACGATGGTTTAAGTCTCCTTCCACGCCGGGCATCAACCTCGTCCTCGTTTTCCTCGTCGTCCCCCTCTACCTTCTCCGCATCAAGAACCTTTTTACGGCCACCTTTTCCCATAAGTTGCCGCTGCATCTCAAACTCTCGTTGAGTGTATCGGAGCTGTCGATCCCGGTCAAGTCTCGCAGAAAGCTCCTTCAGAAGGGACTTTCTCTTGTCCAAATGAGATTGCTTGGACTCTTCTGATACGGCGGTACTGACGTTGTTGTCGACTTGATCCCTTGTCGTTTTTCGTTTTGACTTGGCCTTGGGTTCCACCGTTTTCCATCCAAGGTCTATCTCACCCACGGAACTTGGAGACGTGGCCACAACAACTTCCTTGTCTTTCCTCTTTTTAGTAAGTTGGATGACTTGATTCCCAGGTTAGCAAGGCGAAAAGCAAGGAATACGAGGGCGGCATACCTTCATCGACATTTTCAGCAAACAACAGATGTTTTCGTTTCTTGCCAAAAGATCCTGTCTTATCACTGAGAATCTTCGCTTTTTTGAGAATTTGAACTTCATGCTCGTCTAGTTGAGCATCGCTGTCCTCTTCCTGGACTAAATCCGCCATTTCGGTTAATTGGCTCTTAATCTTATCGATTTTCTATAAAACAGTGAAGGACCGCAAACATTAGTATTAAAAAATTCAAACATACCTTGAGACCCGATGCTCTCATTGTCCGGACGTAATTTTCGTCTTGGGTTTTCAGAACCTTGACCATATCGGTAGGAAGCGCAACATTCCCTCTGTCTTTAATATGGACACCTTCCTATAAGTTGGTTGTTGAGACTTCTATTCTTATATTACAACGGACAACAACTCACCCTCGTCCGCTCCTTGGTCATGGAGAAATAGAATTCATCCTTATTTCGTTCGGCAACCTTTTGCTTGAGACGATTGAGGCGGTCCTGCTTCGAATGATAATCTCGGGCACGCTTGACATAGTCCGAGTGCTTTTCTAGAAACCCTAGCTTTGTTCTATGTGCAAGTTGGGAGCGCTCCTTGTGGTTCCGCCGGTGTACCGAATTCCTGAGCGAGGAAGTCATTGTGAGGGGAGAAGAATCAGGTGAGTGACGTGACGATGTGACGAAATATGACCAAAATTGTGTCGAAAACGAGATGTATTTGGAACGACCAGCGCGAATTGTCGGGAAATTCGAATTGTGCAGGATCCAAGATGAGCTTTCAGCATTTTCGCCTGGGTGAGAATCCCTTGCATCAGCCAATCCCTGCCTCACAACCACAAGGTCCGTTCTCACCTTGCGTTCTCTGAATTCGTCTCTCATCGCCTCCAGCTGCCGGGTCTTCCGTATCTACCACCAAGCAGCCTTATGGCTCCGGCGACACCGATGATGGCTACACACTCATATTTAGGGATCTAAACGAGTTCCAGACTTGGCGTACCCATGAGGAGGAACATAATTGCGTCGAGTTTGTCAAGGTACGCCTTGCATGGTTCAAACTAATCGTGGTTCCATTCTCACTTCTCAGTAGGGTGATACCCACGGCAGCAAGGCAGATCCCCCACGTTTCAAGGATCATACCAAGCTTGTCTGTGCACGACACTCTCGCAGCGGACGAAAGAAATACGTGAAGAAACATCCGGATCGCGTCCGTAAGGTCCCCAGCCGCAAGGTCTGCAGATCGTTGTTCTGGGGATTCCAGGTTACTTACGCCTTGATTTTTAGCTTGATGGACAAGGCTGCCAGGCATCCATCAGTTACAAAACGTACTTCGACACGGAGGAGGTTCGCGCCTGTTGTATGTCTCCTTCATTTTTGCTTCTGTTTCATACAGACCTCACGTCAATGCATTAGATATCTCTCAGCATTCACATGAAATCGGACTCGCAAACTTGCCTTTTACTCGTCGTGGACGTAAAGCCGCTGTTCAACAAGAGAAAGAACGTGGTCGCAACAGGAGCGTCACCACCACGGACCAAGACCAGCAGATCGCCTCCTCCAGTAACCCGCCAGCTGCAATCGGAGCCCCTCAGCCTCCCAATCAACACGGTGTCACCTCGTTTACTTCAGCTGTATCGATGCTAGCGCCTCTCCCTGGACAAACGTATCCCAACCCCCAACCTTACGGGTTCCAACCCGGCATGCATGCATATAGCACATCTGCTCAGCCGCAAACCCACCCCCAGGAACGGTGGGATAACATGGCAACGCTCTTTCAAACCGTCCGAGAACACGCAAGATCGTTCGAATATCCCCCTGCGAGCGTCGCCGCACTCGAAACTGTGCTCATTCGTTTGTATCTCGAAAGTCCAATGGGGCTTTCACCACAGCAAACGATGGGATCGCTGATACAAAACGGTCTGAGAAATCAACCAACAGCTGGACAAACTGGAAGCAGTCATCAAAATCTGAATGGAACAGGAAACGATGGCGCCAGCGCAACGAATGCCGGAGATGGGTCCTGATTCTTCCACCGTTGATATTTATTTTGTTCATTAAAGTCGTTTGTCCATTACGTCGTATTACATAATCCATCCATTATCTCCAACCCCGTAATCGAAGCAATCCATACGCCCCTTTTGCTTCTTATCACAATGTCGGCTTTGAATTTCGCAAGACAGGCGTTTGGCAGGGAAAAGCCTCGTGTTCGTGGTATTCTCAACTTTCGATCGTGTTCAGGCTTGATAACTTTGGTTTAGTCCTCAATCACTGAATGGGTCGATATCCTCACATCAAGCAACATCGAGGAGGAGGCGTATGACGGGTGAATTGTCCTAATCGCCCCCTCAGCGCTTCACTAGGCCCTCTAATAAAGTCCTCAAGGATTCCAGAGCTGGTGGACTCGATCAATCTACAGGCATCAGGGTTAGTGACGCATCATTGGCTCCCGGCTGGACGGACTCACTGCTTGTTTCGGTAGACCAGCAGAAGCATCGCGAGCAATTCGAAAGAAACTTAAGCATGGAAATTCGCATCAGCAGTATAGAGCTTTAGTGGTGGGTCACCTTTTTTTGAGTTCATGGGATGCTAGACTAAACGTTAGGAGGATAGCTCCTGAAGGCTCTGGTCGAGAATTGTGGACAAAAATACCAGAGTGCGGGATATCAAATGTGCAACTACGGTGCTAAACTGACACCTTATTTCTCTGTAAGATACATTTGCGGATGGACATATGACCGATGCATTGAAAAACCTATCTAACGACGCCGGTGCCGACAAGCGAGTGAAAAAGAAGCTGATAATGGTGCTTGGATCATGGAGGGAACAGTATAAGGACGACCCTTCCATGTCTACTGTCGCTGGATTGTACAAGCATTGTCGTGGCGAAGGCAGGCGCGTTGGTGAACAAGAACTGGCGGTTCTGATGGGGCTGAATTTGAGTGAGGAAGAGAAGAGGCGAACACAGAAACAGGAGGCCAAGAAAAAGGCCAAATCGGAAAGAGGACAACGAACAAAGAGAGAAGAGGAAGATAGGCAGAATAAGAAGAAGGCACCGCCATTCAATTTCGAGAAGGTAAATTTAGCTATTGTTGCCCGGCCAGAGAAGAACTCCTGACTATCGTTCCCAGGACAAGCCCAAAGTTCTGTCCAGTATTGTTGAGGGCTCACAAGCATCGAGTAATTTGGTAAATGCGATCACCGTGAGTTGCCAGCAAATTTGAACCTATATATATATCAAACGAAAAAATCTTTGCAGCTTGTCAACCTCGCAACCGATAGTCTGGAGACCAATGAACGCGTTCAAGAGTGCTTAGAACAGGCGAAATTGGCAAGAAGGCCTGTTGTGCGTTATATCCAGGTAACTTTTCCTTATTTATTCTAAGTAAGCATCGTCAGCTAACAATCACAAAGTTAGTGGAGAACGATGAAGTGATAGGAACCTTGATCGAAACCAATGATAGACTTATGTCTGCCCTAGAGATGTACGAGAAGCTCGTCATCTCGAGTTCGGAACGTCAGGGGGATACAGCTGCTTCCATTACGGCCGATTTAGCTGCCACCACAATATCTTCTCTGATGGATGAAGCCGGGAACCACTTCGCGAAAGGAAAGGACCGAAAGGAAGACCCTCCCCATGTTCATCCAGACTTGGAAGAATTAAGCTTCGGACCGTTGGGTCAGTCTTCGAATAACCTTCCAGCACCTTTACGACCTTCGGCTGCGCTCTCAGACGATGAATATGAGCAAAACACTGTCGACCAGCGAGGATCCTTGTCAGACTTCAGTGACTACGAATCGTCGGATGAAGAAACTCACAAAGCTAAGGTTGGATCATCATCGAAACGAGATTATGTTACTGTATCCGATAACGAGGACGACAGCCACTTCCCGCCGGGACCCTCGACTGGGAAGAATCAGGTTGGGGGGGACGATCCTTTCGCTGACCCGTTTGCTGATAAGTGAGAGGGCCGTTGAACAGAGATATCGAGGATTTCTGTGGATAATGAAAGAAGGAATTTATTATTGTGTTGATATCTGCACCTCCCTGACATCTTGGAACTTACTATGTACTGTTGTATTTCGCTCCTCCGATACACATATCTTATTCTACCTGGAATGCAAAATGCAAAAATTCCAAACGATAATCAATGTTCTACGTGAAGAAAAGGTTGACAACCATGCTTAATTTGACGCATCGTCCCATTGGATAATATTCCTATCCTTAGAACCGATCCAAAAGGGCCTGAGTGCGTGGGGTAAACGCAGGCCAGTTACCTCGTCAGCGCCATTGAAAATGACACCGTTTTCAATGAGAGCTACAATCAGCCTGGGAATAGCGGCTGCAGTACCATTGAGAGTGTGTGCGAAGGGGAGTCGGGTTGGTGCTGAATCAGAGGAAGAGCCTTGTGGTCGATAGCGGATGTGTAGGCGACGAGCCTGATAATCGGTGCAATTCGACAACGAGCTGACCTCGCCCCATGTTCCGCGTCCCGGCATCCATGCCTCGATGTCGTATTTTCGGTAGGCGCTGGCGCCTAGTTCTTCGGTGGGCATATCCAACACCCTAACAGAACAATGTATGAGTAACCTGTGGTATTTCCTGAAAAAATAAAGTGGACTGACTTGTATGGCAGGTGAAGGCCATCAAGAATGGACTTCTGGATGGACAACATCTCTTCCATCATGCTTTCACTCCTTTCCTCCTCTGTGATTGAAAAAAGCTCAATCTTTGTGAACTGGTGCACTCTATAAAGTCCTCGGGTGTCTGCTGACCGAGCACCTGCTTCTGCTCGGAATGAATGACCAATACCGACGACCTTTAGAGGCAGGGACAACGAAGAGTAGACCTTGTTTGCAAACATTCCTCCGAGAGGAATTTCCGAAGTCCCAGCCAATACTAATTCTGGAGAAGAGGGATTTGTTGGGGTGATATGATACATGTGTGATACCGGAGGGTCAGAGTCGTCTCGTGGCTGGAATCCACACCTCACAGCAATATCCGAACGAACTACATCAGGCGTCGTTACTGGTGTAAAGCCATGCTGAATAGCAATCGACATGGCGTAGTTTGTTAAAGCAAGCTCGAGAAGGGCTGCTTCATTTTTTAAAAAGTACCATGAGGATCCAGTGACTGTTGAGCCGCTTTTGAGATCGAGAAGCCCAAAATGTTCGCTGATCGTCACGTGGTCGCGTTTTATATCGGAGGGAAGAGGGTCAGGACCATGGGTTGAGAGAGTGATTGCGGCCGATTCAGGACCTAGGGGTGACTTGGGATGTGTATCATTGGGGAGAGAGAGAGCTGACACAAGACACTGTTGTTCGGCAACGTCCAATGTCGCTTCTAATTCCCTAACCTCTGCCTTTAGCCTAGAAGCTTCAGCAATGGCCGCCTCTCTTTCAGGAGCATCTGAACTACGTCGGACTCTCTCCCCAACAGCAGAACGTGCATTTCTTTTGGCGTTCAGTTCCGTAGATATCCGCTTCAATTCGGTATATGCTCGAGCAACTGAAGCAACGGTACCGTCCGGTAACCGCGTTTTTCGATTCAGAGCATTCAGAGATTTGCTGGTAATGTTTTCCGATATGCTACGGTAGTCGAGCCTCGGCTGCGGGAGTTCGCTTGGGGACGGCTTGGTGGAATATGGACATCTGCAAATTCTCTTGTCTCCGGTCAATCGTCAACCTCGGGGAGTTAAATAAGGGTGGAAATTTACTCACTTGGAAATATAAAATGACCGGTCAGAGTAGAGGACCGGAGGCGACGAGCTCGAGACAGCATCCTTGACTTCGTCAAGGCTAAAATTCGTTTGGCATTTCATGAGTTGTTTGGTGTAAAGATCGTCACCAAACAAATGCGTCGCGTCGTGACCGATCGCGCTTTTAGTCGCGAACTTAACAAAAATGACAAGCAAAGCTGCAGAGATCCCTTATGAACTGCCATGGTAAATTTTTGTTCCTATATTTCTGATTTGGCTAACGAGAACTCGTAGGGTAGAAAAGTATCGACCCATCGTGCTCGACGATATTGTTGGAAATCAGGACACGGTTGAGCGGTTGAAGGTCATCGCGAGGGATGGAAACTGTCCGCATATCATCATATCTGTGAGTGTATTACCTCGTACTGCTAAGATATGACTCACCACTCTATTAACAGGGGATGCCTGGCATCGGTAAAACTACAAGTATTCATTGTCTGGCTCATCAAATGCTGGGAGACGCATACAAGGAAGGCGTGCTGGAACTGAACGCGTCCGATGAACGGTATGCTTCGTCCATTATTTAGATGAATAAACTCACAAATAAAACAGTGGAATAGACGTGGTGCGCGGCAAAATCAAAGCGTTCGCTCAAAAGAAGGTCACCTTGCCACCCGGTCGTCATAAAATCGTGATACTTGATGAAGCCGACAGGTATGGTTCTGCTTCCTTCAAAAATGTGCCATCTTAACATTCCCGGCTTAGCATGACGCCCGGGGCTCAACAAGCTCTCCGACGTACTATGGAAATCTTCTCGAATACAACACGTTTTTGCCTGGCATGCAATATGAGCAACAAGATCATCGAACCCATACAAAGTAGATGCGCTATTCTTCGCTATGCAAAACTCAAGGACGAAGAAATCCTCAAAAGGCTCTTGGAAATATGTGAAATGGAAAAGGTCAATAATTTTTGTTACAGTTGACCGATTGACTGAGATTTTTCAGGTGGATTATAACGACGATGGACTCACAGCTCTCATTTTCACGTCGGAGGGTGATATGCGGCAGGCCATCAATAATCTTCAGTCCACCCACTCTGGATTTGGCTTTATTTCAGGGGACAATGTATTCAAAGTCTGCGATCAACCTCATCCAATTATCATCCAAGCTACAATCCGTGCATGTTTGAAAGGCGACGTCGACACGGCTGTCGAGAAACTAAATGACCTGTGGACTCAAGGTTACAGTGCTGTCGATATCGTAGTCACGATTTTCCGTGTCGTAAAAACATTCGATGAGTATGTTTCGTTCTTGCAGAGACAGCCAACACTTTTTTCATATTCTCCGTACAGAATGCCCGAGTACACAAAGTTGGAATATATCAAGGTGTGCCTTGGTGCTCTTATTACCTGGACGGGTAATTAAATGTCGTTCCAGGAGATCGGGTTTACGCATATGAGAATACTGGAAGGGGTAGGGACACTCATTCAGCTTGCGGGTCTGGCCGCTCGGCTTTGTAAAGTGGTGTGTCTTGCTATTTTTACCTTGAATGCCCATCCCTTATTTTACCGAAGCATATGAAACCAGAACTCTTTCAAGTTTAATGGGATATCTCACTGTCCTCTCTTCTGTAACAATCTAATTGTATTTTATAATCCGCATTCCCATGAATCTGACCCACAGTCGAATACCCTTGCAGGCGTCTAGAATGGACCCTATTCCCATATCAGGTGGATGACAAATAGATGTGAATTAGCAATCGAAACGTCAGTGAGGTTTTGTTTCGCCATAAAATCATGAAGGCATTTGATTCCCTTCAACGATGGCCCTTCAAGAAACAGCGGTGACACGACGATTACAAAATGTCAAGCACATTATCCTTGTGCTGTCGGGCAAGGGTGGCGTCGGGAAATCCTCAGTGTCCTCACAATTGGCCCTGAATTTGTACACCTCTTCGCCGACTGCCCGAGTTGGGATCCTTGATGTAGATCTTACGGGACCTTCTATTCCTCGCATGTTTGGGGTGGACGATAAGGGTGTGCACCAGAGCAGTAATGGATGGGTACCGGTGTATGCGGACGGATCAAGCGCGAGGCTAGCAATCATGAGTGTGGGGTTGCTGCTGAAAAACAAGGGAGACTCGGTGGTATGGAGAGGGCCAAAGAAAAATGGGATGATACGACAATTCTTGAGCGATGTACGTTGGGGAGAGCTTGACTATCTTGTGATCGACACGCCGCCAGGTTTGTCTGATTTTTTAGTCAAAAGACCCTTAGCTGACAGACACGCCCACAGGGACGTCGGATGAACATCTTTCCCTCATGGAACACCTAGCGGGGGTGCATTCACGGCTTTCGGCGATTATCGTGACAACTCCGCAAGCCGTCGCGCTAATGGACGCGATGAAATGCCTGTCGTTTACGCGAGCCGTCAATCTCCCTGTGCTGGGACTAATAGAGAACATGAGTGGATATGTGTGTCCCTGCTGCGGTGAAATTAGCAATGTGTTCTCGACTGGTGGGGGTGCCGAGATGGCACGAAGAGAAGAGCTGCGGTTTCTGGGAACGCTGCCGGTGGACACTGAGCTTGTGTCGGTGTTGGATGGCGGACACGATGGAAGCGGGGATGGGACGTTTGGGATGCTGGACCGATATTCCAAGACGCGCTCTGCTAAACTATTCAAGGATATTGTACTTAAAGTTTGTTGATGCCTCGTTGCATGTTGGTTCAAGCCCGATTTGGAAACTTGTCTGTTGAACGCGCTTCTTGTCCTCTCCCCTCATGTTGGCTCCCTTTTATGACTCACGATATTCATCCTTAAAATGACGGAAATGACCTCAGACGACCAGCCATACACCACCGCTGAAGAGGATCCTTTTCAAATCCAGCCTTTTATTCTCCCAGTCAAGGCCGTCAAGAGCCGTCGCTCTAGCATGCTTGACAAATGGATTATTGAGCAGCAGGCACAATCATCCCAGCCAATGCCTCTCGTACCATATTCAGGTCTTTCCGCGTCGGCGAGCAACCCCTACCTTGCCTATCCCGATTTGCCTCGCGTCTCCTCTGAACGCGCCCAGCCAAAACAAGACGACGATACGCAATCAATAACTAGTTATGACCTCGTTGATGACGACGATATACCCACTAGAACAATGCAAGAAGACAGTACACAGCAGGTATGCGATTTTTATCATTTTTAGCGTCAACATAACCATTCATAATTTTTTCAGGAACCTGTCACTCCCATTCCTCCGCGCACCCATAAATCTTCGAGGCATTCTCTTACGCCCTCCTTCCGAACCCTTAATCTTAATTTTCTCAACAACTCTCCCCCCACGCCATCCTCTCCCAATATGGAGGCCGCCGCTCGCGCATTTAACCGCTTATCCTTCTTTCCTCGAACCCCCCGTTCAAGTACCGAACCATCATCGGTAATAAATGCCCCAACACCACCGCGTCATTCCCGTTCAACTAGTCTCTCTACTCCCACAATTTCTTCGTCGCACAAGGCCGCCAGTAATATTCCTTCATCCACTTCCTCTAAATGGAGACCAAGCGTCCTCGGCCATTTCCACCAACCCTCTGCGTCTCAAATATCAATAGGAATCTCAGAAGCTCAATACACTCCATCCCGCCCTAGTATATCCTCTGGTGATACATATGCAACGTCGAGCACATCTCGGACAACCACAACCTTCGACAGCAATATCCCCTCCACCCCTTCAAAGCTTTCTCTTTTCGATTCTATTCGGCTGCGCGGCAATAAATCCCTCAAGGCGGCGTCAAATTATTCTCGCGCATCAACTTCATCTGTCCAACTCTCATCTCCAACCCAGGAAGAGTCTCCCCCCTCGTCTTATCATCCCAAGGCGTCCATATCTCAGCGGAGTGTTTTCGCACCGAAACCTGGATCGGTGCTCGATAACCTTGAGGACGATGAGGAAGATCTTGAACCCCCTCCTACCTACCGCTTCAGTAAACATGCTTCTTCGCGTCCGTCTATCCCGTTTTCTTCTAGTGGGACGATGCCGCGCGTCAAGTTCTCTTCGCTAAATTCAAGATCCCATCGGAAAAAGAAGAAATTAGTCATTAGTGGAATTGGCGTGACCGAAGTCCGAAAGCTTGAGGGTATACGACGGTGGTGTGAGGTACGGCCATCAGCATATTTTAACCTGCCGACATTCACGCTAATCTGATATATTTCAGAGTTTCGGCGATGTGCGCAATATGATGAGGATGCCCAACGGGGATCTTCATGTAGATTTCCGTGATCCGGATGTAGCTGATACTGTGCGTTCAAGTCGTTGGCCTCGCCATTATCTCTCATGTTTGCTAACCGCCTTCTAGGTTTGTCGCGTGCGGGCAAAAGTGTTTATCGCCGGCGTTGGCAGTGTACAACTTTCTTGGATTGCTGGTAATAAGCGATAAAAGACCTTTCCTCCACTACACAGCCTGGGTGTGCGAATGTTGTTTTCTCTGTGTATTAATTAGTACCTCCTTCATTCCTCTCCTGACATCGAGAATTTCCAACAACTATGCGGTATGTTTTTTTTTGGCTGTTTCCTCCTCGCTAGGATCCAGCTGACACAATTTCAGATACGAAACCATATGCAGTCTGTTCCCTCTTCATGGACATTCAACCTTAGATACCACCACCCATATGATATGCATTTGTACTTTTAGGAAAGCGGCACATATAATAATAGATACGCCATTACGACAATGGTTGATCGTTTCTGACCTACATATCTAGTGTTGCAGCGGGAATTGAATGGAGACATAAGCTGTCACATTATTAGCCTTTTGTGGAACGGTTGTTATCATTTTTTGGACGCTGGGTCAAATAACTTGTGCGAAGATTCTCTAGCTCGACCATCGTGAGCACGACATCCGAACACCCCTGATCGCCATCCATCAGTACCCAACCTGATCACTGGCAAAAATCCAATGATGGCTTCATTTCGGTGGGCGTACAATCGGAGGCGCGCAACAATGAAAATATTCGCTCTATAGCAGGGTGGACCCACAAGCGCCTACGGCAACTCGGGCATGCCTATATGATATTCTCTGACAATAGTGCTCGACCATCTTACCTATTTCCGATGTGTACAATTCCGTTGATCATCCACAACATCTCATGATTGTTCGAGTGTGCTCTGCATTTCGGGGAATACCACTGATTTACGTTGGAGAGTGTAGCGTTCGTCCGACTCAGCACTTGTGCAGATTGTTAAGTCCTGCTTGCGTATTTAGTACCTGCAAAGGCTTCGACGTCCATACGGACGCCAGGATTCTCGCCGTCCGATATAGACCATCTTTCATGAGTAATCACTGGAATTTATGTGAATGTATATCAAGCAGTGTGCTAGGGACAGAGCTGGTAGAGGTATGTATTTCTTCTACCCATTCAGTGCGACCCCTGTCTTGAAACAGTCGAGTAACTAGGAAAGCATAGCTGGTAGGAATATTAAGATCAAGACGTTTTTTTGTAGTTTTATAGCAATGAAAAGGTCAGAAAATATTCGAAGAAATTGTCACATATGTTTGCTGAAAAACATAATCTAAGTATATGTTCAGCGGGTACCGTTCCATCGATTCCATTCGCCGTTCCTCATTGGAAGTTGGCCTACATCTTGTTCGGGGGCTGTAGGTTGAGTATGGCCGGCGTTGTGAATGGGTCCGCCACCACGCGAGGGTCGCCCATTGAATGTCCGCAGATGATTATGGTGTCGAAGAGAGGTATAATTTTGCTGGGTTTCACGTCTGCTCCCTTGTCGGCGATAAAGAGGAGGCGGCGTGTTGAAGGGAGAACCCGTTCCACGGAGGGGCGTTGGAGACTGCTGATAATCGGAAAACTGCTGAGAAGGAGCAGCAGGAATGCCCGAACTTTTGAAACGACTTTGGTGTGAGGTCGAATGAGGGTTATAAGCGGGTTCGACACCACCCATATTGTATGGGAATGGCGTGGCGTTTCCCCAACTTTGTAAACCTACGTGAGGGTGACGAGGAGCAGCAGACGCTGAAACACGTCCCGAGCCAGCGAGATACTGATCGAGGGCCTCAGGTTGGTAGACAGCAATCAACGTTCCTTGTTCATTCTGGATAAACCCAGTGGGGATCAGAGGTGCTTGCGTGGCTGGATGCTGAGGTCCCTGTTCCATCAAAGGCGGACGCGGAGGCACGGTGGGATATGGGATATAGGACTGATAATAAATAATAAAGGCAGAGAGCAAGTCAGTTTGTGTGAGCGAATGCATACATGTTAACATACAGCATACATCCCCATATGAGGCCAGACATGTTGTGGCCCAGTCGCAGGTCCACTTGCCTCAGAAGTCGGCGGACTGGTAACAGGTGGCTGTGGTTGTGGGGTTGCTGGCGGATAGATTGCATAGCCGGGGTAGTAGGGAACCGAGAAGGGCGTTTGAGGTACGTAGGGATGTGCCCATGGAGGAGGTGGAAAGTATGGTCCAGTCGGAATTGGGTATGGGTAGGGTGGTGCAGAAAATGACAGGCCAGCTGCGGACACCGACGATCCCAGGGAAGATGGCTCTGGTGTATGCGCTGGTGACTCGGGCGCATCATACCATTCTCGATACTTTTCTCCTGGTGGGCTGTCCTTAGAACTCGAAGCCACATCTAGAGGTAAGGCTGGAAATTGCGTAGAACTGGAACCTAACGTATTACTATCCCTGGGCAGTCTCGAGGATGGAAGTGCATCCGACAAAGAAGCGAGCTGGATTTCGGAGACATTGGCTGGGTGGCTAATGTCCACCCTGGCAGCACTGATGGGAGCATGACTCTGCCCCTCATACGGTGGTTGAAAATGAAAGGTTCGGTGGGCCCCAGGGTGATTGTGGTGAGGCCTCCCGCGTCCCCTTCCATACTTCCAGTTATTCCTGGAAGGGTTACAATCTCGAAGTTGGACCCTCATCGCACGTCCTTCATAGACGCGGTTGTGCTACCAAACGATAGAAATTAGGACGACGGCCAACAGCATCAAGAAATCAAAGCTAACCTCCTCGAAAACAGCTCGGGCGGGTGATTCAGGATTATTGAATTTGACGAACGCAAACGCTGCGCAGGAATTTACTAGACGCAGAATATTGATTACTCTGGTTACCAAACCATACCCTCGCGAGAGGACATACCAGGGCGGACCACTTTGACACTCTCCAAGCCACCAAACCTCGAAAAGAAATTTTTGACTTTCTCCTCGTCCCATGCCCCAGGACCAAACATCTCAAGGCCACCAACAAAGAGTGTAGTTGGGTCGATTTCTCGTTCAGGACGAGGGACTCTGAACGAGTTCCCATTTTCCCTGGACTGAAATCCCTTTTGAACGGCGTCTTGCGAAACAACTGCTTCACAATCTGTTGGCGTGATGGGAAATTGTGACCCAGCCGTCCGTGGCGTAATTGACAACCCATCTAGCGCTGGGGTTTGAGGCATACAGAGCTCTTGTCCTTCCAACTCGAGCAGATTTTTTACGTCTGTCCCCCTTTTCAAAATATTAACACTGGATCCGGAAAAGAAAAGGAGAGAGCAACATACGCAATACACGTCGCTTCTGATAGATAATCAACTTTTCCAACTTCCTGGGAGTTGTCGGAACCAGGCAGAGACGAATCTTTCTTTTGTGTGGAGTCTGCTCGAGAAGCTGCCGCTCGCGACATTCCTTCATTGTCGAAGAATGAGGAACCTGCATCCTTCCCCGAGGAGATGTTAGTGGAGATGTTACAGTCCTCTTCTGCCCAAGATTCAATGGTCGATTGCCGGGCGGGGAAGCAATGGGTGGAATCGTATGGCCTGGCAAAGTCCTGGCCAGCAGCAGCAGCCTCGGGAGTCGCGGCAAAACGATAATCGGAATCCCCGATATCCCGACGAGGTCGAAGGATAGATGGTGACGTCGGAGAACTGAACACATGGCGTTGCACGTGAGGAGAATGGGGTGATCCAGGAATATGGTGATAGTTGGGATGCCCTATCGGGCCGATTGAAGCTGGCTGATGAGCCCATGTTACAGTGAGATGTGGGACTCTCCTAAGCGTCTGAAAGAGAGGACTGATAAACAAGGCAATCGTCGAAGAAGTTCGAGCCGGTTTTACCATCAAGGCACTGACACAGTCATCTCTGTGTTCCCATTTTAGTTCCCAGCATTGTTTTTCCATCATAGGCGACCGACGAGCACAATGAGGAGCAGGGAAGGTCCCCTGCTCTGCATTAGCCATTGGGATTTCCTCATCTTCGAAATCGGACCCTGGGATCCTTGTCAGTGATCTCCGAAAAGGATGGGCAAATTTGTCTGACCCTCACCTGAGTTCTCGGCCTGTAATGGAGAGAACTTTTCTAGGCAGCCAAAATACGATGCCAGACTATGTAGAGCCTTCAAAAATATTAATTAGATATATAGTGAGATGGATGAAGAGCGAAAAGTCACCTCTTCGTCAAACTTCAAAGGGTGGAAGAAAGCGACGTGGTCATCTGAATTATGACGGTCCCAGCCTTCCTCAGTCTGCACGGCCTCCAAGTTGTACAAAATGCTGTGAAACCTATGGGTGGCGATTAGAGAAGCAAGAATATCGGGAAAACGTCCTTCTACCTTGAGTTTCGGTGCTTCCAGATCCTCATGGCGGTGGGTAGCTCTATATCAACCTCGTCGTTGATAACGTTCGAAGGCGAGTTAAACCCATTATTGCCCCTCGAGCGTACAAGTTGGGTTGGCGCACTATCAAAAATCCTCTTTAACAGAGCGGAGGACACGGGAGGAGAAACATACCGATATGAAATCAACAAGGTTCGAAAGGCTCTCGCAGGTTCATAACGCAATACACGGCCAAGAAAGGGCTTGGGTGTGCTAGAATGCAGGGTCTGTATCAGAGATATGGCGGAAGCTGCACTCTGAGGCGCATATATGTTGATAATTTCATGGTCCAGGATAAAATAGAACTCAAACCTCGCATTGAACAAAGGCACAAACGCCTCCTTTCGAGTCACGAACGACTTTGATATTCTTGATTTGGATATGTTCGGAGAGATGGTCCAATAGCAAGCGAGTGAGTTCCCCTTGGTCGATATTTGACGGCAGGCTAGATGAGCCATCGTACATCAGTTCCTGCGCACCACGACGGCAAGCGACGACCGACCTTCCAACAAAAACACTGGCATCATGGGGTAGTTTATCATCGCTTTGTTTCATAGAGAGGCTAGTTTCCGACTGGTCATTGGACTGCATAACAGAGAATGTATGCGAGGGCGGAAGGTCAAGAAATGGTCCTGTAGCGGGGGCAGGCGAGCTGGAAGGGATGTGAGATAGAAGAATATGTCGGGGCGCATATAGCGGTATTGAAAAAATATAAATGGGATAAGTCAAACACAGAATAATAGAGAATATTAGAATATTCCTGCGCCCCTCGCCACGTTCCATGTCCCCCGACGCGAGCAGAAGAGGCGAGCGCACGAAGGCCATTGCCATCGACGATCGAATCAACGCTGCCTGCTTAGCTTGCTGTCATGTCACGACCTGTCTCTTCATCCCAGTCCCTACCAGGGCACCGCAGCCCAAGGTCGTAGCACAAGATAAGAAACAAGTCTCGCAACAATTGCAACACATAGACACATTTGTTAAGGCTAGAACATGGCTCTGCTTTCAAGATACAACAGTACATCCAAGCGTCGATGATCGCCACACAAGATTGGGCTCGATGGCATTTCATCAATTCCAGTGGCACCCATCAGAATCAAACGCTTCCAAGGAATATACAGTAAAGCAATCGGGCCAAAAGAAAGCTCAAAAGGTCACCCCGGAAGAAACCGGAATTCCCTTGGATAGCTCTCCTCTTTACAAGGCAACTTAGACTCTGTATCAGGCGCTTCTCATAGCGCTTCCCCGAGGACGCTCATCCAGTGATTGGCGTTTGTCGAGAGCGGTTCCGAGAAAATACCCGAGTAGGACGATGTCAATACAAAAGCGATTCTGTCCAGATTATGTTGCGCCGCGGACATCTTGGAAAAAGGTACAGAAATGCCTAGAAATTGTGCTCGAAGCATTTCTTCATTCCATGGACTTGAGCTGTATTCCGTACTAGACGTGGCCCGTGATCCAAAAATCGGAAGGAATACCCAAAGACCACATTTAATACCCAGTCAACGTCGTATTTCTGGTGTCGCACCACGGGCCGAGATCGTGCAGGATCGAAAGGTGCCCCGATCTAAGGCATGAACATAAGGAATGTGGAGTGATGTCCAGATAGTAAATTGGACGGATTAAACGCTGATTTGCTTGTTTTCCGAAGTGAAAATGAATTCGATTTACTCAGATAGACTGCGTGAGTGGTGGATGGTATGAGGAAATGTCACGGCAGTCACGTCACACTGCCCAAAATCTCACTGCAAGCAGACAGTTATCCTCGACATCGACTTCGATCCACCTGTTGATTTTTTCTCTCTATTAATCTCGCTAACCACTTGTCAAAATGTCTGATGATGGTTATGATGGTGGGGTGAATGATGGTTACGACTACGAAGGAGGTCCTGGGTACATCTTGCTTCTACTTAATTGTTATACTGGACTGAACACGTATTTAGCTTTAACGATGGCGCATTTGTGTGTTTCTTCATCCCGGGATAGCTGCATATTCTAAGCGCCTGGCCGTTCTCTGTTCTATTAGGATGAGAACTATGATCTTCTCGCGGGAGATGGCGAAATCCGTCCAGAGGAAACCGGCGAAGATGATGGACCTTTGGGCGGTGAAGTCTCACACGAAGGCGTAAATGGAGCTGACGGTGATCAAGAAATGGCCAATGGCGAAGATACCACCGCTACCGCTGGAATTACTGGTGAACGACAACCAAACAAAGTCCGCGTAACGACGCCATACCTGACAAAATACGAGAGGGCCCGAATTCTGGGGACGAGAGCCCTACAAATCAGGTATGTTGTCCCTTAATGAATGTAACATCTTAGAGACCGAGTCCATTTGCTAGCATGAACGCACCTGTCCTTGTGCCTCTGGACGGAGAAACAGACGCTCTTCAGATAGCGATCAAAGAGCTTTCGCAGCGAAAAATCCCTCTAGTTATCCGACGTTATCTACCTGATGGTAGTTTCGAGGATTGGAGTGTGTCGGAATTAATCACTGATTAAATTTCTATTCATCTCCTTTCTTGCTCTTTACTCTTTTTTGGATTCCCTTAGACTTGTTGCTTGCTCACCGTAAATATGCAAGTTTGCAATGTATAATGCTTTCGACACACACACACGGAAGAATAAAAGTATATAATAATGTATGTACAATGAATCAATGCGGAAGCTTCAAGGAGCCTGGTATACTAATGTTAATGTGTCGCAAAAAAAATAAGAAAAATCAATGTCCCTCTAGTTCCTGCGGCTGAGTCAAGCTCCTCTGCCGGACAGGTCGCTTCGTTGCTGATCGTCGTTGTGAGTCCTGAGATTTCTTTGAATCTTTCCTGGTTGGTTTCACAGGTAAGCGTTTAGCTGGGATAATTTCGCCTTCGGCCATAGACAAATCAATCAAGCTGATGTCCATCTTTGAGGTTCCGACTTCACTGTGCTTTCCCGTTGAAGATTTCGGGTTAGATTTTGGTGGGTATTTGAGTTCCACATCTTGCATCGATAAATCACAAAGGCTAATGTCCATCTTCGACTTTTCACTGTCCAAGAGAAGAGGCGGCTGTTTGTTCGTCGTCTCCGCGAAAAGCATTTTCCTCTCGCCACTGGGCATAACGTGGTGCTGACGAGAGGTAGAATGGCGTTTGGAAGGGCTAGATTCGAGGTCATCGTAATGCGATGATTTCTGACGCCGTTTGCTGGGAGAAAGAGGAGGAATAGGCTTTCCCTTGGTAACTGATTCTTTCGTCGCGGGTGCAACTGTGGGAGGGGCCATGTTTTCCCTTTCACGGCCTGCTTTCCCATTTTTTGCAAGCGTTGATGAAGCCAACGATTTAACGGTCTTGAGTCCACCACCCACGGCGATTTCACCATCTCCATCAAGTGTTTGTTGGATCTCCCAGTCGGCAGGGCGCATCTTCTTCCAGTCCTCTATAACTTTATTCGTCCAGCGATCTGTTTCGCCGGAAATATGGTAGTCGATGATGTCAGCCCATTCAGAACTCGGGGCAGTTTTGTTGACGAAGATAACTTTGTAGGGTCTTTTGGAGCTCGAAGCGGCAGAGGGAGACGAAGAAGAATGGACCGCGCGAGCGAAATCCTTGACGAGCTTTTTCAAGCCATGTACTTTCATGGAGGTACCCATAATTATGAGCATGTCTGGCTTGCGACCGAGATCTGTGGTATGAATTGTACCAATGTCGTCTCCAAGAGGATGGGTTTCATCATAGAGAACAATACTAGGGCGGAGGGAACCAACTCGAATTGCCCTTGCGGACCTCGCAATACGTGCCTCGGCTGTCTCAAAAAAATTAGATGAGCACTGAAAGCAGAATTTTGACTTACAGCGCGAAAGGCATTCGGGACATTCTGGGGCCTTTCCCCTTTCAAAGAGTATGAGGTGCTCTTCGCTACATGGATAGTCTGCAGAACACGCGACGCATCGCACACGGTGAATATCGCCATGAAGTTGAACATTTCTAACATCCTTTGTGCGAATCTTGGTCTTGCCCTTGCTGTTTGATTTTGCCTCTTGACAAGATGTCCCCAGCAACCCAACCCGAGCTTCTAAACCATCAATGTTCTGGGTATATGAGCGCAATAGTTTCTTCTTCGAGTCCAATGTCTTGATGAAGTGATGGGTTGGGGCGGGTTCTGCGTCATCAATGGATCTCTTGAGCTGGGATATGAAGGTGTAAAACACGGCAGTAGACGTTGGGTCGCGAAACAGGGCAGCGTCGAAGAGGTCGCGACCTTTCATGACGACGTCTGGATACTGCTCCTTGACCATGGCGTACAGCCCGTCCGAAGACCGAAAGTCCTATACATCGTTGAGAAATTTAGCCGAATGCAACATATGGAACCTTACAGGGATGCCACAAGAACACGAAATACCAGCTCCGGTAACAACAACAATTTTCTTTCCTTTCGCTACGGAGAGAGAAATATCTGCAAGCGTGCGCCTGACGTGCGGGTCTGTGGCAGCGGCATCGAGGTCGAGAGTGACAGTCATGATGAGAGCAGTGGTCAGGCAGAGAGGCTCCAAATTGAAATTCAACCAAAACAAGCTTTTGTTATTTTGTGTTTGTCTCAGATCGCGACGCGTCGGTCACGTGGGGCGCGTTTCGCCTAATTACATAGACGCGTACATATTTAATCCCTCCGAACTTCGCGTTCCGAGCTCGGAGTGCGTTCTAAATATCTAATGGGTGCTACTGCTGAGCAACTTGACTTTGTGGTCGCGTCCAGAGTCTTATATGTGCCGAATTGTTCCTAAGCCATGTTCAGTAAGTGCCTTAGTTCCACAAGGATACGATAACAAACGCACAGTTCCTAGGACGTGACTGAAGTACCACACTTCAGAGAGGATAGTTCCATTGTTCGTGCATCCAAAGAAGGGGACACTACCGGTCTGTGACCTGATTGCATTTTGAAGTTGAGAAATGGTATAAGTCGTCGAGTTGGATGGAACGATGCCGGATCTGTTGCGATAATATCTGATCAGGCTTGATTCTATACCGCATAAAAGCCAAAACTTACGCAGCCAGCATGTCAAAGGTCGGATACTGGTGAAATGATCTCACCACAGCGTCGAAAAAGTCTACAACATCCTGGTGTTTTCGATACTTTGGTCCGTAACAGGCGACATCAAATGTTGATGTGCACGTCGCATGTTTCGAAAACTTTGCAGATGCCTTAGTAATAGTTCTTGTCTTAATTAACGCGACGGTACGTACCTCGTGAGCCCAAAATGCGGCGTTGGGCGAACCTTGGCTAACCCAAAATTTATTCACTAAAAGATAAATGCTTAGACTAGGGTGGTGCAAACAGCAAGCAAGAGGCTTACTATAATCCAGCAAATCTTGTCTCCCGAAACTCTGAATAAAAGTATCAACGCCTGGTCCACGATATGCTGGAATAACGGTTCCATCTGGCAGAATCGCCGGTGAAGGGGTAGGATCAAATTGACGGGAAAGATCACAATATTGCTCGAAGGAGCTGCTCAAATAATCACGGTGAGATTTGGTTCTGGATTGAAAGATATATTATATTGCGTACCCGTCGCAATTGTCTGGCCATAATCCGTGAATAGTCCAACTTCCTTTCGGCAATTTCTGTCCTCGTTTTTCAAGGCCGGTCCACGTGCTCCAAAACTGTGTCTGCAAAACCAGCCCGCCAGGTGTTGGTGAACATCAGGTGTTTTTTATGGCTGTCGCATTTTCACACGAGAAAAAGGAGGGTTCCGAACCACACGCAGAGAGATCAGGGAAAGTAGTGGGAATGGAAAGCGATCCTGGGCGCTTGGCTTCGACGACGCCGTGAGATAGAACGCTCGCCGCGAACGTAATCGCTGCGATGGCTATCATTTGGGAGGGAATTGTTGGCAAGGTCTCCGAGTGAAATCCTTTGTTTATATAGCAAGGACGAAGTGTACACCGAGGGATGACCATGTGCGCCAACGTACAACGTGAAGTTATCACCGCATGCGCGCATCTATTACATATCTAAAATTAATAAACGAGCCGTGCGAGTGAACACACACGAGGGGTCGTTCACGAACGTGCAAAGTGGTTTTTAAAATTCAGTACGTACACACAGGGCGGTCATGGGCATCAAGCATTAACATCACGGCAGGAATTATGAAAATGACGCAGGATTCAGGAAGCGTTAGACATCGGCCCACCCTCCTTCATCTAACTTATAGGAAGCTTCACTTTCCGGTCGATCAGGGCTGTCCACAAGTTTTGCAACCCGTTCCTCGGCCCGTCCTAAAATTCGTTTCGAGGAAAGAAACTTCGTCAGCTTGGCATAACTCTCACGTCGCATTGCTCTTTGTTACCCTTTCGTAGGAATAGCCTGGTGGCAGATGCGTGGGATAAGATATGCCCGCCGATCGGCTTTAAAGCTCCTCCGGCGACGAATGTCATGGTCGCACCAGGATCGGCTAGGCAGAGTGTCAACTACGACAGAGAAAGAGAGACTATGAATGAGGTTATGCACATTGCACCTGATTTGTGAGTAGGATCGAAATCTGAGAGAGGGGAAGGGTTAGCGCCGCGTCAAATATCAAACGGGGCGGGCGTCTAAACATTATACTCCTCCGAAAGTTTGGTCAGCTTCGATAACATCTGTCCGGAAATAAAGTTTGTCGGGTTTGATATAGAGGTGATGGAAAATACCTGTGCAAGCTGTCACAGGGATTTTTGGGTGAATTATTGTGACCATGGATTGACAAATTCCCACCTTCTGTTGTCTTTCGCTCAACTCTCCTCTCCCCGAGTAATCTACTCGGAATAGAGCCATGATACTGTCAACGATCTGGGAGGAGTCAGGGTCGAGGCCAGGGCACAAAGTTAAACCCACAAGGAGGCGGAAGTCTTTATCTTCGGCGAATCGCAAGGAGCATTCGTTGATGAGTTCCATCTAAAATCATGTATGTAGAAGAGAGGTAAATGGTCCAAGGATGAAAAAAAAACCTGATGTTCGCTATTAAATGCTCGTGCTTGATTTATTTGGATGTCTTAACCATAAAAAAGGGTGATTAAAAGGGAAAATACCATAGAGAATATTTTCGAGCGCCATATTGCCGTCAACGCCGAATCTATCAGCGATTGAGCGTATCCTATCCGGACGAAAGGTACCTGGAGGCCATAAAATTTAGGCAAGCTAACTTTCGACGTTATTGGAAAAACTCACCCTCTGTGTCGATATATGCGACCTATGAAACAATCAACGCTGGCTTCCACGGGTGGCTAACTCGAATAGATACCTTTCCAGATGCACCCCCGAGTTCGGGAGGAAGTTGCGCAACAACACTCATCGTATGAGCTAGTTGAGTTTTCCCTGTACGAAATTCTCCATACACTAGGCTGTGTTGAGGATATTTCGGAGGGAAAACAGGGTAAAGTTACCTTCAGAGATGGACTGCGACATTAAGCCGCCTATAATGTTCAGTTAGCCCCTGGTATGGGTACAAAGCCGAAAACGGACGATCGTACCACCAAGAATACCGTCAACACTTTTGCTTCCGGTGCTGATGATGTTCACTCTCTTGCGTTTATCTTGCACCTCCACACCTGTAGCGAAAGAAGAACCCTGCGCAGGTATCAGAATTGAAGAACGATAACGAAGAATATTCCAGGGCACAAACGAGGATCTTGTTTGCTGCTTCCTATATCAAGGAATGAGTTGGGGCGACATTACGCAATTGTACAAAATAGTCACTTTGATCTTCTCCACCTTGGCCTCCGACATCCCCTGAATTGAAACTCTTAGCAGAGACTACGGGCGGGTGAAGATGTGAACTGACCTTGATCTTCAACATCTGTCGCCGGGTAGTCATGCTCACACCAAAGACAGTGTTGATCGCAGCGGACTTGAAGTCATAAGAATAAGTTTTCTGTGGTTCGTGGAACGCACCTTGAGTTTAAGAATGTCCTGTACATTGATGCCCTGAGCTTGAAGATTGAGCCAAGAGCGAACGAAACATCACAATTATATGCGCTTAATATGCTCTCAAACGTACGTGTTGTTGGAGTTCTTCAACAGTATCGAAGAATTGGACCTTCGACCATTCAGCAGAGTAGCGTTGCTCACAGCAGACCAACATTACCTCTTCTTCTTCGGCAGCACTGGGACTAGCAGGCCTTGACTGTGCAACGGAAGCAAGGGAAGGGGCGCGTCTGGGAGGCATAGGCAAGTACGGATGAAATAAGGACGGGGTCAGGAAGTGAGATACTTAACAGACGCGTTGCGCATACATATGACAAGTATAGGGCCGGTAGGCGCTAAAAATAACAGTACAATTTCGGCACCAGCCAAACGAAGTACACAGAAATTAAGAACTACGCAAAATAAAAACTTTAACCAATGCAGGACAACTGAAATACGAAGATTACTTGCGATTGAAGAACAATGAATCGAAAGGTAATACTGCTTAATCGGCATCAACGACGAGACCGCCCCGTCCGCGTCTGATCCGGTCCTCGAGACCGCCAACACCTCCGAAAACTCGTTTTTGCTCATGGCTCAGGAATCCGGACATTCCTTTCGACTTTGCCCTAGCACGTTCATCAGCCTCCAACTCGGCCTTTTCTTTCTCCAGCAACGCCGCCAAGCGTTTTTGACGGTCCTCAGACATAGAGTTGGCATTCGAAGACATGGCAGCAAGGCGGGCAGCGCGGTCTTGTTCAGCCCTGTTGATGTGATTGTCGGAGGCTCGAGGAGGGGGAGGGGGAGAATGTTCTTGGCGAATACGCTTAGGAGGAGGGCTTCGTTGACGAGAATTAGGGCTGCGCGAGCGTTTGCCAGTATCCATTTGACGTGAATTATTCTGGAATCGGTGATGGCGGTCAACATCAAGTTTAACATTGGAATGGGGGCGATGACGCTCCTCAGCGTCACTCCTCGGAGTCCGACTTCGACTTTCGGAGCGACCTCTGTAGGGACTGTGTCGTCGGGGTCTCCGATCTTCGCTGTCATGTCGTCCAGATGGACCCGGGGAACGGGAGCGAGAAGGAGAACGGTAGCGCGAGTTTCGCGGATATGGTAGACGGTGGTAGTCGTTCGGCACAGGAGATCGGTCGTTGTCGATTCTCTGACGTGATGGGCTAGTGGAAGTAGAGTCCCGTCCCCTGTGGCTTCTGCGTTCATGTTTCAAGCGCTTCCTCTCTTCTTTCTCTCTCTTCCTCTCTTTCTTGTCCTTCTTTGGCTTCACTCCAAGTTCCTTTTGCATTTTGGCCAATCGAAGAGGATTCGAGAGCAAGGCCTGATAGGCGGCCTGTTCCTGCTGTTTGATTGCCAATAGGGGATCTTCTCTAATCTTGGCAGCAATGTCCCTGGCATTGTTAGCGTTCTGGACGGCAATAAAGTTCTTGTGAGCAGCTCCGACCTGAAGTGGGACATTGGTTAGCTGATGAAGAGAGAATACGTGAGCTGGACACGCTTTCTCTTTTTCGTCGGCAGTCAGAATTTTGTCAACCCGCTTCTTTCCTAAGAGGTAGTCTTCCAGATCGTTCGGATTCTGAGAACTCCCAGTGGCGGGAGTTGCATACATCCATTCTAACTTTTCCGTTCGTTTTTTCCCCGTTTGTTCTTCCTGTAGACGCTGGAGCTCCTGAAGTTGCCTTTCCTCTTCTTTCTCCTTGCGTAATTGGTCGAGTTTCTTCTTCTCTTCGAGCTGCAAGGCGCATTAGCACGAGGTTCAACTCTAGAGATGACCAACTATGACTCACCGACTTCTTCTCCTCCAACCACACCCTCTCCTGATTCTTCAGGAGCAGGGGATGCCAGCTCTTTTTCATATTCAGATCGCCACCTCCCATTGTGATTGGTCTCTTATGGGGTTATGTTGTAGAAGAAGGTTCTGGGAGTCGCAGGCTGCGAAGAGAGAAAGGTTGAAGTGGCTGTGCCGCTTCGGGATTGCTTATGGTCGGGTATTTGGCGAGGCCCTTCGGCAGCACTCACTGGCAAGGCCACCATTCTTTCAGGATCCCTGGCAGCTGGCTCCCAATGTCCCAGCCGACTTCGCAGAGTCGGGACCTTGAATACGGAGAAGAACATGACCCCTTAGTAACCGCTACTTCACAAAGCTACGAACCACCAGTCGCGTCAGTGCGCTTCCTTCTGCCCTCATACTGTAATTCATTCATTGGGATGCTTTTAGAGCTACGCGTTCAATATATGCGCTGTCGCGCGGCGAGATCACTCGGGGCCTTGCCAATCGCTTTGTGCACTCGAGGACATATATCTTGCTCTATTTGAGCATGGCTGCGCTGTCTGTGACAACTGTAGTCTTGAGCTTGACCGACGGGTGTCCTGGCCTCGCATTTTATATTCTGGAAGTCATCATCAACAGTTCGATGATTCTGGAAGTAGGAATACGTTTCGTCGCGCTCGGAAAGGTGCGCAGGTGGTTTTCTAAGAGACAATTTCGACGTAACACTGTTTTATTCCAGCAATTCTGGAAGTCACCATTCAACGTCGTGGATCTGATTCTTACGGTATTCTGTGCCCTTACACTATTAGTTCTTGCTTTCGCGAAATGCGGGACAGGCAGTAAAGAAGAAGAAATTTTTGATACGCTGCTCCTTGTGGCCCGGAACGTGCTTCAGTTTGGCCGACTTGCATCTGTGATGAGGCAGTAAGTCAGCACCCTTATTTCGCCTTTGAATCTAAAGCAGTTGGGCAGATCGGGACAATCTATATTTTCGAGACCAAAGCCAATCGATATCAACGCTGCGCGTCGAGCTGGATTTGCGGACATGGAATATGAGAGTGAGGACGAGGAAGAGACGGAGCTGAACCGACCACTTGTGCGGAATTCGGTGCTGTTTGACGCACAAAATGAAGTGCGACAAGAGCAAGGATTTGGTGATATGCCGAGAGCAGCACAAGCGGCGCGAGATCGGGATGCGGAGGATATGTGGGCGGAGCTCGGCTGAAGTTATAAGTAGAATACCTACCTCTCTGATAATTTGATGGAAGATCGCTCTGGAGACCGGACGCTATCAGGGCTGAGCCGTGACCTGCTCTCTTCTTCACCACCATATGCCAGCCGGGGCCGCTGCCCTGTCGCCCTCAGAGCAGCAGCCTGTCCGCACCTGGTGGTCGCTGTCCAGGTCGCCGAGCACCAAGGATCTTCGCCAGGAGTATGTTCTCGAAAACACCAAGCAGCAGCAGAAACAACAACAGCAGTCCAAGTCGTCGGGCAAATTCACTTCGTTCGCTTCTGCCATTGGCCTAAAGTCCAAAAAACACATTCCTTCTCTCGCAATCCAGGAACCACCACCGCCAGTTCCCCCTGTTGTAAAAACTCAGACCTCATCCAGACCACGCACCAGAGTCGATTCTTTCGAGCCCCGTACTCCTGTAGACCCTCATCCTGACAAACGCCAGTCCTTGCTCACGCTATCTGATACGGACCCATTTGCTGGTCGTTCTGTAATTGCAGTCCCTGTACCCCACCTGCCCTCAGACCCCAACCGTCTATCAGCTTATTCAAACCCTTCTATAACCGATTTCGTGCACAAGAAACCCGACACTCCCACCTTCAATCGAATCTCCTACGCCTCTTCTTCCTCCAACTCTCATCTTCATGCTATCGAGATTTCGCCTGTACCACCGGTATCTACCAGGATAACATCAGACCTCCGGCGTCTGCCCAACAAGTACGTAACTGCTATTTCTGACGCGGAACCTATCTGACTTATGTATAGAAGATCTTTTGGCAGCCTTCAGGTCAAGTCTGCTGAACCATTAGCTCGGCAAAACTCGGTTTCTCCATCCGTGAGCTCATCTTCTAACCTTGGCTCGTCTTCTACCCTCGTCGATGTCTACCGCCGTAGTCAGCCAGATCCTTCTGTTACACGGCCAAAAATGCGGGCTAGGGGTATGACGGATGGCGGGTCGACTCAAAAGGCTGGATTTTTTGTCCAAGATTCGCGAAAGTTGTCACGTATATCCCCATCCTCCAATAATTTCGCCTCTTCCTCCACTTCCCAGGACGGCCCAACTTCACCCAAGGTCATCATCCGCCAAGCTTCTGTGTCACGACTCCAAACCCCACCCAGTGCTCCACCAACACAGCGTCTTCCTCCGCCACCATCTCACGCCGAAGAGCCAACTGCAAGCCAACCTCCTGCCGCGGCTTATCAAATCGAGGCAGCTTTATCTTCTTCCCTTTCGTTTGGATCTACGACATCATCACCAGCAGACGTTGCGAGCGCCGGTGCGCCCTACGGGGTTCAAGATCACGAGCGGCAGATCTCAGGAAGGGGTCGTGCTTCTCAAAGTCGACAGAGACATGAACCGGACAGTCTAGCTCGGAAAGAGTCAAAGAGTGCGCCTGGTTCCCCTCGTACACTAAAAAAGTCAATTTCGCAACAAACGCTTTCGCGGCGCAATAACCACACGTCACCATCTGCAACACCGAAAACATCCCCTGAAACTACCTTTCGCAAGCAGCGTAACTTGGCCCACCCTCGTTTACCCATCCCACTCATCCCTTTATCTGCCCGTCCTTCAAGTGCCAATGCTACATTCCCATCACTTCCGGAGTTCGGTGGAAATCAGACGCCAACATCCGATCCGCGAAGAGGGAGTACATCTGGGCGTAGGCGGCTATTCTCAGGTTCAAGCATCAGTAAATTATCTTTATCGCAACAGTCATCGAACGACGACACACTATCTATCTTCAGTCTGCGTTCAGACCACGACCCACATCCCGGGCCTTACAAGCCTTTAAGCACGAAGGTAACCAGGCCATCATCATCCTTTTGGGACGAGGCTTCCGATCATATGCCAGTTAGCCCGGTCAGATCTACCGTGGAATATACCCCACAGGTGATAATGTCTCGAGAAGAGTTGGCTCGGCTTGAAGAGAGCGTAGAAAACACACCAGCGTACTCTACAAGGAGTAGGGGTTTCTCGGTGTTATCTACATCGACGATGGCTTCCGACTATGACAAAGATGATGACTTCTCACCCGTCGGTCTTTCTCCCCCACCGCCGGCCTCCCGACCACATAGTAAGCAAATGCAGATACGCATGAGCTCCAACTCGTTTTCCGCAAAGCCTTCCAGTATTTTATCGCGACCCAACAGCCCACCTCCGTCCATTATGTCCACCGCCACCGCCCATCACGAAGGCTCTATGCAAACGATGTCCCCTGTATCGTCATCGCCGTCTCCACAAACGTTAATGATGACGAGCCTGCCACCACCACCAAGGCGCCGTCGGCCAACGTTAATCTCAGAACCCGACCTTCCGGACTCCCCACCCCTTCCCCTTCCTTCGCATGTCTCAATCCAAAAGTCAAGTTCCATGCGAGCGAAATTTACTGTGGAGAAAAGCTTGCATCGTCGATCAATCATGCGGAAACCCTCGTTCCTGGACATTGGCGACGACTCGGATCAAGCAACGGAGTCCGAACTTGACGAACTGGTGACTGGAAGCTTTTTGGATCTGGCCAGGGAGTCATTCGATACTATACGAAGCGACGCATAACGCTGACGATAGTTATTTGTGGATTTTTTAACAATTACTTTCGTTCCGTACCGCGGACACTTCCATTCTTTTATTGTCGACTTATTAATTCGCCTCTTATGCGGCATCCTTCCTGTACATTATCTTCGCCCACATCTGTTTCGTTTGGTCATAAGCTTTATTCATTTATTTACTTACTTCACATTCGCGACCATTTTATATGGTTGACATTCCTCATGCATAACCTGCTATACCACATTCTTTCATAACTAGGAAGATTATCCATTTCATTAAGATGCAAATACATAGACGATTAGCAAAACCCTTGTTCAATCTGTTTCCTCTGTGTGGTATCCAGCGCGCCTCATGGCACCCAAACGGTGCCGTGCGGCTCCAAGATCCTTCTCCAGTTTTAAAATTTCAACTTGCTGCTCCATCTCTCGTTTCTTGAATTCCAAGACAGCCATGCTCTTGTAATCGACATATTCCTCTTCGGCTTGGCTTGCAGAGACCGCTTTGACCTGCCGAACAAGAGCTTTGCACGCGGCTGTGACTGCCTTGGCTGCAAGTTCGAGGCGCTCCTGTGTCTTGGACATGAGGTTTGCCTTGACGCGAGAGGCAGCGACGAGTTGTGCGGTGGCAGCAGCAACTTCATTGGAAGCGGCGATGAGTTGCTCAAGGGAATGTGTCCCGGACAATACACCATCAGCGCTCTCGATAAGTAAATTAGTGGCGAATGCTACTGCCTTCGCTGCAGAGATAAGGCCTTCCGTCCACCGATTGTTGCGCTTGTAGAATTGTTGCACTGTGCTTGAACCTTTGCCTTGAGCGACGATTTCCTGTTGAGAATCTGTCGCTGCTTTAATGAGGCGCGAAATGGCGCTTGTGATGGCCATAGCGGCGGAGAGAATAGAATCGTGGACTTCAAGGTCAACAGCACTATAACGCGACGAATCTCGCGGACGCGACATGAGTTGCTGAAGCCGCTCTGTTGCAGCTTCTATCGCCTGGGCAGCACTGTTCATTTCTTGTTCCACGAGATCACCGATGTCACCATTAGCCCGCGCCAATGCACCGGCTTTTGCACCCTTCGGAATCAGCCCGTCCACAACTTCAGATAATTTGGTGAGAGAAGCACGAGCCTGACTGTTGTTTCGCATTGCAACTTCCTTGCGTTGCGTGGGTTGGAGGAGATCGAGCTTGTACGATTGAAGGTTTTCGAAGAATCGCAAACCAACATCTCCAGCAGATTTTGCGACATTTATGATTTTGTCGGAGGCATCGTCGTCGCTAGCCAAACGCGTAATACCCTTCGTGTTGATTAGAACATCGGAAAGGGATTGGGCAAATTCGTTGGCTGATTTGATAACCTCGACGTGATCTCCCCCAACTTCACCCCCGAGATAGAGGTTGTAGATGGTTGCAAATTCAGTGGCATTGTTCAATGACTTCTCGATCATTGATAATGTGTATTCCGGAGTTGAGTTCAGATTACCGGCTTGTGTTGGGGACTCTAGCTCATAAATTGCATCATCGACCTTGTGAACACATGCTTGCAGGATAGAATCTTGGAAGAAAAAAAAGGCATAAGCCCGTGAAGGTTACTTGAAATAAACCAATGGTACCAATAATCTGGTTGAGCTTCTTGCGGTTGTCCAGAATCAAGGTGTCAATCTGAGCGTTCGTCGTTTCGTCCACCAAACCCTGGTTCTGGAAAGAAATAACGTTAGATACCTATCTAGGTTGAAACCTGAGTAAAGGGGTACCTGTTGTGCTTCCGATAACTGTTCGATAGTGCTATCCATTCCAGCTTGAAGAATCATAATTTCTTGATCCTTTTCATCTCTCAATCTCTCTAAATCTCCCGAAGCGTTGTCGAGCTTGACAAGCAGGTCATCAATTTGCATTTGCTTCGCCTGAAGAAGAGATGAGCAAGAGGAAATTGACTAATAGACGAAGTCTTACGCGGAGAGAATCTTCAAGCTCTGACAACTGTCTGTTGTATTTTGACATGACAGTGGATACCTCAGAGTTCTTGGAACGGGAAGAGTCCTCCGCTCGCTCATTTGCAAAGTTGAGATCACGGCGGAGGCGGTCAACTTCCTCCTTGTGAGATGACTTCTGCCTGTCAATATCAAATCGGGCGCGATCACGCTCCCTCAACATGTCAGCGAGCTCCAAGTTCTTCGCCTTCAAGTCTCTTTCCATTCGTTCCATCCTGTCCACAGCTTCTTGGGCAGAATTTGCTTTGAGTTGCATCTGTTTAAACTTAGCAAGCATATCCAAATGCTCGGTACGAAGTTGGCTGTAGAGTTTAGCGAGAGCCTCGTATTTGTTGCGCCAGAGTGTGACTTGATCTTGTAATTGCTTGATCAGATCGTCTTTAGCCGTCAGCTGGGAACCAATGTGGGTGTTAACGCCACTGAGTTCAGCTTCAAGGGCTTTGACTCTCTGCCCGGTACATGGGAATCAATACCTCTGAAATAGTTGATAAATCACGTACGCGATCATATTGCTCCAGGAAAATTTGATCCCGTTCATATTGGCCTCGCATGGCAAGGAGTTCCCGCTCAAGTTCGCTTTGCTGTTGGGCAGCTTGGTTGCTGTACATCATCTGCTGTTGCATCAATTGCTCCTGGGCCTGCCTCTGAGCCTCAGCTTGTGCACGTTGACGTTGTTCGAATTCCTGCTGCTGTTGCTGCTCCAGTTGTAAGCGTTGTCGTTCTTCTGCTTCGCGCTGCGCTTGAATGGCTGCTTGTTTGTCCTCATACTGCTTCAACATCCGTGCCTGTTCATCGATTTCTGCTGCACTTGGTGAAGGTGCAGCTTGAGGCGGCGTTGGCGACTTCGCTGCTGCCTTTGGGCGAGCTGGTAAATCTGGGACATCGCCACTATCCAACAGGTTTGGCGGTTCCTAACAAACCCGTCAAATTCTATTTGGTATAGTTTTAGAAATAAAAAAACATACATGACCCAATTTCGGGACGTTGATGAGGCCTGTCAAGTACTTTAGATTGGAACATTCATAATAAAATTTTCGGAGATTATAGTGCTGTGAAATATATCGTTCTCGCAATGGCTCCAGGGCATCTTGATCATTCGTTCCTGAAAAAAAAGCATGTAGATGACAACACATTGAGGCAGTAACAATAAGGCTCACTCCTGAACATGGCTCGAAGCATGGATGTGATGAATCGGTATATACCCCAGCTCTCCTTAACAAGGGGTACTAAGGCAGAAATACGACATTCATTATTCGCGGAATGGCGAAAGTGGGAGAACACTGTTTTCTGGAAGGATTCAATTTGATCTTGGAGTCCCATAAGGTCGGAGATTGTTTCATATCTAAGAAATTATGAGTCTGCGGGAAGAATAGAAAGCAACGGAAGACCAACCCTTCGTTGGGGTCATCGATTCCTTTCAAAGTGACATATTCTTCATATTCAAACAAACCGTTAAATTCCGGACGAAGACGATGGAATCTTAGTTTTGTAAGGATGAATTGGACATATGTTTTGATGAGAGGCGCATAACCTATAGGGCGTGAAGATATGAAGCGAAACGACTAGATTCCCCTCACCTCGTTGTCCGTCTGCACTAACTGTTCGGGCACAGGTCTCGAGCCATGCAGTCTGACCATGGGCTTCTTTAAGAGTCTATATATTATTATTAGATAGGAAAGGGTCATGGTTAAAATAAACATACAATTGGATGACCCTCCTGCAAAACTTTGTGTACTGTTATGAGGGCCTTAAACGTTTGGACCTCATCGGCAAGGATGGGTTGAACCCTGAGGCCACTCCAAAACGATATAGATGAATGATAGTCCCATGTATAGACGATGCATTCTGAGAGAGGATCAGACCAGTTATCTCTAAATTGATGAACAATGACGAACTCCGGACATGTTTCTGCTTCGGTGCTGTTTCTTCAGGACTTGTTGCCTTCTTGATATTTATGACAAGCTCTTGTTCGGCCTTCTCTTTATCGACAGGGCGTGTAGGATAGTGAATCTCCTCATCTACATCGACGTTTTGACGTCCACGGCTGCCGCCAAACCTGGTGGAATATATTGATTACGGACAAGTACAGCACGGCATTTAGGTAACTTACATGCTTTTGGGACCTGGTTCAGGTAGATAGGATTTGCGATGCGCTTTCGCTTATATGTAGAACCGCAGCTGTCGGTCGAACGCAGCAATGTCTCCTGTATATAAGTAATGACCGATTTCGATGAGGCAATGAACTGATTTGGTTATGTTTGAAAGAGACGCCAAGGCCTTTCGGAACTGAACTTGCCATTACTACTCTCCGAACGGTATGTTTCGGGGCACCTTCTCTTCAGGCTTCTCCTTCACGCGGCGCTGTTTGCATACCTCTCCACCAAGACAATCATGGTTCCGTTCTACAAAGTCCTCCGTTCCTGCAGTTTACAAGGCTGGGCGTGAACCTTGGATGAAGCCCACCATGGTTTTGCTTGGAATTATGCCGATCTTCACATTTGCCTTGGGAACATGGCAACTGAAGCGACTCAAATGGAAAATAGATTTAATTGACGAACTAGAAGAAAAGTTACAGCTTCAACCTCTCTCTCTTCCGCCCAACATCAAGTTCAGCTGATTTTCTTCCAATCGACGTTCGCTTGACTAAAATATGCGGGCCAACTAGTCTTTCAGTGATACCGGATTTTGTTTTTCGCAGAGTGCTGGTTAAGGGGAAATGGGACCATGCCCATACCATGATGCTCACCCCTCGAGTTCGCGACGGTGTTCATGGTTTTCATGTCGTCACGCCACTCATCCGCGAAAACGGTTCCACAGTCCTTGTAGATCGAGGATTCGTGTCCCGCGATATTCTACCTTCAGCGACGGAAGATGAAGAAGTCGAAATCCTAGGAATGCTGCGGACATCCCAGCCTCGGAATGTGTTCACTCCTGACAACGATCCCGAGCATGGAGAGTGGTATTGGACGGACGTGGAAAAAATGGCAGATTTCGCGGGCGGGGAGGCCTCAGGTGTTCAACCAGTATTTATAGAGCAGATTTTTGGTGAGCTCTTACCTTTATCCCTTTTAATCGTCGAGTTGACTTGTACAGAGGGACACGCAGGGGAAGCTAACACTAGGCTTAAGAAAGGAATTCCCATCGGTCGCGCACCTACCGTGGACCTAAGAAACTCGCATCTTTCCTATGTCATAACTTGGTATGTGAAATTGATATCATTATGTTCCAACTGACATTTCCTCAAGGTTTTCGTTGTCTGGGCTTACGGCGTTCATGTTTTTCCGTGTCCTTGTAAATAAGCGAAATCTTCCAGGACGTCGAATGCCCCGTTTTCGATAACTAGGTCATCCGTAGACAAGCTCACATAAGTAGGATGGAATTTGATGGAATAAATACCTAGTCTCGAACCAAGATCGTCCACGCGTTGTGAGAGGGGATTTGATTGAGCCTAAATAAATACCATACATATTTTGTTGACCCTGAATTCATAAACACCTGTTACTTGCATTACATAACCAGCTGAGCCCCAAGGCGCTGGGCTTACAGGCTTGCTTCCAGAGTTCAGAATGTCAGGATTACTCTTACACTAACATTTGGCTGCCTTCCCCGGGCCACTAATTGGTCCACAAGCCATTCCGTTGTGCATCATCACACTCGCGAATCGTTACGGTCCTCAATCTGGGTCCTTGTAAGCTCCCATCTCAACTAGTTAGTTGACAAACACACGTTGGAACTGAACTTTAGCTCTTGTTGCTGCCAGTTATTGCGGATAATAGTACTCCGCCTATCTGTCACGGATACGAAAGGTCATGGAGAACACTGAGGTACCAAGTATGGAGGATGATATCTTCACTCCGCGAGATGCACCGAACAGCAAACCCTCATCATCCCGAATACACTTCCCACCTCATGAGCCGAGTTCCACTCGACCCGTGCGCTATCGACCTGATGTACCTAAAGGATTTTCTACTCTTGCCCCCCCTGTGAGGAGGGGTTCTCCTTTGAATCCGCAGAATGCCTCCGACCCTCGACGTCGAGGATGGCCATCCGACTTGCCACCTGCTTCTCCAGAATCGTCTTTATTGCGACATAAAAGAAACCCATCAATAGCGGGTTTAACACGCATGGAACCCCCACCCACGGCCCCAGACAGCGAAATGGGGGTGGGCGTCTTTTCCGACGAATACGACCTTTGTGCGTTTATTTCCCTATTTTGGAGTTGAAATAAGGCTGAATTTATGACGTAGCCCACGAAGGTAAGAAAAATTGATCCATCTACCATGGGCTGATTTGACTTTTAAATAGATCCGAGGATTCTGCAAGACGTGCAACGCGCACTAAAGCTGAAAGCCCGTCGAGAGGCTCGATTGAAAAAGGACCTAGTTGTTACCCCCGAAAAGCGTACCTCTCACCACACTTCCCCAAGTTCAGACAGAAAGGAATTGGGAGAACCGATTCTACAGCCACATTTTTCCTCTTCACCTTCTATCTCATTACCTTCAAGCCGTAAATTGAGTAGCAGCACCTCATCGGATGTCGACTTCAGTCCTTCCACGGGGATCTTTGACCATCTCATTCAAGCCCATCCTATTCCATCATCGTTGGACAATGGAACCACTTTAGACTGGACTGGTACGATTTCTGACGATGGGATAAACGTTGGGGTATTTCACTTGGGAAGAGAAAGGAAAAAGATAGGCTACCGCCCCTGCGGGTTCTGGCTGACGAGCAAGAACAAATCCACAAAGGTAAACCATACTACCAAAACGTCATTTTTCCACTGACGATGTTTATAGTAAAACTTTCTCGAACAAGAAATATGGCTTCTTCACAAACAACCCGCAAGGCGAACATTACAAGTGATCAACTTGAAAGACGCTACAACCTAATCTACAACGCTATAGAAACAGACCAAGCACCAGTCAACCTCGCAGAAATTGTTCGGTGGTATGGTGCACAAGACCAAGAGGTTAGGAACTCCTTGGAAAAGGCAGAACCGTTCACTTGGTTGAAGCACCTAGATAAGCGTGTTGGAAAAGCCAATCGTTCACCGCGGCATCTATCTGCTTTGATCATGGAAGAATGTTACCATGCTCGGCACGATCAAGGCCGCATGCAAACAATACCTGAGGGTTCAACGACGCTGGATTCCACGACATCTTATCCTCGAAAACCTGACCTCCCATCATTCCCTTCTCGAGGCGCATCCCATGCGCAGAGCTCCTCATTTTCGACAACCCTTCCAACGGACGACCGTATTTCCTTTGAGCCATTCGCAGAATCCAGAGGGCATTCCCTGGATATTGTCTCGCGAAAAGGTGGGAAATCAGCTCCCAACAGTATCCGCAGTGGTTCCTCCAATGCAGGGGTGTTGCCTCTATCACCAGCGTCAAGTCGGGTAAACCACAGCTACAAAGATCCTCGGAGCCGCATTACAACAAATCGTACTGGGTCGCCCGGCAGTTGCTCATCAGATACCTCGGACGATAGTTATTCGAGATTACCCGAGCCGATAAACTCCTTAACAGTACCAGAAGTCTCTTTGCAGCCACCTTCTTCCGAAGCATTGGTGGGCAGTAATCTGGACCCAATTCCTGTATCAGTAAATCCATCCACTGGAAGTTCTGGCTCGTCACAGAAGAAATCTCTGTTCTCCCATGCCGGACAATCCATGACATCGCTCAAGGGGTCTTTAAGACTTCGAAAAGCTCGAATGTCGCCGGACTCTGGCGAACGAATTACCCGACGAGATAGGCGACACCGTGAAGTTAGGGAGGAGCAACTCCGACTCGAATACGAGTCCAAAGCCAAGTGCGTTTTCCAGGCACTATTTTCAAAGAGAAACCTTCTAAGTCGGCCTTTAGCCTACTTCATGATACAATTGCCCATAACCACAGGATCAGACAATTTCTGAATAGAATTTCAGCGGCAATGAAGGAATATGACGCCCTTCAGATCTCTTCATTTGGAAGTCGTGGAATCAATCAACCCCCTATTCCAAAAGAATTGCTTGAAGCCTTTGTACACGATCCTTCCGCAATTACAGGGGCAACCCGCCGGGCACGCGGATGGCGCGTGGTGGAAGACATTCATGAACGTGTACACCGCCAGCGCCATACCTTCCGAGCTTTTATTGATTCGTTCGCTGAAGATACTTCCAATCAAGGCTGTCGATTAGATGACTCGATTGATGGCATACTCCAAGCCTTGGAAGAACTAGAATTGCACCGAGCTGAGATTGTACTTGGAGCCGAGGCTGTCGCCAACCTTCTGGAATCTGTCCAAGAAAATCATGGCAATGTCAAGGACAACTACAACTCCACAGTCTCTCACACGTCTGTCGTATATCCCGAGGTATGCGCCTTTTTATATTGCATTGTCCTCTGTGGCTCATGAACATCAGTTGACACATATTGTGGCTCTGGAAGAGAGCTACAAAGATCAATATCAACAATTCTGGGAACTGGGTATGGATGCGCTCACCCTGCTTCTGGATACCGTCACACCGGTATGGAGAACGTACGGAAAAACAATTGGAGAGGACGTTCGCGATTTTCTCATCATACCCTTGTACCGGAATGAGTTCACTGGAGAAGCAAAACAGTACCGCATCAGGGGATTTCCGAGCCGATCTCTGCGCCATTGGGTTGGACTCGTCCTGTTTTTCGTTACATCCATCGGCGTCAACATTCTGCAGCTCAGGGCTGCTATTACATCAACTTTGAACTGTCGCCTACTCTTAATACCTTATGACGGTGTTCGATGGACCGCTCTACCTTTCTTTTGGATCGCAATTATTATTCAATGGCTGGCGGTTATCTTTGAATTTGTCATCGTCTTTCTACAACTTGCCGTGATAACTTGGTGGACAGGGTGGGTGATTAACCTTGCAACATAGGCAAGGACGGTTTGTGTAAATTATGTATACGTTATGTGTTATCTATCTATGTAATTATAGTAATTGGAGGTACATACAATTCTATTTGGAATTGAAATGGGTCATGAAGGGGGCAAACCTTTGCTATTGAGGGAGAGACACGTTCGAGCTGGTCGGTGGGGGTTGGGAGGTAGCCAGAGGTGTCACGACAGGGGTCCACTTTCCAGCATCCACACAAGGACGACAGTATCCTGGCGATAGAGTGAGAGGCCAATAATATAAAAATGAAAAAATGGGACACACTTCCTCCCAGAATCAGTGGCACATCCGTTTGCTTGCAAGTTAAGCATTGAATCGGCGTGGGCGATGCTTTCGATTGAGATGTGCGGGATTTCTTGACCGGGACGGGATCGTCGGGCTTGTTTTGATTGGGGTTTTGTTCTGTAATTTTCTTCTGTGTGTATGGCTTTCTTTGGCGGTTTGTTCGCGACTGTGGCGTTGGTCCCTGCTTCAGTGGCTTCATGGCGTATGGTGACCCACATGCCTAGAATGACAATTGGTTTAACGGTGCTGGCAATGAAATATACAACGTACCGTTTGGAGTTGCGTTAACAAGGGCCCGGGTTGCAGTTGCAAGCCAAGGTATAATCTCTTGGATGGAACCTACGAAAATTCAGAAACGGGACCTAGAATCGAGATTTGTAACGAACCAATTTCTCGAGTTCTATCTTGTTTGAGAGGTTTTGCTCATCTCCACCAATCCACCGAGAGACCGTATCCCAAATGGCTGGGGATGCTTGGTTTAAATGCAGGGTAACTGGATATCTACCGCCAGTCCCGTCATTGGTCTGTTGTAGAAATTCCGACGAAAGCGGACCAGCGTTTGATAGAGCCATATGCAGCAAGATGTCGGTATTTGTGTTCGTAGAATTGCATAACCGTTCTGCATGGACCAGTCCCCTGGGAAATACCAGACGGTCACTGGGCGTTTCTCGAAACTCAAAGACAACGTCAAAAGGCTTGACGGGACTAGGCAGCCTATTGTAATAGTTGGTGCCGGAGGTGCTTTGTGATGTCGAGATCTGTTGAGGGGTAGCGGATGAGGGAATCGATGATACATTTTCTATGTTAGCGAGCGATTGGATCAACAGGCCAAGGGTTTTTAGTTGATCTGGAGTGGCATTGCCAGCTGCCGCTAGTTGAAGTAGATTAGACAGTATAGGGTTTGCGGATGCCGCTGCATTGACCTGGTTGATGAGATTTGGGGTAATTGCCGCCACATGCGTTGTCAGAGACGATATCAAGGGTGCTGGAACTGTATCGGCAGAGGCCTCAGGTGCGGGTGTTGATGTCGTTGCCGGCGCCTGAGTCGTGACGGGATTGTTCACAGGTTGCGTGGCTTGTGTGGTGGCAGGTGTGTACCGATATGAGGAGGTGTAGGAGACTGAAGGTGCCCAATATGGGTTAGACGTGGTTTGGGCCGGTGGAGTTGGTGTGTAGGAGACGGGAGAGGAAAGATAATGGACTTCGTAGACAATGGTGTCTGGAAAAAGGTGGGGTCCGATTTCGAGGCTGCATCGACCTCGGGTTTGGATTGTATGGGGTGGAGGCGTAACCTCGGGAGCCTTGTTTCCGCGAGTTTTAGTAGAGAATTTTGGGAAAGTTTGAGAGAGCCACCGCTCCCGAGCTATAGGGGATCAAAGTTGAATATACGGGCGTTCGACAGAGGTACAGCAATCCCACATTGCCTTAGGGATTTCAGCAACACGCAGCTACCGACAGAACTGGTCAATTCAAGTGATAGAAAGGATTTAGATGGGCGAACCTTTCCGATATACTCTCAATTTCGTCGTCTTGTCCATTCAGGTCCCAGAACGGTCTGTCCCCGACTGGGAGCATGGGCTCATTTTTGATGTTCGTCATGAGAGACGCGCGAGCACAGCCACTGCGGGTCTCTACTTATCTCAAACCTTCTCCCAGTTGGCCGCCATATGACCAGCCGTGTTCGTGAGTGTATTTTACCATCTCATCAATACCTCCGATCTCAGCCGTTCTTCCAGAAAAAGGTGGGCCTCTCTTCAGACCCGTTCCCAAGTCGCGGGCTAGAACTGCACCAAGTGCATCTCGGCAACCCTCTATTGCAATCGACCTGTCACGCGAAGAATCTGCACATGCGCCTACCATTTCATTTGGCTTGCCTTTGTCTGTCTTGACAACCAACTCCTCGGCCGCGCCTCCCGTCCTTGACAATGCACTCTCACCGGACCCGCAATCTATCGCTTTGGCCCCCAATGCACGCGCAACCAACCCTGACGTCGGGGATGCACCTACTCCAGATCTTGAAATTTCCTACCTACCCACTGGTCGCTCCGTTCCACCAATAATAGGGTCCTCTGCGACACCCATTCGCCCCCCTTCCCTTACATTTGTCGGACCAAGACAAAATTTGCAGAATGTAAGTACGCGGGTAATCATGTAGATTCTTATATATATAACTCTAAAATGTCCTGGTTGTAGGCGATTGTAACTGACGCAAACCGCGTTGTGAAAGTTCCACCTACGGTAACAGAAAGAGGGTTGAGCTCTTCAATTGATCAGGGAGAAGGATTACGTCCCCCTACTGCTTTGGCGAACTCGAATACGATAACCGGTGTTCCTGAGACTCAAGAACGACGCGAAGTTTTAACCCAGAAAGGGTCCTCATCACGTCGGAAAAGTCAAGACGAAAATAGCAAAGGAAAAAAGAGGCGGAGAGGATCGAGAGCTGACGATGATGATGAAAATATCCAAGATGAAAACCCCTCCAAACAATCAAGAGCTTCAAGTAGTACACCCCGTCCTCGCAAACGTGCACCCTCACCCCCTCCGTATGACCCAGACGCTGATCCAGGAGAAGACATCGATCCAACCACTGTCACAATGGCAGCCCTATGTGATGATACCGGCCAAGGTCGCGTCAGTCGCAAGGCTGCTGAAATATTGAGCAATCACGCCGTTTGGAAAATGAAGAATCGTGAAAAGAGAGCTCGCATAAAAGCTCTCATGGAAGCGAAGAAATATGGCAGGGAAGACGAAGAAAGCGAAAAGGACCAGGAAGATGCGCAAAATCATTCCGAGCCTTCTGCTAATGTGAATGAACCGGGGCCCTCGACTGCCTCAGAAGTTGCTGCAACACTTGACGAAACAGGGAGCGGTTTCGATTACTCTCAAGACTTGGCTACTAGTCGATATAATGTCCAAATTCGTATCGGTCCAAATGGCGAAACCGTGATCGACGAGGAGTCTCTTGTTGTCGACCGCGTTGAAAATGATGGAACTGACGATTATACGCATGTCGTCGAGTCGGACCATACAAAATTCGTCAATTCTGGTACCTATGGAAAACGATATCGTGGATCAAGGTGGAGCGCCGAAGAAACAGAACTTTTCTATGAGGTAAATGTTTTCCTCCGGTCCTGCCCACACAATACCTGAACCTGTCTAGGCCCTTTCTCAATATGGGGAGAATTATGAACTTATCGCGTATGTCTTGCCTGGCCGCGATAGGAAATCTTGCAAGAATAAATTCAAAGTGGAAGACAAGAGGAATCACGCAAGAATCAACTACTGTCTTAATAATAGTATCCCAGTCGGTGAGCCCAACTGTGGCATTCCTCCAGAAAAGCATCGTTGATACCGTTTTTTAGATATGAAAACACTTTCTCGGATGACGGGAAAGGATTTTTCTGGACCTGTTCCCGAAATTCGAGCTCCGCCTTCAATGCCCGTGGTTCCACCAAGCGAAGAACTTCCTACAGAGACGAACAGCATTTTGTCAACTTCGCACACCATCAAAAGGAGTCGAAGCAAAAGCCAAGGGGTAACTGAGAGTGGTGTGGTGATTATTGGAGACGCAGAAAATTTCGAGCCCTAATCTCTTCTTCTCGTTTTTATGAGGATAATTTATCTGCATATTATTTGATGTCTTCAGAATCATAGATTAGAGTAGTTGTCTCACCATTCCCACGAGGCTCCTACTTGAACCCTACTCTTGACATGTCGTGTAAGGTCGTAATCTGTGGTGCTGGCTTCTTAGGTATATGGAGCCTGGTGGTTCCGGTGTGGTCCTACTCTACTGACGCTTCACTCGTTAATAATTAGGCCGTCACATTGGCAAAGTCTTGCTGAACTCGCGCGGCTCCGAAAGCGGGTCGTCTTTCCAGGTGCAAATGTCCTCCCGTCGTCCCGAGAAAATCTGGGAAGCGCTCCATTCCGAGATTGCTGGCATGGTGCCTCATAATCGCCTGTTGCCGCCTGTCGCTGTCGATATCACCAGGCCATTAACAATCAAAGAAGCTTTCAAGGACGCGAGCGTTGTGGTGTCGTTGGTCGGAATAATGCACGGCGCTTTGCAAGATTTCGAAAGAATCCAATGGGAGGGAGCGGAGAATGTGGCTATTGCTGCTCGAGATGCTGGAGCCAAACTAATTCACTTCAGCGCTATTGGTGCTGACCCTAAAAGCTCCATACCTTACACAAGGACGAAGGGACTAGGGGAACAATCTGTGTTAGCCGTAGACCCCACTGCGACAATCATTCGTCCTAGCCTTGTTTTTGGGCCAGAGGATGACTTCTTCAATGTGCGCTCTGATTCCTGCCTTCGCTCATCAGCGGGTTAAAGCTAGTACGTGCAGCGTTTTGCTCGTCTATCCAAAATCCTTCCCTTCCTTCCTGTTTTCGGTGGAGGAGCCGCTCGTTTCCAGCCCGTATATGTCGATGATCTTGCTTGTGCTGTGGCTATAATTGCAAGAAATGACCCCAAAATCAAAGAAAGTCTTGAAGGTAAAATCATAGAGGCTGGAGGGCCCCAAAGTATGCACCCTTTCACAAAGGTTTTCGGGTGGTCTATATTCACGGATACCGCTTGGAATTTTGACTGCATTAGTTTTCACATATCGTGAATTAATGCAACTCATCCTGGATACGACAGGCCGCAAAAGACCTATCATCTCGCTTCCTTTTGCGCTGGGGATCCTGCAAGGTGCTATCCTGGAAAGATTGCCTCTCAATCTCTTCACAGTAACACAGGCGCAGGTGCGTTTGGCCACGAATATTCCCGCTCACGGTGTGCCTCAATTTCTAGGACTTCAGGTTGAACAACTCAAGTCAGACAATGTCGTCAGCCCGCATCTGCCACCAAATCATCTGTCACTCGAAGATTTTTTGTCCAGGAACGGAGAAGTTCCGCTACACAACCTCCATGAGATCCTACCAACCTATCTCCGTTGACGAAGTTGACGTACGAAACTCTGAGCACTTTTAGTAGACTATTTTTATCGCCGTTGCGATTGCCGTTATAACGGCAATGTTCCGAGATCATTTACTTTATATCAATCGGCTATTATTACTTTACCACCATGTGCCTCAGAGTGCAATCCCCCTGTCTTGCTCATGAATCGATAAACTTTGGAGCCTGGCCTTTTCTTCCTCCATTGCCATGAAACACGGAACAAGAAACGAAACGAAGTCAAGTACGATGGGAGAGGGCACCACCAACTTGCCTGAATCCGAGCCCACCGACACTCGGTTTACGAAGCAGGAAAAATGGTTTATTGTCTGCCTGACTGCATTTGTAGGCCTCTTCAGGCAAGCTTCCTACATTTTTGCCTTGCCAGGAATCGAAATTTATCCCGACAATGCCGTTACAGCCCGTTGACAGCCAACATTTATTTCCCGGCAATACCAACGATTTCTCAAGCATTTAATAAATCCACAGAACTCATCAATTTAACGGTACTTTCAGCGATGCTTCATATGATGTACCAATTTAACTCTCATAAAGGTTACGATGTATATGATTTTCCAGGGTGTTGGTAGGCGCTTCTCGATATGACACGAACAGTGCCACACTATATGACGAATATGACGAATTCAGCCCCCATGTTTTGGGGTCCAATTTCAGACCATGTCGGCAGGCGACGAACCTCTGCTGCGTGCTTGCTAATTTTATCTTTGGCTTGTGTTGGCCTCGCCCTGGTCCGCACGTCGGATTATTGGTTATTAATGCTCCTTCGCTGTTTACAAGCATGTGGGTCGGCTAGTACAATTGCCATTGGTATTGATATTCCTCTTTTGAGATGTTGCCTTTGCTAACCTTTAAAAAGGTGCTGGAGTAATTGGCGATATTTCCAACCGAGCCGAAAGAGGTGGTTTCTTCGGAATCTTCACTCTCGGTCCCATGGTATATTCAATCCTTAGCACTCTTTCACTGCTGGTTGACATCATTTTTTGATAGGTGGGACCAGCTATTGGGCCGGTCATTGGCGGAGCCCTATCCGACCACCTTGGCTGGAGGTTCGTGAACCCAGTGCAATTCGCCTTGCATGCAGCTGTTATATCTATTCATTCCAGATCTATATTCTGGTTTCTTTGCATCTCGGCTTCCATTTGCTTTATGATCATTATTCTGTATGTGTCGATATATATCACTCTTCATGCCTTGTCAAACTCTCGCAGCTTTCAACCAGAAACTCTCAGCGCCATCATTGACAGTGGACGTGACAAGGTCTTGATTTTATATCGTCCTGTTATACCAGTTATTGGACATGTTTCTTACCCGACCGATCGACACAGCCCGAAAGTCAAGGTTCCCCGAAATCCATTCCGTCTGTTCTTGAATCGCGACATTAATCTCTTATTGTGTATCAGCGCCATCGCATGTGCACTTTTTTATGGAGTCATTGCGACGATGTCTACATTGCTTGAGGCTGCATACCCTTTCCTGAATGAAACAACGATCGGATTCTGTTTTCTACCCATAGGTGGCGGAATGATATTCGGAAGCTCGATTAATGGGCGGGTCCTAGATCTCGAGTACCGACGGTTTAAGAGATTAGCTCGATTCGACCTTGAAGGGTCCGAGGCCAACGCCACGAACTTGGTCCAGGATGAAAGCTTTCCACTAGAGAAGGTTTTCCGCTTCTGTGTTGCAAAATGGACATTTTACTAATCGCCCTTTCTATCTAACCAGGCTCGCCTGAGAGTTGTACCACTCCAAATCATAATCATGGCTGCAGTCTGCACTGCGTATGGCTGGTGTCTTGAAAAAAAGGTCAACATTGCGGGACCCTTGGTTCTCCAATTTGTCAGTGAGTATTGCTTCCTGAAATCTTATTACCCAAGTCCACCTTTTCACCCTATTTTCTTCTTCTTTGCGTTGGTGTAGTTGGTTACCTTAGTATCTCAGTGATGAACGCCACGTCAACCTTGATGATTGACTTGGTGCCAGACCAGAGCTCCTCTGTAACTGCATGCGTAAGTTTTATTTTATTTTACTTTTCAGTCTGATATTAAATATCTCACAGAACAATCTCATCCGATGCACATTGAGCGCCGTGCTAGTTTCCACCATCGAATTGATACTGAAGGGTATAGGCATTGGTTGGACATATGTCCTCCTTTCGGGCTTGTCCTTATTTTCTTTGCCGCTTCTTTATCTCGTTATTCGCATAGGGCCGCGTTGTCGTGTGCAGCGTAAACGTTTACGGGAGGAACAGCTCACTCGCCGCGATGAATAGAAGTGATCAACAGTAAAATCACAAGCCTTATCACTGATTCGATAAAGTGGATATTCAATTCTAAACAACCTTGTAGACGACTCTTAAGAAGCTCAAGTGCTAATGCCATGCCCTCTCATATTGATTGGCAACCTTGACCTTGACCCCCAATTGCTCTGCAGCGGTAATTGCCCAATGGGGGTTTCGCATAATCCCTCGCGCAAGAAAAACGACATCGGCTTGGCCATTCTTCAGATAGGATTCCGCTTGAAGTGGTTCCGTTATTAAGCCAACTGTCCCGACAAGTATGTCCGGATGTGCGATCTTGAGTGCTTCTGCAAATGGAACCTAGGAGAAAGAAATTAAGTTCAAAGCCACTTCAAGTTTAAGAGCTGGGGATTCACCTGATATCCAGGCTTCGCTATGATTTTTTGGTGCGCCCAGTTACCACCTGAGCTACAGTCAATTAAGTCGACTCCGATTTCCTTCAGTCGGGCAACAAGAATTGTGCTCTGTTCGATGCCCCATTGTTTCCAGCGTCCTTCGTCGTCTTTCTCTGGACCATCAGCCCAATCACTTGCACTAATCCTCACAAAAAGAGGTTTCTCAGCCCACGCCTCACGACAGACTTTCACGAGACGGAGGAAGAAACGGAGACGATTCTCCAATGGTTGACCGCCATACTCGTCGTCGCGTGTGTTCGACAGTGGAGAAAGGAAAGAATGCAACAAGTAACCGTGCGCGCCGTGGAGTTCGATGAAATCAACTATCATTGTTTTCTAAGCGGGTTTCTCCCTATTCAAGATGACAATACTCACACCCTGCCTTTTGACACCGCTCGATAGAGGAGATGAAGGCATTTTCGAGGTAAAGAAGGTCTTGCTCTGTCATTGCCTTTGGAATCGGATAGGTTTTGGAGAACGGAAGGTCACTTGGTCCATACACTGTCAATGATGGTCAAAATCAAATCTTTTTCAATCCGGGGAGCGAGCATACCGCGACCTGGCCAGCCACCTTCATTTTCCAGAGCTACGTGGGACGACCCTCTGCCTGCCTTAGACTGCACCCATGGTGGGTGAATTGAAGACTTTCGGCCCGCATGGGACAATTGTATGCCAATTTTTGTGCCATGGGCATGAGCAAAATTGACAATTCGCTTGAGCGGTTCTATCTGGGTGTCTAGCCAAAGGCCCTATGTAAAGATCGGCCATGCTGTATTTCAGGGTAAAAGAGGATGACCTACAGCGTCCTCTGGAGAAATGCGACCCTCCGGAACTACCGAGGTAGCTTCCATGCAAATTGCCCCGACTCCACGCGTCGCGAAGCCCTATTGGTGGCGGAAGTAAATGACAACGTATGACAAGCCTAGGAGGGAGTAAACTTACACCGATATGTACTAGGTGCCAGTCGGTAGCATGTCCATTATCAGAGCTGTATTGGCACATTGGCGACTAGGGATGCAAGGAGTTGGAATGACCAAGAGATGGAATTGTTGAGGTAACGTACCGCGAAAATCCTGTTCTTGAAGACCATATCTTTTATGGTCAAGGATTTGAATAAGGCTGAAGTATTTTCATCCTGGGAGGGATGGTGGTTATAAAGATTGCTTGAAGACTCCTGAGGGCCAAGGATACCTCTACTTCCAGGGTTGAGCCAATGTCAGGCGTGTTTATGGGGAAATATTGCCCTGTTTCTTTGGGGTGGGCCATGGTGGGATAAGAAACACTGTCGCCCGCGCGATTTTGAACAAAATTAAGGCCGAGGATAGCCGATACGCATATCAGGAATTAGGAGTACATTGGTAAGTAGGTCAGTATTCCGATGATGTAACTTGAGATAAGCAACAAGTATGTATCCGGCCCGGATGTATTTCCTAAAACCACCATGTCCATCCCTCCCAGCATCCTGAAGAAACTGCAAGAAACAGAGCCAGATAGATCTTTTGAAGGCCGTCTTCCAGTGGTCAAATCTTCATCTGGCGCGACCTACTTCGTCAAGCTAGGTTCTCCCAAGGACGAAGCCCAATTTATTGGCGAAGCAGAGTCTCTAAAAGCCATAGAACATGCTGCACCATCCTTAGCGCCCAAACTCTTTTCTGTTGGGGCCTTGGAATCTGGGACGCCCTATTTCATATCTCAGTACATAGAGATGTGTCCACTTTCTTACCAAGCGGCAGAGATTCTGGCGGAGCGCATGGCTACGGCTCTACATTCCCACACAAACGCTTCTGCTAAAGGTTTCGGGTTCTCGGTACCGACTTACTGTGGGGCCACTAAACTCAAAAATGGATGGTTTCAACGCTGGGATGAATGCTATGCTTCCATGATTGGGGACTTACTTGATCAACTTGCAAATCAGGGGAAGTTTATCGCTCTCTGCACCAAAGGCGAGATTATCAAGAACCAGTAAGACATACTAAGTATTTCCGTCATTTACTTATAGGGTATCTGACTTCTGGTTATGAAGGGTAATACCAAAGGTTCTCGGTAAGTTATATGTGTCATATATCAATTTCTAATTTTAAACTTGGCTCACTCCACTCCAGGATCGCTTGATATTAAACCAGTCATTTTGCACGGCGACCTTTGGGTAAGAATGCAATACACTCCTCTCTTTTGGCGGAACTAACTTGTTTATTGAGATTGGGAACACTGGATTGGACAAGGCTACAGGACAACCTATTATTTTTGATCCCGCCTCATACTTTGGGCATAACGAAGCTGAGTAGGCATCCTTTTGCTAGGCCCAATTCAATTCTCTCGAATCCTTGTCCCTTACATCATCGTCAATTTCCAGCCTGTCCATCGCCCGGATTTTCGGTGGCTTCCCGGAGTCATTTTTCAGCGCTTATCACAAGTACTTGCCAAAGACCGAACCTGTTGATCAATACGAACTTAGGATGGATTTATACGAACTATTTCATTACTTAAACCACGCCTTGATTTTTGGGGTATGTGTTTAACTGTATGTGTGGTTGGAGTATCAAATTAAATGCGGAATATAGGGCCATTATGCAGGATGTGCAGAGAGAAAGATGGATAACCTCACGTCAGCACTGAGGCTGGGTCCGGGCCGGCACAACGGCGTGCCAAACTTGGCCAAATAGGGTGTTATGAATTCAACAGAGGCAAATAGGCCTTAGTAAACTTCGTCGCGGTCTACTCACTACACTCCCTCGTCTGTTCACTCTTCGAGGTCGGAAATAGAAGAGGACTTTTTTAATCTTATAGAAGTCTTCGTGGTTGCAATAACAGACGAACTATTGACAGTATGAGTCAAGGTAGCTCTTACTTCATCCTTTCGATGTATCCCGCTCAATTTACTTGGAGATCCGCCTACACCAACACAAGAGCCATTTTACGATGAGACAGGCTACGGAATGGATGGGGATGAAGAGGATGCATACGAGGAGATAACACAAGAGGATTGCTGGACTGTCATTTCCAGCTTTTTCGAAGAAAAAGGACTCGTGCGTCAACAGCTGGACTCCTTCGACGAATTTGTGCAGAACACGATGCAAGAACTTGTGGACGAGAATGCGGATTTGATTTTAGACCAAGCAGATCAGCATACGGGCCACAATACGGACATGACTCGTCGATATGAGATCAAATTTGGCCAAATTTACCTTTCGCGCCCAACGGTGACTGAAATCGATGGATCGGTGGTACCTGTATTTCCCCAGGAGGCCAGACTGAGAAATCTCACATATTCTGCGCCACTGTACATTGAAATGAAGAAAAAGGTGCTTGTTGGTCGTGAGGATCCTGAGGGAATGCCGGGTGACATTGCTTGGGAGACAGAGCAAGATGACGCGGAGCCGACCAAGGTCTGGATTGGAAAGGTGTGTTATTGTAACTCTTCGCAACCAATGGAATTTCCTATCATCGGAAAAGGTTCCCATCATGTTGCGGTCTACGTTTTGTATCTTGCGAGGACTTCAAGACCAAGATCTCTATGACCTTAATGAATGCCCGTACGACTCGGGAGGTTATTTCATCATCAACGGATCCGAAAAGGTGCTCATTGCCCAAGAACGTATGGCAACAAATCACGTCTATGTCTTCGCAAAAGCCCAACCTTCGCCCATAAATTTCCTCGCTGAGATTCGTAGTGCCGTGGAAAGAGGAGGGAAGACCATTAGTCAATTCCAGGTCAAGATGTTCCATAGAAATCAAGACCGTTCGGTAAGCGTGTCCACAGTTTCCGATTTTCTGCAATTGATCCCATATATCAGCTCGGAAATGTGATGAAAGCAACGATTCCATACATCAAAGTTGACATACCAATCTGGGTTGTTTTCCGTGCTCTCGGTGTCATCTCCGACCGTGATATACTGGAACACATCTGCTACGACATGCAAGATACACAAATGTTGGAAATGTTGAAACCTTGTATCGACGATGGATTCGTCATCCAGGACAGGGAGGTGGCCTTGGATTTCATCGGGAATCGTGGTACAACAACTGGCCTTTCGCGCGAGCGGCGTATTCGTTATGCTCAAGAAATCCTTCAAAAGGAGATGCTGCCACATGTATCGATGGGAGAAGGATCCGAGTCCAAGAAGGCTTATTTCTTCGGATACATGATCCACCGACTCCTCCTTGCAGCACTGGAGAGGCGTGAACTCGATGACCGTGACCATTTCGGAAAGAAGCGCCTTGACCTTGCTGGTCCCCTGCTTGCAAACCTCTTCCGCATGCTGTTTAGGAAGCTGACCAAGGACGTCTATCGATATCTCCAAAAGGTTGGCGTACCCTGATCTAATATTGCAGACTTATTTATTTTTTTAATAGTGTGTGGAAACACACAAGGAGTTTAACATTGCTCTTGCTGTCAAACACCAAACAATCACCAACGGCCTTAAGTATTCTTTGGCCACTGGTAACTGGGGTGATCAGAAGAAATCGATGTCGTCAAAGGCTGGTGTATCGCAGGTGCTTAACAGATATACATACGCATCAACCCTATCCCATCTCCGCCGCTGTAACACTCCCCTTGGTCGAGAAGGGAAAATAGCGAAACCTCGTCAGCTCCACAATACCCACTGGGGCATGGTCTGTCCTGCAGAAACACCAGAAGGTCAGGCCTGCGGTCTCGTTAAAAATCTGGCTTTGATGGCCTGCATTTCTGTTGGATCGTTATCTGCACCCGTCGTCGAGTTCTTGGAAGAATGGGGCCTCGAATCTTTGGAGGAAAATGCCCACTCAACGACGCCTACGACAAAGGTTTTCGTCAATGGTGTTTGGATTGGTGTACATCGTGATGCCGCCAACTTGGTCAAAACCCTCAAGAAATTGAGGCGAAAGGATGACATCAGTCCCGAAGTCTCTGTTGTTCGAGATATTCGCGAGAAAGAACTCCGTCTCTACACGGACGCTGGTCGAGTCTGCCGGCCGCTATTCATTGTCGAGAACCAGCAACTGGCCCTCCAGAAGAAGCATGTCCGATGGCTAAATAGTGGTATTGGCGAGGATGGAGAAGCCTACAAGTGGGAGCAATTGATCAAAGGGGGTATTATCGAGCTGTTGGATGCAGAGGAAGAGGAAACCGTCATGATATCTATGACGCCGGAGGACCTCGAGAATTCACGACTTCAACAAACTGGCGTGGATATGCAGGCAAGCGAAGGAGAATTTGACCCTGCTGCGCGCTTAAAGGCTGGCACCCATTCCCACACCTGGACGCATTGTGAGATTCATCCTAGCATGATTCTTGGTATCTGTGCTAGCATTATTCCATTCCCTGACCATAATCAAGTACGCCCTTGCTTTTTCACCCCTGTATTATTGAATCTAATCAATTATGACCAGTCTCCTCGTAACACCTATCAATCCGCCATGGGCAAGCAGGCTATGGGGATATATCTCACCAACTTTTTGATTCGGATGGATACGATGGCAAACATCCTCTATTATCCTCAAAAACCTCTTGCCACCACCCGTTCTATGGAATATCTTAAGTTCCGGGAGTTGCCTGCCGGTCAAAACGCCATCGTGGCGATCCTATGTTATAGTGGTTACAACCAAGAGGATTCCGTCATCATGAACCAAAGTTCCATCGATCGTGGTCTTTTCCGGAGTATATACTACCGGAGTTACATGGACTTGGAGAAAAAGTCTGGAGTCCAAAATATCGAAGAGTTTGAGAAGCCGACACGAGATACGACATTGCGGATGAAACACGGAACCTACGATAAACTTGAGGATGATGGGCTCATTGCTCCAGGAACTGGGGTTGCTGGTGAAGATATCATCATTGGAAAAACGGCGCCCATACCCCCTGATAGCGAGGAACTTGGCCAACGAACTCGAACGCATACTCGACGCGATGTCTCTACTCCTTTGAAGAGTACAGAAAGCGGCATTGTCGATCAAGTTCTCCTTACCACCAATTCCGAAGGCCATAAATTTGTCAAGGTTCGCGTGCGATCAACTCGCATTCCCCAAATCGGAGATAAGTTCGCCTCTCGCCACGGTCAAAAGGGTACTATTGGTATCACGTATCGTCAGGAGGACATGCCCTTTACCTCTGAGGGTATCGTCCCTGACATCATTATCAATCCTCATGCTATCCCATCTCGCATGACGATTGGACATTTGGTAGAATGTCTTCTTTCCAAAGTTGCCACTCTTATTGGAAACGAAGGAGATGCCACACCCTTCACCGACCTAACTGTAGAATCTGTTTCTACTTTTTTGCGACAAAAGGGATACCAATCCCGTGGACTCGAAGTTATGTACCATGGTCACACGGGACGTAAACTCCAAGCACAGGTTTACTTGGGACCCACTTACTATCAGCGCCTGAAGCACATGGTGGACGACAAAATCCATTCCCGTGCTCGAGGACCGGTGCAGATTCTTACTAGGCAACGTCGAAGGTCGAAGTCGTGATGGAGGTCTGCGATTCGGAGAGATGGAACGTGATTGTATGATATCTCATGGAATAGCTGGTTTCTTGAAAGAGCGTCTTTTCGAGGCTAGTGATGCTTATCGGCTTCATGTTTGCGATATGTAAGTGGTCTGTCTGGGTCTGTATGGCTGAGTGCTTATCCCCCTTCGAGATGTGGCTTGACGGCGATCGCTAACCTTGTAAGTGATTTGCATTTGTCGCATTTTCTTTTGCTTACATCCTTCCACAGAAAAAGCAAAGCTTTGAGGTACGGCCTATTTATTTAAGCTTGTATTTGTGGCTCACCTGCTGGCCCATAGTGCCGCGCTTGTAAAAACAAAACCGCGTGTTCACAACTCTATATTCCTTATGCAGCCAAATTGCTTTTCCAGGTATATTTTCATTACTTTGGTTCCTTGAGGTTATGACCTTACATGGTTGTGTTTGCAGGAATTGCAGAGTATGAACATCGCTCCTCGTTTATATACAGTATCATCTGGTCGCATAAGGGATTAGGCTCATATGCGCACTTGTATTCATGTGAATGTATTGCTATAATAATTTACACATTATGATCCTCCGCCAACTACCAGGCAACCCTTTAACTCATGAGACCTTGCCGTTCGCTCTCAGGTTCCTGTCTATTTTCGCCCGATAAACGATTGCCCTTTCGCTTTTTTGACGCTTCGTCCTCTTCCTCGTCCTCATCGCCGATTTCGAATACGACGTCGTCCGTGAGCGAATTAGGATTACCCCGTCTACCACCCACAAGTGTTGCTGCATCATCATCATCTTCATCATCCCGCACATGAGTTCTCGACTGAATTGCCTCGAGGTCGTAGTCTTCTGCATCTTCTTCATCCTGAGCAATTTCGTCTGACATCGCCAATGTAAAGATAGGACATAAATAAAAAGTGCTCGAAAGGCAAACGAAGATAAACTTATCTTCTGTTATTTTCGCTAGGACGCCACAGGAAAGCGATCAGGACAAAGCCCGTCAAGTAAAGGAGGGCCAGCCATCCATCCAAGAGCCACCACCTGACTCGCCACGATTTTGCGGCGTAATCTTCGTTCGGAAATTAGAAAAAATAGAGAGCCAGATGTATGACAGAGACACACCTTCCGCAAGTCTTCCTGAAAACGACATTGATGAAACTACGAAGAATATAGCTATGACGACCACCGTAAACAAGAGGATGTAATGGAGCCGCGTAAACATCTTGAGTTTGTAGCGCTGCTTCCTCGCGCGCAAGTGGGCAATCGTAGCTAATGGGAGTGTTAGCCGGGAATTCTTCGAGATCGATGAATACACACCATTCAGAGAGTACATAATCCATAGGAGAAAACCACTAAGGGTGAATGCCAGGGGGATGATAAAGAGCAGCAGCAATAACGCAGATGTCGATTCTAACTCCAGCTCAACGATACCGACAGCATACAGGACTAACGGTGTGAGGTGGTTCCGATGGAAGTTGAATGAACAATGACGTACTGCCAAAGATGAAGTGTGCAACAGCGAGTCCCTGACATTTTAACATGGTTCTGCCAAGTGAGTCCCTAACGACACTTAGACCCAAAGATACGACGAGGAGCATGAAAAACGACATCGAATTGCGACCAGCATCAAGGATAGCGACTGAAAGCAAGTTAGGCTGGGTTAGCATAAAAGGAGTAGACCGGGACTGTCGCAGTTCATACCAACGATGAGAAATACTGTCGATGCCGTAGACTTGCCATGTGCATTCAGGTATCGATAGTAGGCTAGACCAAAAGTCAACAACGAACTTGTTATTGAATGAGCTGAAGCTTACCCCAGTTGGCGAACATTTCGATCACCAAAAGAGCCACCAGTCCCGAAAGGTAGTACTTAATGAATGAGCGTTACCAAACATTCATACATCATGAGAATTAAACCTTACTTGAATTGGCAATAGTTCGTGGATGTGTCGATAGCAAAACCACGCCCAAAGCATACCAAAAGCGGTATAGACAATGAACATCGCAAAGTAAAACTTGAGAGACAATCAAAAGGATGATCCAAGGAAGACAATCGAAAACATACGTTCACTTTTGGGTAATCTGTAGCAGCAAGCTGGCCATTGAAGGTATTCTTGAAGAGTACTGTACCCTTATAGGAAGGGTGGAAAGGTATATCTGTATCTGCTCGGCGGTTTAATCGATTTTGAACTGTCACAGGAATCGCGGCTGGGATAAAGTTTAGATACAGCCCGAAATTGAGACGTGAAATATTTTTACCAACACAATAAAAGCCGCTTTTTGGAACAGGGTAATGTATAGGTTCACTGTATGAGAGAACATGATTGGCGGGTACTTGAGTAACTCCAGCGTCATCAAAGGAGGCTGCTGAACGACGGCGGAAAGGTGAGTCATAGGGACTGCTAGGAGGTGTGGGATTTCCCGCAGGATTGTCCCAGAGTGAACCAAGAGCAGTCGAGAGAGTTGCTGTGGGCGTGGTTTTATTGGCAGGGAGTTGAACGCGAGCGGACCAAAATGTTGTTTCGTTTACAGATTTGCCAGAAGGAAGGTCGATGATAAATAGGCCTAATTGCTCACGCGTGCAGTACCCGGCAGTCACCGCGCTCGATGTGCAAATGTAGGTCTTCTGCTAAGTATGGCGGGAGTTGTGAATATGGATACGCGCCATTTCTGAAATTGAACTCACAGGTAAGTCTATCTCGTCGTCGACTGGAGTTGTAACTTTGCCAAGATATCTGACATCCGCCCACTCGTAGATGACCATAGCAAGGTCACCTTGGGAAGTGCTATCGAAGGAAACTGGCGCGAAATGAGAGCACCTCCAATGTCATCTTGGGAGAACAAAGTACCATTGATATAGGCTGAAGGCCCACCCCACATTCCACTGCATATTTGTCGGGAATAGTCTAATAGTAATATCGGTGTCAAGATTGTCTGGGCTGCGACGCAATTCCGACGAACCTGTGTCAAGGATAGGGACCTCAAATGCAATAACAGAATTTATTAAAATAGAAAGACTGAGGAGAATGAGGGCCCTGAGCGGGCAACGTGGAGGCGCCATGAGAAGGAGAGAAGAGTGTATTTATTGACGGCTGTTTCCATTCCAGGCTGCCGCTCAAGTTCGCAGCAGATCCTTATGTAATTCCTCGTCATCATCATGCTCGGCGACGATGAGGACGTCTTCGACAGCGTCACCTGGGAATCTCCCAACACAAACTACGACGAGGAGCCTTCGACCTCAAGAGGTCCCGGATTCAGGCAAAGCACATTTGACTCCAACGAGGACCCTCACCAGCCTAAATGGGAAGGTTACCTCCATACCTCTGTTCGTGATCCTGTCAAGGAACTGGCGGAAACTAAGGATGCATACGTGTCCTACTTGGTCTCTGCAATGGTGTGAAATATCTCATATTTCTCGGGATATGGATGAGGCCGACTTTGTCTCTTTGTAGACCAATCTTCCAATATTCTCCACCACTAATCCGTCTTCCCGACGGCGCTTTCAAGACTTCGTATTTCTTAGGGACCACCTCGTTCGAGACTTCCCAGCATGTGTGGTGCCTGCCCTCCCTGATAAACATCGTCTAGGTGGGCGCCAACATCGAGCTGAATGAAACCGCAAATGACCTCCCTTTTAGAGTATGTCACAGGAGACCGGTTCAGCCCTGAATTTATGGAGCGTCGACGACTAGAGTGCGGCTCAAATGCTGAAATATTATAGACATCCCCTTTATTATTATATTGATTTAGATTGCACCGCTTCTTGCAAAGGTTGGCTCGCCATCCAACTCTTCAAAGGAGCACCCTATTGCGTGCCTTTTTTGAGTCCACTGAATGGGTACGCGCGTCTCCTTCTCTGGACTCTTGTATTCAACTGACCGCTTCCTCGAAAGCACGTACACATGCATCAGCACGTCGCCCACCCGCCTACCAATGAACATTCGCAGGGTCTCATGGACAACCTCTCTGATGCATTGCTGAACGCCTTCACCCGAGTACGCAAACCAGACGAACGATTTCTCGCCATGAGGGAGAACGTAGATAAATTCGAGGAAGGGCTTGTTGTAGGGGAACGTCTATTCGGACGCATTCGAGGTCGAACGAGCGGTAAGTCTCATTTGTTTCCTTTCGATATCGCTGTTATTGGTCTGAGGCTGAACGAGATGGCAATCCTGAATCTGGTGAAGATCTTACCGCGGACTACCACGACTTGGCCGTCGCTGTCCAAGGTCTAGGATTCCTTGAGTCAGGCATAACAGATCCTTTGAATCATTTCTCGAATACCCTGCTCGAATTTTCAGCATTGCTGCGGCATACAGTACGTAACCCGATTTACCGTCCAGTGGACTGGTTCTTACCTTTCCCGATAGACACAAACGACCACCGACCCTCTACTGACTCACATCCATTCGCTGCTAACATATTCTCACGCCAACCGTGCCGTGCTTAAGCTACGAGACCAAAAACAACTTGATTTCGAGGAATTGTCGGATTATCTGTCTGGTGTCACTTCCGAACGGGATCGACTAGCTGCGGTCATTAGTGGCCATGCGGGCAGCACAGGCTTGGGTATCGGTGCATATCTGAAGGACAGAGTTGATGCCATTCGAGGTGCGGACGATGACCGCAGTCGTGTGGAGAAGATGAGGAAACTTGATGCTAAAATCAAAGAGGTCAAAGCTGTTCTTCTATGTCGTTGTTCTTGATATTGAATTTTTTTATTAGCTTCAAGATGCAGTGACCACAGCACATGAAACATCTGATGCTTTGAGCGACGAAACCCTTCGAGAACAAACGGTCTTCCAGTACTCAAAGGAAGCTGAGATGAAGGAGATGTTGGGCAATCTAGCTGATGGCCAAATTGAGCTGTACAAAGCAGTAAGCATATTGTGATTGACACTGTAAATCGTCTGTTGACAACTTCTCCAGGCCATGGAAGAGTGGGACAGGATTATACCCGTAATACAACGTATCCGTGTGGACGTTTAATTGCTATTCACATTTTTCACTTGCTCCTGTAATTTTGGTTCTTTATCTTTATCATCAATAGTTTTTTTCTTTTTGGGTGGGTTTTTCTGCCTTTCACGCTGGATCTTTTCATCAGACTCCTGAACTGCTAGGGAAAGCTTTCCGAGCGAATGAGCAAAAAACTAGGGAAAGAAAACGAGCTGTGCATTACGTTGATGATGCCGGTGTTCACGGCGCGAACCATGTGTAATTCTGCCTTGTCTGTCATGCCCGCCGTAGTGTGCTGTGTGATGGCAGGAATCCAAGGAGGTGGATCCTTATGAACAGCGTTAGAGAAATCAAGAAGTGCGGTGGTCGCGTTTACCTTTGTATTGGAATGGGTAGGCGCAGCATCGTCCTTCAATTCCAACACGATTGCAAACGAAATGTCATCTTCATTATGGGAACGGTCACCAGGGTTTTGTGAGGAATTTGGCCAACTGACCTCCAAGATTCATCTGCCCGATTTGAGCTTCAATCATATTGAGCTTCAGGATGAAAGACCGAAAATATTGGATGAGAGATGTCCGGGACATGGCTTCTTCAACTCTAAAAATGAAAGAAATAAGACAACCAAGATGATAACTGAACTCATAAACCTACCCTGTGTCCTTGTTAAATCCTTCTATGTCGATCATGGTTTCAACGGAGAACAGGTATCTCTCGAGCGCTATCTGCTCTTTGTCTTTGATGACGACCACAATTTTGTCGATTTTTCCCTTAAGAAGAGGTCGAGAACGCACGTAGCCACATAGGAAAAGTGCTCACATGTGCGAGTTCATCGGCTATGGCCTTCACAGCACCCGAGATATATTCGTTCAGAGCAGGATGTCGAGATTGAAAGACCGGGGTTTCATATTTCTTGCGTCTAACAAATATTTCTGCTGGATAAACCTGTCGGACATAAAGGATGGTGTGTATCGCAACCTCAACTTGGACGTCATTGAACGAGCTTGCAAGTAAAAGAGCCAGAACAACGAACTCACTGAACTCCGCAATGCCGTACACGATCTCTGGAAGGAAGTGAAACCCTTGAACAGAAGGACAACGTTCATTTAGACTCACGATTGAAGGTCAGGGGATCTTCCAGACCCGTAGACATCAGTATTTTCAAGAATGCCTTGATGGATCGGACATGAGTTGGGAACAGGGGCTGCCGGGCCGCCGCCGGTCAAAGGAACAACCATCCATGTGCATGCTTTCGGCCCTCAAACGATGGCTTCTATCTTTATAAGCACCTCAAGGGCTCTAGGACACCATGGGACAAGGCGAGAAACCCCTACAACTCGAAGCTAAACAAACGCCTTGGTTCATAAAGACGGCGCTGTGTCTGGCTGTGGTTGTGGTGCTCACTGTCTCGACGGACTCGTCTTTATTGCACATTACCTCACCCCTGTCATCTCTGTGGAACTATGGATTCACGGCTTCTGGATATATGTGCACCTCTCCACCGCCGAACCTCTTCGCTTATCATCCCCCACGCCCAACAAACGATCTCGTCGTAAAGGCTTCGAAAAAGCTAGACAACTACCTCTCTAAGCTTGCCTCTAAGCCAGATATCGACAGTATTGCCATTTCTGTGGTCACCGTCAGCGGTCCAATCTTTGAGGCAGGATATGGTGTGCTACGTGCTAATGAGTCGAATTCGGAAGTTACCTACCCCGTTGACAGAGATTCCATCTACCGAATTGCGAGCATCACGAAGATGTTTACTGTCCTCGAAACATTGATTTTGAGGGAACGAGGCTCGCTGAACTGGTGAGCTTTTTCCCCCCTTTTTTGAGGATATAAGGGCGCTGATAAACCTTAGGGACGACCCAGCAGAGAAATATCTCCCTGAATTTAAACCACCTCCTTATGGATGGTCAGCATTATTTGATGGGGCTCAACACGAGATTGCCGAAGAAAGGCCTCGTATCACGCTTCGTCAGCTCGCTAGTCACTTGGCAGGTTTTTATATACCTTTCGTCAGCGAGGACCTTTTCGACTTTGTTCAACGTTCTCCACAGGCATTGGCCGCGACCTTCCTGGTGTGGACCTCGGGGACTGGCCTATCGAATGGAATTCAACATTAAGAAAAACACAGGCGTTTGAAATTCCAAATCATTCCTATCGCAAGGTCATGGAGGCCCTATCTAAATACCCTCTTGTTAACGCCCCATATCAATACCCTGTGTATTCCAACACTGGAATGAACCTCCTTGGATTCTCCAACGTCGGGGCTAATCGCATGGCGAGCTCCAACGCGTCTGCCGAGCCGCAAACACACAAAGAGCTCGTCCAGCGCGACATTTTTGAGCCACTTGGGCTCAAAAGCAGTTTTTATCGCACCCCTGGCTCACCGCTTCGCGAACATATCGCAGTGCCGGCGAAGGACTCCGAATATGCAGATTTTTCGTTCGGAGATGTCGATGACCCTTCGGGAGGACAGTATAGCTCACTTGGGGATTTGGTCACATTGATGAAGACCTTCCTATCACCAACTGCACGAGGAGGGGTAATTTCAGCTCACGTCATGCGCGAGTGGCTGCGCCCGCTATATGTATGGGGCTCAAGTCCCCAACAGGTCGGTGCGCCATGGGAAATCATGTCTCTTGCGGGAAAACAGGCATACACTAAAGGTAATAAAAAATATATATCGTCTCGACAAACCTATGACCAACCATTTTGTAGGTGGAAATATACCAGGTTACCACTCTGAATTCGCTATATTCCCTGAATACTCCATGGGCATTATTGTGCTGATGACCGGCACATACGCCGACACGCGCATGATTCTCGAAGAGGCGGCCAAGATATTTTTGCCTACATTTGAGAAACTGTTCCAGGTCGAGTTGCAAAGGCGCTACGTTGGCACTTGGGTCAATGGCGACGACGTCGCAGAAGTGTCGTTGAACAGAGGAAACCTGTTTTTGAAGAAACTCTTCATTCGAGGGATGGACGTGTTGAAGCTCGTTCAGACCGCGGAAAATGGTTTGACGCACAGAGTTGGTGTTCCGGTTGCACTCTGGAGTACGGGGAGAGTTGGTGAATTTAGGTGACTTGTATTTTCCAATTATATTTTTCGAGTACTGAATTACAGGACAGGTTGGCATTTGGCAGGCAAGAGCTCAACAATGTGAAGGACGTTGGATGTATGCCGTATTGGGTTTCTCTCGACCCAGGTATAATGAGTCGCGGAGCACCTCTCGATCTGCTCTATTGGAAAAGCGGTACACTGACGTATCCTTCCGCTGGCGTGAATTTAGCTCGGAAGCGATGAGCGCCTAGTGTCTCCCGCATCATTGTGTATTATTTCGTTGAGTATGGTTGTAAATAAGTAAACAGCCTATGGGTACAATAAGTGTTTTGTTCTGCTTGCCGGAGGTATGAGTGGTGTTCATCCGAAAGATGCGAACCGGTTGTACAAAAAATGTCCAGATACACGCTTCGCAATCAGTTCACCCGAGTCTATACGGTATCTCGTCAATGGTATTGGTTTATTACCTGTGGCATCGACACGCCTGCAAAAATCACGGTCGTCACATAGTCTTTATCGGGATCGGGAGTCGAAACCCGGTGCGGCCTTGTAGAGTTTATACATTGGGACTTAGGCTAAACAAGAAAAATATCAGCTTCCCGCCAGAGGCCACAATATTATACACGTACAGATCGTATTTGATGAGCTCATCCGCGCTATTAATCGCCGACGATATGATCGAGCGAGCTTCCACCCACATCCAGATCTGCAACATAGTCAGCAACCAAAATGTTTGTTGCAAACGATAGAAATCATACTTTCAACAGCGCTCCCAGATTACTGGAAGGCAGGTCCATTGTGATCGAATCCCTGGTAGCCATCTGCCCACCAAGCTTCCTCAACATGGGAAGAGCAGTAGCAAACAAATCGAGGCCAGGGTCCAGCTGTCTCCCAATGCCCTCCAACAATAGAATTGATATGACAGTATTGATAAAGTCACCCTCCATCTTCACATGATGGACGCGAACATTCTTCAGCACCTCTGTGAGCAAGTCAGAGATCTTGATCTGCCCGAGCGAGAATGTCCTGCGTTTGACGCTCAATACGAGATGCTGCATCTTCAATGCAAATGTTTCGGTGTCAATCGCAAGCTCAGGCGAGCGCGAACGTTCGATTATGAGTTGACCAGCCCGATACCCGTCAAACTCCGCAACGGCCCTGAAGAGGTCCAAAAAGTTGGCACGGTTCTTCGCATCGAGAGTTGTCACCAGACCTGCGTCGATGAATACAATTTCGGGGACATAACCTCCCTGATACAACGACTCGAGTTCGTTGTTCCATTTTTCGGGCGTATTTACTAACTTACGCAGACATCCAACGATATTGTCAGATTCTGAATAGTCGGCTTCCACCATTTTTGGTGATTCTGATGTGAAGAAATGGTTGTAGAGGTTCCCGAGCAATATGCGCGTTGTTGGCGGTTTACTGAATTTGATCATAATGTTTCCGGGGTGCAAATCAGAGTGAACAAAGTTGTCAAGCAGAAGCATATTCTTTTATGACGTGAGAAAGAGGGTAAGAATAGAAAGGGGAGTAGTTACCAGAAAGGCATCTAAACCAACAGTGGCAACCTGATAGTCGAATGGACCACCGCCATTCCGGAGGAATGCCTCGAGGGGAAGGGCATTCATGTACTCTTCTACTAACAAGTCTTTGGTGGACCATATTTTGAGTGGTCTGGGGAATGTAACGGCAACTTTTCTTGGGGCGAAATTAGACTCGAAAGTGAGGAGATTATCGGCTTCATGTCGGAGGTCAAGCTGTTGGCGCATCATTGAGCCAAATACCTGCACTTCCTCGGGAAGGGAGATCCATTGCATGCCTGGGAATAAGTTGATAAAGCTGGCGAAGAAGGCCATAATGCGGAGGTCGCGAGATATTGTTTTCGACACATGGGGGTGGAGAACCTTGATAGCAACAGAGGCAGTGGGGACAGAAGGAAGAGGGTCCTGTAGGATGATCGGACCTAGAGGGCCGCCTGGTGTTCTTCTTGTGCGCCTTGGGCCGAGATAGGAAGGAGGAATGAGGTTTTGTTTAAGGGTGGCTCGATAAACCTTGTTAGAGATCAGAAACGGCGGGGGATTAAAGAAACGGGGAACCCACCTGAGCGATTGCACCTGAGCCAATGGGATTTTCGTCGAAGGATTCGAAGACCTGATGGAATGGTTGTTGGAAGACGCTTTCGATGATGGCCTTTGTGTGGCTGAGAGAATGCTGTTTTCCCTGAGAGTGAAGAGAGCCGAGGCGCTCGCAAAGCAAGGTGGGGAAAAGATCGGCACGGGTAGCGGCCCACTGAGCGAGCTGAAAAATACGATGAAAAATATAGAAGACCAAGATTCACGGATTATCAGACCTTGATGAATGTCGGGCCTGCTGCCTCCATGCGGGAGACAAGTAGACCGTACCACCAGACTGCGCCCCACTTGTCGCCCTTGAGGGCGCGCTGGGGCCTGCCGACGAGGAGCATGGGACTGGCGAGGAAGACAGGCGCGAATAGAAATAGCAGATACACAAAGCGCTTGGCTGTTAAAATAGGTTCCCATAGGTTGTCGCGCAGGATTCGTTGTACGGCTGCGGCTACGGTGCGGTCGGCCTCTGACGGCGAGAAGATGGTCGGGGAAAGGGTGGGGCGGGGCGGGATAAGCTCGGAGGAGGAGAGGGCGGCGAGGGCCGGAGAGGGTGCGGGCGCGAGGAGGAAGAGACCGACACCGGCCGAGACGGGGAGGGCGAGGAGAACATGGGTGCGACGGAGGAGGAGCAGACGGCGGGCAGGGCGCACCAGGAACTGCATGAAGAAGTGAAGAAGGGAAATGACGTCAAAATGAGGTTGTTGACATGTGTTGTCGCTTTATTTTCGCCATATTCCCATCTCATCTCTTGCCCAGGACGCGCTCGCTCCGCGGCCATCGACATGGCCATGGCACCCTTCGCCATCGTCTCTCTCCTCTCCTCCGACTCTTACCTTCCCGGCGCACTCGCCCAGGTCGCTGCTCTTCGCGAGCTCCATCCCGACCCCCCTGTTGCACCGGAGGTCCCCTTCCAGACCGTTTGTCTCGTCACTCCAGAGACCGTCAATGTCGCATCCATAAAGCGTCTTAGAAAGGTGTACGACCATGTCATTGGCGTCGAGATACTCGAGCAGGACAACCCTGCCGGCCTCAAACTCCTCGGTACGTTATATATCCGACGCGTTTTCCGACTATATGCGCGTCAATTTGCTCATATGCGGCCCCTACAGGCCGTCCTGACCTCACCACTGTCCTTACAAAGTTGCACGTATTTCGTCTCACCCAGTTTTCAAAAATCATTTTCCTCGACGCAGACGTTCTTCCAATTCGTCCCATATCCCATCTTCTCTCCCTTCCGTTCGAATTCTCAGCTGCCCCAGATGTCGGTTGGCCCGACATCTTTAATTCTGGTGTTCTTGTCCTCACCCCGGGAGAAGAGAAGTTCGATCAGCTCAACCACCTGATAGCCTCAAAGCCCTCTTGGGATGGCGGCGACCAGGGTCTCCTTAACGAATGGCGAGGCGGTGATTGGAATAGACTCAGTTTCACTTACAACACAACTCCCACTGCAGCATATACGTACGTTCCCCTTGCTCTTTATCTTTACGGCATCCCACTCATCTTCTTTTAGATATGCCCCTGCATATGAACGTTATGGCTCCCAGATTAAGGCCATCCACTTTATCGGTCCCAACAAACCCTGGAATTCTCTTGCATATCGCACGCCCTTTTCCGGTGGTCAGCCCGACCCCCCCGATTCTGTCCAACGCGCTTATGACTATGACTCTCTTGTTGATCGTTGGTTTGATGTCTACGATCGCCACTACCACTCCGAATCAATCCTTGCGCAAACTCCGTTCGAGGTCCAACGTTATACTGCTGCATGGGACCAACCACCAACGGAAAATAACCTTCCAGTGGATGCCCTTGGCCTTGATGAACTCAAACGGCTTGCTATCCAAGGTATCAATGCCTCTATCACCGAGACCCGCCCAGGAGAAGGCACATACAGGACTATGCCTCTCGAGGGTCGTGTAGACCTCATGAGACCCAGGAAAGAAACCAAAGATGAAAAACCAACGCAAGCCAATCCCAAACCCCCCCAAACCCAAATACATATTCCACAATCATTTGATGACTTCGATGATCATTTCCCCGTTGATCCATTTAACTATGAAGAACCCCTTTCTACGCCCGTGGCTCGCCGTGCTACACTCAGTGACGACCATCCTCGCTGGCAGACCTTGCCAACACCTGGCCCGAACGAAGTCCCTCCCAGCCCACGCTTGCGTTTAGTATCTCTTCCACCTACCCCTTCTGCTTTGCCACCATTTCCCAAGACACCTGCCGATTTTTATGGAAGTGAAAGCGAAGCCGAGAGTCTTCTTCTTGCTAAGCCGGATAACGTACATCATCACCAGCAGCACCACGTTCCCTTGGCTCCTGAACCCCAGCAAGAACCCTTGCAACATGATCATCATCCAAATGACCAGGAAGTCAATAACGCGGCCCCTGCCCGACCAGTCTCACCGCCCATGGTGTCCTGGAATCCTGCTGTCGAGCCTCCGCCCAATGTGACGCCAACACCGAACGCTTTTCCGGCGGACACTTATTTCGCCAATGTTTGGGACCACACACCCTCAAAGCAGAATGACCAGGCCCATCCTGGCCCATCCCCGCCAGATTCCGGTGGTTTCTTCCAACCACCTCCTGCGTCCATTATCCCAGATACCTTGATCAAGCAGGGCCATTATCGTAACGTTACGGGCGATTCTCCCCTTGGTGCCACTCCTAGCCCAGACCGAACGAAAATCAAGTCAGTCTTCCCATGGGAGGCAAAACCTCGCGTCATGCCAGGGCGTGTCTTCCCTGATTCGGACGCGCCTCCCCCATCCTTGTTCTTGAGTCCTGGGGGCCAGAGCCAAACATCCACGGCTACACCCAGCACCCCCGAGACCAAAGGTCCGAGTTACTCTGCACGGGCTATACCCCTATCACCGTTGTATGGATTACCGACAACGTTGAATTACGCGAATGCTTGGGACACCATTCCGAGCATTCAAAAGTACGCGTCGAGACTCGTCAAGCCACCGCCTCCTCCTGCGACGTTGGCTCCGGCCTTCGAAGATGATACATACAGAAAAGGGCGAAGGATGAGCCGGGATGAGCGTACAGAGATGAGCAGTCATGATGGTGATGATGAAGACAATGCGGATGATGAGGACGAGCATCTCGTGTCGTCTGGCAATGAATGGGACGACGACAGCGACGGAGAGTCCACGAGGAGACGCTCCAGAAGAGGGTCGGTTGTCACTGCGACCGTTCCCAAAGGCATGAAGAAAGAGTACAAACATCGGGGGGTACAGACTTTAATTATTGAGAAGCGTGCACAGGGGGTTCAGGCCGACCCTCCTCCGAAACCAGAGTACAAACATTCAAAGAGACATTCGACGTCGAGTAAGCGCCACTGGGCCCCAGCGACAGGGGCCAGCGTTGTGGCACCTACGACCACCAAGGACGTGACCCATGGAGGCCATGATTTGTCTGTCAATACGCTTCGTCAAAACTCGAAATCGCCATCTGTTTCTCCCAAGCCACTCTCACCTCTACGTTCGCCGAGGGAGTTCATTGCTCTCACCGGTGCGGGTGGAACCAAGACTGCTGCGAAAGCGCCTCCTTTGAAGCCCACGGTTCGAACCTCGGATTCGACTCTTATGGCTTCCGGGACTGCTGTCGTGCCATCTCCACTCATGGCTACTGCTTCGCACACTGCACCTCCTCCTACATCAACTCAGTCGCCAAATGCATCAACAGCCCCCTTGGCGCGTCGTTCTTCGAATGACTCATCACTGGGCTCGCCGGCGTCGTCGATTGGGCCTGTCTCTCCTGTTGAAGGATACCCAGTTGCTTCGCCTATGAGGAAAGCCACTCGTGTCTGGGACCCAGCTCGTGGCGTTGATTTGTTCAAGCGTGGATCCGAGGAGGTGCTTGCTAGGTTCTTGAAGATGGGAGCGTGGGAGGACGAAAATCGCTGAGCGCAATATCAGCGACCTTTGGACGTAGGTTCACGTTAAAAGCCCGATACCGGTCTTGCAGTTTGACAGTTTGATTTTGTGGCCGGATTGCTTTCCTTGACTCTACCATTATTCGTGTTCAGACCATTTCCATGTTCTTGTCATATGCTTTTTTTCCACACTTGCGTTCTTTTTCTCGGGCTTTTTATTACCATCATGACATACCCCACCTGAGCAACCCCTACACATTCGTTTCTCGTTTTTTCCGTGACGCACTGGTTTCCCGCTGTTACAGTAGATTGCAACATGTTGTTTCTGTTGATGTATGCACTTCCTTGTACTATCAATGAAGCAGCGTTCCCATCATCTACGTCATCGTGCAAATGACGTCATGCGGGGTTTAAAAGGGTTGGTAGAATATCCAGTATCCACCTCCATTCATGTCTAACCCAAGCCATATTTTCAACGTTCACGAAGTTACTGGGAAAGAGTGAGTGCTGTCTTCGCTTTCTGTAGGGCACTATGAATTCATGTGTCTTGTCCGTCTAGGCATTCAGCGCTCGAAACAACTGCTGCCGAAGCGCGCATTGAAGCACCCAATGCTCTTATTGCCCACGAAATCGAGGTAAATGCCGAGGAGGCTCACAGCGCGGCGGAACAAGCTGCCTCCGTTGCAAAGGTCGATATCATTGTCCTATTGTTTTCTGCAGATAATCCCCTCGCTCACAATGGTGGCATTGTTGGACAGACAATGGGATCGAAATATACGGGCGAACCAACTACAGCTGCTGGCCGCTTTCATGAAGAAGCGTCGAGAACTACGGATGCTGCGGTAGCTGAGGGAAAGCAGGATTTTGAGCAAGTGAAGGCTGTTGGTGCGGGGTATGTGGAACAGGCGAAGAACCTCACCAACATCGCCGTAGAAACTGCCCAGGTAAGAGTTTACAGCCAGTGTGCATTAGAGAGTCCGCCAGCTAATATACTTGATATGTGTAGGGTTACCTGCCGACCGCAATGGGTGGGAAGCCAGACAATGGGCCTGCTGCGTCCGAGGCGCGGTCAAAATCCGACACAGGTGTCGTCGAATCCGTACGAGCCACAGCAACAAGCGCATATACAGCAGCGAAAGAGGCGGTTCAACCACATATTGAAAAGATCCAAGGTGCGACTCAAGAATATCTGGGTGCTGCCGGTGGGACCGAGGCCTCCGCCGCTGCAGAGCCCATGCCTGCTTCGTCGACCGGTATTCCCGCCACGAGCGCGCCTTTGGAGAGTGGTCCACACACAGTCGACACCCCGTATCCCTCGAAGGCCGACAAAGTTAGTGGGTCGGATATCGCTGCCAGTGCACCACCTACTAGTCGAAATTGAATATTGAACCAAACCACCAAGATCGTTGTATTTCTAGTTTTTGAAGCACTACTTTACATAAATACTATTAAAACAATATTTTCTCATTGAACTGGCTGCGTATGGATCCTTTGGAGTTGTTTGGAAGATGGGTCTACCAGTGCTGAGTGACGTCTATAAAGTAGGGGTTGTCCACAACTCCTTCTGGACACGCACGTGATGGGAATGCCCCTATTTCGATAATGATTGCCAGATCTGGTTCTTCATCGATTCATCAATTATCATGGTGGGCGCTACGATTTATTGCTGCGGTAAATCTAAACATCATTATAGGATTCCTTCCTCAATCTAGCAAAGCAAGGCTATAACGCATACCAGGATTCGCAAAGTACGGTCGTCCCGGGCGCTAGAGATTTCACCAGAAGATTCACTGAGTTTCTTCATCGCAGCTGACGTTTCCAAGACCGGCGGCCAGGAATATAATTCCCCCCACCACTCTGGACAGAATGAACCACACCATGATGGTCCACGAAGTTAGTGACATCCATTTCTGAGATTCCGGTCTCCAGATCTCGTCTGCTCAGACTGACTCCCTGGCCGGGTAACAGTTGATCATGATGAGGCCATCCGCCATGCGAAAGCAAATGGATCCGGAGACTCTGATCTCTTCTCCAGTGCCTTGAGCTTCTTGACTGACAACAAGGTGCGTTCGATTCTCACCCTGTTCCCCGGAGAGCTAACGCTTTCTTTCGTATTAAAATAGTCAAAGCATTCCGAGCCCATCGACGAGGAGAGTGTCACCCGTGCGCACCAGAAAGTCTACAATGAAGGGGAACCAGGCTCTGCCAGTGGCATGAGTGCCTCGGCTATGGGTGGTGCCGCAGCCCTTCAGGTACGTTTGCCCCCAATAATGATACTTGATGACAGCAATAAATAAATACTGGAAACTCCGTTTATTCTATGGGTCCATATCCACAGATCCTCAAGCAATTCACATCAGGAAGCAAAAGCTCTTCGGGATCTGGCGGATCGCAGACCCAGCTCATCAGCATGGCGATGGCAGAGGCAACGAAGTTGTTTGATAAATCTGGCGGCGCAGCGTCGGGCAACAAGCAGGATGCGGTCAATGGTGCCGCAATGACCGTGATGAAGCTCCTGGTCCAATCGAAGTTGAGTGGTGCTGTTGGAGGGGGAAATTCTGGTGGTCTGGGAGGCTTGATGTCACTTGTGGGTGCTCTTTCATAGTGTTCATACTCTTTTAATCATCATGAACTTCAGGCTAAACAATTCGTATAATTTAAACATCCCAACTGAATGTCTGCCGCGGATTCACGAACCTTGTATGTTTAACGGATTTTGTGTATTCATGAAAGTATTCAAGTCAATCAGATGAGCGTTGTTGAGGATGTACGCTTCTGAGACTTGATCAACATTCGAAACATAAATATTGCACAATTACCATGAATCTCAAGTGGAAAATTGCTTTGTTGTAGAACTCTTCAGGCTTTCAGGAATTTAGAACATGCCACTTATATTCTCTGCCTATAATTTCCTCAGACTGGCAGACCGTTCCAAATTGACTTTGTCACTAAGCATGTCAAGCTGGTGTCAAGATTTCGTATTGGGTTCCAGTGGTAAAAATACAGTTGGTTTGTTTACTCAGACTACAAAAGTGCAATATACGAAAACACGAAAACAAATAAAAAGGACGAAAGCAATGAGTAGAATCAAGGGGTATCGAGCGTGATTGTCAGCAATGTATTTGGGAAATAGCTGGTGGGAACATAGATGATAAATCATAGAGTGCGTTGTGAGACGCGTCCTTCAGGGGTAGGGTAGGAAAGAGGAAATCATGGGTGCCATATGAGTTATTATCAAACAGTTGGGAGGGTTCCGGTCCGAAGAGTTCATCCAGGAGTTGATAATCATGGTCGGCAAACAGAGGACTTTGCACTTTCTGGGTTGGAGACAGAGGCGGGGTTGCGGGCTCTACCGATGATACACTGGACAAGGAGGAGGATCGGCTTTGGGGAGATGCCGCAGAGCTGAAGGAACATGAGCGGGAAGCGAAAGCAGAGAAACCTTTGGGGTGTTTGGGCGGCGTATGGTTAGTAGATAATGCAGAAGGGGCGCGTTTAGAGAATGGGGCAAATTTTCGGGGTTTGTAAGGATTTGGGAAAGGTGAGGGTGGAGGTGGACACGATGGGTTTGTGGGAGGGTATGATCCCGGAGCGAAGGACGGCGGGGTAATGAGTCCAGACGCGGAGTGTATATAGGGAGCGCGGATTAGAGCTGGATGGGGAGCTGGCGAAGGAACGACAACCATGGGAGCAAGCAATGGGTTCCTATGTTCCTTGATACTCCGTGCCTGTGGGGTGTCGCACTTCCTCCTAGACCCAGCGCGAAGGTGTAACTTCGATGAAAACATAGAAATGAATTCATCCATATCAAGAACATCTGTTTGTGATCTGATTTCGGCTGGAGTTCGCATCCATATTGGAGGAGGGAATAAGAATTTTCCATTCTCTTTCGGGAAAGGGTCGGTCGGGAGTTTCGGAGGATAGATGGTTGGGAATGCGTGGGGTGGGGCGACTTGGCTGAATAAACAAGGAGCAAACGAAGGGGGAGTTGTCTAGCAGGAAAATTCAGAAAAGAAAAAAACCATGAAGAACTCAAATCTTACCGATGTTTCGTCCTCCGATGCCTCATATCTCGATTCATCATCGATAGATGGGATCATCGTGGGATTCGTGGCAGAGACAAAGGGCACGGATTCGTCAAAAATTAACTGTGAATGACATTGGCGGCTGTGCTTCTCGATAACCCTGCCTTCCTTCCGAGCCCGTGCGCGATGGTTTTGGAACTGTTAGCATGTTTTGTTCAGTATGCCAAAGTAGGTCTGTTCATACAGGTAGACTTACCCAGACTTCGATTTGTCGCATTGTCATCATTGACTTTCTGGCTAGAAGCTTGCGATCTGCCAGTGAGGGATATGCATTTTGCTCAAAATACAACTCCAAAATCGGCGTATATTCCTACGTTTATGGAATCAAAAAAAAGTCGGAACGGGATTTTGGGTAACACTCACATTGTTGAAAGGGATTTTGGAGTTTTTACAGATGGAACTTTGCTTCGATTTTGCAGAGAGGATGTGTGCTGTAATGGATGGCAAATAGTTGGCGTAGGTCTTTTGATACGCGAGGCGAACGTGCTCGATCGCGCTCGCAAGTGAACGGGGACTCTGATAATGGGGCAACGAGGCAAGCTCACGACAGGCGCGCTGGAAATTGATGGAATGAATATTTCGCAGATTACCCACCCAGTCCTGAATTTTACGATGGATGTGGGAAAATCCATCAAGTCCCAAATTTCTGAGGGTGGCATCGAGGTCGTTGGGAAAGGGGAGATCGAGAATCGGGATGGCGATGTTGGCGGGGACAGCATATTTGGTGGTCTCCTTTGGGAGCCTCTTCTGTATTATTTCCAAGAGGTTTTTGGCCGTACTTTGTATGGTGAGAAGGGTTTGAACTGTGTCTTGGTTGTGGTCGTTCATCGAGGATGGAGGTTGGATATGCTGCAACGAAGGAGGTCAACAGGGATTTCGGAGATTCAAATGACACAATGCTGGGTTTCAACACAATGGCAGGACAATGCGGGGTTTCAAACTTTCCAATCTCAGACGCCATCGCTCTGACCTTCACTTTCCACCTTCGCTAAGCTATCTCGATTCATCATGGCCAACTCGACCTCCGCATCTGCGGACACATTCATTCGGACAAACTTGCTCTCCCTCCAAAGCTCTTTTTTCCAGTCTCTCAGAAATGGCACTGAAGTTGCGCTAGCCGCATTCCACGAGGAAATGACAGCGTTCAACGAGGCCCTCACAGGTTGCGCTCAGGACTTGGAGGAGGAAACGCGACAGATGGTGTATTCATTTACCCAAATGAGCGACGCAGTCATACCAGAGCTCATCGACCTCGACATTGCCAGTGAAAAAATCAATCAGGAGCTGAATGAGGACATAGACAAGATTCTCAATGAATTGTCCTTGGATGATACTAGATACCTAGGTTCGTTTTTTTTCCCCTTGGACGTGCCGATTCCGACCTGTATTGTAGAACCGGAAACTTTACCGCCCTATATTCAACCCGCATATGTCTGGCTTCTGAATCATCTCCACAATCCCTATCCCTCAAGGCAAACGCGCACACTTCTTTCAAAGCAGACCAATACCCCCGAGAAGGATGTCGACTTATGGTTTACTGACATTCGAAAGCGAATTGGCTGGAACCTTTTGCGTAAAAAGCATTTCGCTACAAGGAAGGATATGATCGCTGCTGCCACTCGATTCTTCAAACCTTCTCCAATGCAGCTGGATCCCGGAACCGAACCCGAGACTACCATCACCTTCGATCAGGAATTTGCTGCCATGGAAAATACCGCAAAACATCTATATTCAAGAAGGTTTTCGACAAGCATTCTCGCCAACAGACTTTCCGCGGTGAAGGAGGTAAGGCCGGAACCTGATCCTGCCGGGCAAGGAACTTCGGCTCGCGAAATGTCAAGCCATGAAGTGGAACCCATTCCTGATTCACCGTATGCTTCTTCAGAGTTGGTTTCGCCTTCCCCTCCGACATTTTCGTCACCGTCGTCAGCCCCATCGCCATCGCAGCCTTCTTCACAGGGCAGAAAGCGCCGCCAATCGAATTCTGATTTCAGCCCAAGCATCGAATCTCGACCTCTAAAACGGAACAGGTTCGTTCTTCTCTCCATTCTTGCTCCTTTAAATTGATCCACAACGTTTAGGGTCGATATCTCTACGGATCCCTCGCCTGCTGCAAGGGAACATTCACCGTCTCTTCTATATTTTTCTTCCCCATCAGCCCCGACAAACTCTGTTCCCATATCTGAAACCTCCCACAAACGCAAGCGGCAGTCATCGCTCTCGGACTCGGAAGATGATCAGAGTCAGATGAAGCGCGTGCGTCGCATGTCATCATCTCCCCTGAACCGTCCAATGGAACCTCCTGCTGGCCCATCAAACTTGATTGATCTTGACCATTGGCTTAAATCCCTTTGTGGTGAAGGCGTAGACCTCGGCCATTCGATCCCGGAGCCTGTCTACGAAACGTCTCCGCTGGCAGCTGGTGTGGAAATCGATTTTTATCGCTATGCCTCGTCTTCTCCGTCGACGTCTGTGTCATCGTTGGGGCCATCCACACCTCCCGATTATAACGCCTCTGGTAAGTTTGATAAGTTTGTGTTGGCAACGCCCTTGGATGCAAGCTCATTCGGCCTCCTAGATTCCCCTGCCACATCCCATCAGTCTCTTTCTTTAGAATCACCGCCATTGACGAAGGCGCACTGTTACAATGGCTTGGCCGGTGTCACCTCGGAATTCCTATCGACTAATTGGTCTGAGGAAAGCTTCTTGTTTGATCTAAATGCACCCGGCAGTGAGCTACGCGTCCGATGCATTTTCTGTCCTGCAACTGACATTGTGCAAGTTCTAGACGCAGATTTCCCTTCCCAGAACTGGGATTTAGGATTGACTCCTGCGATGTCAGCCAACAATTACTCTATCTCACAAGTGCTTCAAGAAGTGTTTGATGAATCGACACAGCCATGGACGAACGAAGTACCCGCACTCCCAATATCAATACCCAAGCCATCCAATCAGCTTTCGCCTCTCACATCATTCTCGGATAATAAGAGTAACAAACCCCTCCCTCAAATTTTCCAGCACCCTTTGCTAGACAAGAAGGGCGCGAAAATACGGTATCTGCAAACGTTGTTAAACGAGGTGCAGAATGTGCGCCTTGATCTTGCCTTGTAGTTTTTTTTTTGTCTTGCATTGCTGTTCACAGCTATCCATACATGCTCTGCCTATTCAACACCATCTCATGGCTGTTCATCGCTTTCCATCCATGCTTTGCCTATTATTAAAAAATATCTATGCATATGTATATTAGCAGGTAGATGGTCCTAATGACGGCCAGGTTGGCCTACATCATCTTCTATTTTCCACCTCCCTACCTCCCGCATAGCTTCTGCATTCCCAACCTCAAGCTCCGGTGCATCCAACAGCGAACTGACCATGCTCCATGGATCCTTCCCACCTCCATATCTCAAGACTTCGCACTTGTACTTTTCCCCAGTTTCTCTACTGAGCGGGTTGTTGGCAAAGACATCGCGCCAGACTCTTGAAGCGATTGCTCGGTCAAACAGGTAAGAGTAGTATGTGGCCCCATAACCAAAGAGGTGTCCAAATTGTGTTTGGAACGATGTCCCAGGTACATGTGGTATCAAGCCTCGAGCGTTATGTAATTTGACGAGCTCGGCTGTTGAGTCAAACGAAGGATCGATAACAACCTCTGAATGATATACCTGGTCAACCGCGGCAAGCAAAATCTGCGAGTATGTGTCGATGGAGTGGCAAGGATCGTTGTGGTGGTTGCCAATTTGCCGCACAGTATTTGATTCATCGGCGTCAAAAAGTGAGAGAACCGATGGTGAATTGAGGAAGTGTTCCATAAGAATTGACGGTAGTTCAACAAAATCCGTGGCACAGCGAGTACCAGCGACGTTCTGGTATTCCGTTCGTCCAATCATCGCTACAAAATTAAATGAGTTAATTTCGCTAGCCGAAAGTGCAAATATAGCTTTTACAATGCATCGCATGACCCATTTCATGGAATAGGGTCAATACTTCATGCCATTCCAGCACCGTTGGGCCTTTCGCAATACTGGGTCGAGGGAATTCGCATAATAGGACAACAAGTGGAAGTTGGAACACCCCCTCTTGGTTCGGTAGACGATGTCGTTTCACCGCTTCGAAGTCTTCAGATTCACGGATCTGTATTTCAGCCCCTTCAACTGTACCATCTCTGTGTTGGTCGTCGTCATCTGTTCGACGCGAGCATCGAACGGTATAATGAGCGGCTCCACTGGCCTTCCCCCGCCGTGCAAATAGATCTGCGTAAATCCATCCAATTATACCCTTATCCTGATCCACGACTTCGAGCTTGTGCACATCTGTGTGCCAAACTTCACCGGAGGATGAATCGGCGGGTCGAAGTGATATCCCATATAGATGCTGAAATAAACGAGAAAGCCCCATAAATACTGTGCCAAGTGTGAGTGCTGGAAGAGGTATGGGCGGCGCAGGTGGTTCTGGTGGGCAATAAAAATCTCTATCCCATGACTGAATAATAGGTAGCGATGAAAGGCCATGATGAGCCTGTTTGCGTTGACTCAGAGTCCGCAGAGCGCGTTTTGCGAATGGTTGTGTGTGTTTAAGAAGTGCGTCAAGGAAATTATAAACGTTGTCTATCGGGAAGATCAGAACATGAGAGAAACAAGACGAATGCGAGATAAACGCACCCGGGGTCTTAGCCATCTTGTCGTCAAGTGTCATGTGGGCGAAACTCTCTCGTCCGACCAGCCTTGCAAGCTCTGCTCTCTTTCGTAGTAGAGTTTCTAAAACTTCTATTTGTTCTGGGGTACTCGAATTTGCGGCTAAATATACGCGCCGTCGGGGTTCCTCTTCAGGTGCAGAGCGCATGATCATATGTGCTTGCATCGACCCTGGATATACGAAAAGATCGCGCTGCGTAAATTGTGCTTGAAGCTGCAACCTGACCCCCATTCCCTTGTCCTTCAATCCTGTCAACTCCGAAGGTTTTATGGATGCTGGGGGACGAGGAGCATTGGCTCCTTCGAGGAATTGCCGACCGAGGACAAGGATATCGGAGGAGAGAGAAACGAATGTATTGCGTTCTGCGGGGGGTAGGTCAATGGCGGACTTCTCAAAGTCGCGCCAGAATATCAAGGCAGTTTGATATGCTTCTGGACTGAGTGTCTTGACGATCGCCGGGTCTGATAGAACAGCTTTAAGAACCTGAAAGTATAGAGGTATGTACAGTAATGAAGAGTGGATGATAATAACCTGCGCACCTCATAGAGACCGACATGAGTATTTAGCACGTTCATGAACTCGCACAGGGTTTCGTATGCTTGGTTTGCGGCATCCACCCACATTCTGTCTGGGTGCGCGTTCCGCACAAGTTCTGCTAGGTCTATGACTCCGCATAGCATGTCGCTAAGCCTGTCCAGATTCTTGACGACTTTCAACAGCTCAGACTGGGATTCCCGGGCGCGAAGAATACGATCCGTTAGCAATTGTGCTCGTACGAGTGTTGCATCGGCGAGGGATATGAGCGACGCTGGATGTGTGAGGGATGGATGTCCGAACAATCCTGTCGTCCCAAAGGGTGAGGATCCAGAGCTCGGGTTTGGGTTATCGAAGACGCCAACCAAGGCCTTGTCATCGACGGAAGCTGGTATGTGGTGTTGGACCTGGGTTGCGAGAGCCCTGACATGTCGTGCATCCTGGAGACAGCCACGGAAGCGAAATTTTTGCCTTGACGGAATGGAAGCAAGGGCTTTTTTGGCAGACCGGGCAAACATAACAGCTCAAGCGCTCAAGCTCAAGGCAAATTTTGATAATGCGCGCCATCACGTGCTTATTCAAAACACCGAGTTGTATTCTCCTCAGATAATTATTGAAACCGCTATATATATATGCATGTCCGGTGTGTAATGTAAATGGATGGATGGGTGAGAGTGTGATGAATGAGATGTTAGTCGCCAAGTATGTATGCAATCTAGGTTACGCTCGTGCTTCCAGGTCGTTCGTTCCAGCTAACCAAGCGGTGAGAGGCTTTCTTCCAGAAGTTTGTCATGTTCCGATTTCGTGGGTTGTCCATTCGCCACCTGTGGTTGTGCACCACCATTGGTGGAGTTGCCATTGGCCGTTTGGCGATCAGCATCGGATGGCAAGTCTTCAAAGGGATCCGGGGGTGAAGGATTCACTCCTGGTATGGGTTCCACTGCGTACACCCAGAATTTCGATTTTTTCTTGCCAGCGATCTGCTCCATTGCGATCTCCGTCGGTTTCAAAGCAGCGGCACCGGAAGCCTTCACTCGGACACCATTCGTTTTCGCATAATTCGACGAAGGTCCTTCAGTCGACTGAGCGCTGTCCATGCTTTCCTCGGTTCGTGCTCGTTTTCGTGCAGGTTCTACATCAAGTGAAACGTCAGGGCCACCCAGGCGAGTGGAACGGCGTTCACCACGCCACAGTCCAGAGTCAGAAGAGCCTTCCCGTTTGCCGTTCGCATTCATGGCGGAGGTACGGGCCGACCGACGAGTGGGAGCAGCGGCAGCGCGTCCTCTTCTGGAACCTCCCATTCCATCCAAAAAGTCTTGTTCATATTCATCGTCTTGACGTTCATCTTCTTGATATGCGTACTCGTCCCCACCGTCATCCTAAATTCCAAAATTGGACATAAGCGCCGAAAACTGGAGTCAGCTCAATATTTGCACATGCCTCGCTGTCAAAGTCGTTATTACTGTACACGTAATCTGGCTTCTGAGTTTGTCTCCTTGTCCGTGTTTGCCGTACTTCGGCTTGGGCAATGAGCATACGTTTTTGTTCGATTTTCTTTCGAACTCTTTGGACACGCTGATAGATAAAAAGATAAATTTATTGTGTCAGTAAACAGGCCAAATAAACCAAAGTTTTATGACAAATTAGAAAAGGGGAGAAAACATATCACGGGAAAAAAATTCGGAAAGTCACCACTCACCGCAAGTTCTGCATCAATGGCTTCAATTCGTGCTTCGAGGGCCGTAATAAGTTGCAGATGGGCTTGTTCCGGTTTCGATCGCTTTTGACCTTTCTTCGGTTCAGGAGGTGCTGTTGCTTTCAGATTTTCGATTTCGGCGATATATTCCTCCCGCGTGGACGAAATGGTCTGGAAAGTTGCCGTAATCTTCCATGGGTTGGTGGATACGTATATCCGGGGCGAGTCTACAATGAGCAACGCGTCAGCTGCATGCAGTTAAAAAACGAATTTAAAGTGGGATAAGGTAGGCTGGAGGTGGAGGCAAGTTATTCAATTGTGCCAACGTAAATATACGCAAATAGGAAAGAAGCATGATGAAGGGATGGAGTGGGATCGTGCACAGACCATCTGCAACCCAAAATCGTTTGCGCTGAGAGTCTTGTCCAATGGGTATCAGTTGGAGGCGTTCTTGACTTTTGGGATCGCTGGGATCCAGAGGGACAGTGGGAGGTTGATTCTTCTTGTGTTTATTATGCACGACGCCCCATGCATTGTCAATGCTAGCCTTGATCTCAGGAGAGTGACATAGCTGCAATTCCACGAGTTGCCGCAGAATTTTGAGCTAAAAACGCAGAAAAGACCCTTGGATGAGCCATTGGAGGATTTCAAGAGAACGTGTGCCTGCCTTGAAATCCCAATCCGTCGTGAAAAAGCCACCCTCGAGACTCTCAAAAGGATCTACATTCGCTTTTAATTCTTCGTTCCAAAAAATGGTGCGTTCGGGTGCCTTGAGGTACTCGGAGAGAACAGACGCCACAGTTGTCGAAATCTGGTCCGTGCTTGGGCCACGAGCACATCGTTAGTTCATTATATGATCGCCGTTGTGCAATAAAACACGCGAATACCTCAAGTTACGCGTCTGTGGTTTGAGATTGATGATGAACTGGACCAAAAGTTGGGTCAAAATAGTGTTTGGCTCCTTGAGCATAAGAGCCTCTTCTAAACTGCAGGGCAAGAACACAGTTAAATCTAGCATTCGATGTCATGGGAAGCGCAGTAAACGTGGAACACACTCCATAGGGGATTCCAGTCCTTCGACCTTGTGTCGTAGATTCGTGAATTTGCAGATAAACGAGTAAACAAACAATGTCTCCCAACGGTCTGCCGGATGAATGGCTTTAGAAGGTGGGCAGACATGCGGTTTTTTATCTGGCTTGAGAAAGCTGGCCATGGAGAAGGTCGCAAACGACGCGACAGCGTAAGTGGAACAAGATAGTGTAGGGGGGAGTGTGTTTGATGTTAAGAATAGATGAAAGTATTTGATTCATACACCTTATTTTCTAGCGGAATGTGGAACAAATATGTTACAATAGCAAAATCCCCATACTGCATAAGGCCCTGCAGAAAATCCCTGTATCTTGTTGCCCGCCTTTTTCATGTCTTGCGGCCATCGCGTCAGAGTAGACTATATGGGAAGAAAGTTTGCAAAGGGAATATAATAACCACGACCATCCACAACCAAGAACAACAACGTAGCGCCATATACGACTGAAATGTCATTATCCAGGTCCAACCTAGATGGCGTACACCTTCAGTAAAAAGCATCTCGAAGAGACGATTGGCGCTCACCTTGGGAATGTCGTGATGTTCACTGAGAGATTCAAGATGCGCGTTGAATTCGTTCACGCGATCCTTGTGTGTTTTGTGTGCAAGCTTGGCTATGCGTTGTTCGAGCTGCAGATTATCAAGTAAATTGAGTCATTTGAAGAAGAAAGGCGAAAACTTACCCGACGCTTCTGCACTTCCTCGAATCGGCGTTCCGCCTCTGTTTTCCGACTTGAGCTGCTAGCAAGCGCTGGAGAATTACGTCCGCTTCCAGCTGTGGTGGTTTCTTTGTCGTCCGTCTGGGATAAGAGATCTTTCATTCTCTCTAGGTCCCCCGCCTTTGTTGATGCCTCAGATTTGGGCTTAGACTTCTTTTTCTTCCTGTGGGAATTTTGAGTTATTCTAGTATGGTAACGTGCGGCAAAGAACTCACTTTTTAACAATTCCGCCTTCGGCTACCCCTCCTTTGAGCTTAAGGGTGCCGCCAGGGCGGAAGTCGTAGTCCGACATAGGAGCAAGAGTTAACACGAGTAGCCAACTCGCAAAGTGGTGATGTGACGCACGTCACATACTGACGTGCAGAAAATAACCGACTGTCCTCGTCCCTAACCAGCACCTCTTTGCTATAGGCGTGCTGCCCGTAATTTTCCCTCGACAATGGCAGTCCTATCCTCTCCGCTTGTTCTTCTTCAGTCAATTCCCCCAGTTACGCGTGCATTTACGGGCGCAACTGTCGTATCATCTGCGCTGTATGCCTACCTATGTTGGAAAGGATTCGAAGCGGACGCTTCACATTACATGACAGTAGTGCCGGGAACTGCAATTTACGCACCATGGACCCTTTTTACTTCTGCATTCGTTGAAGTATCGATATTTGAAGTGAGTGATACGTCGACCTGTGCAGAGGTTCGTTCACCCAATCACCTCACAGTTTATCGCAACACTTGTCTTCGTTCCTGCGTCATTAAAATACCTGGAGCGGCTTTGGGGAAGCATTGAAACTATTAAATTCATCTTCGTGTCGATTGTCGCCTCGAACATAATTGCCTTCGGTTTCAACTGGATTGAATTCATCGCAACACGAAACGCAGACCTCTTTCTGTAGGTGATTTCATTCGCTTCAAAAATTCCACTCCTCAATTTCGCTCTCAAGTTTCGGAATGCGCTACCATGGTCAAATGGCATTACAGATTGCACTCCTAGTTGCCTTCACACAACTTATACCCGAGCATCAAGTTCAAATTCTGGGAGTCATCAAGGCTCGCGTCAAGGTTGGTATTTCGTCGTACATTGTTCGCTTATATAATTTACCTTCCCCCCCCTCCCGAGTAGAGTCTACCATTGGCATACCTGACATTGTCGACGGTTTTGTGCATCGTCGGTTTCCAGTGTCCATGGATCATCATTCAGTTTGGCTGGTTCGTTGGCTGGATCTATCTGCGCTTCTACAAAAAGAACCTGGGAGAGTCTGTCGGAGGTGTTGATACCTACGGCGATAGAAGCGAAACATTCTCCCTGATTTCCTGGTTTCCTCCTTTCATGCAGTGAGTTGCAGATGTGTTTACCAGAGAAACCTCTGAATTGTCGCCCTTTTAGCTATCCCCTCACCCATCTCGGCAATTTTGTTTACTCCTTGGCAAACCGTTTCCATCTCATTCCGTCCTCTGGTGCCGACGTTGAACTTGGAGGTTATGGACAAGTTCCAGGGACGGCTCGTGCAGAGGCCGAAAGGCGACGGTGTGTGCATTTGGTTGCCCTATCAAATATGTGAATTAAGACTTTCGTCTTTGATGCAGAGCCATGGCATTGAAAGCTCTCGATCAAAGGCTTGCCAATAACTCCTCCCCGGTTGGCTCCCACTCAACAAATGCTGTACCATCACAATCAAGGTCTCCCCCGACTGCGGCGCGAACAGAAGGTGTAACTTCACCGCCCCCGCCTCCAAATGGCCGCGGAATTGAACGCTCTAAAAGTGCTACGGACGCCGATGAAAGTGGGAAGGCGAAGTCGGATATCCGATAGATATTCCGGAAAACATGGAGAGTTCTTTTCTCTCTCGTACTAGTAAGCGTCGTATGTACACCCTCGCAACCATCTTACGATAATTTTGGTCTGTTTATAATCACCAATATTCATAACACCTCATATATCAGGTCGACAGCAAGGGGTTCAAGTCGCTCTGTGTTGTTTACGTAATCACAACGTTTAATGTATTGGGCAATGGTTTATACACTCGAATAGACATCATCGTCGATGTCGGTTCTTTCTTCCGCTGTTTCTTCGCGTTCATTCTCGTCTCCGAAGTCCAATGGTTATGTACCGTCAGAATACACCCATACGATATCCTCTGCCAGTCACGTCGGTGGATACGCCAAATCAATAGCATCTGCCAAACTCCCAGCCAGCGGACTGAGCCTCACTCCAGAGGAATTGTTCACGAAGCATACAGTGTCAGAAGTCAGAGCTGTGCAGCAGCGGTTGAGGTGAATTAGATATTTTTCACTATACAGCTACATAAATTCTGAGGTACACGTTAATAGGACGGACGCAGATGCAAAGCAGGAAGAACTCCGGGTTATGGTGGGGTGCGTTTATTCCGTTGATGGACGCCCTATGCCGAGGTCTTAATAGAAAGGATAGAGAACGATACCGAGACCTCCTGCAAGCGTCCTCTTCTATAATATCTATCGCGAAGTCGTCCCAGCGGATCCTTAATGCTCTGGAGGAAAGCAAAGAAGCAATTCAATCGCAGCATGCCTTGCCTTTACCGCAGAAGCCAGACATAATGACAGGACGAGATGGTGAGCGGTTTCCGGATTCATGCAACTGAATGATGACACTGCATCTGCAGATAGACACCTCTATACTCTGCAGGTTCTTTCTGCTCATATGAAGCTCCTCCTCGATGCACCTGAGCATCTTTGGCGCCTTATAGAACGCAAGAAATATTTACAGGCTGCTTGGTTATTCATGCTGGCTCGTGTCGTTCACAAATCACTTATACGAAATGAGGAGCAGGATGAGCAATCCTGGGTGAATGAAGGAATTGATGTTTCGGTGAGCCAATATGACACCCCCAAACTTTCACATTTTCATGCTCGCTTATAGGCAGAATTCCCATTAGTGCAACGACAATGGGATGTGGTTTCACAATTCCGATCCCAGATCATTCACAAATCTACTCTATCCTTGCGAGAGACTTCGTCTTCCTCCGAGGCAAGTTTATCATGAGCTCAAATATCGGCTACGTGTATACTAATTATGACTTCTAGGATACATGTGCGATCCTAGTTACGTTACATGTTCTGGACTCGCGGCCGCTTAATGAGACGCTCACAGCCTTCCTTTCGCAACGATCGAAGGCATTGCAGTCAAATCTTGCATGGAATCCTGATGCTTCTTCCATAAAAAACGCTCCTCCGTCAAACATTCCCAACGGCCACCGCCCAGAGTCGGATGCACCCCAATCCTTGCCCGTCCGCGAAGTCACGCAAGTTATGAAAAAGGCACTGGCAACCATTGCGCAAACGATTCGCTCAGCACGAAAAATATTCCAAGATTCGCCCTCAGGACGCTCCCTTATATTCCGCGTTCTGGAGTCAATACAGGAGGAGGAGGATGCTCGTTCGCCTACCCAAGTAAAACCTCTTCCAGATGAACTCCGCCTTTCCACGCGATCTCTTCTTGTCCACCTTACATCGTCAGCCAACTTTCAGCTACTTCCACCTAGTCTAAGGTTTTACAAGCCATATATCGATTTAAATTCGACATCCACTTCTTTGCCACACCTCGATTTCTCCCAGAGACTCGAGGAATGGTTCCGAGATTCTTCTAATCACTGGCAACGTTCCGCAGGAAGGTGGTTTTCTGGTCTCCAGAATATCAAGGATGTCTGGACACTTAGAACTTCAATACGAAAGTATGTGTTAGGATCTGGGCTTGACAAGCTAGAAAAGAAGCACCTTTTGTCTAACCTTGTTGCGCTTTGCCACGAACGGATAACCTTGATCTGGCAGAAACTTCTTGCCGACACCCAAAGCAAGTTCAAGAGTAGTTTGCTAGAGAACCTATCTTGCCCTCCTGCAAATGAGGCACACCTGGGTCTGTTCACTGCCGAATACATGATCATTTTCACTCTCTAATAAGGCATATTCCAGACGATTCCCCGGTGGATTTCTTATTCCAACCACCACCTATACCAGTTCTTTCTCAGACAGTGAAATCCTTCGTGGACACTCCATTCCAAAAATACCAGCTTTCGTTGAAGCGACAACTTGTTGGCCGTTCAATTCAACTTGATTCTGTGCTATCGACACTCGAGCATTGTGCGAGAACGATCCAACAGGACCTCTTACACCTACGAACTAACGCAGATGATAAAACCAGGTATGTTTTGTCGTTCCAATTGTTCTACTGCCTGCCATTTAACGCTGGCACAGTCCGCTCATTGAACGGCTCTCTGAAACTTACCAACCTGCTGCAAATGATTTGTCGTATAAAATCGCATCGGTGATTGATGAAGCAAGTACAGATGTGTTATGTGACGCTGGTCAGTATTCATTGTTCAAGACCAAGCCCTTTCTGATCTCCCTGATTTCTTAGAGGGAAAGACAAGTGGCCTCGTGTTTCTCAGCAGAGTGACCGATAACCTAGCCTCCTCTTCGTTGTTCATCGAGAACATTGACTGCAATCAGCGCTCAGCCGAAGGTGGATCATAGAGTTGTGTCACCCAGAATTCCTCTGACTTTTTCAATAGAATTCAAGCAATCCATGAGTTCTATCAACGACAAAGTCATTGCAAAGTGGTGCGATGTGCTCGTCAAGCGCATCGCGTATCAGACCAAGCCCCGCATCAAAAAGTTTTCCCCAACAGCAGGTTTGTTATTCTCCGCGAATCCATCAAATTCTGCTCACGCCCTCACTCGTTCTGTAAGGACAACTTGGGCCTTCACCGGAAATCCAAAGGGCATTATTGTCGATTTGTGACTCTATACGACAGCTGGGAGTCGTGTACCACCCAGTCAGACAAAAAAATATCGTTCAGGATATCCTCCGATCCTTCATTACCCGGTGGACCGACAACGACGCCAACAATGGGCAGCTGGACCCCAATGACATAGTGTTTCTTCGAAAGATATCGGATCTTTACGGACAATCATGGTATGATATCTCCACCATTCTGGCTGACAAGTCGAGGTCACTGGTTTGTGTTCCGATTGTTAAATTTCCTTCGAATCTCTTCTCACTGAATTTTTATAGGTATCTGACGATACCGCGCTCACCGAACTGGAGGCCACTGTCTCGGAATACCTGGCACGGACGCAGACACTATTTTCTTCTATCCTTCCTTCTCCCTCGCCACCGATTTTCGATACACCACTCCTGCAGTTTGGGGTGCCTTCTGCGGGACAACATCAGCAATCAGCGATTAGTCTGGCGAAACCAAGTCCTCGATTCGGGATGCTGCTGGTTGGCAATTCAGGTCCCTAATACTGCATTATGTCTGTCGCCTATGACACCTATATTTTTGAAGGCAAACTGAGATTTCAAAAGCGTCGATTTTAGTACATGACATATGTTGCCTTGGCATCAGTATCTGGATCTACTGGGGGTATTCACAATTTCACAAGCCTATCAGATCTTTGAATTTGTGCTTGCGACCGATATTTTGATGCTGAAGATGCCTGAAGATGCCCATATTTGAGCCGCTATGTCACATTCAAATAATCAACTCTTTTCATTTTCGTGTTCATTCGGAGCCGGAGTACTATTTGATGACAATAGATGTGCCACAAAGCCTCTCCTCTGCCTTTCTGTCCCCATTTGATCAAATGAAATACTAGTCATGATCAAGCCAGGTGAAAAAGGCCCATTCAGCGTTAGCCATCCTAATTACCACCATCCGGTGAAGAGGGGACAGCCGGTCTTTCCTTTAGACCTACTATGTGTGTCGCGTAGAGTCAGCCACCCTACTGTGCATGTAGAGGCTGCGTTATGGTAAATGCGCGTGAGTTCCAATGGTTCTCGTTGACTTTGGGAGCGCATAACATTTTTTATAGGAATTGCACTGTCCCTCTACTGGACACATCTGGATCTCTCGTACCTCCGCCCAACTTTCCTGGCGCTTCATCTTTCGGGTGGTCTAATTGGATTGCCCTTGCTTATCATCACGCTGCTCTTCGCCAATGACACATCTAGTCAACCAGAGCTCGTTAATTTTTGTCTCGCCTGGGTCCTCAACTCCATTTCGTATTCTCTCTCGTGAGCATGTCAGCTATTCAAGGCCATGCCGCTCGCTTTGCTCATGCTCTTCCTTGCAGAGTTTTCAAGGCGACTCTGGACGATCCACATTCTCCTCTGTGCTTTGCACAGGCCGCTATGGTCCAAGGCGCTCCACCGATGTGTGTACCATGCACTTACATAAAGACTTGATTGTTGCTGAGGGCTTCTTAGGACGGCATTGGCTACATTTTTAGTTGTTTTCAAGGTAAATGGTTCATCGTCCAAGGAATGGCCATGCTGATGGAACCGCAAGATATGGAGGACATTTAAAAACCCAGGGCAAATGTCTGGACCTAATCATTGTTCAGAATCGACGACTCAATTTATTGTGCGAGGATTATTACTCTCGGTTCTTTCCTGATGGCTGATGCTTTGAATGAACTGTAGACTATCTCACTGCCCTATGTTGCATTTGTGGTTTTTGTTCTTATTTCAGTGGTGGTACGTTTATCTACCCTACTCTTATCCCTCTCCTTATTCGTTTATCTCCAGCTCCAAATCAAAATCCCCCAATCATTAACAACAGCGAACGGCTTGTACTGCACGACTTCTGGAACTCCTTTGTGCGTAACTCATTTGAGCATGGGTTTTCCTTCGACACCCAACGAATCTTCCTTTACAGTCGCCGTTGGAGCGTCCCTATATTATCTATTATTATGTTGGCTCTAATGATCGGTTTCGAAGGTGAGTCGGCACGGATTTAAAAGTCTCTTTTCACTTGACGGGGGAAACCATTTATCTGCAGTCGCAATCGCCATACGCTACTATCTGGCGCGGAGACGTATAGTCACAAGCTTCCCTTTGGCCAGGAGGCGGACGTCGCTTGGACTTGTGATAAGAATATCCCTGTTTAATGTGTACCTTTTTGTAGCCCTTGGGTATGTCCCTCTCCTACGAATTCTTGCTCTTCTCCAGTATAAAAACTATTTCTAGGGCGAGCGTTGTCTTTCTTACTGGTAAACTCCAGCCTTGGCCATACATGATCCAAGCAGCATGTACGTCTGTTATAATGGTCGCCGTGCATTTGTACTAACAATGAATAAAAGTACCTCTCATGGCCTTTCTATTGTTCGCGTCGCAGAAGGTGGGACCTTTCCTTTTGCCATCTCATATAACTGGAGACTGAACGATGACCTCAGAGTGTAATTCTTGCTTGGTGCTTTTGGAAGAGAACGAAAAATAATACAAGTTATTCAACGGACAGCATGCCAGGGATTCGGAGAACCGTGATGGACATTGATATCGATATGTCGAGTGTTAGTCCAAAAACGGGGCCGGAGACAGTGTAATTGTAAACATACTCGTAGCATTGACAGTTGGGCTTTCAAAGAGCGATATTAGAGATGGATGGAATAGAGGTATAATCGAATTGATGATATGCCAATAAATACAGAATACATCGCCTATGCGCCTCCGCTGATTTGAGATGTGAGTAGGACTCGAAATGTAGAATAGATTGTTGGACATACACAAGAATATTGTTTCTATGAGAGGTGGTGAATAAATGGCCATAGTTTACACGAAACTCTGTGACGTACATTGGGATGTGGATTAGTTTCACAAAGTATCCAATGAAGCCCATGACCGCAAAGCCGACTGCTACTGCCTTGCAGATTTGAGAGAATTCTGGTACAAATAGTTTGAGTTTTTATGACGTCTTATGGAACAGAGGCAACCGACCCTTTTGTGAAGGTTTCGTGCAACGTGTAAGGAACTGAGATGCCGAAGTTGAGCAAGGAGACTAGGGCAGAGAATGCAGGTCGGGACACACCTGGTTTCCATCACGGATGAACTGTTGGGGAACTTCAATGAACTCGCGGATTTTGTCAGACATGATACTAGTTGGTGTGGAATAAGAGTTGTGCTGGCGAATGTCAGTGATATCGATTCCCACGCTTCTGAACACGTTACAAAAAACGTTTTACCGGGACTTTTTGAATGAACGCGTTCTCCCGGACTTGACTGTATGTAGTTCTGCTCTTGAATCTGCATCCATGCTGACCCGTAAATAGTATGAATGTCGTGACTAGGACCTTATTACGATCCACAGGCATTCGTACCCTCGTTCGCACAAGCCACCATGCATTAGTCGCCGCGCCGTGCGGAAGGGTTACATATTTTTCGACAGGTCCGGCACCCCATGCACCATTATCAGATCTCGTCGAAGCTCTCAAGCACTCGAAGGACCTCTCCTCTATCCACGCGTCTTGCTCAGCATTGGCTGCAGAAGTAAAAAAACATGACCTCGATTCGCCGCCCCGACCATCTCCAGATGCAACTGACCAGCTGCTATCTATTCTTCACTTATTGGCTGTGTCCGGCCGCGCAGAAGACATACATCGCATTGACCAAATCCTACGCGATTTCTACCCCGTTTTGGGACTGAAACCAACAAGGACTCTTTACACTTCCCTTGTCCGACGCCTTGCAGAGCAAGGTCACCTCCAACAAGTCCAAAATCTACTGTTGAAAATGCCTCTGCTTCCTGGACCTTCTAAACCGGATCTCTACCAGATGCATCTCGTCCTAAACGCATCTAGCGAGACATCCACTTTCCAATTCCTGCGAGACTTTGTCGCCGATATGAGGAGAATGAATCAACGGCCAAGCATCCAAACCTTTGCCATACTCTTCAATGCCCGATGGAAGATCGCATCACGCGACGACGAGGTTCCCAGTGTCGATGAACTTGCTTCCCTAGTCCGAGAGTACGTGCGACAGGGCCTGCCTTTCGACCCCCTCATTGCCGAAGTTCTTTATGTTGGTTATTCAAGAATCGGCAAGGTTGACCAAGCCAAAGAGATCCTCAATATCTACGAGTTGGCCACAAATACCCTCCAGGAAGGAAATGAAGAAGCAACAGAAGAAACAACATCAAACTCTGATCCTGCAATCTTCCTCCTCCGCCACGCCAAAACATACGCTGATATCAAACAGGTCTCAGAGCGCCTAGGAATCCGATGCATGGTGGCTCATTATTCCATCGTCCTCAACAATTCCATCAAGGCCGGAAACCTCAAGGAAGCCCTTCACATATACGAGCAATCGAAAGTAGCTGGAATTGTTCCTGATGCACCCCTTATTTCACCTCTTCTCAGAGCTCTGGCACGAGAGTCGTCAGAGGAGTCTATTGACAAGGCCATTGCAATCTATCGCGACCTAGCGAATGCGGTACCTACCAGCACTCCCGTGCCAACCATGAAAAGCTTGAATGACCACTCACCTGGCCCAGATGCAGCGATCTATGGCGGCCTTTTCCGAATGTTGTTGTCATCCCCTAATACTGCGAAGTACATCCCGATTCTGTATTCCCTCTTAGATGAGATGGAGGCACGCGGTTTGCCAATGGACACCAATTCCGTTGCAACTACCAAAATCATCCTCGAGATGCGACAAACAAGGACTTTTGCAGACGCCCTCGATACATATCTCGAGCATCGGCGACAGCTCAACGAACATGGATACGCCGCCGTCCTTCAAGAGTACTGCCGCATTTCTTTCTCGGGAAACCTCGAAGTGCCTTTGATCACAGACTACTTCAGCTTCATCAACGACATGCGCCAGCAAAAACTTCAAATCACGCCCACCGTCTACACCATTATCCTCAACCACCTTGGTATCACAGCAACGCGGCTGAGGCAGGTGAATGGGGCGGAGCAGGGTTCCTATCAGCGACTGATTGATACAACACGACGCGTGCATGACTTTCTCACCCTGGATGCTTCAATCTCCCCAGACGCCATCCTCTGGAATCAACTCATGAACACCTACCAGCGCTTAGGCTGTTTGGGAGATGCCTACAGGGTGTGGGAGATGATGTACCTCACTGGAAGATATGACCAAATCAGTGTCAACATCATGCTCGACGCCTGTAGTTACGCTGGTCAAATGTACTTGGCCAACTCTATTCGCTCCAAGCTAGCCAAAGTCGGCTTTGCTCTCGACACGCGGAATTGGAACACGTGGGTGGAATGCCTTTGTAGAAATGGGGAGTTCGACGACGCCACTAACGTCGTGTGCTTCGAGATGGAAAAACACGGCGTCGATCCCAACCTGGAGACCTTCAGAATCCTGTTGAAATTTTCGAAAAGGTTGCCACCTGAGCGTTTGGAAGACATCCTGCGCCGTTTGCAGAAGTCTTTACCTCATTTATGGAGTCGCCTTCAAGAATATATGAGAAATATCTAATATGTTGCAAAGAATGAGTGAAATGCTTAGAGGAATCCAACTCTTGAGGTTTTGGGTAAGTGAATAATAATACAAGTGTTTAATCGTAAAGATGCGTGGTTGAGCGTCGCAGGGGCCGGGAAAGCCATCTAGGTGAATAGAAAGCCCATTAAACAAAACAAAAGATCTCTACTATCTAAAAGAAAAGCTCCACGAGTCCTCTATTGGGCCAGGTCTTCTACTGATGGACAATCGCACTGAAGAAAATAGATGAGTGAAAAATAAGTTGGACCGAACCGCCTGAACTCACAATCAAGTTAAGATCTCCATAGGCTAACCAAAACCTGTCAGATCTGACGTGGGCGTCTGGACAAAAGCAAGCTTACCGTCATCAATGCGGGATACTGTTGGCCAGAATTTCTTTTCTTTTAACCATGGCAAGGGATAGGCGGCCTGTTCACGAGAATAAGGCCTATGTATATTTAGCGTGTTAGGGTTAAATTCGAAGAGCATTGTGGTGGAGCAGAGACACAGACCTGTTCCATTTCTCGTCGGATACGATAACGGTAGAAAGAGGATGTGGGGCATTTTTCAGAAGGTTGTTTTCCTTCGGCTGTTTGCCTGTGATAATATCTTCCGCCTCTTTACGAATCTCAATCATGGCATCACAAAACCTATATGACGGTTGTTAGGACGTAAGAAGGACAGTTAATTAAATCTGACCTATCAAGTTCTTCCAGAGTTTCAGATTCGGTAGGTTCAATGAGCATGCAGGTGTGAATCGGCCAAGAACATGTTGGGGGATGGAAACCATAGTCCTAAAAGAAAGATTATTATTGTAAGTCTAAGGGTATCGTAGCCAACGAACCTGCAATCGCTTGGCAAAGTCGGTAACTTTGAGACCCGCGGCTTTGTCGAACTCAGCCAGGTCAATGAGGAGTTCATGGGCGACCCGGCCATTTTCATTCTTATACCGCAGGCTGTAATGCCCTTGAAGGCGAGATGCCATATAATTCGCGTTGAGAAGAGCGATCTTGGAAGATTCAACGAGTCCTTTTCCTCCAAGCATCTTGATATATGCCCATGAGATCAGGCAGATGGATGAACTTCCGAAAGGTGCAGCTGAGACGGCATCGATCGCTTGTGCACCTATCTCTGGCATGATAGGATGACTGGGAAGGAAAGGAGCTAGATGTTCCGCAACGCAGATTGGGCTGAAGATTTGAGTCAGTGAAATGGAAATTCGCCGAATAAAATAATTTTACCCGACACCAGGTCCACCCCCGCCATGGGGACTGCAATAGTGATAAGTCGAAGAAGAAGTATCAGAATGGCAACACTTACATTGCGAATGTTTTATGGAGATTCATGTGGCAGACATCGCCACCGCAGGTTGCAGGGTTTGTAAGGCCAATCTGGGCGTTCAGGTTTGCTCCTATGAAGACCGCTCAGTTAAATTAGTTCATTGGTGCCGGTAAAGACTCACCGTCGAGATAAACTTGGCCACCATTGTCGTGGATAATCTTGCAAGCCTGCAATCAGGGTAAATCAAGTAATTCGTTCTCTCTTTTTAATATACTTACGTCTTGAACACCAGATTCAAAGCACCGAAGGTCGATGGATAGGTGATCTAGGATCCCAGTTAATTGAGGGCTGGAGCAAAAGAATGGAGGGGTAGCTACCATGAATGCGGCGAGATTGTCTTTGTGCTTCTCAGCCTTGGTTCGAAGGTCTTCCAGGTCAAGATTTCCATCGGGGAAAACCTTGATGGCGACAACCTTTAGGCCGGCCATAACAGCTGACTGTACAGAAGAAGTCATGCCAATTCACGAAAGGCGACGCCATTTAACCTACAGCTGGATTGGTACCGTGAGCACTCAAAGGAATCAAGCAAATATCACGATGTCCTTCTCCGCGCGATTCGTGGTAAGCGCGGATAACACAGAGCCCAGCATATTCGCCAGCAGCTCCGGAGTTGGGTTGCAGCGATGCAGCATGGAATCCAGTGATTCTGCACAAGTCATCTTCCAGTTCCTGTTGAAGACCTGGTCAACTCCGTATACATATTACAATACGAAGCACTGACCTTGAGAACTTGATGATAACCTTTGACTTGATCGTAAGGTGCAAAGGGATGGACTGAACTAAACTCAGGCCAAGTGAGGGGAATCATGCTACTTGTGCTGTTGAGTTTCATAGTGCAGCTGCCCAGAGGAATCATGCTATGCACCAGGCTCAAGTCCTTTGAGGCAAGGTGGTGGATATAGCGGAGCATCTCAGTCTCGGAATGATGTGTGTTAAAAACAGGGTGAGGCAAATATTCTGACGTGCGTTGTAGGGAAGAAGGGATCGATGTGAATTCAGGTTCGGAGAAGTCGGCCAAGGTAAGGGGCGTCTTCGAAGCGGCCGTCGCAAATACGTTCACGAGTGCGACGAGGTCATTGGGTGTGACACTCTCGTCGAAGCTGACTCCAACGCGCTTGTCGTTGATTCGCCGAAGGTTAATTCCGACTGACGCTGCATGGTTGTGGACCAAGTCGGCATTTCCTGCCACGGAGACATCTAGGGTGACGGTATCGAAAAACGAGGCATTAATTGCCGTATAACCCATGGATACGACAGCAGATTCGAAAATTTGGGTATATTGATGGACCTTCGTGGCGATGCGCTGAAGACCGGGGGCACCGTGATACACTGCATACATAGCAGCCATATTGGCGAGGAGTGCTTGACTCGTGCAGATGTTGCTAGTGGCCTTCTCCCGACGAATATGTTGCTCCCGCGCTATATCTACGTTCAGAACACGAATGATTACTTTGAAGGGATGATACATACTTTGCAGAGCCAATCTATAAGCTGGGTTTCCTTGCGTATCGCGGCTACGACCAATGAGCCTCCCGGGCATTTTGCGCTTCAGTTTATCTGTGACCGCGAAGAAACCTGCATGTGGACCACCATAACCAGCCGGAACACCGAATCGAGCCGAATTTCCAAGGACGATATCCGCACCCCATTCACCAGGGGGCTTGATCTTGGTCAAGGCGAGTAAATCAGTCGCGCATACTACGAGTCCTCCTAAAGAATGGGTGGTTTCTGCGATAGCGCTGAAGTCTTTGATGTTCCCGTCTATATCTGGATATTGTACCAAGATACCACAAGCATCAGAGCGGATGGCTTGATCTTCCAGTAAAGAAACAACGTCGCCAACAACCACTTTGATTCCAAAACCCTTCGCACGTGTCCGGAGAACGGCTATTGTTTGAGGAAAAACGCCTGCATCCACAACGAAAGTCCGCTTCTTTGGTGCATTCATCAAAGCCATGACCATTCCTTCCGCTGCAGCAGTAGCCTCGTCCAAAAGTGAAGCATTGGCGACGTCCATCGAAGTCAACGACATAACCATCGTCTGATAATTGACGAGCGATTCCAAACGACCTGATGGTACTTAATATCAATAACCTTGGTTTTTGAATATTAACGCTGAACATGCCTTGAGCAATTTCCGGTTGGTATGGGGTATAGGGGGTATACCATGCGGGGTTTTCCATCACCTTATAATTTCAAGAGGGTGTCAAATTGAGAGGATGTAGCAAAAGATTGGAACCTACATTACGAAGAATAACCGGAGGCACCACCGCCGAATGATACCCCATACCAATGTAGCTTTTGAAAGGTTTGTTTTCAGCCGCCAACTGTTTGGCCCTGGCATGGAGTTGAGACTCGCTATAGGCGGGAATAGTTGTGTTGTCGACTGAATGAGTTGACACCCTGATTTTCGGTGGGACTGTCTCTGCAACAAACGCATCCATAGACTCGTATCCGAGTTGTGACAGCATCTTGGAGGCCTCCGCATCGTCAGGGCCTATGTGGCGCTCTGAAAAGGTATCAAGTGGTGCAAAAAGGGAGGGCATTGGCTTCAAGCTGGCCAGTCCGCGTGCCTGCAAGAAGCGGGCGCGCTGGTTGGCCAAACGCCCCAGTCCGGGGGCGAAGCGTAGCATAATTTAGTGACGACCGAGCCACCGACACTGTGGAAGATGTGAGGAGGAGGAATTAGGAACAAGCCACGAGAATAGTCGAGGATCGAAAAAAATCCACCGAGCCATTCACCGAGTAACGGCATATCCTGATAAGGGGTGCTCTCGGGACAAATACATCCCCTGAAAGGAAAACAAGTGTCCTTAATTGTATGGTGGACGTTACGGATTATAATCAAGGTTTTCAGTGAAATTTGCATTTTTACACAACGACGAAGATGGTAGGCAGATGTACACTAGGCGCTCGACCAATTTAGAATCTTGACAGACAAAAACTTTTTCTGCTGGCTCGGAGCACGGAGCTCCGCGTGACTTGCCTTTTATGGCATCAGTGCAAGCACATCCCTGCACGCGAACCGCCCAAAGTCAAGGACATCCTGAGATCGCGTTCTGTGCAAAAGGGGTCAGGCTGGAGCTCTTCTCGTTCATATACACTTACGGAGGCGTCATTTCTGATATCTCGCGAGCACCATGTAATCCATTCGCTTCAATGTCTTCGGCAATGATTTTCAAAACATCCTTCACATTCCCTATCGCGGTGCCGCCACTCAAAACCTTTTCCTCGTAAAAGCTCGCCACCTTTAGTATATGTGACAGCGTGTCCTCAATCGAGGATTTTCCATGCAATAAGGGAATGCTCGATGGGTTTGAAAGTGTGAATGATTTCAAAAGCGCCTCTTGCTTTTTGAGCACAGCAAGTGAACGGACTAGTTCATACTGTGTTCTCTTTGTGAGTGACAGACATTAATTAATAAAGAGAAGGGAATTCCTTACGACGAGTTCGTGAAGTGCTTGCGGGGACGGTAAATATAATTCTGACGTACAGAGAGCAAGGTCAAGGAGACGGATTGTCTAGCCGATTATAAGCTGACCATCCGAAATTAGGTTGCTGAAAGGAGCCAGATACCTCAGACGCCAATAACTCCACACCGCCAGTCGTATGCAGTGTTTCAAGTTTTGATGCCAGGAAATTCAAAAGGGCGATGACAGAATTCCATAGTTCCCTCCAGTCATAATCTTCACCATAGTAAATAACTGATGGAAGCAATCGATAAAATGCGAAGCTCACCTAGCCGCAGCCTGCGATGCTGTAAGAACCAGACAATTCGGTAACAAATCCAAATGCAATTACTAAAACCCTTTAGAAAAGTGGCATTTAAAATCACCATACTTACGTGTAGGAATGTACTTCTAGCCGCCTATAGAGGTTGTGGCGCAGCCAAAGAATACAACAATCCAAAATCGAATTAACCGGGGGTTGAGTTGATCGAGGCGGAGAAGGCAAACTTGGAAGCCGCTGGCAATTCAAAATTAATGACAATTACGCAGTCATCAGACTATCATACCTGTCGACATAGTCGAATGGTTGGAAAATCGGCTTGGCTTGAGAATTCCATGACCATGTTGTTTTCTACAAGAGAAAGCAAAACGTTGAGAGCTAGACTTGCGTAGGCTATGGACCTCGGAGTCGCCTCTGATGAAGCGTGAGTGCAAAGATAAGATGCGAATGATATCATCGTGCACGGAAGGGGTGTTATTTGCACTCCTTCACTTGGCGGTGAGACCAAATCCTCCAGAAGGACGGTTGCAAATAAAGGATTTGGACCCAAGAATTCATAGATCGGAAGCAAGACAACGCTGACTTCAATTGGCCTACAGATATGTTAGTGACGAACGCAGAGCGTTTATTCCCATCTTACATATCCTTGAATTTGTTTCGGGGTACGGGTTGGCTGGTAAATGAAAGGGCTCGATCTGGGCGCAGGCGGGTGATCACTGATCCGAGAGAAGAGACTAGGGTAGAGGTCAAAGAATCATTCGATATGTCCTGGTATGCTCTAACATATATTAACATGGGTTCGCAAAGGTGCAAAGATAAGGAGTACTTTATAGAGGTTCCGAGTGCAAAATTGGAAGCCCAACAAAGCTTTCTCATGAAATCCCCGTCCGTGCATTCCTTTATTCTTCTGAGATATGGGTTAAGCCTTGCTGCATCTGACTTATGGTAATTGGCGAGAATGGCGAGGAACATAATGGCTTCGAAAGTGTATTGTTCCAGATCTGGCGCTTTCACGAACTAGAATTTAACGAGTGTTAATCTCACTTGAAACCAACAAAAAAGGAATCACCCACAGAAACAATTGATGGGAAAAAGTCCCGTCGCAAAAAGTATGCACCGGTACTTAGCTGTGCAACTCCGCACATATAAGTGAGTGCGAGCTGCAGTGTCTGAAACCGGATACTCGCTAATGCGATGTGAAATGATTGTGGATGGGATACAAGAACAGGATTTTACCAGGGGCTTCACTGTCACCTATGATAGTATCAAGAACCTCTGTGAATTCCTATTATTATGGATTGATTAACGAGCTAGCTAAGAAGTGAATGCAGTAATACATACCGCAAATATTACATCGCTCTGGGAAACGGAACCCGCCAAAATCTCCATTACCTCCCATCCCGTCAGGTTTTTTGCAAGGACGCGAGTCACAAGGATGCACTGCGTCTCAATAGCATTGGCCTTTTTCACATCATCATATTTTGCGGAACCAATCTGTTCGACACAAGCTTGAAAAAGGGCGCTCAATAAGGGCTACTGAATATTTGGTGCAAGGTTTAGCACTATCTAGGCATTTCTGGTCAATAAATCAAAGGGTCTGCCTACCTTCAATCTTCCTAGACATGCTTCCTTGGTTATTTTCTCCAGTTCCCCTTCTAAGTATGGGCGATCCACCTTGAGATCGAGAAGGTCGGAGAAGAAACGCTGTTGGCCTTGTTGGGGAGAGATTTGTCGCGGGGATATCCCCTGAAAAAGTTTGGAGTATATTCCGACAAACTTTGATGTAATTTGGACACCATTGAACTGCACTGGAGGCCGACCAAGACTCATAATTGACAGCGCCACGAGGATCGTCCGAGAGACAGTACGTACGCGACCCGGTATGCGATCACATGGATGTGACCTTCAGTGTGACGGAATGAACGCGATCCCAAGTCGCGACCAGAGTCTGAATCTACCCACCTCTAATGGCGACTTTTATAAGCCGCGGATTTACAACGCCTGCGACGTACTACCGCCCCCCTGCAACAGCACCATATGTTCCCCCCCATCGGCCTCCTGCAGACGTCAGGGACGATTATGAACGTAAGGAAGTCGACTTCACATTTTCCGACCTTGCTGAGGACCTTGTTTCATTCATTTGTAGGATGGTATACAGAAACAGTTCCAAATAATAGAATGTCTCTTTCAATACGCTCTGGTATTCATTCAGAAATTAGTTGGGCCCTTGATCGTCTGTGCCGCCTCGTTCATAATGAACAATTTGTTTTCAAATCCCTCCCAGGCGTCATCGACGGACTCTTCGATTGGCCAGAGTGGTACATTAACGAGGGATACAAGGCAGCAAAAAATGCCGACTTCCTTTTCTCCTCAACACCAGACCAGGCACGCCAGCGTCGTTATGCCCTCGAGTCCCTTTTCGTCCTCCGGAATGCCGCCTTGCACGAACAGAATGCCCGAGAACTGGCTCTGCATTCCCACACGATGCCCCTCATAATGAACGGTCTCCATAATCTTGATCATGCTCAAGATGAAAACACCGAAGTTCTTCTTCATGTAATGGAAATCTTCCATGTCGTCGCTCCATATCTCACAATAACCCCTTCCACCCCACCGCAATTCAATCCAATTCCTCCTCTCCTCAAGGCTGCAAAGGAATCATCAAATCGTACAATGATTATCGCATCATTGGCGGCTTTGACCGCGCTATTCTCAAACCCCGCAAACAGCATGCATCTGACATCCACATCACCCGCGTTGGCGTCCTCAATCCGCTATCTCCCTTTATTTGTCGACAAACCGCTGATCGATGCATGCCTAAACTACATGTACTGTCATATCTCTCACCCCTCTATGGCCCGCGCGTTTTTGCTACGTCCAGAAATGCCGGGTGTTTTACGGGTGTTGGCAACTCTTCTCCTTCATGAACAACAGAGCCTGGAGAAAATATATAGTCTCGATATTACGGGTCCCATCCACACGGCACCTTCGACCTCTCAAGTGATCCGCGACTATGAACTTACCAAAGAAGAATTGGACGAACTGATTTCCAAACCAGAGCCTCAACGTTGCTATGATTGGTTCGTCCTTTTTCTTCCAAAATTGATCTCGACTAAAAAATTTCAAGGATGAGGACCATGTTCATCGCAAAGACAGATGGTGAACTAACTCAAGTCGATTTCTGGAACCTGTATAAAGATGCATTCTCTCCGTCTACGGATCAATACCCCCTTCTCGTCGCGTCGGATGTAATAAAAAACGTCACCAGCGTCTTTCCACAAGCCCAGGCCATGGTTTTGCAAGGTGCCACTCAACGTTTTGTTGTGCGAGGCGTTGATCGTCGGAAAGTCTCGGCTGCGAATGAAAGGTACCGCTGTCTATGGGATCGCTCGCAATGTTCATCTCAACCTTTCGCATCTCCGGGAGAATTGTATGATCATGTGCTCCAGCACTGGAGTTCCGCCGAGACAACAGAAATCCCTTGTCTATGGTCTTCGTGTCCTCAACCTCAACTTTCAAAGCAAGCCCTGAGCTTGCATGTTCTGACGCATCTTTCAAGCGCACAACCTACACAGAAACACCCCTCACAGAGCGACACAATCACATTACCCGCTGGAGAGTACCCTCATCCATCTGAAAATCCGACAATACGTCCACCGCCTCCCCCTCGCAGCACAACCATAACATATGAAGTGCCCTTTGCTGACCCTCCATCAACCTCTTTGACCGCCTTACTCGTCATGCGCATTCTTTTCCGAACCTCGTTCGCTTCTTCCGATGTTGCCCCTCGAGTCGACGCCGACCATTTTGGATTCCCTGGGGTTGTCGAGGATGACGGTGATGATCCCGAAGGTCTCGACCTCGCCGATGGCGGGACCCAAGGCGATGAACGAGAAGGAGAGCGAAGGGGTAGAAGGGCGTTCGTTGGAATCAGGAAACTGCTGGAAGGCGTTCGAATACGTGACGAAGCGCTGATGGGTTGGATAACAGAGATGGTTGATGCAGGTATAATGGGAACCACAAGCTGAACCTATTATCTATCCGGATTATGGATCACTCATATGTTTGGGCACGTCACACCAAGAGCAACCCTCGCAAAACTAGTGACAACGGCGTTGGGTATTCCACACCCCATCAAGACCGTTCGGAAACACTTCAGGATCTCAATGTGTATCGGAGTGCAAGAGTGCATGTATCTCGTTGTGTAAATAATCCTTGTGGTTTTTTCTGCTGCAACAACATTGACGGGATTGCCGAAATGTCTTTCGATTAAAAAAAACAGTGGGTAAGGATTTACACGATTAAAGATATTCAAGCTGTAGATGTGTAAATAGCTCAAGTAAAACCCATGATGTCGTGGGTTACGACTACTCGTCGTCGGGTTCTTCTTCGTAACTTTCTTTCCATAGAGCGTACATCTTCCTCCGGTTCGAATCACGGGTATCTGGATGGCTTGCGACTTCAAATATCCTTCTAAGCAACTTTTTCTTGAGGATTGACCCATTTATGGGTCCCTCTTCGGAATCACTGTAACATGCATTGGATACCAGATGAGAGGAGGATGGAGTCTCTGCGGCTAGGCGAATGCGTTTTGATTTTGGAGGTTCATCCTCTGGGAACTGTTCATGAACCAGGGCAGTAAAAAGCGGGTCGAGAAGGGCATTTTGAATGCGTTTGTAAGTGACGGCTGTTGGGGTTCGTGCAGCGAGAGTAAAGAAAGGCTCAAGGAGGATGGCCAGGGGAGCAGGGGATGGTAATGATACACCCCCAAGTGCCTTATCCAGTTCTTCGACATATATATCTGCAATGTGGTATGCGAGACTAGCAGGAACACGAATGTCACCAGAACTAGAGTTGTTGCGCGTTGTCAAAATGGTGAACGTCAATATATATAAAAGGATTCCTACCATAGCGGTCCGCCCTCTCCCGTTAAGATATCGTTGTATTCTTGACATGAAGCTTTGTCCCATCTCGAGCGTAGAAGTAACCGGAATGTCGCGTTCACAAATCGTCGAATGAGCATATAATATTTGTCTATCCTGAGAGGCAAAATTAATTTGGAAAAGCTTGCCCATAGGAACAGCGCACCTGAGACGGTCAATTCCATTCCATTCGCGTACAGTCGTTTCCCAAAAACCACGCAAAAAAAGGAGGGACCCTGATGTCGTTGTGATCGTCAAAATTAGTTCGGCCAACTCTGTCGCTAAACCTTGTTGAACAAGGGGCTTGTCAGACATCCAAAAGCCTGGTGAAAAAGATAAACATCGGCCAGGCAGATTCTTTGAGTAAACCCACAGTAAAAGATCCCCTTCCACAATTTATCCATGTCTGGTTTTGAGATGGCATTTTGACCATCGGAAAGAAAAAGGGATAGACTCTTGATAGCCTTATCACGGGTCTTCTTATCTGTACAATGCGATTCAACAAAGATGACACGAAGAAGGAACCACACTACTTACCGGTCGACGCAAGATACTTCCCAAGAGGTGGCCCTCCAGCGGATGGAAGAACAGACATGGTTTGGCCATTTTTCGAAGTCCGTGATCGTGTCCAATATCGGCCTATGCCGAGGGCGCACCAACTTATGACTTCATCATACCAACATCACTGATCATATATATGTCCAGTAGTTAACCCCCCCACCAGAAATCAATGTCCAAATCTCCCATAACCTGCCACGGTCGGTTCTTGAAGTCCTTGAATAAAATACAACGGCTCATTCATTGCAGTCCTCGATGCCTCTACCGGCAAACCCGCTGAAGGTGTCTTCATTCGCCTCCAACAGCTCGAGGTCTCCCAGAATGGTGGTCCCGATATCTTTCATCCACTTGCCAAAGGGTCTAAATTATCTTTGTGCTCATTTCAAGTTGCACCAGTCTGACAGTTACGATAACAGCCATACCAATGAAGATGGTCGTTGCCTCGATCTCCTTCCACCTGCCGGCTCAGAGCTAGCCCAGAAGGAGAACACCGAACTCGTTGCGGGGCAAACTTACAAGGTTGTCTTCAAGACGAAAGAGTATTTTGATCGCTCAAATCGGAAGTCGTTTTACCCATGGGTTGAGGTAAAGTTGGGGACTTGCTGAATTTGTTCCCACTCAAATCTTTCACAGATTACATTTACGATCGAAGATCCAGAACAACACTACCATATACCCTTGTTAATTAGCCCCTACGCTTTTACGACTTATCGGGGCAGTTGAACGCTTCGGTTTAAAGGACTCGTGAATTAAGCAACACATATATGTATGTACAGTATGTATGGATCTAATCAAACACGATAATGTCGGATTATAAGTCTGGACACTCTACAAATCTACCCGCGGTCACCAAAGTCTGCAGGAGAATGTGATGCTGATGAAATAGGGATGTGTAGAATTGGATGATAGTAATGAAAGCAACGATGAAGGACCAAAAGGAAGCAAGAAACAACACGACGGAACGGGGACGAGAGAGTTATCGCACAAGGACAGAGTCGTATTGTACGCCTTTGATGTTGCCACCCCGCATGGACATCTTGACGTTCTGGAGGAACTGATCTCGGTTCTTGCTCATTTCCAAGGCCGCCTCTAATTTTGTTTTGGGAGAAAATAATTGAGTAAATGTTTGCATCGAAATGAATGGGAAAACGCACCTTTGTTCAAGGGATCATCTGCGTTTGGCTCCAGGAAGAGATACTGCAAACCAACCATCACGGAGTTTAGGTTAAGGACAGGTTTCCAATCCTCGCGGAGGATATTCAAGCAAACATTTCCCTCCAGATCAACGTTTGGGTGATAGATCTATCAGGATTCAATAGGAGTACAATGTGAAGGATGGTTGGGCATACTGTTTGCGCGCACTTGACTTTTGGGGGGTCGTGTGGGTAGTTGGTGTTGATAGCGAAAGAGAATTTGAATGCGCCTCCCTTGTACATGCCTAAGAGGAACGGTAAGTATTTGAAAACATCGAATGGGAACAATTCGCTGACCTTCGTCCGGCGTGATTGTCAGCGTGAAGTTCAAGAGATCAGCGGGATCAGGGAAATTCGTCTGCATAGTCGATGGAAGGTCAAGTTCGGTAAGATCTGGTCGAGAACGCAAATATTAGCGTCGTTGGCTTTTAGAAGAGTTGAGGGGGAATACCTTTCTGGACTCGAATTTGGGCTGCGCTCGTCTTGGGTTTCCTCTTCGCTGCAGCCTCTTCGTTCTTCTTCATGCTCCAGATCTAGAAGAGAAACAGTGGGTCTTGAGAAAGAGAGATCGAAGTTCTGGCAATACCTTGATCATTGTGGATGGTGGAAGGATGGAAAGCGTGTAGGTCGTGCGTGAAGGTGGTGGTGAAAGTGTAAAAGCACGTCCAAACAAGTCACATAGAGTCATTAACAGGTGGCTGTGTGGTGATCCACATGCCTCTTTCTTCGATAATGGATTCCCGAGATCAGTCCAATAAATTGAATCAGTCCTAACCACCATGGCCACTCAGGCGCTCTCCATGGACCTCCCTGTAATCGATCTTGATCTCTTCCTGGCCGGGCCACCCAATTCCGACGCTGTCCTCTCAGAGTGCAAAAAGGTGCCCAAGCAATTCATCAACCAAAAATCCTGACTGATCTCCATTTCAGGCTGCCGAAGCGCTCATTTTATATGGCGCGTTGATTCTGCGCGACTCACGGGTCTCCGAGCAAGATAATACGAGATTTTTGGACCTGATGGAGGACTATTTCGCACAGCCTCAAACCGAGCTCAAGAAAGATGAACGTCCTGAATTGAGTTACCAAGTCGGAGTTACTCTCGAGAATACAGAGAAACCAAAGTGTGCGGTAGATGAGCCTTGCCTCAAGATTATTGAAGGCTTGGACCCCTCGGAGCGCCCGTTGGATATCTCAGCCCACTCGCCTGACCCAAAATGTCGTTTCTTTTGGAAAATGAGTGAGGTACCGCCTTACGAGACTAAATTTCCGGGTTTAAACGCCCCTAATGTTGTCCCTCAATCCGAAAATCTGAAGGAAAGGTGGCCCGTCACCATGGAGCAATGGGGGAAATCCATGAAGTCTGCGTATGTAGCAAGAACATTTCCAGTTTTATGCCTTTCGCTAAATCAATATTTTCAGCGTCGCAGATCTTGCAGACATGGTGGCTATTGGTCTTGGTATACCTGGCGAGACCTTTAGATCGGCAGGACAATACGGGTTCGTTCTTGTTTCTATACCATTTCCCCATTTCCATTGAACTTCTCGTCGTAGTCCACATTTGCTTGCCCCTACCGCCTCTGATCTCGTTAAATATGGAAAGAAAGACACCATTTTGGCCGGTTTCCACTCGGACCTCAATTTTTTGACTATCCACGGTCGCTCTCGGTACCCAGGTCTTCACATCTGGGCACGGAACACAGGAAAACGGATACCGGTCAAAATCCCCCCGGGCAATAATCTGCTCGTACAAGCCGGGAAACAGCTGGAGCATATTACTGGTGGCCTCATCAAAGCCGGATTTCATGAGGTCGTCGTCAACGATCAAACACTGCAGGTCAGTCCATTTTTGTTACAGCATTTTTCTTTCCCTCACCCTATGTTGTCTATCAGGTTATCGACAAACGCAAAGTTGCATTCCCCGACAGACCTCTGATTCGGATTTCGTCCACGTTCTTTTGGCACTTGTCTTCTGACTATGATCTAATTCCTATCCCTGCCCTGATTGACCAAGCTCGAGCGCTACGAGATGCACACGTCAGGGCTGGCAAATCGGATGGTGATGAGGTCCTATATCAACCAATGAAAGTTGGTCACCAGGTGGCAAAGTATGTTATCCAAACTTTTTTTCTTTCGCATCTTCATGACCTCATTTTCGGCACAGCGAGTTGAAACACATTGCGCTGATGGCATAATTGTTGCTCCCTGCGGTGCCAAAGACGCTTTATGTATTTGGTAGAAAGATTTGATCGTTGCCACTTGTTCGAAGTGCTGTACAAAATAAATATTGGCTCCAGTGTGTTTATAACAGAAAAATTCAAAGAGATAAAAATGAAAGAATAAGGATATGGTTTAGATTTATTATAAAGGATGCAAGGAACGGAGCTATGATGCGCCGAAAGCCCTCAGGACGCTCTGTAGTTTGATCAACATCTCATCCCACTCTGCTTCAGAATCGGAAAGTGCAGTTATGGCACCTCCCGCCCCGCTTACCCAATCCTCGGAGGCCGGGCGTGATACTCCTTCGCATTCCAAATCTTCGTACTTGAAGCAGGTGCGAATTGTGACCGACCAATCTCCACCTCCGCTCACACACCAGTAACCAAAGACACCAGAATAGATGCCTCGTTCTTGGTCTTCAAGGCTTTGGAGAATCTCCACACTCCGTTTCTTTGGGGCTCCTGTCATGCTACCTGGAAGGTCATAAGCCTAATTCCTAAAAAATCCAATGAAAAGCCTAAGCGTACCTGGAGGTAGGCTTTTTTTGAGAACGTCCCACCCTAATTGATCGTCCGTCCCACGCCATGATTTAGCGGATTCACTCGAGCTTCCTTCAATGACGCTGACGAGCTGCCACACAGTTTCGTATTCTTCTACTTTACAAAACTGTTTGACAACAACGTTCTGACCCACAACCCCATGTAGGTCGTGACGGATGAGGTCGACGATCATCAGATTTTCAGCCACCTCTTTCGGACTGCCGACCAAAGCTTGCTCGGCTATGGCACGAGTAATATGTGGTGCTTTACGGATAGTTCCTTTGATCGGCCTGAGCTGGTAGATCGGGTGCGGTGGACGCGAGAACGAAAGGAAGCGTTCTGGAGATGACGACAGTAAAGTGGTTGGATGAAGGCGGAGGAACGCTCCATGTGGTGCCGGGTTACTTTTCCTCAAACGCTTGTAACGTTCCCAAGATGTTGATTTTGGGACAGGGAGGTGTGATGTTGGGATAGAAATACGCGTCTGGGCGGTAAGACAGAGCTCGTAAGAATCACCAGCGAAGAGGTGCTCTTTGGCTTGGTTTATCCTGGAAATGTAACGAGCTTTGTCGGGAAGCGTGACGACGGATCGATCTGGGGGCGGAAGTTGTGGGTCCATCTCGCACAATACTGGGAGGGCTTCTAACTTTGCGACTATTTCGTTCACCCAGGTAGAATCCTTCGGAATAATGGATTGCACGAAAATGCAACCTGTTTGCGTATCCAAGATGACGCTTCTTTCGACAAACACGAGATTGACATCTGGGTGCTTGTTCTCCGAACGATTATCTATAGATCGTGTGAGAGGCACTTCCATCGAGTACACACCAAGCTCATAACTCAAACAACCAATGAGACCACCCCAGAAAGGTAGATCAGGATTCCCCCCTGTGACCTTCTTCGACTGCATGAAACTGGCGAGCCATGACCAAATGTCCTGGGACCCAAGAGGTTCGTAAGATGTTTGGCCGTCCTTGGCTAGCGATACATGTGCATCCCCGACGCGATAGGTTATATGGAGGGATGAAGAAGACAAGGATCCAATGATCGAGAAACGACCTGGCTGTGCGGCAGATTCCAGTAGCACAAATCGGGAAGAATTTTCAGATACACCGAAAAATTCACAAACGTCGATGACCGAGATATTGGGACGTTTTAATGATGAGGTGGTAACGGAAGTAGGTTCGCAGGGCGCGAACGACGCGTATGGGGGAGGTGTATAGGGCCAAGGATGGCCAAGAACGTCCCCGATTTTAGATGTCCAGGGAGCAATTTTTCGTCCTCTTGCCTTGGTCCAAGCCTGGGCCATCCGCCAAAAATTATTTACCACTTCTATCCCTCCCCCGTCGGTGCATACGGATTCGGGATGATATTGAACCGCCCAGAACGGTCGGGACTTGTGTCGCACTGCCATCACAACTTTTCCGTTCTCTTCATCCTTTGCCCAAGCCAGTTCTTCGACATCACCATCTTCCTGCAATTCGACATGAAGAGAATGGTATCGAACAGCCTTCACAAAAGCGACATTGTGGAATAGGTCGGTCGATATGTGATGTATCTCTGACATTTGGCCATGTTTAACGGTTGCAAGTCGCTTCAGGATAGCACCGTTCTCGATGGCTAGGCTTTGAAGGCCGAGACAAACACCAAAAATCGGCAAAACATCACTATCCTTCAACTTCCATAGATCCCTAACCAGACCGATGTCTTCAGGAATATCTGGAGATCCGGGACCAGGACCTACGACCACAGCAGAAAAATATGCGAGATGGGGTCGCAACTGTTGTATTGTGAAATCATCGTTTTTTATAATGGTCACAGAAACGTCGGGAATTGCTTCACGACACAATGCGGCAAGGCTGGAGCAAGCGATGAAAATGTGAGGAGGAGGTGGGAATGGGTAACCCACTTGTGCGTAAACGAGTCATAGGAATCAACGAGAAGAAGGCGGGAATTTTCGATAGTCATCGAAGTGGGGGAATATCTAGGGAGGTATCAGGCAGGATTTAAAGGGATTGGAGAAAGAAACCCACCAAGATAGTATTCTGAATTGTGTTTACATTGATCGCGATTTTTATCGGAACCAAAGCAAAGCACGGAAGGATCTTCTTAATTCCTCCCGGTTGGCGTCATACTGGAAAGGTGTCTTCTGGTGATGATAGTGTATGCTCACTCTGCACTCTATGTTTTTTTTTTTGAGATTGCCATCACGCATCACGTGGAATGCCCTTATACTCGAGCCTCGATGTCAAGTTCACCAAGATGACGTCTTCAGTCCAAACTGATTTCAACAGGGTATTCACCTTTCCTTGCCTTCAACACACTTGCTAAACGGACACCCGTAGCTCAAGACAGTATGCGTGCCATTGTTAGGCGCGTCGCGCTTGACTCCCTCCTCAGCCAAGACGACAATTAATCTCTTGACCGAGCTCGGCAAGATTCTGGGCGATATTCCTCCGGAAAACCTAACGTCCAATCTCATCTCCTATGTTTTCTTGCCAGTATCAACGATTCTTCAGCGCAACTCCTCGCAGGATATCCCGGACCAGATACTAGAGAAAATTCTGGACGTAATGAGGTTTCTTGTCGAAAGTTGGTGGTGGTCATGCGAGATCAAAGTCTGGGAACAAGTTTTCATGCTCTGCGGTTCTGTCATCGGTGGGATAGATGGGAAATCAAATGGAAAAGGCAGAAGTCGTGACGATGAAACCAAAGAAGCAGCAACACGATGTCTTCTTGCTCTGCTCCGTCCGCGCACAATAGATGAAGCCACCCGAAGGTCTCTTCCACCCTATGAATCCGACAACCGTCTATCCGAATTTCAGGACCACGTCCAGAACTCTAAATTTGTTCCCGTCCTTGGTCAAACTCTCGACGCGGTCTTGAACTCTGCATCTTCTCAACACATTCCACTTCAAACCGTTTCCCTGGATGCGACATTTTTGTTGGTCGATCTGTATCTTCCTGATCTGTTGATTCCGTCAGTGTTGCCCGGAGTTGTTAGCACTGCGACCAAAATTTGTCTCGGTTTTCCCCACAGCAAAGGGTGGGCAAATGGGGACATTGTTGCCCGAGGGTTAAAGCTCTTGCAAAGCGTTGTACAAAAAGCGATCGGAGATGATGTTTGCTTAAAAGATGGTGCTTTGCGACGCGTTATTGACCTTGACGATCTCGTTAGCACACTAGAAACACCCCAAACTTCCGTGCCAGACAACGTACCGACATACGGAACCAAAAGGACTGCCTCATGGCTGCGCGGGACAGCATCTCAACTTCACATTGCCATCAACAGCTTGACCCCTCTTATTTCTCATCCTAACTCCTCTGCATTGAATGCTCTTTCGAATTTTTCTGCCGTCATAATTCGCCGGACGCCATTATCGCTACCCCAAACACAACCCCTTCTCTTATCATTCCTCTTGTCATTATCGTCCTCTGATTTACCCTCTGTCTCCTCAGAGGCTACCCAACATTTGACCAATCTTTTAACAGTTCCGTCAGACGCTCGAATTCCATTACAACACACCCTCATGACCAACCTAGGCGAAAATCTCTCCGCCCTTCCTCGATTAATCTCTACACAATCAGATGCGCGGGTCAAGCACGCGGCGTCCATGATAGATGCAGTTTGTAGACTAGCAGCTGGAAAAGACCCTCAAGGCAATCTGCTGGGCGTTGCTACCGGCATTGGTAAACTCTTAGGACCCTCAGGAGGTGTCGAGAAGTGGGGTTGGAGTTTGTTATCCGTACTTGAGATCGTGGAGCCTCCAATAACGGTGACACAAGTATCTGAAGCCCAGCTTGCCCTTGAAAGCAGCGAAGATACGGCCCAGTCCCTTCAGTTTCCTCGCGTTGATTTCAAAAGCGTATCACGCGAAGCTTGAGGTGCTCTGGAAAGGATGTTTCATTCGCTTGGAGCTGCTGCAGGTGACTCTTGTCTTTTTACTGTGGAATGGTTCACTCGTCTAGGCCGCTCGGGAGTCGATTCCTTTTCGGTTGCGGCGCTCTGGTGCGCATGTAGGCTCCTGGAAGGACTCGCCAGGTTTTCTCTTTCGGAGTTTAATCCGGCCTCCCTTGCCCATGTTCAATGTAGCAGGCGGGCGGAAAAGCATGCGCGCACTTTGGCTAAAACCATTGCAGAAACATGGGAAAAGACCGACGAGATCCACACTCCAACCAGCGAAAGCCATAAACAGGCGGAAAATGACAAAGAATTTTTCGTGCAACACCAAATGGGCGTCATTCCTCTTCATGAAACTCTTAAAATTACGAGGGCTACCCCACCGGAAACAAGGAAGAAACAACAGCCAATTATTCATCGGGCACTCTGTTTGCAGCTGATTGCGACGTCTGCAGGCATCACGCAAGGTCGCTTCGACCCATTATTTATCCACACACTGTACCCCGTTCTGCATTCACTTGTGTCGCCTGTGTCATTTCTATCTTCGACGGCCCTTGCAACGCTCAACTTCATTACTATCGCCACATCATATGCATCGTCCGCAAATCTTTTACTTTCAAACTTTGACTATGTTCTCGACTCGGTTTCTCGTCGCCTAACGCAACGTTGGCTTGATATCGACGCAACTAAAGTCCTCGGAGTCATGGTCCGCCTTGTGGGCGCCCAGATCGTGGAAAAGGCGGCGGACGTCGTAGAAGAATGCTTTGATCGTCTTGACGAATTTCATGGATATGGAGTCATCGTGGACGCCCTTATCGAAGTGCTGACCGAAGTCATCAAAGTCATTGAGATAGAGACTGCATCGACCTCTCCCCCAATATCAATCTCAAACCCTCCTATCAACGCACCCCACAAAGCTCGCCTAGAAGATTTCTTCAAGTACCTACCACAGAGATTTGAGGAACAAATCGAGGTGGATGACAAAGATTATGGTCCAGCACCAAGAAGGGCCTGGGGGGAAACTGAAGCTGAGACCGAGGATGCAGAAGACGCAGATGATGAAATGCTCAAAGCAACCCCTGCGACCGATGACGGTCCCCTTCCAACGCCAATCCAGCTCTTGACCAAGCAAATAATATCTCGGTCCATATATTTCCTCACTCATGATTCTCCAGCCATTCGTGCGAGGATTTTGAAACTCCTCACGTCGTCCGTCCCAGTTTTGCCCGAATCTGTGCTTCTACCATCCATCCATTCCGCTTGGCCATTCATTTTAAATCGTCTTGGCGACTCAGAGACATTCGTGGTCAGTGCCGCTGCCGGTCTGGTTGAAGCACTGTCAAGGCATGCAGGCGATTTTATGTTCAGAAGACTTTGGGACGACGTATGGCCCAAGTTCCGATCAATGTTGCGTGATCTTGAACGCGGGGAGGAGGCTAATGCTCTTACTCGCAGTAGTACGGCAGGAGCTCGGCCAGAGTCTGCGTATACCCATTCACATCGCTTATATCGATCGCTTCTGAGGACGATGACGCTCGCGCTAAAACATGTTCATGAGCACGAGATCTCTTTCTGGGAAGTCATCGTTTCCTTTCGACGTTTTTTGAGCGATCGAGTACATGCCGAGTTGCAACAATGTGCTGTTGATCTCTATACGCAGGCTGGGATGAGCAATCCGGATGCTGTGTGGTTGCTTTTGGTAGCCTCTATCGACAACGTCGACCCTGTGACTGATTTTTTGAGAAGTAGCTGGGGTATCGAGAAGAACGCAAGCGTTATTCTGAAAAGCATGGAATAATTACTAGGCATTAATGGTATTTGGTTCGGACTTCGTTTCAGAGATTACAGAAGGGCCTGATACTTCATCTTCCATCTGAGATAACCGGAATCTGCTGTTTGGATTAAATCTCCGTAGCTGAACGCCAGCTTCTTTAAAAAGCGACGCAGAAGCATCGTCTCTGTACAATCAATAGTTTATGAGTCTTGGGCACACTGTGAAAAAAATACGTCACTGACACTTTATAAGTTAAATTGTATACGACTGTCTTCACTCCAGTCTGAATTATCTTGACCGTGCACTTGAGGCATGGGCAGCTGGAGATGGTGGTTAACAAGGAATGAAGAAAAAAGGCGTATGGAGCGTACGTGTTACAATAAAGGACGCAATCTCTCCCAACTCTTTCCCGCCCTGCTTCCAGTAATGCGTTTTCTTCTGCATGTAGGCACAGACATTCTTGAGAACTATGCTGTGATTGGACCTTCCCATTGCAATGGTCGCAACCCCCCTCATTGCAGTTTTTCAGGCCGCGAGGCGTACCGTTGTATCTATAATTTGTTCTCAAAAGGAATATGACAAGATAGATTGCTTTTCATACCCTGTAGAAAGTATACGATTCTCCCGAACCAAAATTGCGCCCACCCTACGCTTCATACAATTTGAGCGACGCGATGCAAGAGAAGCCAATGTCTGTGATCACCCCAGGTAAGACTGATAGAAGGACGGTTTTTGGATAGGAAGCCGACCATAAAATATGCGTCCCAGCTGGGCCTCAGGTGTTCGGGATGCAGCAAGTCTACGTCATCCAGATGCGCATGAAGACCTTGAAGAGTCGTGAACGAATTGCCTACTTGAATATTGACAAGATCGGACAGAGATTGCAAGGAGGAAGATCTTGTAGGTTCCCCTCTAAATACAATTCGATCGTCGTCGTTCACAAAATCATGTAGTGAGATGTCCAGGACGCTAATGAAGGATTTCTGAAAATTTCAATATGTGTTAAGAGTGCGGATGATGACGAACCTTTTCGAGCGGTTGTACCGTTCCAGCATAGGTGCATCAACGTTGAGAAGGAGAAAAAATGGTCGTCGAATGAAAGGTTCGATTAATTCCCTGGAATGGATATCCGTCGTCACAAAATTTCGCCGCCAATTTTCAGTAACATATTTGAGAAGTTCTGCGGCGTCTGAGAAGCATAATGTTTGAGGTTGTAGGGTCGAATAAGTCTGCGTGGAAGCAGGTGAAGGGAGTGGGCTCATTGATAGGAAGGACAGATGTTTGGACAAGGCGTTGGCATCTTTATGTGAGACGAGGTCAGGAGGGGTCGGTAAGGCCCACGGGGAGGAAGCCTATGATGTGTGAATGACCGTTAGGAATACTGAGAAAGGAATGAGGTTTGTACCTCAAATTGCTCTTCAAATCCATGAACATCCAAGCCAGACTGGACGAGGCGGACAGAGGTGAAACCCTGACGAGAAACTAGATAATTTTCAATGCTTGTCTTTCCTGAGAAGCGGGTGCCGACGATGGCAATGAACATGGTTCAATTTGAATCGAAAAATCTCAATAATTATGCTAATTAACGTGACAGTTCGCGCATGTGGTTGTGACCGATCGCGATATAATATCGATTTCCTATGATAATGTGATATCCAAAGATTTTTGGAAGGAGTGTTATTCATGTTATTGCAAGGGACTCGACTTCGGAAGGTGCTTTTTCTTCTTCTCTTTAGCGGCCGCTTTCTCTTCTGTCCTCAAGACTCTGGCTGCCTTCATGTCCTTTGGTGCTGTCGTTCGAAGATGTTTTATATGTGTTGCGATCAAAGGAGGTGCCGGTGTAGAAAGCCAAGAGGCGGAGAGTGTCGAGACAGATTCTAATAGAGAGCTCAGCCTTGGATCGTCTGGAAATCCTGTCTAAATCGGAATGGAATTCATTCAGCATAGTTGAAGGAACATCCACGGCAGGCTTACATCGATTCCTAGAACAGTTACCTTGCGGATACCAAGTGCTCGGGCAAGAGCAAGTTCTGATCCTTGTGGAAGAGGTATTAATTTGAGGTATTCACTTGGGTTGGTAGAATTATAAGCTGCCACCAGGTGAGGTAAGTGGTCGATGAGAAGCGGAGGGTCAACATCAGCTCTGCAAACAAAAATATACTTCAGAGGCTTTGGATCGAGTAGTTGACCCGAGATGTCTGCGGAAATAACGGTCGGGCGGCGGGCTCTTTGGGTTTGGATTTCAAGCCTTTTTGTGACAACATTCACGCCGTATAACAAATGGGACAATATCAACGGTGATTCAAAGTCAACCCTTTCGGCAGCTTCAACGGTAGGTTTCTGATTAATCGGTTCCAAGGAGGGTCTATCGTGTGGAGAAGCGTTTTCACCAGTGTTGAGCGTTTTGCGTGGCTTCTTTTGCGAGGTTGGTTCACCAAGGATGGCATTTCGCTTCCGTTTACGGTTCTGGGCACTTCGATGAGAGAGATATGCAGAAACCCCTTCTAATAACTGCAGAATATGGGACAGTATGGCGTTTTGAAGGTTCAAAGGTACGGAAGGCCTAGGAAAATGTCATTGCTTGGATGGGTGGAATGACTTAAAAAATACCAATGGATCCGAAATGGACTGTCCAGAACGCCTTTAAAAACTACCTTCTTCTCCCTGATCTCTCTAGGCCTTGCACGATTCGAAGGCTGAGAGAGTGTTCGCGCATTTTTATCAGAGGACATAGTTGGTCAGAAGGACTCAGGATAGGTTCTGGTGGCTGTGCTGTTTACAAATCTAGACTCTGCAGTTATACTTACTGACTCCTGGCGATTACCAGGACTTACTGACTGTAGAGATACTTACTCTTCCAAGGAACAAAATGAATGTCAAAAGTTTCTCTTCGAAGACGTTAATTATCCAGGATGAAATAAGAATCTTTATTCTGGGCGCTGCCCACTCACTTCGCGAGTAAATGCCTTGGAACCGAAAGAAAGTTGAAAAAAAGTCCATCCACCGGAATATGATTCCTATTTGATTCCCATGCGGCATTTGTGAATTCAGAGATTCAACAATAACGCCAACCGTGGTGAACGAATACCACATATGAGTGTAAGGTAGCGTATTTAAATATGGGAAAGGAGAGATATGCCAACTGACACCCTCTTTATCCACCAAGCAGCGCCAGAGCCGCTCTAAGCTCCTTCCTCGCCTGCTCCGCGTCCTCGTAATCAAGTGAGCTGATTGCAAACCGACAGTGTTTCTGGGCCTTCGCGATAAGCCCAGGGGTCAGCTCCACCTCTGCCGTGGGTGCTAGAGCATTGCCGTACCTGCCAGACTGGGTTGTGGGTGAAGTCTGGCTCGGGGGTGGTGCATAGATATAGTTTCTTGGTGGAGAAGCTGGAGGAGGTAAGACGTGAGTAGAAGATGGGGGAATTGGCAGTTGCGGAGGTGCGTATATGCTCGAAGGACCAATATATTCCTTTGGAGGACTAGCTCCCGATAGTGGTGGGGGAGGTAACGGTGGAGGGGAGCCTGCCGTAGATGGCGTAAAATGAACCCTTTTGTCTGTATCTGGTGACGCTGATTCGAAGGTGGTTCTCGGGGGAGAAGGCGTTTGTTTGGCGTCTAGCGCTTGGTTCGTCCATGGGTTTACCTGAAAGCTGCCTTCTTTATTGGAACCAACGGTATTGAAGCTACTACCACTGCCACTACGAGGCTTGGATTTATATTGGATTGAACCATTATGGGAATTGTTGTCATAACTCGCAGTGCTCGGCGTTGACGTTCCGATCGTATACACCTCGGGCTCTTCTGTTCCTGGAGTGGCGGCGGTACTCCAACTTTCGGGAGGTCCATCATTAGCATCGGACCATCCTGGGTCTGACCTGCGTTCTGGAGGTGATGGGAAGGTGGCTGAGGATGAGATATGGTGCGTTGGAGAGGTGGATGTCGTCAATGAGGAACCAGAAGGATCGGCGGGGATAAATTTGGGAGGCGAGGGAATCTGCTGTTCATCTTGGTGTTGTTGAAGATACTTGAGTTCCTCCTGTTCTTCGGCCCAGCCCGGAGGACCAGGAGTAGGCTTACGACCCTCACGGAAAGCCTTTGCGATATCAGCTGCCTTCCACTTTGCGTAGCGAATCTTTTCTTCGTTCTGAAATGTCCTTGAGAACAGGTTCAATGAAATTCACAACAACAAGACTTACTGATTCTGAAACGTCCGTTTTGGGGAAGGTTTTGAGGACTTCAAGGAAGTTGGCGGCAGCCAAGAACTTTTTGGCTGTAGCTCTGTCGCAACGGTGAGGAACGCCGTCGTTCTAAAATCGGTAGCTTACCTTGTCGCACGAGAGCTGCGGTCTTCGTTGTCGGCATTTGCAAAGACTTTGAGAGCAAAGTTTTCGACATAGGCAGAGCTGACAGATTCAGTGTCGATGGCATCATTTGAGCCGATGTCGAACTTCATTTGTTCAAGAACACCGAGAAGGGCGATAAGAAGATCACGAGAGGCAGTACTACGAGCCTTGAGGCTGATCCCGACTTGCGCTGCATAGTATGCGCCTGTAAGAACCAAGATAAGCTGGAACTGGTAATCTATAGAAAGAGGTCCTCACACCAGTAGGAGATTATGGGATCTTGTTTAGCAAGTTCTTCTGCGCGGGAGAGAAAAGGAGAGACAGCTTTGAGCTCTGGAGGGACAGGTGGAAGGGTGCGAATGGACGACATGGTGGTGAACGCAGCGAAAGGAATCTCTCATTTATGATCGTGACTCGATGACGTCAATTAACTACTCGACAATAGTTGCAGAACACCTGCATGCACCGTGGTGTAGCTCTACATCAATAGCTATGGAGTATCAGGCATACCTGGCCTGGCCCGCCGATCTGCGGAAATCGTCGAGGCCAATGTATGGGTCAACAATATTACAACTCCACCACGCTCATTCTGCCAACCCCAAGCTGCGGAAAAGGTGAGAACCACCTATTCTTACTCCTTTCGAGGTAGCTTCATGCTTCCGATCGTCGAGGTGGGACTATCCATGACAGCGGCCTGCACTTGTGGGTCTATAAACAAGGTTGGCAAACCCTTTTTCTGTAGCGTATTGCCACGCGGTGGGGCGTTAGTGGTGCTTGTCCCACTCTGCGCCGGGCCCACTGGCACATGCATCTTCGAGGAGGATGTGGCATTCTGCTTTGCCCATTCTTGACTCCGGTTGGACGTAGTAGAAGTGGATTGCATCGGAAAATATGAATTTCCTTTGGATTCAACTTCATCTGATCCTAGAGGCGACGTTAAATCCTGAGGAGGGGTCGAAATCGTGTTGTTACGAGAAGCCGGAAACTCGATCTCCGGGGATTTAAGGTCATGGAACTCAAAGAGAAGTTTGGAAAGATCATCAAGCTAGAGGTGATACAAATGAGTAAGATAAATGTCAAAGACGAGCGTAGACTTGCCTTTCCCATTATATCATTGATAGCTTCCTTCCTTCCTTCGAACTGAGTGGCGAGCTTTGCAAATTCTTCTTCTCTAATCCTATCCTTCTCCGCTTCTTCACTCGGCATGTTGACCCCTTCCTCATCGCCGTCGGCTTCATCATTGGATGACGATCCTCTGGAACCAGTACTCGTCGCTCTCTTTCTGGTTTGGAGACCGGGAGGAACAAGTGGATCCTCCGAATCCAGACCAGGGGTGGGGCTCTCCGAAGGCCCTTCCTCGCGTTGCTTGTGCTTCTTCCTTTTCGAGTCCGCCGCTTTGCCTGTGCCAATATCCTCCATCTCGAGGTGCATCTTCGATAGTTGGCCTTGCAGGTCAAGTATGCGGGAAAGATGGGTCCACACTGCCTCGCTTCTCGTCTCAATATTGTTGGTACTAGGACTGGCATCACGATTAGTGGCAAGGTTCACTTGAGAAGGCGACATGTCTTCGTTAACGGAACCTTGCTCTTGGTGCGGGACAAGGACTCCAACGACGCTGCCATCAAAGGGGTCCAGAAGGAGCTGAGAGCGGGGGCTTTGCTGTTGTTGTTGTACGCCCGAATATTGTGGACCCGGACTCAAGAACTTGGGGTCTGCGCGAGGCTCGCGAGTTGCTGGGAATTCCGGTTCCGGTGAAACGACTTGTTCGTCCGTTGCTGAAGGTGCATCCACAGGCATGGATCGTGCTGTCGGGGCTTGAAGGTCCACGATAATGGCATCGTGCGGGGTAGTATATGCACTAGGAAAGGCACGTTTAGGGGCTTTCTCAGTTGAGGTTCGTCGGATGTGGGTTGGCGAGGAAACAGACGGACGGGGTGTTGTACCTTCCGAGTGGCCTTCTTCAGGAGATTTCTGCCCGAACCAACTTAGCATATGTAGTTCAAATTGAACTCGGATTTGAAATTGGTGTGCACCGTAGGAATGCTGATCGGAAACCTCGGACCGGTTGTATCCCGCGCCGATTCTGCCAACGGATTTGCTTATAGTCTTCTTCCATTTTATCAAAATAATTACATGATACAAGAGATTGAAAGTCCGTTGCAGAAAGTTCGTGAACGTTGAAAAGAATGGCTAAATAGAGGGATCTCAGTTGGAGTCATCTGCATCATCCTCGTCGCCATCTTCCTCCGTGTCATTGATTGCAAGCGCTCCAAACCTACCAACGCCTACAGTTCCAGTTGTTCCTACATCACTGTCTTCAATATATTCTTCCTCCTCCTCGCTTGCACCTGTGGGATCTTCCGCTGGTGCCTCAACGTCGCTTTCTGGCTCTGTATCGTCATCCTCGACGATGTCGCCTCGCGGGATCCAAATGCCCTGTACATCCCCCCCTTCTGTAACTATTCGATCCAGAGGCGTTCCCGGGGGCCAGAAACACCACCCGATTCGGCCTTCCGCAAGCGCTCGGAGGACTGCAGTTCGAAAAAAAAACTCACGAAAACGGGAAAGCAAAGAACTGATAACAGACTTACTGGCATTACCGGCTCGATGAACGTCTGGTCTTCCAGCCTTAGCGGTGACCCACCCCTTGGCATCTGCATAAGCTGTGAGGATATCCATGGCGGTCCAGGCGGGAGAGGTTGAATCTCCACTTGGCTCTTCCGCTTCCGTCTTCCGACCATCCCGCCAAGTACGCTTGTCTTCGACGGGCGCCAATTTAGTGCTTGGGTGAACAAGTTTTAAAATGCGTTCCAGAGGAAGAAGTTTCGCCGCGAAATAGATGCAAGATGGTACTGCGGAAACTCGCGATATGGGAAGGATGCCACAAAGCACCTCAAGTCGTAAAATTAATTTGCAAACTGCTGTGCAGACACAGGACGTACCTGCATTTCCATTGGTACATAATTCGGCATGACCAAACCCGGACAATCGACCAGACGAACGTCAGGTGTCCAATATAAAGTCTGGAAATGTTTAGTCTTCGCAAGGTATACATGAGTATCTTCGAAGATCTATGTTACAGAGGCAACGAACTTTGCCTGGAGTCTTGGAGGCCCGAACCTTTCGAGCACCGAATAAAGCATTTAACAAGGATGATTTGCCGACATTTGGTTGGCCTGAATTTCCTATTGAGTAGAATAGCGATGGAAGTGGGAAACATCGAACCAATTAAACCGATTGTCAAGTATTCAGGTTCCTGACGATGATCAGGTTCTTCGGGTGATTCTTCCGGAGACTTTTGCCGTGGGACAGTGGCCCCTCCAACAGCGAGGCCGACCTTTGAGCCCTTCGCTCGCATCACCCCTTCCCAGTCAATTTCTCTCTTCACTGCCGGGACCCAGCTCTTGAGCCGGTCGGGATTGCTTTTGACCCTCTCCGGAGGCTCTAACAATTCTGCATGGACCTCCTTTATGACCTGCAAAAGCGTCGCCCGAAAGTGATCAGGGATACTTGGTTCATATTGTTTACTTCCTTGATGGTCTAGGCTTGCCTCTTTCTCGATATAGGATTCGACCTGCACCACGAGGACGTTGGGATGATGCTGGTGAATATACTTGATCCAGGCGTCCACACGAGTCGGACCAGATATGTCGACCTTGGTGAGAACTAGAATGACCTTTCGATCGCCAAGATATGAGGAAAGGGATGGCGGGTAATGCAAAGTGGGGCAACGGGAGTCGAGAAGCACTAGAATGATCTGAGAGATCTCAGTGACACGCCATCTAAAACATGATTACTTGAGAGAAAATTCCAGTGAGATGGTAAGATCATACAATTGGCGCCAAACTTCTAGATTGCGTTCAAAATATGACGGAGAACGCGGCATGGTGTCTGCAGGTTCTGAAAGATTGACCTTGTTTTGCCATTTTTCGAGGGCCTCGTCGGTCTGTTCGATCCATTTTTTGAAGAGCCCTTCTTCATTGCGCTCTACCTCAAGCTTGCTCATATCGAAGCGCCACTTTGGTCTTTTGGGACATGACAATGGGTCCAAGCTAGCGTCATCATTACGATCAAAATCGTGGAAGATGGCGTCCTGATCAGGGATGGGGCGCGCAAGGGGAGAATTGGATGCAATAGCCTTCGTTTCCTCAAGAAATCTCGGGGGCAGCTTGATGAACGCCGATTGGAGCTTTCGCGCAGATTCAACGACATTAATATTGGTCCCAGTCACAGTCGGGCCCTGCCTTGGCTTGCGATGGTGATGTCCGGTCTTCTTCACTTCTTGAGGAGGGGCGTCGCCGCGCTTTATTGCGCGCTTTAGCTGCTGATCTGCCTTTTTCTGACGGGTGGATGTTGGTTTGCGACGAGGAGGCATCTTGGAGACATCTGATCGAAGTGCCAATTTGGGTTTGGCGTCATGTTCCCACGATCACCGTCATGTTACCAATTCTCCAATTCATCCCTGTCAGTGCTGACCCATCTTCTCATTTCTTGTCACGCGAACAACCTGTATAAATGCTCGGAATTCGCCCCACTACGTCCCATATACCCATTATACGCAGTCAGCATGAGCGACACAGTCGACGACCGCAAGAACGTCGTTGTCGTAGGCGGCGGCGCTGGTGGTGCACTCACGGCCCGGCTCTTATCCTCGAAGCTCGACGCGTCCAAGTACAACCTCATCCTCATTGACGCGCGCCCCAACTTCATCCTTCTTCCTGCTTCGGCAAGAGTTAACGTCTGCAACCCGGACGGTCTCGAAGACAAAGTGCTTGTGAACCTGAAGGATGTTTTCGCAACAAACAACGGCACTTTCATCCAACAAAAAGTCGTGAGCATCGAGAAGGCACAAGAAGGCCCAGGAGGACACCTTGTTCTTTCTAATGGGGAGCGTATCGGGTTTCATGTTCTTGTTCTTTCTCCAGGCTCCAAGTGGAGCGGTCCTTTTGCCTTTCCAGACAGCGAGTCTGACTTGCGCGAATTCTTCGACGCCAATAGGACCTCGATCAAGGCAGCAAAGGATATCCTTCTTGTTGGTGGAGGTGCTGTGGGAATTGGTATGAACGTCAGTCATACTTTGTTGACCTTGCTTAACATCCATTTCTCGCTTTAGAACTCGCAGGGGAGATTAGAGACGAATATCCTGTACGTTGCCAACTTTTGATCCCGCATCCTTTTGCTTGACATTCTGTCATCCAGGACAAATCTATCACCATCGTCCAAAGAAATGAATATCTCTTGAATCCAGCATATCCAGTGAGATTCAGGAAGGCTGTGGCAGCTCGGCTGAGCGCACGCAACGTCAACCTTATTTTCCAAGATTCTGTCGATGAAACCCATCCAACCGAGGGTATTGTCAAGACCAGGAGTGGAGCAACTATTCAGGCGGATCTCGTGGTACGTTGCAACATACGAGTCCCGTGTTTCCTCTGCTAATAAAGTTCTAGCTCGCCACATTTGGACCCAAACCCAATACAGAATTCATAGCAAAGTCATTGGGCGCGGACGTCCTAACAGATACTGGCTTCGTTAAAGTTAAACCTACCCTTCAACTGTCAACTCACCCTGAAATATTTGCGGTCGGAGATGTTCTGGATCTTCCCGAACAAAAGCAGCTCTTCAAGGCTCAAAGCCATGCCCCCATCGTTGCGGCGAACGTCGTTGCATATCTGCAGGGAAAGACCTTGAAGACATACAAAAGTATGCCAGAAGTAATCTTCATTTCTATTGGCAAGGTGAATATCATTTCCCTATTTGGTTCGCAGTTTGCTCAAGGTTCGGACAGAATGGAGGTGCAGTATATCTGGGTTTCCTGGGAGGAATCGTTCTTGGCGATTGGTGTGCGCGCCTTGGTAAATCCAGGACGCTCATGATTGGCATGATGAGGTCGGCTCTTGGGCAATGATTGACCGTCTTTGGACGCTTTAGTATATTGATTTGTTGCATACCCCGGATTTATAATGATGACAATGATACCTCTGGACGAAGTTTCCTATTGAGCTCACAATGCGTTTCTATTTAAGTCCGAAGGTAAACTCTTGTTCCCTCGCCACATAGATGTCAAGAAGAAGTTCGATCAGAGTCCTACTGACACCACACTGATGCTCTGATCTAACAGGAGTTCGTTGATACCTTCCCATCCCTTCCTCTGCCGTCGTTGTGGCAAGCGTCCTCGAGGCTGCCACCAGCAGTAAAACTGTCGAACGCCAAAATATAAACGATGATGCCATTGGCATCTCCACCCCTCACTACGTCCTACTCTACTGCATCAACGTCCCTTTCCAGCGATGGCAAGAGATACATGAGACGGAAGGATTTTCAGTACAAGTATGGGCAAAGGCACCACTCATATGACAGTGAAAAAGCTCCCTATCCCCTATCCTATGATAAACATGTGCTCGAACTGTACGTCCTGCATTTCCCCTCTTAGTATGGCTGTTTTTTTGATCGTAGTTATAGCGAATCCCTCGACAATCGCCTTGCGCAGTACCTACGGGGTTCCATATCCTTTGCCAACCTCGATGAGCCTCCGACGCGTGTTCTGGATCTAGGTTGTGGGGTATGATGTCCTCATCATAGTTGGAATTATACTCACCAAGATTACGAATAGACTGGTGTCTGGGTCATTGACGCTGCGAAGGCATGGCCTGAGTGCGATTTGGTATGTTATCAGTCTCTCTCATCGCAAGTCGAATACTTATCTCGACAGGTTGGATTCGACCTTGTGGATGTCCAAATTCCCCTGAAACTCCTTCACCCGTCAATAGCGAACAGGATCGAATGGAGACACGGAAACTTGTGCGTTATTTCGTTGGCATTTTCACCTCGAAGTTTAGTTGTCGGACTTTGCCTCAGTTTAACAACGAAGCTACCTTTTGATGATGATGAATTTGACCACGTTCACATCCAATCGATAGCTGCTGGCGTCCCGGAGAATAAGGTGGGTACTGCAGCGTTGTCATCCACCATTTAGCTTGACAAACTCTGACTCTTAGTGGGGTGTTCTCTTTGAAGTGCGACAACTAGATCTTTCTTCCTGCCCCTGAAATCGTTAACAGTTGATACAGGAAGTTAACAGGGTGTTGCGGCCGGGTGGTTCTGTCGAAGTAATAGAAGATGGTGTGTGATTACCTTCAAGAAGGGGAAAATACACTGAACACATAGCCCAGATGTTATCTTTCCGACTCTTCCTCGATGGTTTACGACTGCCCTTCGAGCACGACCCTTACGGAACAAACCTCCTCGCTACCCCGATTCTTCCAATTTCCACCGTGGATATCCAACTCAGCCATCGAGCCCATCCCTCTCTTCATCCTCAGTTACCCCCTCGCACGATCATGCGTTGCTTGAATCACTCTATCAATCTGTTTTTGAACATCGCTTCATAAATTTGAAGCCCTCTTGTAAGCAGACAGTTAAAATAAAATCTGGCACGCGGTTGCTGATCACGACTGCATTTAGCTGTTTTACCTATCTACCTGACAACGTACTTTCGACAGGTCAACTTAGGGCCTGTTGTTAGCTTTCCCATGCCGCCTCTCGCTCCGCCACTACCTTTGCCTCCGCAAATAACGACATCTTACATCGTTGAACCACTGTCCGACCTCAACGACCATCGTGCCTCTACAATGACAACATTACCGACAAATTCTGGGAATAGGCCGGTTTCTCTGTCCTTTTCTTCGGCTCTTTCCAATATTACTGGCACAACTGCATTTTCACAAGCTTCTTTTAGCTCCCGACCTCGTACTGCATCGGCTCCTTTCGCGTACAATAGCGAGCCGCCTCCCTCTTCTTTGGATGACAGTCATCCCCTTGTCGATATTGAGTCCTTGCCCTTAAAGCGCTTCACGTTGGACAGTCCTCTGACTGAAAGCGATATAACCTCACTGCCTCCTGGCTCATTATTTCCAATGGAGCAGCTCTTAGATTTGAGCCAACGATCGTTGGCGATGCACCTGTACCGTAATTACCAAGCCGTGCTGGCCTGTCAGGAGGCAATGTGGGAAGAGCTAAAGGATCGAATAAGAAACAAAAAGGACGAGCTAATACTCTTCGGATGGATGATGATGAGGAGTTGGAGGAGCTTCAAAGTAGAAAAAAGTTTGAAAGGTTGATTGAACGATACCGATCGTAAGTTTTATCAACAAAATTCAAGTGTTTTAAGCTGATGTTGAATGGTTCAGGGATATGCAGGCTCGTGTATCGATCTGGTGTTCCTTAGACGACCTTGGATGGCCCTTGCCAGTTCGAGAACCCCTGTCAAAGGCAGAGCTCATCGAAGAAGAGCGGCTACGAGAGAGCATGCTCGAGGCAAGGAAACGGGCAACTCCAGATGAGATGCAGATACCCTGTCGCGCCGTAAGAGTAATTGTGGGATACAAGCTCTGAGCGTGTGAGCCTCGTCAGATGTTGTTTGAGGCACATATACCATTGGACACTTTTGTAACCTTTTTGTAGCTATAGTCTATAGATAAGTTGCGGTCCGGCTACCGGGCCGAATCTACCAAGGCTTATTTGTGTATTGTTTGTCCAATTTTTTTTTATGGGAGCACCAAACGGACTAATCGCTCTCAGCAAATGGCTGCTTCCACCTCAAAGTCTTCCAAGTCTGCCACCAAGTCTCAGAAGCCCTCTTCAAATAAAGGAAAAGGAAAAGAGAATATCTCAAAACCATCCCAGACCAACAGTTGCGCCTGGGATACGCGAAATTACGACGATGTAACGCCCTGGAACTGGACGTCCCTCACCGATCCATCGTCAACCCGTATTCCACCCCTCTTTACAAAGGATGGGAAGTGAGTTACTCCCCTTCGAATGAGATTGAACATTTCTAAGGACATCATCAGTTACTTTTTCTCCCTTGTAGGCTCCTCCGTCAAAATCTACTCTAGCGTAACTGGTCTTGTGGTTTCAACGCTGACTACTCCACCAACAACGGATGGACAAATTCAGTCCGATCTATTAACTTCCGTTGTCCTTAATCCTCACAACGCATTTCAGTTGGTTACTGGCTCGTTGGACGGAAGGGTGATGATCTGGGATTTTGTCAATGCTACTCTTTTGCAGACCATCAATTTGGGACAACCAATACATTTCATGTGCACCCACGAGCAATTCAAGGAGTCTATATTTGTCGCGGCGTCGCGAACGCGAAAGAAGACAGTTGGCAACGGTAAGCTTATTCGCAAAAAAAGCCATCACTTCCCAGTCAACTAATTCGCGAAATCAAGACAACAATGCCGTCGTTCTACGACTATCGCTCAAGCATTCCGACCATACCAGCCAGCCCGTGGAAATAGCGCCTATCGGCAAAATTCGTTTTCCCACTGGGCTAGCAATTTCCCCAAATGGTGCTTGGTTGGTGGCCAGTGCGGGACATAAGGTCTATGTTGCGAAGACCTCTTCATTATCCTCTGGCTTTACCAAATACGTATCCCCAGAACGACTCCGTTGCTTGGCATTCCATCCCTTCGAGGACTATTTTGCGACAGGAGACGATAAGGGTGTTATACGTCTTTGGTACTGTCTTAATGACAATCTTGCCGTGAATGTCCGCGGTGTCGAAAAGCGTACTCAAACAAGGTCTCTGCACTGGCACGCACACGCCGTATCTTCCATTTCATTTACACAAAATGGCGCCTACCTTTTGAGCGGTGGAGAAGAATCGGTGTTGGTTGTTTGGCAACTGCACACAGGGAAAAAAGAGTTTGTTCCAAGGCTTGGGTCTCAAATCAGTACCATCTCCGTTTTACCAGCAAATAAGGGTGAAGAAGAATACCTGATTGGCCTCGCCGACGCAACGTACACGTTTGTCAGCTCTGCTAGCCTCAAGGTCACGAGAAGCTACTCGCGAATCAAAATCGGTCCGTCTCCCATCCTTTATTTTCTCGGAATGCAAGGATGTAACTGACAGAACTTTCTAAAGATCCTGCTCTAACTCAGGAATGGCCCTCGACATCAAAATCCTATTCTGCCCCAATCGCTGTTCAACCACTTACCTCGGCCCTCGTACTACCGTCATCCCACCCTTCCTCCCTCCAGATGTATTCTCCCTCCACCTCTACGCTTCTCAGCGAATTGGAAATTTCACCGTCGAACAGAGTATCTCGCCGAGATGAGAAGCCAATAATCCCCGCGTCTGTAGAAAAAGCCGTTATTTCATGCTCCGGAAGCTGGATGGCCACGATCGATAGCCGAGATGGAGATATAGGGTTCCATTCCGAGGTTTATCTCAAAATTTGGTCATGGGATGCAAATCAAGAAAATTGGGTGCTCAATACTCGAATCGACCGACCACATGGCATAGAGAAAGTCACTGACCTTAACTTCAGCCCGGATGTTCGGGACATTAAAAGCGTCTTTCTTGTAACAACTGGCAATGACGGCCGCATCAAAACCTGGAAATTAAAGGAGGGACCATCCGCTGAAACGGAAACTAGTGCGTGAACCAGAATGTGCCAAAATTTGTCCCTTAATTAATCTCTACCATTTTAGATACATGGTCATCATATGCAACTTTAACTTTCCGTTCCGAGACGCCTACATCTATCTCTTGGTCTCCAGATTCATCCCTTTTTGCGGTATCTGTCGGGCCTTGCGTGGCTATCTACCATGCAGAGACCTCTTTCCTTTGTCAAACGCTGACATCCCCAGATGGTCGCACAAACAACTCCTCCCATTTTATTGGTCGAGATGGCCGATACCTTCTCGCCTCAGGTTCAGAGTCCCTTGTCCTGTGGGACCTCGTCGACAGCTGTGGTAGGTCAACGGTCTCAAAACTATTATCCTGCATTAACCCTTTCCATCAGTCAGCTGGCAATGCAAGACTCTCCTTCAAATTGACAAAGTGGTACCTCACAAGAAGGACGCTACTTTCGCTGCGTTTCATTTGCCCGAAATCAATGGCGAGGAAGCACTGACCAAAGTGTCGATATTTACTGTTGCGTCGAGCACTCCAACATCTATTCGCTCAGTTCCTTTTGGTCTTCGAAATATTATTTGGGCGTCTTTCCAAAATGATCCAGGTTTCACCTTTGTCGCCATAACTCAGTCATGGAAAGCAGTCGTATTTGGCGACTCTCGGCGCCCATTCGAAGATGGGAGCCTGTCCCCCAAAAGCCTGAACTTGGCCCACCAGCAGCAAAGTCCAACTTTGTTCCAGGACATATTTGGTGTTTCTGCCTTTGCCTCGGTGCCTCAAACTGAAACACCTTCCCTTTACCATGCAAATGGCCCTCAGGAAATTCTCGACCAACCCGCTTATTCAACGCCTCCGCTAAACGACCTCTTTGACCCCTTAATCAAATTGTTCTTGCGGGAACGACCTCCAGACTCTGTTATAGAAGAGCAGGATCCAGAAGACCTTGAAAACGACGACATGCAAGATGTACAATCAGCAGCTGATCCCCTCACTACAAGCCGCCACCACGCTCGCTTCGTGAATCCTGGAGAAATGGAAGCCTTCACGACCTTGTTTAGATCACGCTGTATGACGGGTGAGGCAGATGACGTTCCTTCTACTTTCCAAATTCTGAACGACGTGTCCCCTCAAGGTCCCGGCCCCAAGTTGAATGGGAAAGTCAACGGCGTCCAATTTCAGCCAACCAGCACACCGCCGCAAATGACGGAGAGCTCTTCGAAAACAAAAATGAAGTGGTCCGCTAAGATCAATAAAACACAGGAACCACCGCCCTCAGCAAGTAAAGTAGCAAGAAGTAGGGAAAAAATATAATATCAACCTTAACTAAATGCATGAGAGTTGTGTTCGTATTGGCACAATATTATCCGGGTCGGGAATTTCAGGGGACCTTTATAATGTAATAATAATATTTGCGAGATGTGGATATCAAACATAGAGTGGAGAACGAGGTAGAGAGACAATTAAGCTAGCAAAAGCCGGGTCTCTTCAGGAGACTTACTTCCTGGACGCAAGACAAACAGCTTGGGGACCCCGCCGAAAGCTTCAAAAAGGCTCTTCTGGTGCTCCGGCTTAACGTTGGGTGCAGTAGCGGCGCCGACATATACTTTCTCCAACGGCGATCCGAGCAGGCGCCGTTTCAGAACCCATGCTGAGATGATATCGGTTTCCATTTCATGGTATTCAAGATAAGCAAGCTTTGGACAGATAATTTGCTTGGCTTTCTGGGGTTTATCGGGGGCGGGTTCAAGTGTTTCGGGATTGTAAAGGAAGAAGTTCAAGAATCCGGCGGAAACACTGCTGATACGCAGGTAGGTCAAGTTGGGGATGGATTTCAGCCAACCGACGAGTGATTCCTTTTTTGCTTCATCGCTCGGGGCCGCGATATCCGCATTGTAGATGGTGAGCACTTTGAGCGCAGGGAGTTTCGGGGTCAGGCACTTGAAGAACGCCGAATAATCCTCGATCATGAGGTTCATCAATGTCAGTTCGATGATATTGGGGGCGTGTAACTGCGTGAAGACATATCTTCCGTAAGCGAGGCTGAAATCACCCATGATGAGACCTTTGAGGTTAGGCATAGGGATTGGTTTGAGAGTGATGACGGGCTCGTCTGGCCATTTGGGACCAGCGCCATCAAGGATGAGCTTCTTCAGCGTAGAATTATTCGCCAACATGGCTCGAAAAACGTTCAAAGAAGGAACTCGCTCTAGAGGTATCCGACGTAGGTCCAGTGTTGTGAGGTTGACTATGGGAGATCTTTCCCAATCGAGGTGCACTCCGTTGAAGGCAAGGTGCCGGAACGAAGGTACGATGGCGCCACCGAAAAGGGCCATGGGCTGGCGGAATGGTGCATATGCGTGGTCGTCAGAAACCTGCACATAAACGGCCCCCGAACGATGCAACTCCAGGCGTTCGAGAATCATTGGTATGCCTAATGTAGCCACGCGGCCAAGCGCATGTACCAGGTACATTATTGGGTCCCAGTTGACAAGAACGGCGATTATCATACGGATGTTCGAAAGTTTGACGAAGACCCGGTCGATAAGTTCAGCTGCCGTTTGAAGAGTCAAAGGGTTTTCCTTTGTATCAGCGATTCGTAGATCCACCGGGGCCGTCCCAGCCCGCTCTAACCATGCGAAAGCCCGTTCGAAGTGTGGCGCCTGGAACCAGATGGCTGTCCAAATCGTGGAGTCTGCGAGGGCAACTCTTCGCCAATTGCGACAAGTCCATGTCAAATTTAGCCGCCACTGCACCCCCTTACGAGGTTCATTTGAGGACCAGACGACAAGGCGAAAGATGTTGGTAAGGATTTCTGCGGGTAAATGGTTGATTCTGAAAATCTGCGCGAAGTGAATTCTGTGATCAACGCGTGCAACGAAAAGAGCATCCTCGGTGGTTGGATCCACGAGCGGCGCGAAGCTGTCTTGCACGTCTTCAAGTGCCCGTATCCTATGCAAACGACGACGGGTGGCAGCGAGGAACTCCTGCGTCTCGGATGGCGAAAGTGGGCGAGGCTTCCAGGAATTCAAGGCCTCTCGCATGTAGACACCGACCACCTGCTCGTAGCTACATCGATACGCTTTCATGAGTTCTGGGATAGAGCGATAGACAGTGGGGTGTTGAGTGGGAACTTGTCCGGAGGATGAAGAAGGGGGCGATAAAGCAGTGGAGTTGGTCGGTTGCAGAGGCGTATAAGAGATTTGAGGCAACTTGCGATTGAGGTTGAGTTGGTTGAGTGCTTCGATGAACGAAGACACGGAAGAGTTCGCCTCGTCGGCCGTGGTCATCCTAGGCTGGTCAGATAAGCAAAAGCTGAAAAAAGTAGTCAGCAAGTGGCATACCGTGTAAATTGACTATGCGACAAGGCTATCACTGCGGTGCAGAAAAGAGTGCTGAGACGTTAGAAAAACTTGAGACGCGTCAGTTAAAGGCAGGGGAAGGAAAAAGTACAAAGCACGAACAATGCAAGGCCGAGGTTGTTGCTGGCTTCCTATCGATTACGCTGGTCACCTGTTAAAGCGCACAACTTGCCATATATAACTTAGATGCGCCCACAATTCCAAAAATCACCCACAATTAATGCTAATCCACTTTAAGATTTAGAGAATGATAGAAGAGGGGAAGGAAAATGGTTCTCTATTGGTTGGTTGGTGCTGGGCGGTCGGGGGTGGGGACGGGGGTGGCGAGCGTGATTGGGGCACGATGGCGAGAATGCGGGTGAAAAATCGGTTTGCGATGCTCTATTTAAACGTCGAGAATGGTCCTTTGACGGGAATGGAACAATCGGCGGGTCGAATAAACGAGGCAAAAATCTTGCGGTCTCTGCAAAACGTTCCATGGTGATGAATATGGGCCATGAAAGGTTGATTCCGTCACAGCCCAAAATAGCCATTCCCGAGTAGGTTACGCAAATCTATGTCACAGATCCGACAAAGGGGGCGGTCTTGGACCGAAGCGTCCCACATAGAGGAGACAAAGCAAAGTTTCGGCGAGCGACCGGACCATCACATCAAAAAATCAGACAACCGCGTTATCCGCTGCAAAAAAAGACCTGTCCTGGTAAAACTCGACAGATTCCCAGATGAACAATAATATAGAATTGCATTTGCAGTCAAGGAGCATTGCAAACAGAAGTTGTAGGACGTCGCCGCGGTTCGAGCCGAACCAGATTTCAGCCCAAAATGCCGTATTCGCGTGATAGCGCCCCAAGCTCCCAAGAAAGATTGATAGCCGGCATATGAAAGACCAGGGCGCACTTAGCGCTGTGATAGAGAAGGTTCCGTGAGAGTACGGAATTGGGTAACGCAGGTAGTTAGGAACGCTCGGGGTTTGCCTTGAACACGAGGTTATCACCCTCGTACCTTTTCACGTCGTCACATTATCACAAAAGCACATATCTGTTGTTGCTACATATATTAATTTACTTGCAGCGCCGCCTTTACTGTGTACTTAATCACGCTACATAGATCACACTTCAGTTCCAGGTACCACTATTCCCGTTGTCGTCCGGTCCAGAGCCAGCAGCAACAGGAACCCTCGATGACATGGCAAGCAAGTCCTCAAGCAACGTCGTGACAACATCATCCTCTACCTCCTTAGAGATTATTCCATTCGTAGGCATTTGGGCCTTTATCTTGCCTGGCAAATTGGGAAATGAGGTTTCCGTGAACCCCATCTACAAAGATTAACACATGATTGGCCAAATGAGATACCGGGACTTACATCAGAGAGCCTTCGCGCAATCCGAGCTTGTGCGCGACTATTGAAATCCTCTGGTTTCCTTTCTCCACGACGATAAGCATGACCGGGATGGGTGTTGTGACGCCGTGGAGCGCTATACATCTCTAATTGAGGATAAGAACCCCAAGCATGGCTAACTATCTGAGGCGAATCTTTGGAGATGCTGACAGCCGGCAGAGAGTTCCTAAAAATCAAAGGTAAGAGAAACTCTCGCGATTCGAGTCAATGGCTTACATCTTCTTACGTTCGTTTTCATCCTGTTCTTTTTGGCGAATGGCTTCCTTTATATCCTTGTACCGTTTCTTGGCAAGTTTAAGTTGACCCGTTAAGTTGTTTGGGTCGATTTGTTCTGCCTCAACAGGTGTGGACGCAGGACCCTCAGCGGGAGAACCATGCCCAGGGTGTCCTCCAGGTGAATGATGTGCGTGTTGGTGGTATTGCGGACCAGGATGAGGGAATGATCTGGAGTGAGGACTAGTGTGTCGATGAAAGGGGGGTGGTGGGGGATGGGGAGGGGCTGGGGCTGGGCCATGCGGTGGACCGTGAGGAGTAGGGGCAGGCGGAGGCGGAGGAGGCGGCGGTGGGGGAGAACTATGAGGGGGTGGAGGAGGCGGAGGCGGAGGATAATGAGGGAAATGCGGTCTCTGTTCATCGAGGTGGGGTGGACCCGGAGGCGGAGGGGGGCCATGAGGCGATTGCATTCCCCATGGTGGGATGGGCCAGCCTGCGAACCAAGGACGGTGTGCATCCAAAGCAGCGGTGGACCTGCGGGCCCACGGACGTCGATTGAAGTGTGGAGGTGGGGCCCTATAAGTAGAGAATGGTTGCTGCTGCTGGGCCGCATGCGAAGTTCCTCCACTTGTCTCTGTGTGCATGGCTTGGGTGAAAGAACGAAGGATACCTCCAAGGGCTTCCGACACCCTTCTGGAAGCTTCCGCCTCCAAATTCCTGGGCTCATCCATCGCTTGAGACATCTCGTTGACCGCTTCAGATAAAGAGGATCGATGGGCATGCCAGTAGGTCCCATTGCTTGCGTTACGGACAATGTTGCGAACGCCTTCCGACAATTCGGGGTGAGATGAAATAATGTTGGTAAACATGTTCAAAAGGGCTGCGACATCATTTGAAAGGGAGGCCGATGCATTGGATGGAGGTGTTCCATCAAGGGAAGGAAGAGGGGGATCCTCTATTTCGGCAGCCTTTGCAGAGGCAGTTTGCTGAGTATCCAAGGATGAAACTCCCAAGTCTACAGGCTGGACTCTCGGGGTACTTTGGGCGGCAATGTAGTCAGCATCGACGTTGGATGCCCCCAATGCTGAACCAGCAGAAGAGGCTGCTCGTTTGACAGAATTGTGATCGAAAACGTGGACGGGATACTTGCGGGATGCTTCCTCGGCAACCACGGAAGTGGTTGAGGCTGCTCCAAATGAGGACATCTTGCCCTTTCCTTTGTTTGGTGGAGGGGGAAGAACTGTAGATTGATCGTTCTCCGAATCCGTGTCCGTGGTATCTTCTGGGTCCTTTGCAAATCCACTTGCGTCGCTACTCAACACCTCCACAAAAGCATGCGGACCTTCCGAAGCAGCATCGACAAAGTTGCCGACGCCCAAATTGGTCAACCCCGACCATGCCGCATCCACAAACTCGAAATTGTCTTGGCCGAAGGTGTTCCTGTTGAGAGCTGGAGTAGTCGGAGAAGGGTTATCGCGGCGAATGGAAAGGTCCAAAACAGTGAGCTTGATAATGTTGCCGGGCTGATAAGAGGACTGGTAGAAATCCTGGAGTTCTTCGTTGGAGCTTGCGGTTATCTCGTCGTGGTCGTTATCAACGTAAGCGACTGCAACTTTGTCGATAGGCACGCCATAAAGAACCTGCAGCTTGGAGGCAAGCTCGGGCCAAGTTGGCAGTTCCTGGAAAGTGGCCCGTCGAGTATGGTCGTCGGACTTGGTCAATTTGAAGTGTATCGGAGGCATGGTTGTGAGAGATTGTGGGGTGAAAGCTGACGCCTGATATACTCGAATTCAAACTCCGCGCTGCGGCTGCGGTCCATTTGCGCAGTGAGGCTAAGTATACCATAAAGATCCACCAATTTATCGAAAAGTTCAACCATGGAACGTCTCTTATTCATGCCATGGATTGTGAACGAGATTTCGTGAAGGATCAGAAATGACGTCAGTCTCGTTGGGATTTAGCGCCCAGGTTATAGTGAAAGACCCCGAGCTCAGAAATACCAGGACACCACCACACACATACAAGCCCATGAAACTTCAAAGTGAAGTCCTGATCAAGTCTTGCATGCGTGCCAACGCCTGTGGGTGATATCAGGTCCAAATTATTTGAGATGCGTTATGCTAGGTTCGGTTTGATTCGTCCGTGCGTAAATAAACCCAAAGATCTCAGCTACTACGCACAACAATAGATAGCAGACAGCTTCGCGTGAATAATTTGGTCAGTTAATTGTTTTGAGTCTTATGCGATTACGTAAGGCACTAGCAATCGCGCGTCCAACCTTCAGATCGCCGGCAACAACGTCTTGGACTGTCATTGTCGCCACTATTTGAGCTTCACTTTCTTTCCGCGCCCTGACGCATATCCAAATCAGGGTCCCCAGACCTTCATGGACAATTCAGATACCCCGAAGGCTAGGCGTCCTTTGCCCACTCCTGGCCTCTCGGTGCCCCAGCGACCAAACACTCCAGTCTTGAGCCCTTCCCCAGTTCCAGCCTCCACATTCTACGCATCCCAGAAACCTCCACCATTGCCATCAAGGCCCAAAAATCCAGGTTCAAATCACACTACATACGTTTCTCCTCCCCGTTATGGGTCTCCAGCCTTCAATGACCCACCAGGATTTCGTGAACCGGAGCTCATCACTGAAGATCCCACCCACGAGGACGACGATATAGTGCCAGATCTCCTACCCCCAACTGACAATCATTGGGCCGAAGACAGCAACCAAGATGCGGCCAAGATATGGCCAACCCATGAAAACTGGCAGGAATCGGCTTCAAGCTGGGAAGGAAATTGGACTGCTGGTGGTGGAAACACTGGAACTGCAACGGGATTCGAATCGATGGATTACATGACATCTAATCACGATTTCATTATCGACGGTCGCATCCCTTATGAAGAGACTCATTGGTGGAATCCTGAGCTGCGCGAGAGAAACAAGCGGCCGGGCCCTGGCGTTCTTCCCCCCGTTTTAGCCGAGGAATTGCATGACTCAAATCATTCCCTATTTTCCGTGAATGTCACCAGCGTACCATCAATTCCACCATTACCTGCTCTTCCCAACTCGAAGGAACCTGCAGCAGTTCCTTCTACCCCATCATCATCATCCAGTCTCCAATATTCGGTTGACCATTCTCCGCCCACGGAAGAAGAAGTCAGGACGTCAGTCCCACATCCAAATGCATATTATTGCCCGAAGGACAATGGATGGGTGATCCTTAGCTGGAAAGCTTCTTCAGTCGCCCCTCCACTTGCAAGATCGTACATTGTATCTGGAAATCCTCCTCTTCCAGATCAAGCTCGTCGGAGACGGGTTGCATCCTGCATTGAAGAGGGCGACCAACCTTTTGGCAAGACAAACAGGACTCACCATTTCCACAAGTACGAAAAGGCCGTCGATAGCCACAAATTAACGCCACCATTTCGGAAAGATGAATGGGAAACCCTCGAAACGGTCAAACAGAGGCGACGTGTTGGAACCATCATGACTACCGACTTGGACCTCAGTGCCATCAAAGTCGACGACGTGGACACCTTGGGCGATAATGACATCGAATCTGCCGAGGAGGAGGGCAAATTATTAGATCTATATGTTTGTTGTCAATGCTCATTCTACTGTGTCGCCTCGGGCGTCATTCCCGGAGTTATCCCGCGAAGGCACCTTGAAGAATTGGTTCGTGACAAAAAGGGACATCCTGGAGTTGGCAAAAGTGCAGAGCAGTCTATCGCAGTTGCATTTGAAACTTTTTTGGTGTGAGTACACTCGACGACCTCCATCGACTTTCAATTGACATATGCGGCCAGTGCTCTTGAAAACAAGTTGTGGAAAGGAAATAATCGCATGATCAAAGTGCTTAGTACTGGTTTTCAAACGAAGGTGGGATGGAATCCGAACATGTACGTAGCGAGCTACTCCCGGTCAGCATTTGCATTTACTAAGATTCCGCCAGTAAACGCATTTTTGAGCTCTTAGGATTCGTGGAGGAGATCACAGAACGTGACAGTACATTGAGACCTCCAGTAACGGATCTCACCTTGCAAGGAAAGCAAAATCGACGGAAACTTCTCCGCGCTTGGTTGGAAATTTTGTCTTGGCTGACCGATTTTAAACGAATTCATGGTGATTTTATTCCTCGCTACCACGTTTCTATTGTTAACTCCGAGATAGCAACACACTTTAAAGACGCAGCCAGAGAAACGAAGCCTTATGTTCAGCTGGATAGCGCAAGGGAAATGTATCAAACTGCAATTGGTGCACACCCAGATCAAAGTCAGTAGTTCAGGCTTCCTTTAGGTTCTTTCAATGCCTGATGGTTGCTACTCCTCAGTTTCTCGCGGAGGCCTCTCGGACTCGATGTTGGATACTGTTCGCCCACTAGAAGTGGCCTGGCGGGGCCTTGGGCTAACGCCGACGACGTACTCTGCGGGTGCTTTTCTCCCTTCTTTTTGAATCTTTGCCTAGAGCTTACGTTGCCCAGATCTATTGGGGTTTTCCTACCTGGCCCAGTGCCGTTGTGACCCAGCAGGGACTTCACAGTACTTCACATATTTGACAACTATCGTCAAACAACTGCAGGAATATGGGAGCTGCCCTCCCCAATTACAAGAATTGTTGGCCATGGAACAATCTCGAGAACGTTTCACCTCAGAGGACATTGCGACGGCTGCAACCACCCTTGGGTTTGGTATCGGCAACGTTCTTGACGTGGAGTATGGAGAAGATGTCGAAGATCAGTTTGTGGAGAATGCTTGGAAAGAAGGTGTCAAGCGCTCATGGCGTGATCCCGAGCACGGGTCTGAATCTTACAGGCTCGTCAATGAGGCGTTCAGAATATTGGCTGAATCACGCGGCAGCATCGAACTGAGAAAGATCTTCGAGAATGGCAAGAACAAGTACATGACTCCTGATCGCGCTTATGATACCCTGGAGGTTCCGAAGGACGTGGACGATTTTATGTTGATCACGGTCTACAATATGAGGGTTCGTCGACTCCTTAAGCTCACTTACCTATGATATTGACCAACCAAATTCAGCTCGATGAAACACCGTCGCAATTGGATAAAATGCAGGAGGCTCTGGCGGTCATTGCAGAAATCAGAGAGAGCGAACGTCTGCGGCAGTTTATTGCCTCCGGCCAGGACCGTACGACCCTCATTATATGGATATATCGCAACAATTTCCTCACCTTTTTTTTGGTAGCTGGCGATATTGTTGCTCCAACACGCCCTGATCTCCCACGTGGCCTCAATCAACTGGGAAATACCTGTTATCTGAATTCCCTGTTGCAAGTAAGGATGTTTTTGACTCCGATATCTTTTGTGCTCATTGAAAATCACAGTACTTTTATACCATCAAAGATCTCCGGGAGGCTGTCTTGTCAATGTTAAAGTTGGATTTGAAGGCAATGGAGGATGAGAAATGGACGGATGAAGACCTTATGCGGCACCGAGTTGGTGGCAGGCTTGTCACCAGAAGGGAGATTGTCCGGTCACGAAGATGTGAGCCCAGGTCGATATCCTTGACTCCATCTATCTGACTATCCATCGCTATGACCCTAGTCATAAATCAACTTGCAGACCTGTTCTTCAACCTTGAGTATTGCGAGACCGCATCTGTCACCCCAACCTTAGAACTAGCCAAGCTGGCCCTTATCACATCAAGAGACGAGGAAGAGGATGAAGTTGACAAAGGCGGAACTGATTCTTCTAATGATACTGATGCTACACTCGTGGATGATGGTCCCTCACGCACAACTCTTGGTCCCTCCTCTCTCTCAGATTCTCCTGGGACGTCATCTAGTTCTGTATTGGGAAAACGACCGCGGGACCTAGATCGCCAACGTAGTGAGATGGAGGTTGACAGCCCGCTATCACAATCACCAAAGGAGAGAGATGGCTTCGTGTTGGTTTCCGCCCATGATGATTTACATCCTCCCGAAGCCGCGTCTTCAAGCACAGATGCTACAAAGCTAGAAGCTTCTTCGTCGAAAATACATGTCACTGACAAAGACGGAGATTTGAAAATGTCGGGTTCCGCAACTCCAAAACCGCCTCTTCCGGCTAGAAAGCGCGTGGAACAGTCAGATTCTACGATGATGTTTGGTAAGTGCTACCCAATCGTGATCAACGACTAACTCGTTGAACCTTTATCAGGCAAGCAACATGACGTCGCGGAGTGTATGGACAATTGCATGTTTCAAATCGAGACTGCCTTGCTCAAGTTTGACGACATGAGTGAAAGTTCTGACAAAACCAGTGTCGTCAAGAGGTATATTCCCGTCGTCAACATTACTCAATATCTCAGGCTAACGATCTAACAAAAAAAAAACAAAAAAACAAAGTCTCTTTTACGGGAAAATTCGTCAGCGCCTGACAGGTGCTGATGCGCAACAATCGCGTTCCTCTATACATGAAAAAGAAGACCTGTTTTCACATCTGCCTGTTAACGTAACGAATGATGGGGTGGATATTTATGACGGCTTGAGCGGATACTTTGACGACATCGTCGACTTTGAAGGTCGCAAGGCCAGGATGGAAGTTACCCTGGTAGAACTGCCGCCCATCCTGCAAATCCAACTTCAGGTCTGTTATCACCTTTTTCAAGTGTTTCCAAGCGCTCACAGCGTTCTAGAGGGTTCAATTCAATCGCGAAACACTACAACCATACAAATCTCAAGCTTACGTGAAATTTGGAGAGAATCTTTACATGGATCGTTTCTTGGACACGGCCGACCCCATTAAAAAAAACAAATCCAAAGCCATCCATTCGGAATTGAGCTCTTGCCGAGACCGTGTCCGTCAGCTGGTTGAAGGAAAGGTAGGAGACCTTGTTTGGGTTCAACGGTAAGAAGCTGACCTATCCTTCAGGATTCTCCTTTCGCATCTTCCATCGAGCATACGAGAAAGTTCCTAGCAAAGTTGCAAAATGAGTCGATACCAGGCATTGACGACGAACTTCTTCAGGAATTGGACGAAGAGCAATTGCGTGTGCGCTCTGAAATTGATCGCCTCCGTGCCCGAGTAGATGTTTTGAAGGAAGAATTGGAGTCAATATGGCAGAATTTTACAGAAGCCGCGTATGAGCTTACCTCCGTCTTCATTCACCGTGGCTCTTCGCCTTCCTGGGGTCATTATTTCTTCTACTCGCGACATCTTCCAGGATCACCCGACTCCTGGTTCAAGTACAATGACTCAGATGTAACGGTCGTTTCCAAAGAGGAAGTTCTTGCTGATACCACAGGATCCACCGCCAATCCCTATCTTGTGTGTCTTTTCTTCCATTGTCCCATTGCTTACATATCCTAATTTCATTTATAGCTCGTCTTCGCTCGCAAAGGCTCGGATGTCGTTGACACTGTGAAGCGTTTTGACGCAACCATGTTAGACTCCTCTCCATAGGCTATTTCCCCGGAATATCAATGCATCTGTACAATAGGTTGTGTTACCATTACTGTGTACTGACCCGCCGTACTGTATCAAATTAATATAGACTAACGTAACGTATTCATGTCTTAGAAAGTAGTGTGGAAGCGTTGGGAATCCAGGCCTCCAGACCTCAGGATTTTTCCGGGGATAGAACTCCACTTTCTAGCTAACCTACATCGCTTTGATCATAGCGACACCATGCTCAATGACTGTACTGCCAAAGATGTTAGCCGAACCGCCTCCTTGACATACTGTAACAATGCAAACAGCAGCGCCTGCTAGCGTGAATTTATATGATCTACTGGTGGGGGCGACGCCGTATTTCAAACACATGTGTAAGTAAATGAAGCCTCCGCAGAACGCTGACCCTCCAATTTCGCGGTAATCCATCAGCTCGGATCAGCTGGGCACAGTGTAAGAAGTTTGGCAGGAAAGGGTGACATGGATGAAGGGTCAGAGAATCTGGATGGGTGGATTGATTATCTTCCCAAATGATGCACCGACGGGAAGGATTTTTGCTGATTGAAGGAGATTCCCCGAAGGTCGGGTGTAGTGAGCCTTGATCATGAAGCTTGGTCCTTGCATAAGTCAACGCGGTAGTATGTCAATGGTCTGAGGGGTAGACCACGATGTCAGCGAAGGATCGAGATACTAGGATGGCAGGGTTTACCCATAGAAACAGAATCAAGGCTCTGGTTTACTATCTTCTTTGGATGAGCCGCCCTTATCACCTTTCAACCCTTCATCAATATCTTCGCCATTCTGTGGGGCGCCACCCTTGTCTAATACAGCCAAAATATTGTCCAGGTTTTTCAAAACGACATCAAGCTTGTCTTCCATGCTTTGTGCAATGTCATCGGAGTTGTTTAGGCGTTCAAGAAGTTCTGCAACATCCTCGCCTCCCAGAAGGTCAGGATTTTCAGTGAAGAGAAGCGACATCTGAGTAAGATCTGGTTCGAGCTCGAGCAAGTCATCTTCAGAAGATACGAGGAGTTCTTTGTTGACTGGGTCCAGTTCGTTTGGGGTGGGATTCAAGGTCATGATCAGAGATGCAATTGCTCTCGAAATTCAAATCCCGACAGCAATGCTCTCCCTTCAACCACTTCTAGCCTCCCTGTTGGATTCCCTTCCTCCCTCACCAATAGAAAAGGAGAAACTTGACGAACTGGTCGCTCGTACTATACATGAATCTACGGACAAATCTTCTTCCGAGAATCGCAGAGTTCAATGGGAATATCTATTGAAAGATGACCTTTTCCTTCTCGCTGTACGTTTCGCTATTGTGGAGAAATACTCACAATATTAACAAGCCAAAATTCTAGGCTAATGAAGGAACTGCGGTGAAAACAGACGAGAAAATCTATTATGAACAAATGTCGGTCAAACTCGACCTTGCTTTAACATTCACGGAGCAAGGTACGAGACGCGGTTGGTCCAACCACAATTGAGCTAATACTGTTATTGCAGATGCATGTGAACCAACTTTCCCTTTTCTCGTTCTTCAAGATCTGCTCGAAACCCAGACCATTGCTTCCTGCTCTCACATATTTTCCTGGATCGAGTCTCGGGCCGCAAGGCTCACGGAAGGCATGATACCACAGAAAGGAAAGGCACTTATTCTTCTACGGACCCTGAACGACCTTTTACGCCGCCTTTCGAAAACGGGCAGTACCACCATCTTTTGTGGTCGAATATTAACATTCTTGAGCGGTGTATTTCCGCTTGGAGAGCGAAGCGGGGTGAATCTTCGCGGTGAATATGGCCCAACTTGGGAAGGTGTCCTCTTTTCGGATCGACTAAAGCATGACGATAAGACTACAATTCCCAAGGCGGACGAAGGGGATAAGCAAGATGACAAAATGCAAGTGGACCCTAAACCTAGTGGAGCACAAACCATTGCCGAAAAGAAGGAAGGTGCGCCTTAACGTCCCTCAAGCAACTGAGTCAGCTTCATGAACCAGTTCGATAGACTTCTACAACACATTCTGGTCATTGCAACTACCCTTCTCCAAACCACCGGAATTTGCCAAACCAGATACGTTTGGGAACTTCAAGCAGGCGGTAAATAAAGTATTGCCTGTCATTAAAGAGGCCACTGCGAAAGAGAGGGCTATGATGGGGTCTAGAACTGGCGCGGGAGGTGCCAATTTACTGAAGCGTAAAAGGGACCCAGATGAAGAAAACAATTCGACGGAATACTTCTTCGCCAAGTTTTTGACAAATCCTGATCTCCTTGACTTAGAGGTCTGCAATTGTCGTTTAGATTCAAAACCATGTCTAACTCTTCTTTTCAGATAGCCGATACCCATTTCCGCCGACAATTTCTCTTCCAGCTTCTTATTTTGATGAACCACCTTCTCAGCTTTACCAAAACTGCGAAGGCTGCTTGGACCACACCGCGTAATCGTTCACTTCAGATGGACTTCACTCTTGAAGAATCCGATGCCCAATGGGTGCAGGAAACTTCGACCAAAGTCATTGAAGAGTTACGTCAAACAACGCCAAATGGGAGAACATTCGCGGATACTGTCAGTACGATTCTCGAGAGAGATAAGAATTGGGTCAAATGGAAAAACGAGCTGTGTACGCCATTCGACAAAGAGCCATGGGGTGCCCTCGTGGGTGGTACAAAAGTCGACATTTTTGATGCAACGAAGGGTACCAGAGAAAAAATGCAAAACCCACCATCAGATTGGAAATGGAAGTTGGGTACAGAGCCCTTGACTGAAATTTGGGAGATGGGCTATACCAGTCTACAAGACTTACAGAACCCATTCCAGTGAGTGGAATTTTTGTCTATTCCATTAACTATCTTTATATCGGAATATCGCAGGACCGGCGATGTCAAAGATTTCGTAAAGAAAATCAAGCTAGAAGATGGCAGAATTGCATTAAAAAAACAAAGGTTGGAGAAAATTTCTGCTCTTGCAAAGGCTCGAGCTTCAGAAGCAGCGAAAGCAACTACCACCCTACCCACTACGATTGTTTCGGACAATGCTCCCAACAAGCCAGAAGGACCTCGGCCTGAATCCGCACAAGGTAGCCTTACGGTTCCCCGGCCCGTCACCGGTGTTGGCAGCTCACCCATTCATCCGTCTCTTCCGCCTAAGCCTGGTTCACCATCGAAATTCACGCAAGAACCTGTCAAGACTGCCATAGCCAGTCCGCGTGTCATTGAAGTGGTGACGCCGACGCCAGCCATACAGGCTACTACCCAACCGATTCCCGCACCAGCCCCGGCCATCGTCGATCCTGAGATCGCTATATATGAAGAGGTGGGTGCTATTCTTGCACCATAGCTGTTCATTACTGATTATCCATCCAGAATAAACAGCGATGGGCGTGGCTTGCCCTTCGTGCAGCTCGTGATCAATACTTGCAACATTTCGGAAAGATAGGGACTGGCGATATTGAAGCTCTCGCCTCTGAAATTGAGAAAGAGAAGGAGGAAAAGGAAAAGAGCCTGAAAGACGAAGGGATGATTGCGGAAGAACAAGAGTCAGGGAGTCCCTCTTCGGGAACGGTGCTGGCAACTGAGAACGCCGAGTCAAATACTGTGGATGGCGATGTCAAGATGGATGGATGAGTTTATATTATGGAGTTACAGACATCACAAGTGTTATCCACATTGGTCTCAGTCTTACCAAGAGCTTTTGTCGTTGGCTTCTATCGAAATTTAAATAATTTACTTTATGGAGCCCCTCCCTGGAGAGTAACCAAAATAAGTAAGACTTGAACGATCAAGACAAAGTACATTGATCCGATATAACTTTAACACCCTGAACGTTAACGCGACAAACACGACTGCCACTTCTTTTCTCCCTGTTCAACGCTTCTGAAAACTGATGTCTTCGCCATCTCTCAAGGTCTGTCGACGCGTTTTTCCTCTTACATGTACACTGACTAGACCGATAAGAAAGTGCTTGTGACAGGTGGTTCGGGATACATTGGTTCATATTTCGATCTCTGGAATTCTCCTCTGCTCATTTTCTTTTCCTAGGCTCGCATGTTATCTACGTCCTTCAGAAAACGAGACGTTACAAAGTCATCTCAATAGACAACAACCACAACTCCAATCCCGAAGCGCTCAACCGGGTTTCCCAGTTGTCCAAGAGTGAATTGCCAGCTCACCCAACGGATTCCGAGCGCGAAAGTACCGAAATCGATTCTCGCAATTGCGATTTGACCCTACCCGACCAAATCAGATCTGTCTTTGAATCTTATGGAAAGGGTGGTATATGGGGGGTAATTCATATTGCTGTGAGTTTGGCTTTTGCATCGGATTAAACGCATTGATGAACCGATAATCCCGGTGTCAGGCATACAAGGCAGTCGGAGAGTCAACTGAAATACCTCTCACCTATTATGCTAACAATGTTGGCGCCACCGTATCCCTTCTTCAAATTATGGCCGAGTATGATTGCAACCGCATAGTCTACTCATCTTCGGCGACTGTTTATGGTACACCTCCAATCATCCCGATCCCAGAAACAACGCGACTGCAAGCAGACAGTCCCTACGGAAAGACAAAGGTGATGGCTGAAACAATTATCGATGATCTCTGCCATGGTAGGTTTGTTTTTTTGTCTTCCCTGGAATTCTCCCATTTATACCGGTTACCAGCTGACAAAACGTGGCGGGCCATATCTCTGCGATATTTCAAGTGAGTTGCATTTCCCTGCTCTCCATCAAAACTTATTCATCAAATGAAGCCCTGCTGGAGCTCATCCTTCTGGCTTGATTGGAGAGGACCCTCGAGGACGACCGGGGAATTTGCTTCCATTACTGGCTCATATGGCCGTCGGACGCGTCAAGGACGCGACTTTAAAGGTTTTCGGCAATGACTACCCAACTCCGTACGCCCAAGCCCTCTTCGTTCTGAAATTGAATCTGATTCTTTCATAGCGATGGTACCTGCGTTCGGGATTACCTCCATATCATGGATCTGGCCTCTGGACACGTCCTTGCCCTCGATGCATTGGGGCCCGAGTCGAAGATTTATCAGCCAGATGCTACCGCCTTCTTCAAGGCCTACAACTTGGGAAAAGGCAAAGGGATGAGTGTCCTCCAAATTGTGGAGGCTATGCGGAAAGCGACAGGCTTTGACTATAAATACGAAATCATCGGACGAAGGCAAGCCTCTGATCTTGCATCGTTTAACATAACTGACATCTTCTGTCAGGCGTGGGGATGTTCCTGATCTAACGGCAGATCCGACGCTAGCGGAGAAAGAGTTGGGATTCATGGCCCCAGAAAACCTTGAGACTATGTGTCGTGATTTATGGAACTGGCAATCAAAGAATCCTCTTGGATATGGTGAACAGGAACTCTCAAAAACAAGTTCTGTCTAGAGATTATGGGGTGCAACATGGGATGAACTACTTTCTTAGATTTCAAAACTACTATTTGTCATTTTCAATTTTCCAATCTTGATTTATTTTTGCTTCCTGAAATTGTTGCGCCGTGCCAGGAGCGAGAGATTATGCTTCAAAAGAAAAGAGTTTCTGAGACGTGCACATTACGTGTGCAAGAGTATAGGGCGCTTATCGCAGAGGGCTAAACGTGGGACGCCGACGAGCTCGCCTCTTTGCGATTCGATGCACGTGCATAGTTGGAAAAGTTTTTTGATCTTTGGAAGGAAAAAAAATCGAAGGTTGACAATGGCGTGATCGTTACAAGACCCCAGGACCATTCCATATATCAAAGGGTATACAAAAGTGATAGCTATTGCTTGCTTGCGTAAATTGCTCGCTTTCTTGAACAAGCTGTTCTTTGTAGTCCCTGGCTTCTTCTTGCGACATAAGACCGTCCACGTTATCCAGAATCTTTTCTATCAGTTCGTTGGGCAAGCGGGTATCGAGATTATCGTCTAGCGCCTTGCCGATCCATTCCTTTTGCTGGGGACCAACAAGAGATGTAGATATGATTGGTTTAATGTCTGGATCGATAAGAAAGAACCAGACGGCGGTAAGATGCCCAGCCTTGGTTGGATCGCCAAGCGTGAACGGTGTCATAGAGTGTTGATAAATGTTGGGAAATACAACACTCAAGCCTTCTCGAATGGAAACTCCGCCGATGTACTGGTGACAAGAGTCGCCATCTCTGATGCCCCAAGTTCGCAGAGTAGCACCAGTATCGCCGGCAGAGAACCCTCGAGGATACGTTACTGCCATGCGAAAGTTTATCGAATGTCCCGCAATGTTCTCCTGGAGTATCATCAGCTCGGCCCAACAGAAGATTGCGGATAGAAGCTGACCGCTGACAGACAATGAAAACCACAGGCCACGATACGCTCGCTCCGCATTCCTTCCACATGCCAGGATGAGCCCGTGAATGCTGCGCCTTGTGGATGCTGAAGGTGCCAGCTGGTGAGAAACTCGAACTGAAGAATATTCGGCACTCACAAGCGTAATCTCGGATGCGCTCACAATGATTTGGACTGTACGGTCTCGCAAAGTGATGGAACGTCTTCTTCTCTCGAGTCCTCCCAAGTAACCTGCGTCTGGGACATCGGGAAGATTGATAGGGCGGTGTAATGACCATTCCCGCATTTCCCTTTCGTACGTCACCCAACCTTCCTCGTCGTCAGAGTATTCTGGAGGCTCAGGTTCATCCCAGATGGTGTAATGACAAGGCCCAGGAATTCTTTGTATAAGTGGATTATTTCGGTGTAGGTCTGTTAATGTACGTTCGAATAGTGGGATAAACCCCGCCAACAGATTTTCCAAGTGTGCATAGGTTACCAGGTGTTCGATTGGGTGAAGGTTATTGATGTAAGATAGAAATCTGACTGAGGTGGCATCGGCAGATACAAAAACATCAGAAGGAAGCAGCATAAAATGAGGCGACACTGTGTAAACATCTGTAGAAGGCGGAGCAGGTATGGGCCGGTAAACCCTTCCATTGAGGTGGGATACCAGGGTCTTGTTATAGACGAGGCTGTATAACCTATGGTCAATGAGGTAGACGGTGTTATCATCGCCAGTTGTTCCAGAAGGCCTCAAGGCGGAGAGGGTATTTTTGAGTTTGTCCCGTCCCCCGGGATCCAGGAGTGAATCAGACTCCCAGATACGGTCAAAACAAGAAACTTGGCTGGGGAAAATGAACCCCAGCACAGCTTAATTCGTGATATTATTGCTTACCACGAATCATCTCTAAGGGATGCATAACCTTCCAGCTCGTCTAAGACGTAGTCAACCTTGCTTCGGCGTTCATTGACGATGGCAGACTAGGGATAATTGATGACTTACTTGTTTCTGAGTGAGCTTAACCTGTGCATACGACGAAGGCGTCCGCACATCCCAGGTGCGTTGAAGTCCTAAATTAAACCAGGATTTCCTCTTGCTTTCTTCTTTATAGAGCTTCCACCAGTTAAACGAGCGTCGAATTTCGGCGGAGAATTGGGACATTGCCAAATCTGCGAGCTAAGCCCCAGGGATAACTAAATGCACCACAAAGGTCATGAATGGCAGTGGCGGAGCGAGCCTTACAGTTCTTGGTGTATCTGTTCAGATAATGAGAACTTTGTATACTTGGTTAGGTTCAAATCACTTGCCTCCCACTCCTCCAAGGAAATGAATACCGAAAAGAAAAGGGTGTCGATAGCCCTTGTGCTGATCCTCCTGCATAAAATTGAGCATTTATTTGACGTTAAACATAAGATTGGCCAGGGGTTAAACGTTAAACGCTCAGGCTGATTAAGTACTGAGTGTTTTAGAAGAAGGCCAACAGGTTACAGAAGGCCTGTTGCTAATAGTGATGCAATCAATCACCTTACGTAATGGTGAAGCGCCATTAAACGAGCCCCTAGTACTAAGCTAGTACTTACCCACATCTTTCTGTCCGGGTTTTTGAAGGAAATAAATCTAACATCGAGATGGTAATGTTCTTTTTGCCTTCTATTTTGCCTACACTCACTTCTCCGAATCCAGTCTGCATGGGAGGTCCGATTGTCATCCTCAAAGGGTCTTCCCTACTTCTTCAACACGGAGACCAAGCAGTCATCCTGGGACCCACCCCCTAATCTTTCTGAGGAGCAAGTTCGGCAACTCCCAGGTGCAAAGGAATATTTAGGCAAACCACCCCCGGTAAAGCCCTCTCAAGTAAGGGCGAGCCATCTCTTGGTGAAGCACCGAGGCAGCCGACGTCCTTCAAGTTGGAAAGAGGTGTTATCAGCTTCCATTTTATTCCCTCTCATTTATTAAAGATCGGAAACCACAGGAAAATATCACGCGTACGAAGGAAGAAGCCATCGAGATTCTGAGAGGGTATCAAGCTCAAATCGATGGATCGCCGGCAAAATTTGCTGAACTTGCCAGCTTGCATTCAGATTGCTCATCCCACTCTAATGGAGGTGACCTGGGATGGTTTGGCCGTGGGCAGATGCAGAAACCGTTCGAAGATGCTGCTTATGGGTTGGAAGTTGGCAAGATTAGCGACGTGATTTCATCCGACAGTGGTGTCCATCTCGTCCTGCGCACTGGTTGATTATTTTCCCAATCTATGCAGCATGTGTATCATAGGTTGAATCTGCATTTGACATTTCCAACATGCATCAATCAAACTGCTGTACTCATAGATTAGATAAGATTGTTGGATGCCATAGGGATTCTTCCAACTTGAACGACGTTTGAACTGTCTTCGACTCGGGTCGCTAAGGTCCTCGATGTTCAGGGTGCAGAATTTTTAAAGCTTCTCCCTCATACCTCTTTTTGGCTTAAAATCACAACCTGGCGCCAAACTTGAAGAGAGCTCAGAGGTCATCAAAAACCAAAGCTGGTTCCTCCCAAGCTTCCGGATTCCATTCCTGTCTCGAGAGCATCTCAATTTGGTTTCCATCGATGTATACGTTAGCCGAAGATCTCATGACTTGGACCTCGCGCCTAGAACGGCTTCTCATGCAATTTCAGGAATCTGGAAACACCTTTTTATTGACCACGATTGTACTGTCCTTGTCCCTCGGTTTTGTCGCCCATCGCATTCGAAACAATCAGCAAAAGCCTACTCTATCTACATCCGTTCCAACTTCAAACCATTCATCCGAGATGCTGTCGTCTACAACCGCGAAAGCTGCACCTCCGACTGGAAGTGTGATCGTGTCGAAGATTTTGATTCACCCCATCAAGGTGAGTGTGAGATCACATCTATGTTGCAAAGAACCTGAATGGCAGGTGCATATTCAATCTTTCCTCTATTAGAGTTGCCGAGGCATATCTGTCCAAAGTGCTCACTACACCCCAGAGGGCATTGAGGTGTGTCTAAATTGCATTCGAGGCTGAATGAGTTCACAATTGTCTGTTGAAGAATGATCGGATCTGGTGTATCATAGACGCCCAAAGCCTTACAGTCATTACCGCAAGAGAAGTGCCAAAGGTTCGAATGCCACAGGCGCAAATGTAGCAGTGTCACTGATATTAACGCTTTAGATGGTCCTCATAAAACCATCAATTGAGCCGGATGGGACCTTGAAGATTTGTTTCCCAAACGATTCGGGCTGTAAGGATTTTTCGATACCTCTCAAACCTGCGGACGCTACATTGAAGTCATGGACAAAGTGAGGATACCTACACATCTTAGTTCCGGATTATTGAATGCGTCACATAATCAGCTTCCCAAAGATCGTAATGTGGCCAGAACACAATCCTGTGGACGGGTATATTTGTGAATCAATTAATGAAGCCAAAGGGACAGCTTCCGCGACGCTCTCCAGATACTTCGAGAAACCGGTGCATCTTGTCTATAAAGGTTCTCTGCCACGTAAGATCGCTCCGACGACATCCTTCCCTGCCCTGGACGCCACAGCAAAATACCAGGACATGTATCCGATGCTTGTGCTCTCCGAAGAAAGCACGGGAGCCATCGAAAAGGAGCTCCAAAGTCACATCGGAACACAAGGTATAGACGAGCGATGGAGGACAGATAGCGTTCCAATAGAAAGGTATGTGCACCTGACAAGGATTGAAAACCTAATCGGTGAATTTCATGTCGAATTTTCAGGTTCCGGCCTAATATAATCTTCCGCGGCGGAGGGCCGTTCGCAGAAGATGACTGGGAAGAAATAAGGATCGGTTCCGATAACTCGCCGCCCATAACACTTGTGTCCAAGTGTACAAGATGTTTAGTGAGCATTCATTTTTATCCAAGAGGAAAAAAACGCTGGCTTAATTCACTTTGTCGCAGCTGCCCAACGTAAACCCCGAAACAGGCGAAAGGGATAAAGCAGTCCCTTACAAGGTCCTTATGAAGTTTAGAATTGGGCTTGACCCTACTCATAGAATGAAGCCGTGTGTGGGGTGCAATGCAGTCCCATATGGGAATGGGACTGTGAAGGTTGGGGATTGGGTGCATATCAAGAAGATGATGACGATCTAAGTGCTATGGTCCTTGCGAATCGTGATGGGTAGCATGAGGGGCGCTCTACAATTAGATGGCTGATCACATCTATGTAGCTAACCCGGGACCGAAAGATCGGTTATCCAAGTGCGACCTTCACGGTGTTCCAACTTTGAACAACTGTTCAAGTAACTTGACTGTTATCGGACACTTGCGGATGTGTGCAGTCATTGAATGATCACGTGATATGGAGGTGAGAATTGATTGAATGGTCTACACAGCACTCAATCTATCGTCGACCACATCTCCGTTGGAGTACACCGGGCATATTCCAGACCCTAAAGCCTTACCGGTTATGGCGAGGTCAAAATGGATATCCTTCGGCGCTCAACAACAGTTAGAACGAGCAGCCAAGGCCGCCGCAACCCCTGCCACATTGTCCTTACCAACGTCGGCGGACGCTAAGAAGTTTGGACTCGAGAATGTGCGTATCCAAGGCGATGTTCTAGTCTATTTTGCCTTACCTGTATCCCCACCTTTTGTAGTTCGGGAACACTTGGTGAGCAACCATGACTCCGCTGTTATGCAATATCTGATATGCCTGCGCTTACCACGACAGTTACGCTAACTCAGTTCTGCAAGCATTGTACTCCTGCACTCCGTTCCGTGACCTTCTGATCCAGGATGTCGACCCCCAACGACCCCCCTCCAATACCCCGGCTAGTCCGCCGATTTCCGGTAAACAAGCGGCTCCTCTCCTGCCTGTTAGGCGGAAGCCAGAACGCAAACTTTCATCTTCCGGAAATATAACCGAATCTTCCAATACCTCCCCTTCGAAAAATGTCCCAAATCCCATCCCTTCGTCGCCTCCCACTCTCGTGTCCGCTTTGCAATCCTTATTCCTCAACATCTCTACCAATCCTGGCGAAAAGGGTACTGTGGCTCCCCGTGCTTTCATCGACAAGTTGAAAGAACTCAATGAAATCTTTCGGTCCACAATGCACCAGGACGCCCACGAATTCCTCAATTATTTGCTGAATCAAATTGTCACGGAGATCGAGGAGGGAAGGAAACAGGCACAAAATGGTGTCAGCGGAGAAGATCGTGAGTATTATTTGGAACTCAAGGTAAAATCACATCCTCATATCTGGAAACATTAGTATCAAACTCTGTTGCAACCCTTGGGTCGACGCCGCCCACCGTGGCCACAACCACCAGCTCAAACTCCGGGACACATCCGCGGGATGCAACGCTCGTGCATAAGCTCTTTGAAGGGGTATTAACAAGCGAAACACGTTGCTTGACATGCGAAACTGTGGGTTTACATAACACCCTTCTCTTTCTGGAATGAATGAATCTCAGCTGTCCCTAGGTTTCTTCCAGGGATGAATCCTTCCTCGACCTATCCATTGATATAGAACAAAACTCCAGCGTTACTGCTTGCCTCCGACAATTTAGCGCCAGCGAAATGCTTTGCCAAAAGAACAAGTTTTTTTGTGACTCGTGTTGCGACTTACAGGAAGCGGAGAAAAGGTGTGCCCATCATCCATACTTGATTCAGCCATTGAATTTTCATTAACGATAACCGGCATATGTATAGGATGAAAATTAAGAAACTTCCGAATGTCCTTGCTCTGCATTTGAAAAGATTCAAATACCAGGAAGATGTAGGCCGATACATCAAGCTTGCGTATCGAGTCGCTTTCCCTTTCGAACTTCGCTTGTTTAATACCGTAGACGATGTGGATGACGCCGACCGTCTGTATAATTTGTTTGCTATTGTAGTTCACATTGGAAAGTGCGCTATTTCCTTTTACCTTCCAATGTCATTGCTGATTGTTGACCCGTTCAGTGGACCCCATCATGGACATTACATCGCTATAATAAAAACCGTCGGAACTTGGCTTGTCTTTGATGACGATAATGTTTCTTCAATACCGGAGAGCGATATACCCAAATACTTCGGCGATTCTAATTCTGGCTCTGCATATGTATTGTATTATCAAGCTGTAGACATCGACCTAGCTGGTCTTGGAATCCGGACCCCTGAGCCCCCAGAAACCCTCCCCAGCTCAATCCCTCCACTCCAACGTTCGCCAATCTTCCAAACACCTATCTTACCTCCCGGTCTTGACCCCTCCAATTCTCCCGATGGCGAACTTGAAATTGGCCATCTAACTCCTCACATACCCTCATCGCCAATATCAATACCACAGCCTCCACATGCACCATTGGATAAACCAACTTTGGCCCTTTCTCCTGTCATAATACCAACTCCTCAATCGAACGACCTCACTGTACCGTCTGCTCCCCCCATGACACCCACTGGATTTGGGACAAAAATAATCAATACCATTCGTCGAGCACCATCAATGTCCGCTGCACGAGGAACCATCGCGAACCCCAGCAGTCCTTCTGTCAATGGAAACGATGTCCGAAGGTCGACGACGGAAAGATCGCCGAGGCCATCGACGTCAGCCCCGTCTTTTATAGGTTCTGCAGACGGTTCCGCTCAGGATCAACCTCCTCCATTACCACCTTTACCCCCGAATATATTCAACACCTCCCAATCGCCGATGACATCGAGCCCAATGCCTGTTCCACAGGTTAACGAGCCTGAAAAGGAAGAGAAGGAAATTAAATTATCGAAGTCACCTGGATCATGGTTCAAAAGGCGGAGAAGCTTAAAGCCCATCGAGAAGGCGCGACCAGGGTCTCCCCCAACTGGAGATTTGCCATCGTCGCCTCTTTTACGCGGGGAAGAACCGCACCATTCGCACACGAGTTGGTTTCAACCATCGAGTTCTGGTAGTCAGGTGCCAAAACCACAAAGACGGCCGTCACAGAATGGTGGTGCTTCCGCATCCGAGGGTGTTGGTCTTCATCCAAACTCGTCGAAACCGAAGTCGTCGAAACAGAAAAATCCCGTTCCAGTGGCCAAATATGAGCTGGATCAACGGCCAAATGGATACGACGATTTAGGCCATTCGGGTGGATCTGCTTGCTCGTCACCAAGCTCGCATTCGCTACTGCACAATACCCAACTATCGACAGGATCCGTGGGCCGACCATCAACTTCTGCATCGTCGACGGGTTCGGGAGCCCATTTGGAATCCTCACCTGCACGGAAGTCATCATTGGCGCCTTCGTCGGCTGAATGGTCTCGTCCGAGCTTTGATCGCAAAAAAAGTTTGGACGTGAAGACTGGCCCTGCAACGCTCTCCTCTCCTCTTTCCAATCAGACTAGGACATCTCTCAACCACGACCTCCCTCTTCTACCACCAGCGCCTAAATTTAAATCCCATCGAACAAATATAAGTAACGGGCATATCCTTGTTAGCGAACCAGAGTCCATACTGAAGGGGAAATCGCGTTCTACAGCCACCGACAGCGTAGCGCCGAATCAAACCGTAGACGCTGTTGGGATCCCCGTGCCGGTGCGGAGCACGACATTGGCGCCTCCGTCGTCCATGGCTACTTCCGTGGGCACGAACTACAGCTCATCGAGCACGAACTCGGCTAGCTCAAATCTGAAGCGGGCGACGCGCAAGTTGAGTCTGTCGGCGCCCATGCTGGGTTTCGGGAAACGAGACAAGGACAAAGAAAAGGAAAGGGATCGTGTGCAACGTGAGAAGGATAGCACACGACCGAATGCAAACCGGCTTTGACCGATCCTTCTCTTGTTTTTTTTTTGTTTTTCTTTTTCGCGACGCTCTCAAACTATCATTATTCTACCCGATACTAAGTAAGTCTGCCATGTATTGAGCCGTTGTTATGTTTTGGATATCCAGAACGGCATCTCATCATCACAATATGTATTTTTTAATAAAGTTGTGCATTCATGAAGGCAATATGAAGTACATGGGAGAGATAGCGATTTGGAATAGGAGTACACATCCTGGAGAGATTGAAGGTCCATGGTATCAAAAGGAAAGCGAGGTATACAAGAGAAGGACAGCAATTTGAACAATGTACAACGGTAAAAACGAGAGAGGGAGACTGGAGGTCTATAAAGAAGAGAGGGAAACAAACATTCAGGACAAAGTAGGTGGGATCCTATTCTTCCGCCATCCATATGCCAGTCGTCGGCGAGGTTCAATTAGGGGGACGAAGTCGTATACTCGAATTTGATCGGTCTTGTCCGAGGCAAGGCAGATCTTGCCACTGAGTTCGTCCCAGGTAATCGTAGCCAGACCTCCTTCCCCATTCACATCGGCAGCAAGACCATGAGAAGGAATATCGGTAAAGGCAAAGTGCGTCTCCTTCTGCCGATTATAAATCGGCTCATGCAGATTATCGTTGCGGAACTGGGGCTTGAAACGGGGCCAATGGAAGCGGCGCAAGGTATTGAGCGGCGTCGCCTCCAGTATCTCGTTCTCCATTTCCACCAACAAGTTCCGCGCGCTGCCCGGGAGCATCATCTCGTGGCGGCGTTCATTCCAATGAAAATGAGAGACAGCGTCGACATCGTCATAGCGGTCTGGGTGGCTCGTGGGCCTGACCCACCAGTAAACGATGCCCATGGGTTTCCTCGAGCGCGCGAAGATCCAGAGAGTAGGACAAGATTTTTCCTCGGGGCGCAGATCTGGGTGATCACTCCCCTCGCGCTTGGTATACATTTCTGGGTCAGCAATGACGACCTCGAGGCTGAGTTCCCATGGGATCGGGCAACACCATGACTTGTCCGCAGAGATCTGGTGATTCCCGACAGCATGACGGTCGAGGTTGTATATTTCGATGACAAAGGCCTTGTCGGATCCTGGGATCTCTGTGACGGTACGGGCGAGGAGCAGGCCATGTTGGCGGGGAAGATAACGGAAGGCACGAATGCGATGAGGCTGGAAATAGGTTAGCGTCCATAGAATAAATGGAAGAAAAAGGTAACACACCAATCCATGGAAGTCCTCGTTGTCTCTGAAATTGAGCAGCAGGGTTTGATATGTGCGAAGATTAATAATCCTGATTTTGTCTGGGCCGATGGCATAGGCATGGAAAGGAACCCCATCGCTGTTGAGAAACAACGAAGGGCAATAAATCTCCTCGTCTTGGCTTTCAAAACGAGCAACATTTATGAAGGGTCTTGGTAGGGCCTGAGTGATTTGGACGTATTCAACCTTGCGACGCTTTATATCCATATCCGGGTGGATCAATATTTCCACGGGATTCAAGTGCATGTGTATGACGTAGGAATAGTATGTGAGGGGATGAACGGAATCAAACCTGCATCTCGAGGAGAAGTTGGCCAGGTCATTTTGCAGGCTGGGAAGATGGAAAGTACTTATGAATGAAGCTAATTTTCAATCGAAAAAAAACGCACTTGTACGGCACGCCATGCGTGAATTTCCTTGTGGAAAAGGATATCATGATGCCAGGTTTGCCTTGATGATCCATATACTTTGCTTGGATATCGAAGGCTTTATGTGGAACGGGATAGCGGGCGAGGAGGCGCGATCCCGAGACGACATCGAGAGCATAGAGGTGGATGTAGAAGCGAAAATTGGCGCGGTCCTTGACGGAGGCGACGAGGAAATTGCCGCCTGGGAGGAGTTTGAGATCGACGACCTTGAAATTTGCCATCAACATCTCCTCCTTCTTGAGTTTTGTGTGCCCGGTGCGCCAGGCATTTTCCATAGCGATAGCACGCATGACGATAGGTTCTATTTCACAGCCATGGACAGGATCGTTGAATTTGAGTGTGGGACGGAGTTGGACAACAGGGGCGTGGATGCGTTCCAGGAAACGTTTCCAGATGATGGGCTCGTAGGTGATGAGATAGAAGGCTTTATTCGTCTATACACGGGGATGAGCTGGGTGGATATACGAAAGGGTGAGAGAATTACCATTCGTAGACTGAGCACATCCTCGACCTTGAGGTGTGGAATGATATGGTCGGTGAGGATGTTTGGGTCGCTCCCGAGGAGCAAGATGGGTGAGCCTGGCCAACCAGTGAGTTTCCAGACCAAGGTTCTTGAATACTCAAACATAGAGCGGTAGATGGAAAGGCATGTATCAGGGATGGCATCCATGGCTGTGACCGGCACGAGAGGGAAAACAAGACGGGCCCAACGATAGCGAGAATTCCATTTTATCGAGGCCAGTATTTCTCTTTGTGATGATTTTGGATTGACACGGTCGCTAACCGCTGGCCTTGTATTTGAATACAAGGGTAAATATAGCCATTTAAGGTTGACGATTGGGCAAAATGGTCGCTAAGGAGCCTTCGGCGGGCTTTTCTTTTCTGGGTCGTGTTCATGAATGTTGTTCCAAGTTCGACCAAGGCCATGTCGGGTCGGAGGAGTGCACTGGGAGGCAGTGAAGGAATGACATCATCTTTGAATGATCCGGTCACACGGGAAACGCCAAGGAAATTGCAACCCTCCTCCTCTCCCCTATGGCACTGTGGCCGCCGTCTCGGTCCAGCTCATCGAGCTCTCATGATCATCTCTCCGTTCGCTCTTTCCTCACATCCTCAGAAAATACGGCTTTCTCAGACCACAAGTACGGACGTTATATTGACGATTCAACTTTCAAATCACTCCCAGCTATTCCCTCTGATGACTATGATCCTTACTTGTTCCATCAACCACAACCGCAAGTTCAGATCCATCCTTTAACCTCTGCCAGCCAACTCGCCACAGCCCTTGGTCCTGATAATACCCGTTATTCCACAGAAATCGCCACAATTCCCTGTGCTGGCGTTCGCATCCCACACGGTTCCCTGTCTGGTCTCATCGCATGGCGCCTCGTCGTTACCCTTCCACCCCCCGTGAAAGCCAAGCGCTGCTGGTGGAACGAATCCTCTGCTACTGAAAAAAGACAGAGGAGAAATAGCTCCAATATCCTCCATTCTTATTCTTACTCTGACCCCCCACAGAGTACCTGGACCTCCAATTCTGCCGTGTCCTTGCCGCTTACATCTGTCCCTCTCCAGATGCAATTAGACAATCCTCCCCGGCCACTCCCTAGAACCTCTCGTGTGGAATCTACTCCAATGCGACCTCCTCATATCACCGACGTAACCCTCGTCTGCAATTTCATTCTTGACACAAGCCTACCATACTCTATCATTTCCCGTGATACCCTCATGGAACTAGGATACCCGTCTCACAAATTCCCCCCTTCAAACCCACATTCGAATCAGTGGGAAGATCACCCTGATGCTATCGTCACACTTTCGATACAAAGCATTCCCACCCGGTTGCGCATTGCCCGTCCGGGCGAAGCAAGCAGACTCGGTGTTCAATTTTTACAGGACGCCAGCGTCAGCATTTTTTTCCCAAGGGACGGAGAGGGTGTCGGTCCAGTTTTATATTGTGAGTCCTATGTATGCCTCCTTTCTCTTCCATGGTATTTAGCATTTGGTAGCCGAGTCTGCGTCCCTCCTCAAGGATGCTCCACGACCCATCACATCTTTCGCGGCCGGAGCTCGAGCTCCCAAACCCTCTTTGCCCAACCTTGTCCGTGCGCTATTCGGGCTGGCTTAAATTCCCCGGAATCCAAATACAGATGATGCCGTTACGCGTGCCTTTCATTCTTGTTGTGCCAATGCCTCTTCATAGCTTCCGGCGGCCACGGATGGCCTCCGTGGCAGCTGGCAGCGGCGTTTTTAAATGGGTATGGACACTTTGACTTTTCTTAGCAATCTCTTTTTCTGGGTATGTATGACTCCTGACTATCGTGTACTAAAAAAAGGTGCTTCTTGGGCGGGCGCCAGAGCTACTTACGTTCTGTATACTACACGCTTTCGTTTACTGTTTTATCTTTGGACACTTTCTTATACCGTACTATCATCGTTCAGCGTTACATGCAGCTAGCACTTCGCGATCGAGTGGGACAATCTTTTGCGGAACCAATCCATTGGGAAAGAGAATAATGGCAATAACAATAAAAGAAAAAAGTATCAACCCCAATTAGCAGGCGTTGGGCTCTCCTCTACTCTGCCAGTCGCAGCAATATGTGATCCGATGCCAATCGTATCCTGCAACAGATCCTCGCCCAGCATCCGCAAGCCTTCACCGTTACTCAGCCTTGCTTGAGCAGCGGCGCTCTGTTGCCTCTGCGCAGGTGCCACCCCGAACACCGTCTCTTCATACGCGCCGTTCCTATTATCGTCAAACGAATCGTCGTCGAAACCATCGTCTTCCACCGCGTCAGCTGCAAAAGGATGCACGGGCACAAGTCCGATATTGGCGTGGTCAAGTTCGTTCTCCAGTGAGTCGCTAGAGTGGTTCGACCCGAACGAGTCGTCATCAAAGTCTCCGTGTCCGCCCTGCGACGCCATGAGGAAAGCGGCCGAAGGATGTGCGGTGTTATTAATCTCGTCCAGCGAGTCCGAGTCAGAATCCAGGTCTTGTTCATTGAGTGGGTTGAAAACAGGTGTTATAGGATCATCTTCGAAATAATCTTGATGCGGTGGAGGCGCCAACATCGCCGGTGTGATCGGGGATTCAGCGTCTGTGTATCGGTTGAGCGGCTCCGGGACCCTCAATTGCGCTGCATTTTGAGAAGACGGCTGTGCCCGGGGGCGTACGCGCAACCCGGGCGTGGTGGCCGCCCCAGCGGAAGCTGTGCCACCGACGTACGCCGCCGGCTCCGCTGAAGGCAGGTCCGCTCGAATGCGTCTAATCATACTCTCCAAACTCGAGTCCTTCGTAATACTGCTGTTGCTGCTATAATCGTGGCCCTGACGGTTGTAGCGCGACAACGAGTGTGGGGTTGGCACCGTACTCATGCTAGACTCGTACTGATGTGTGCTAGTTGCCCGGAACAATCGTTTGCCACCACCACTCTTCAGTTGTACATCCCTGAGTATATCGCGCTGAATTCGGGCAGACGCGTCCCTCGCAGGTGTTTGGCCAATCTTCAGAAGACCCAGCTCGGCTGAAGACCGCGGAGGTCGGGCAGGGGACATGAGTACGGGAGGTGACATCCCAGGAGGCAGTCCATCGAACGAGTCATCGTCATCGGTGTACGGCGTCTTGGGGGTTTTCCCCGAAGCAGCAGTAAATGATTTCCCGGATCGATATCGGTCGGGTGTGCGCATAGATGGATCACGCAAGTCGACAACTCCGCTCCATCCTTCTCCAGACGCGTCCGAGGGGCGCAGGTATGGGTTGAGTTTTTTATCAATAGTAGGCGTCTTGGGTTTCCCCCTAAATTTGAGGGGAGAAACCTTCTGGCTGTCGAATGATGAATTATCACTCGCCGAATAGAGGTTATGCCGGAGAACATTCTTCAGTAGGGGATGGGATGTATCCTTGCCTTTCCCTTTAGCGGAAGGCGGTATAATGCCGATGCTTGTATCTTCCTGCGACAGATAATCAGATTCGTCTTGTACTTGTGTGGGCGGCAATGTGCTGCCAGACGTCGAAGGGACAACGTTATCATGGATAGAAAAATTGGTAATCTCCCTGTTGAGGCGCACAAGCGGAGACTCCATAGAAGTAGTCCATGAAGGATCATCGGAATTCTGAGTTGTGAAGGTATCGTTGTTTGTGGATGCAAGGCGATCTATGGCTGGGGTCGACGAGAACGCACCCTGGCCAGGTAAGAAGGATGTTTCGCTGTTCACTGTGCTTGTGCTCGTTTCCTGGATTTCTGGGGCTAACCGTATTGTTCTATCGTGTGGAATATCATCGGCGGAGTTGTGCTCTCGACTTGAAGACTCGTTCTCATCGCGCTCCGAGGGCACATCATTCACCGTCGAATAATCGTCAAATGTGGGAATGCGGATCTGGGCTGCTTGTTCATAGAAGGAGGTCCAGAACTATGGAATATTTTCAGCACGAATAATCGCGTCGGAAATATGCACACGACGCGCCTTTGCAGCCTCCCGGACTGGTTCCGTGCCAACAGCGTATCTTTTCACAGCGGGAAGGAGCTTGTTCGCCAACACATTATGGATTTTAGAAAAGTTCTCATCGATGTTCTGACTATGACATCAGCCTGAATTGTGCTAAGATCTTCGACCAACCAAGCCTTACCTGGAGCTTGATGGTAATGAGTTGCTCTATCTGCTCAATTTGATCTGTCGTTGATGCTTCTGTGTCCAAGCCTGGTATTACAATAGATGCTGGGTCCGGGTTCGGTTTCCATCGTGGTGGGTTTGGGGTTATGGGTTTGCGCTCGGAGGACATGGATTTTTACGGACAAGATGGTATGAATTAAAGCGCAGACGCGTGACAGTCGCGTGACCCTTTGTGACGTTTCGTGAAGCGCTTAATCTATTGTTACAATTAACCTGTCTGCACAAATGCTGGACTACGGATTGTTTAATTAGGTTCAACGTCCTCAACACTTGCGTAAAATTCCTTGATAATTCTCTTCTGTGCATCGCTGCCCTTTTCGTGCTGTTATGTCGCACAATTAGTAGAACTGGAACGGAAATGACACAAGGTCGTACCTCCGTGTCCCCAATGGCGCGAACTACGAGATATTTCCTTCCTGTGAGTATTTCTTCTGTCACATCTCCAAAGGTCTTGTCCGAAGCAGCTGCGACATCAGAATGGGACCCTACCACGACGCCACCAGCTTCTTCTGCGATCACAATACCTGCACATACATCCCAGGGCCAACATCCAATCTCCCTGTGGACATCAAAGTTAAACAACTGTAAGTAACAGTGATAGAAGGTTGAATACCAATACATATCCATACCCCCCTGAGCTACCATCGCATAATTCAGAGCGGCGCTACCCAGTGATCGAAGCGAGTGAGCCATCTTTCCGCCTTGCACACCTTGCGTAGGGTTTCCGGCCAAGCGAGAGAAGGAACTGGATTTTGCGCTAATAGTAGTTTGAGTGCGATCCGAACCCCATTCTACGGCTGCAGGTCATCAGTTAGAAGTCTAATGGTGAAAATCACGGCAAGGTCTACCAATCAGGGCTTGACTGAGAGAAGATAAAGGCTTGGGTGGATTGGACAGTGGCAATTTGACGGGCTGGCTGTTCAGACCTCGAGTGAGATAAGACCCTTGGCCTTTAATTCCAGTGTACTGCGTAATATTAGTTTGTGGAGTTAGATCTGCGCCAGATAAATATTCACCAGATGATCAAGGAAGGGGTTAAAGATAACACCCAAAACTGGACGGCGTTTGTAAATGAGACCAAGGGAGATGCAAACAAATGGAAAGCCGTGAATAAAGTTAGTTGTTCCATCTGGCCAAAAATATAAGTTATTTGAAAAGGAGAGGAAGATCTTTCTCGCCAATTGGGTCAACGCAGAAGGTGGGTGCATCCGTCAAGGGTTGGCGAGAGCCCGCTGCATACGATTCTTCTCCGATGCTGTCCAAAGAGATGAATGTCCACCCACAATGTCAACATAGAGGAACGGCTCACAAATCGAAGGATGGGTACTGAGATTTCAACTCCTTCTTAACCAACTCTTCGACTTTAACATCGTATTCCGTGACTAAGTCAACAGAATTCTTCTTCTCTTCAACGCCAGACCCGGAAGAGGCGGATTGGATGGCAGCCGATCCTTCGAGAATGAGAGAGCCCGCGTTGCGTGCGAGGTTAGAAACGAATGCGAGGATAGATTGAAGTTGCTCGGAAGTCAAATCAGTAGCGGACATGGTGGTTCAAGATGAAGGGCTGGGATTGTGTCGATCGATTATCATTGCTCCATAATCCCGGCAAGGGCTTGCTTGGGCAACGGGGCAATTGGTCTCATCAAAAAATTCTTCCAGCATCCCGAATCTTCGGCCCAGAGCAAGCCTGATTCCCAATAGTTCGTAGGTATGGAAGAAAGCCGTGTCTCCCCCCTTGTCCAATTGCCAGAGGTGTTGATAAGATTAACCCAAAACGACAATCGTTTCCCACGGCCCAGGACACGCGTCGAGGATACGCAAGCTACAGTAATTGCAATTACCGCCTTCCATCTCCCGCACTATGTTTTTAACGCGTTCTGAATCCGGTGTGTTCGCCCCATGTTCTCCAAGGAGTGGAATTCTTATCCTATTGCTAGATCGGGGTGTCAACACCTTTTCACCTGAAGGACGACTCTTCCAGGGTGTGTTCGTCTCCTGTTACTTTCCCCGATGGATTCTAAATGGATGCTCCAGTCGAATATGCCATCGAAGCTATCAAGGTAAATTATCCGGTATATCTGGCGTTCATACAGCTCATGATCTCTCTATTCAGCTCGGCTCGACAACGGTGGGCATTAAAACCCCAGAGGGTGTTGTCCTAGGCGTGGAAAAGCGCGTTCAATCCCCCCTACTGGAATCAAGTTCCATTGAAAAGATCATGGAAATTGACGCTCATCTTGGCTGTGCCATGTCTGGCCTGACTGCAGACGCCCGGACAATGATCGACCACGCGCGAGTAACTGCCCAGAACCATGCTTTTACCTACGACGAAAAGATCAAGGTCGAGAGCGTAACGCAGGCCGTTTGTGATCTGGCGCTGAGGTTCGGTGAGAGTGTGCATGATGAAGAAGCCATGATGAGTAGACCGTTTGGAGTCGCCCTTCTGATCGCTGGAATTGATGAACTGGGACCTCAACTGTACGTATCCTCATTTGACATATTTGAATTCATCTCAGATAATATCTACTAGATATCACACTGACCCCTCTGGAACATTCGTGCGCTACGATGCCAAAGCCATTGGATCAGGGTCAGAAGCTGCGCAAAGTGAACTGCAAGACAAATGGCACAAGGTACGTTCCAGTCCATTAACTGCTTACACTGACCACCTTGTTGACCGAAATTCTTCAGCAAATGACGCTAAGGGAAGCGCAGCTACTCACCCTCAATGTACTAAAGCAGGTGATGGAAGAAAAGCTGGATCAACACAATGTGCAATTGGCCCAAGTCTGTTTCCTTTCATCTGCTAGATTTCATATACCGAGATTAACACAGAATCACAGGTGACTCCAACGAAAGGATTCCAAATTTTGGATGAGGCAAGCTTGAAGGAAGTAATTGAGGCCATGTAACTGTTGTATTTTCTGGATTGTTGTAATTTGCATTTCTTTTGCTTTCATTCAGTGATGGAGCTGCGCTGCCTCTACATAGTCCACGTCCACATTCCCGCCATTGATTTTGTAGTGACATAAACTACCCATTACTTCAAACTAAAGGACAAGGTTAGAACACGGCTTGACATTTTTTCAAATGAAGAAAAAACCCACCTCGCGATGCATTCAATCTCTACAAGGACGTCTTTTGGCAGCCTAGCGACTTCGACCGCAGACCTCGCTGGAGCATGATTTCCAAAGAATTTGGCATAAATGGCATTCACAGCCACAAAGTCATTCATAGACTTCAAGAAGACCTATATCAGAAGAGATTAAAAAAGGAGCCACTTTCAGTCATCGAATTGAGAACGCACTGTGGTCTTCGCAACCTTGCCCAATTCTGAGCCTCCAGCCTCAACCACTGCTTTGAGATTCTTCAATACTTGGGTTGTCTGAGCCTCAACGCCACCTTCCACGATCTCCATGGTCGCTGGGTCGAGCGGGATGCATCCGGAGCAAAATAACAGATCTCCGACCTTAATCGCTTGTGAATAAGGCCCGATGGCTGCGGGGGCCACTGCAGAAAGTATCATCAACCTCGGAGTGTCTGTATAAAATCAGAGAAGGACCAACGTGAAGTGGAAACCGCAGAGAGAGATTCGTGGGTGGAGGTAGTTGAGGCCATGGTACGCGTCGTTGCGAGAGTTCGATGGGACTGCACAAGATATTTCGGCCTTTTCGGATGTGATGATGGAATTCTGCCGATACTTACCTGACACGATAAAGCAAACCTTGGAGATGTCCGCAACCCAGGTATCAATACGCTCCTCAAGAACATGTGTGCACGCTGGGTTCTGACGCGGTGGTACTTTAGTTTCGGCCGGTTAAACCGAGAAATAATTTCTATCATGGCCAACGCAAATATAACCGGCTAACTTTTCCGCTGAGGGATTCGTAGAAAAATTCTGGTAATTTTTCGGGATCAATTACTACGATGTAAGGATAAGAGATAACGTAGTCCTCGAGACCAAATTAAACAGCGCCCCAGGAATTAGAGGGTGCTTGGTGTATACATTATAGTAAGGTAGTGAATGACAAGCTGTTACAGGATGAGGTATGATAAGCAAGGGTGCGATGGATATAACGAAATAGCAAAGAATCAAGGCAGCAGAGTCCCGGAATGGAGAAAGCAAAAGCAGGGACCAGATGGTTGTAGGCATAGAGCGATAGGTGGACACTGGTTCGGGATGTTTTTTTTGCTCAAACAAGCCTCATATTTCTCAGATTGCCTTTGATGATAATGTCACGAACTGGAGATGATTGCGTTGAGAATAAACCCTTCTGACCGAACGAGTAACATACCTGCAGAAATTATCGTTGCGGTCTTACGTGTATCGGTGACAGCAGTGAAGTGAACTATCATCACAGCTGCGGTCAACCCTCTGTTTGCATAATAAATCGACCGACGTACTGTACAGCTCCCGCTCCTTGTTTGGAGTATATGATTGATGTATGACGCCGAATTTATTTCGGAAATCTAGAAAGCGAGCGAGGATGAATTAAACCATTGACAAAAGGGAGAACATACATTTCGAAACAGAGTCGTAATCATTCGGCCGATCCCCATATGAGATCATGTGGTGATTGAGCCTTACTCCAGCTTCCAGTTTGGCCTGTAAATAGCGTTGAGCTTCGCGAGAACGCCAAGGATGTTCGATACATACCTGCAACAGGTCACACTTGTTGAGGAAAAGAACGATGTTGCCATTGGCCAGCAATTTGTTTGATACCACTGACTTCCACAACAGAAGTGAATCTTCTAGCCGATTCACACGAGGGTCCTGTTACGCTTGTTAATGTGGCGATAACACAATCAAAATCTTCTCACCTCTGTGAGGACCTGAAGTAAGGACAAGACAATGAGACGAAATTCAAAAAAACCTTTTTTTAAAGGCATACCTGGTCAAAGACCGATATGGGCGCGAGGAATATGATGGCATTCACTGATGAAACCGCGTAAGCCCTCCTCTGCGTTTAGCTTCGGGTAGAAGACCTTACCATCTTCAAAATAAGGCGCCCACGCCTGACGTTGATTTCGGGCACCGCCAACGTCATAAATTCTCCATTCCACCCCTCGGTTACTCCCAGAGGGAATGAGGAAAGTATGCTCCACGACACCCATGGTTTTTAACCTAGCCTTCAAGACATCGGCTATGCGTTGACGTATATGGGAACATATTTGACACAACAAGGAGAAAACTCACGATCAGTCGGGATATACTTCTTCGCAGTGATTCGAGGGATTTCATCGAGATAACTGGGAATGCCTTGAGCATAAAGAATCCTAGAACAAAAAGGTACAACCAACTTACAATCCACTGCTCTCCTCCAATCGCAGACGTTTCTCCTGGAGGCGTTTCCTGACTTGTGGATCGCGCCACAACTCCTGCATGGTGGGTGCACATGCGTTGAGTGAATGAACAGGGTCATCCGGGTCTTCCCACCATCCCTCAATTTCGCCTGTGTGTGCACTCTTTGGACTTTTGGATTTACTCCCAAGAGAGAAAGCTTTTTTCCAATTTGTCGAGGTATGCAGTACGATTTCCTTTCCTTTCGACAATGAACTGTTGGAGGAGACAGTGTGACTTGAGACTCTGTGAATAGTGGACGATGAGGTTTGACTTTTGTGGGGTATCATAATTGTGGGCGACGGGCGAGCATTAAGGTGGGAAGATGGAGACAGGTTTTCGTTAGATCTGTAGAATTGAGCATATTGTTCCCAGGCGGGGCGTGAGGGACCCAAATGGGTAGCCTCGTCTTCATCCGGAGACGAAAGCAGATGGATCAGTCGTTCCTCAAGTTCAGCGAGGGGTTCGAGCTTTCTGCGATATGTATCGTAGTTGGAAACACGAGTACCCAAAATAGCAGACGGGGGTCGGCCGCTGGACGTGATTATCACCGACGCCGTTTCGAGGGAATCGACGTCGTCATGATCATCCAAAGCATCTGATTCCTCCGGTGCAAGAGCATCAAGTATGCTTGAAACTAGATTAGTTCCTGTGTTGAAATCCAAATGGCGGAGCTACTCACCGTCTAACGGAACGAACGAGATTTAAATAGATGACTGCTCTCCAAGCGATCCTCTCTGCGTGGAATGCCGAAGGAGAATGTAATAGCTGGAATTCTATCGAAAGAAGTTAAGTTGTGGAGGGCGACGAAAGCAAACAATGCGGGGAAGATTGCTTACGCTTCAGAGTCGTACTTTTACCCGATTCCGACTGACCCAGCAAGAGGACGTTGACCTCTGTCTTGGACTTTTTCTGATCATTGCGCTCCTGGCGGATTTGGTCATCTATCGAGTCGCTGACCTTCTTTGCGTCGATCTCTGCCTTGAGCCTGACCTCGCGTTCGACAGGGGATTCGTCTGGGGGCGGGAGGAGTGCGGCAGCGAGAGGATCTGAGAGGGTGCGACGACGAGCGTAGGGTTGCTCGACCTTTGCTTTGGGCATGACATGCAAACGGAGAGAAACAGAGTAAGTGTGTAGTATAGCAAAATGACTTTGTTCCTTAGATGGTGGGAGGAATTATCCCCACGTGAGACAGCGCTTTTGTCGTCTGGGCGACTTGTCCAATATTCCTCACTTTCCCAGATTTACCGGCGCCCTGGTCCCGTCTACCATGGACTCGATGTCATTTTCTAGGCTTCTATGTGCCTCTCAGTCTGGAGGAATTTCTCGGGAAATCGCCATACCCCTTTGCCTTTCCGCGAGATTTATCCTTCCACTTATGGAAGGAATGCACCAATGGAATCTGGATGACCCATGTCCACCTGGCTCACACATTGGATCCGATATCTCTGGCAGCTCCCTCTCCTGCCCAATTATCCATTGCAGCTTGCTTTTGGACGATCTCATGATGCCCTATGTGTTCAACCAGACATACCTATCATCTCCTTCACGCCTGTGATTTCAAATTATTTTCATCCAGGAACCTCTGTGGACAGATTCCTTGAATCCGGCCCACCCTGGCCGCCCACTGGCACATCGAGCATCTGAAGAGCTGATCGTCTCTGTTCATGTCCGCTTTGACCGCAGTCTCGCTCGTGCGCATTCCACTCGGCTCTTCCTTATGATCTCATCGCCTTGTCGTCTGGAATTCTATGCAGGTGGAACCCTCGTGGGAACTATTATCAGGTCCACAAACCGGATAACAGCGTACTCAGTCCTGCGCGGTCTCAAGATCGTCCACGCATTTCGAGACGGGATTAAATTGAGCCTAGATAATGATTGAATGCCAAGGTATCCTACAGGGGCCATCCACTCAGTATCTCTGAGCTCATTCAAAGACGGTCTGGTCTTACGATCGATTCGGAGAAGACAGTTCACCGCGAACTCTGCGCCCCATTGAAATGATCGCAAGACTTGGCTTGAATATGAAATGGCAACTGGCGGTGTTTCCTGCGAGGGGCTCATACCACTCGCGTTGCTCAACGCTTCACATCCATTTACTTTCAGACCTCAGGCCTCAGGTACCAAGTCATAAGACAAACCCACACTTCTGATAGATTCATGGTCAAATAATGCCGATGTCTAGGTTTTCATCCTCCCAGACCTTCACTCCAGGTTCGCTCGTGTCCGACAGAATACTCTTAGCACGCTTTTTCTTTCTTTGCCTGCCAAAGTCAGCGCACTCCTGCTCCTTTACAAGATGTCTGTACGCCGGCTGTGGCGTGTGAGGTGGTGCCATCCCATGGACAGTCGCTGAGTGTTCACCTATCGAGCCTTCCTATCCCGTTGCCAGTCATCCCATAGGAAATAGACCGGATTTCAACTCTTTATAAAAATTCACTCAAGCCAAATTCGAACGTGAGGAGCAATGCTCGTGGTTGGGAACGGTGAAGGAAACAAGAAGTCTATCAGTTTTAATTGTTATTCTGAATAACACGGGTCTACGCTATGGTTGGCTAGGCATATACATATTTATTATCGGTGTTGTGTTCGTTCTCATGCTGGTTCTCCAGATCATTCAGTCCAATCGCGTTTCGACAAAGAATAGATTGAAATAGCAAAGCCAGGGATCTTTCGTTCCACCAGTTACACAGGAATGCCGTTCTGACAGGAGAAGCAAAAAGGGGCCAGCCATACACAGCGCCACGGAGTGAGCAAACGCCTAAAAATTGGATTTGGATGTAACTGTACTTGTGGGTCCACATGCGGTCGAAAGAAGATGGTGCATGATGTCATGCGACTGGTTGTCAATCCTTGAACTTGGCTCTCATGCCATAAAAACCTGCTCATCCCAGGAGTCGGTCCGAGTGGAGTATTTTGCAAATTTTTTCTCTCTGCTCACGCCCGCCTCGACGGGGTTCGCCCAAGCAAACCAGTGTTATCTCGACGCGCAGATGAACGTGAAACTGTATTTTTTCCGGCATGTTTCCGATACATGCACATCACTTCAAGTTCATCCCTGGTGCATTTGGTCTTTGTGCGGAATCATGGGGCATTCTTTTTGCTAATACTTATAAGGATCTCTGCGCAGGTTGAAATTCGTCAAAACCTTTCAGCCAAGATACTTACGCTGACAACGCCAGTGAAATGCGCGGTACCAATTGATCAACAGTTGTCCGCAGACGCGGACAGAAAAGTTGTATAAGAATATCCGAGGGCCGGGAGCATAATGGGGTGAGGTGGTTGTAGGAAAGCGAGAAATGTCCTTACGTAAAATCCGACCATGACCTCTTCACCTACATCTCGTTTGTCAGATGTGTCTTTGCTCACCGATGTCATCGCATCCTCCTCCAAAGGTCCTCTTGTTCAATTCACAAAGCCCAACTCCCAAACGTATCTCTCAAACTTGACAACATTTGGGCTCCAAGAGCTGCTATCAGAGCCTACAACTCTTCAAACACAGTCGCACCACCTCACCTCCAGTCTAACTTCCCTGACACACACTTCATATCCGACCTTCCTATCCTTACATCGTACAACAAATGCCCTAACGACCTCTCTATCATCCCTCTCCTCCTCGCTGGACGCGCTTTTGACTTCAAGCCTCCCTGCCTTGGAAGAATGTGCAGCGGGCTGGAAGGTTCGCACAGAGTCCATCTTGAAGGAACGGGGCAAGGCGCGAGTGGTATTGGAGCAACATGAAAAGATAAGAGATCTCCTGGAAATTCCTTTGCTTATCGACACCTGTGTACGAAATGGTTATTTTGCCGAAGCACTTTCGCTCGTGTCCCATGCAAAATCGCTTGCTTCAACCGCTGCGTCATCCAATAAGCCCATTTCCCTTATCATTTCCTCGGTTCTCTCAGAGGTTCATCATTCAATCATGCAAATGCTGCTTTCACTATTAAGCACATTATACGAACCAAACCGCAAGCTTCCTGCTCTCTGGAAAGCCGTCAACTTCTTGAGAAAAATGGATGTCTTTGGATCTTCCTCTCCCTTCGCCTCTGCCCCGCCGCATCTCAAATCTATTCTTCCTCAATCGGACAACGAGAAATCTTTTGATTTTCTAGGAGACGCCATCTCAAGTGAAGAACAAATTGCTCTTGCATTTCTCCTTGGGCGGGAATCTTGTCTAAAGTCCACGCTCGAACCTTGCGGGGGCGACATCGTACGAATGACGAAACATGGAGAATTAGATGAGCGGGAAAAAGAGGACCTCGCCCGGTATCTAAAAAAATACGTGGACCTTTGGAGAGAAGGGGTTTACGATGTTATTACCCAATATACGACGATATTTCTAGAGAAGTCCGCCTCATCCACAGCGCTGTCACCAACGAAAACAACAAACGCCAAGTCGCCTTCATCACAACCTCCAGCCGTTAGTCAAGAATGGGTCCGACTACAAGCGCTGATTACAACCTATGCATCGCGTGCACTTACCACACACCTGTTACCCCTTCTATCATCAAGCCTGTCACTCCTGTCGCTTTCCTTGCTACCCTCACTCCTCACTCAACTGACCTACTGCTCAACTGCATTTGCAAGAGTCGGTCTGGACTTCCGTGGCATACTCTCCACCCTCTTCTCCGATGCAGTCGCCGAAGTCGTGAGCCAGGAGATGAGGAAGTCTACTGTTCGATTTACCTCGCGATTTAAAATCCCTTCTGTTTCAACGCAGTCCACCACACACATCATTAACGGAACCGCGAAATCCAAGTGGGAGACGCCATCGAAATGGCTAGTAACTACTGCGTCTGCCGCCTTACCACCTGTCCCTGTTACTCCATTAACACCCGCTGCGCCCTCACTCACGCATAGCCCGCCGCATATCCCACCACAGATTTTAGCATCATATCCTCCTCTAGCTGAATTCACCAATTCACTATTAGGTGTCTTGAACAACTTACGACTGCTCGCTCCCACAGACATCCTCCCCACGTTAGCCATCGTCCTGGACAATGAAGTTTTGGGGGAAAGCGGCGAAATCCTCCATGCTTACATCAAGACGTTCTGCAAAGACCCTCCTCCCGCAATGCCCAATGGCGCGGATGCAGGAGATGATGGGAGTGAGAAGGAGAAGAAGGTCATCATGTCATTCGGTCAGGTTTATTTTGGCGTCCTTGTCCCGTTTGTGAGAAGGGCGTTGGTGGAGGGCGTTTATGGCGTTGCGCTTGACTCGAACTTTGAAGGAGGCGATCGTTTACCAAATGTTGTCATGGATTGGGAGGACTTTGTTCTTGAGGATCAGGAAGAGAGCGAGGAACGAGAAGGGGAGTCATGACAGGAATGTATCAATTGGGGGTCTGCAATGCCTGGTCCCTACATAGTACATTCGACAGGATGGCAGTTGGGCATTGAGTACAAACCTTCCAGTGCAATAACTGGCGCGTGGTCCTTTCCATAACCCACAAAGTGAAACGCAATGGTCACGAAGGCAAAGGGCGCACGCAAATCTCGTTCAAAGTTCAATGAATTTTCATCTTGAAAACCAGATATTTGAAGTTTTAATGCTTACTTTCCACCGGCAATGGCGAGCGATCTGAGGGAAACTCGACTCCAGACTATGTTCATCAATGTCAAAGAACGGTTTTATGGCCACGTTCGAACATCGAAGGGATCGAGATGGAGACACCGTTTTGTGCCATGGTACCAAAGGAGTACAAGGAATAGTCGATAGAAGTAGAACCGTAAATGACACGATTACGCGCACATTTACTGGCAGATAACCTTAATGCTGCGTGATGAACGGTACAAGCTCTCATATATAGTAAAATAATATAGGTTCGACTCGACACGCCTTCGTCCAATTGGGGGGTCAACCTCACTTGCAGGAAGCCCTCATGAAGGATTAAAATGTATTCATCGCCACCTTCGGCCACACGCACCATTGAACATTGCAGTGAAATATGCTAGGTCGAAGTGTTTGGACTGGGGGAAGTCTAAAGCAAAATCCAGATATGCGCGATAAAAGAAATCTTCCAAAAGCAGGCACTTAAAAAGAAGATACATAGTCGCTGGATATCGCAGCATAATTGACGGTACTAATGAAGCAATTGAAAAAATGAACATGAGCGTCCTTGACCTTTGAAAGAAAAGGTGAAACAATAGCTGTCATGGATGCAAAGTGCATGCGAGCGATTATGAAGCCGTCCGATTGATGGGAACTGGACACTCGAACAACCATTCCGTGCCGGTGCCGATGAGCGGTGTTCATCGTTCGAGGCTTGTTAAACTCTTGCTCAACATGGGTTTTATGCGGTCAAGCCACACCGAAGTGCATCGGTGGGGTTCAGGCCATCTGGCTTGTTGTCCATGATAGTCCCAGAAATTCATCGGAGGATGCGAAGCTAAAACGAAAGAGAAGCTCACTCTAGACCATCCGCCTCATCATCACGGATGGAATTTCTCACAGACATCGTGTAGGACGTGAATAAATGGAAATGCATGTGGCAGCTATTTTTTGGACAATAGGGTCGTGGACAGGTCGTGAGGCCTGGATAATCGCTGCATAAGCGGAATTGGACAATATAAAAATGTTTACGGAAATCTTTCCCCGATATAGCAAGCGAGCGACTCGACCGAGGAGTAATGAAACTGAAACTCAGTTATTTTGATATGGTTTCGGGCTACGATGAAACGAAGATGAGTCAATGGCTTGTGGAGTTCCGTAATTGTGCTGTCCGATTGAGCAAATTGGACATGAAATTGGCGTGGAGGAACAAAAGAGACGGAATGGACGGCGATGTCAGACCCAGATGAGATTTGTTCCCACGTGTGCTCTATGTTATGACCTTTGCTTATAGAATTTAAAGGCGGCCGCAGCCTGGTGCTGTTTCTTGAGTTCCGCATTTCTTGAGGCGTCGTCAGGAGTTCTCCCGCCGGAAGGCTTTCTGCCGCTATGAATTCCTTAGACGTCTTCCTTCAACTTTCCCCGACACGAGCTTGGCCGCTTCGCGCATTCTTATCCGTCTCCAAACCTAGCTTTTATCCTACGCCTATCCAATATGACATTTCATCTAATCCCAGGTCCTCCATCTCAGTCTACCCCTCTTACAATACTCGTATGCTTTCTCAGACATCCAGTCCTAATCCCCCCGGGCCATTGCCTCAATTGCCTCTGGAATTGATCCTATCCTTTATCGAGGCAGCCTGTGCAGGCACCAATTATGATGGGCGTGTTCGTCTCTTGAAGACTTGTTCCCTCGTGTGCAAAGCGTGGTCGATGGCGTCCCAAAAAAGATTATTTTCTCGCATCACCCTTCAAAGCCAGCGGTCATTCGAGACTTTTATGAACGCTGTCGATCCCTCAACTCACCACGGTCGTTCACTCGGAGGCATCGTCAGAGGAATAACCGTCGTTTTGGACCACAATCAGCCGTGTGGTCTCCATCATTATTCTTTGGCGTTGGCCACAGCCGTATGTCCGAACCTCACCGAGCTGGAAATTTCTCTATATGGATGCGCCGAACCAGGTGAAGATATAGTAGGTGCACCCGATGTTTCTCGCCTTCGAAGACCAGCGCCGTCCTTCGACGAGCAGACATTATCGCTCCTCAAGTCCGGACCCGCCATCAAATACATGCACTTCGATAATTGGTCGGAGAACCATCAATCCATGTTTCAGCTGCTTGGCGCCTGGTCCTCCGTTCAATTTCTTTCAATTGGAGGTACATCCGCCAAAAGTATCCAAGACTCATTACCGCCATTTTCATGCTCCCTTCACGGCGTACGATTCAAATTCCAGTCCCCGCCTTCCATTGACTTTATGAAATGGCTTCTTCATAATTCCGCCCAATCTCTTCGCCAACTCCACTTCGAACGCGACCCCTCTTTTGACGCATTAGAGTTTCTACTCGATGCCTACGGTCCACAGCTTCAGTATCTTTCCTTACCGGCATTTGGCTCTCCCGACCTCGTTTTCCTCGTTTCTAAATGTCGAAATCTGCGCGAAATTAGAACCGAGAATCCCGCGTGTCCATCAGGATTCTACAAACAGCTTCCCGAAGGAATAGAGAATTTTTCTTTTGGGTTGGACCGCGATACTCCTTTGAACGTTATCATCGACGTCGTTCGAAAAAGGGATATGCTGAAGACAATAACGGTTTCGCTTTGGGAGAGCGGGCACTCTCACCCTCTTCTTTCGCCTCTAAAGATGGTATGCGCGTATCGAGGGATAGAATTATGTATCACGAGCGATCTAAGGGTGTTCCGGTCAATGCACGCCTTCGTACGTCAACCTCAGTCCCTCCTTGGTTCCCCCTGACGATGATCATCATCGCTTTTTTAGAGGGAAGTTGCGTAGCATGGTCACGCTCATGCATCTTATGGTTGGACAGCATGGACATCTATTTTTTTCCTTTCCCGTCTCCACAACTTCCTCCATGTTCATCGTTATGACTCCACGAAATTCACGCCCTTTAACGTCCAATGTACCTTATTCCATACAATACTTGCATAGCCATTACTATCCACTTTCCTATATTGATCACTTTACAAGGCACCTTTTGATTATTATTACATTTTGATATTTCGTCTATTTATCTGATCTTTCCTGTCCCCGCGTGTCGCCAACACGCATTCGCCATGCATGTGGCGCCCTTCAAACAGCACCACTTCCGCCTTCCAGAAATACTAGGCTAAATTGCTTGTCTAATCGGGATACGTTACGATATCAAAGCCATATTTTCGAACCGTGACGCCGCGGATTGCGAGAGAGAATTACTTACTCTCTCAAAGGAGAGGGGAAGATAGGAACTCAAGAGAAGATTGAGAGAAAGAGTTGCCCGAGTTTGGTTGCGCAGGGTACTTCTGGGAAGGTTGACGAAAGGTAAGTATGTAGATAAGTACCGCTGGATGAAGCAAGTCATCATGGAGGTTTTCGAGCCAAAAATCCGGGCCGGTGTGGGCCGTGAATACTGGCAAGTCACCTGATTCCGCCAAGTTCACCTTAACAGCGACTCAACTCATTTCAGCGCTTTCATCCATTCGCAGGTTCATGTCCTCGTCACTGTCCTCCGTGGTGTCTAACCTTGTACGGAGCTCCATGGGAACCTCAGTTTCCAGCAATGTTACTGACGATGACCTGGATCGCCATGTTGCTGAACTTATTGTCCGAGAGGCCAAGAAGAAGGCAGAACGTTATGGCCAACAAGGGATACGTGCATATATTTCAAGCAATTTGTAAATTCCCATTGAATATATTCATTAATCCATCTGACATGGGTTTCCTTTAAGGTCTGACCCCAACGCCCCGAAACCCAACAAACGATTCTTAACATCCATCATCAAGAGTACGGATGACCATAACAAGACTCTATTGAGAGCTCAGGCTCAAGCTGCTGAACAAGTTAAACGAGAGCGCGAGGATCAGGAAAGAAAGCAACGTCGAGCGAGGGCGGAAGAGGCTGCGGAAGCTGAAAGGTTGCGGCGGTCAGGGAGAGGTTCAAAGCGGAAGAGGAATACCGAAGGCGAAGTTTGGGATCGATGGGATGGTAGAACAGCGGACAGAACAAGAACTTCGAAGAATTGGGATGTCTGGGATCGTCCCGAGGACAATGGTGATCGTGACAGGTCAGAAGGCCACAAGAGGAGGGGTAGCTCAATGTCGAGAAACAGGGAAGGAGATACCAGAACACGCCCAAGTCGTTCGGACGTTGACGAAGAGGAAGTTGCCTCACACAAACGGCGCCGACACCACCGCAGTCTCAGTCATTCGCCTCGCTCGGTGGATCCTTGCCTTGATCGGCGTGAGAGAGAATTCCATCATCGTAAAGAGCGGCGGAGTAAAGAAGAGCATAGGCACAGCCGTTCCCGTCGAGATCATAGCCGCTTCGCATCTCCTGCACCCGACACAGAAGACGACAAGCCGAAGAAACGACGTAGGTCACATTCTCCGAGATATACATTAAATGACGCGCCAGACGAAACGCCTCCAACGGCTGCACATAAATATCTATCACCGGATGTCCCAGAAGCTAACTTGGAAGCCCGAATGAAAGCCTCTCAGGGGCAGCATCAACCCTCATCCATCCCGCATAAAAATAATTTGGAGTCCCATCCTTCCAGCTCGAAACGAAGTCCATCCACTCGTACCCCTTCAAGTTCACCCAGCCCTGGACCTCAATTACCCAGTCAGCTTCCATCCAAGATGGACCGCTATTTTGAAGAATCGTACGATCCACGGTTGGATGTCGGCCCACTTGCCGCACCCAAGGTCCCCGCAACGGGATTAATCGATAACGCTGAATTCGAAGGATGGGACGCCATGTTGGAACTCATTCGTGCTCGAAGGGAGGATAAAGAGGAAAAAAAGAGGATGGAGAGACTGGGACTTCTGCCAAAAGTGAAAGGCAAGAGCAAAAGGAAAGGCGCCACACCTGACTCAAGTCTCGCGGTTGCGGATAGATGGGGTGGAGACGGTGTAACTGTCATGGATATCGAATACCAGAAGAAAGGGACTGTGAGGGAGTGGGATATGGGCAAACAGGGATTCTAAGGATCTAACCTTGAGGTATCTTGAACATTATTATACGTTTGTATATTGAAATTATTCGAACTTCGGTGAGGAAGAAAGGTTAATACGTATCGCTATCATACATGAGGTAGAAGCCATGCTCGTCAAGAATGTCGCTTTCGTCGTCCTCCTCTACTACCACAGACAAATTTCCGTTGGCGAAACGGACCTTCAGAGCGGCGCGCTGAAATGAATTTGAAGTAATGTCCGGACCACTGAAGCTTTTGAAATAATCTTGGTTCATCACTGGGTCTTCAATTGAATGTCTGGAATGCAGAGTTATTATTCATGTACGGGGAATAGGAGTCAACGCAACAAGTCACGTACGATGTTATGATATGCTGCTTAATTGCCGCCAGTGTCGAGGGGGCTTTCTCGTTTGTCGTATCGAGACAGTGGAAACAAGACCACTCCTTGATCGTGCTTATTTTGAGTGCGTTTTCCGCTGTTTTGACCTCGTCGCTTTGTTGATTGGGCTCAAAGCGGAACAGATTCTTTTCCAAATCGGAGGCTGCTGTACTATGGAGACAGAACGCGAGATGGGCGACCTAATATTATAAAGATCTCAGCCTTTTGGGGTTCCGGGACATGGAAGAGCTTACGAGTGATCGCCAGTCATACCAGAAATTCTCCGAACCGTCTCCGCTGCCGCCCTGCGCAGGAGATTTTTTGGAACATGACCGACAAATGAACCTGTCGTCCAATTGATCCATATCGTCAGATGTGGCTGTAGTAGGGTCAAGGCCAACATAACGGATAACAGCTTCAGCAATGCCACTGGCATAATTGTCAACATTTAGCTGCGCACGCCAACATGTCCTTTCTAGCAAACCATAGCTTCCGAGGGATTTAGATGGGTCATGAACAAGTTCGTCCAATCGCCCGTATTGCCGTGTGAGGCAGGAATGCATGAGAACTTGCGGGTAAAAAAGGAGCTGCGTGGGCCGCCGGGGAGGCGGAGTATAGTATGACCAAGGGTCGTCAGACTCATCCTCGGGAGCGCAGTTTTTGCATACAAACGCCGTCGCCGCCCTTTTGACTTTTTGCAATGCCTGTTCGTCAGAGAGTATAACGTTCGCTGGTTGGGACCGGCGACTATATTCCGGGTTCTCGGAATCCTCAGGGAGCTTTACAAAGATAGATTGCTTCACGACTTCTGCCATCGCAGCATCCACTTTGCTTCGCCAGGATGAAATTAGATCTGGTAGAAGGGGAATGGTCCAGTCGAAAGTTGAAGCAACCACCTCAACATCGGCCGGTCTGTTTATGATTTCTTTCACGGGCCCGAAATCGCAGAAATCTGGTGCCTCCGGCATGACTTGGTTGCCTTCCAAGATTTTAGCCTTTTTGAACGTGCGGAAGACTTCGACAGCAACTGCTTTTCTGATTATAATCAGGGCATTACGTTCTCGTTGCAAACGCTTTTGCCGCATCAGTTCCATATATTCTAATATCGGGTCTTTGATATGAGACCAAACTAACGATGATGTGAGGTTCATAAATCAACCGCGCGAAGATTGGGCACACTGACTTTTTTCGGTCAAACGTTGGGGACGATCAACAAGCTTGTGTTGATCCAGAGAATCGGGATAGCGTATGCCTGCGATATCTTGAGCCCATCCAAGATCTTTAAGTTTCTGAATTATTCTAGGGTAAACGAAGGGATCGTGAATAAGGGCATTTGACCATAGATAGCTGCTCAAATAACTCACGCGGCTTTCCGCCCTTCGCGAAGTTGGCGCAACTCCAGCTCCCGACTCTGGTTCTGTGATTTTGCCCAAGACTCGCATGCGATCGAGTGCTGGAAATGTTAAACATTCTCTCAATGCGACGCAACACGATTGGTTAATTACCGTTATAATATCCCGAGCGTTCTGCTTCCTTGTATGAATGTACGCTTCACGCGCTTCATCTCCTTCAATCGCATTGTATTCTTCATTCAGCTTGAGCAAGTCGGCCATGAGATAGGCCATCTTATGTCGCTCTAACGTTTCAAGTTAAATTTGCAAATGACCGAACAGAGGGAAATGAGAGACGCACTTCCAGGTCGACAGGGGATAAGAGACTCAAGGTTCGATGAATGGGGGGTGCCCGTAAATATATACTGGAACAGCATGAATTCTCCTAGGCTAAGGGAGAAGATTTTTGGTGAAGAAATTTGGTTTTTTAGGGGGAAGGACCAACCATTCTTTTGAACATTTGCCACAAATTCGTGCTCTGAACCTCCATTCGATATTGGGTGTATGTGTCAAACAGAACTGGGAAAATAAATTGAGTTTCTGACAGACCAGGAGCGAGATTCGGGCCTACATGGCAGTGAGGGTAGAAAACGAGATTAACCCAGGCAGGCTCACTCATCCAAGGGGGGCATTCGGGGAGGCCAGATATGTTCCGTAATACACTTTTCCAGAGAGAGATACTGGACCGACGCATAAGCAATTTCCGGAAGTCTTTTGTGGTTCTCGCTAGCCGAAGAAGGTCAAGGGGCATCAGATGGCTAAATATCTACTTTCGAATGGGACTTCAGAGACAATTCTTGAATGTAGGTCTTGTCAAACTTCACCTCAAAGAGAATATCAAGAGGCATATTCGGAAGTTCAACGAGTTTGCCGTATATTCTCTTTCTCTTCGGACCCGTTTTCTCCCCCGAACCGCCTTGATCTATTTCAGACTTTTCATGTCCTTGGTTGGAGTTCGCCTTGCCCCTCTTTCGGACGGGATTGTCAGCGGTCTTTGATGATACTTTCCTTGCCCTTAAAGTCCTTGGCGCAGGTATCGTGGACGAGAGCTGTACATCAGCAGTCGCTTGAGGTGGTTCCGCGTCCATGGAGTGAAATGGAAGATACAAGCAAGGGAGTTAGTTACCTTGTTAACTTGAAAGGATCACGGTACGGGTCACGTGACTCGGAGTCGTGTTGTCACAACAAAAAATCAATTATGTAGCGGACAAGAACTTTTCGGCGAGAAAGTGGAGCCGAATAATAAAAATATATGCAACAGCGAGAGATATTACCGATATTGGGAATAAATTGGGGAAGACATCACCAGCACTATCACCAAACAATGTTGAATTTTGGAGCGGACAAAACGCGTGCTGCACGCGATGTTATGCGTGACAGATAATATTTCGAAACCAGGTTGCCCTTTGGTTGGAGCGTTCTCAAGATGGCCGCCTCCGATATTGCACAATGTCTCGCTGCCACACTCAGTTCAGACACTAGTACCCGTATCTCGGCAGAGTTGACTCTTTCTGAAATACTTACACGTCCAGGCGCGTAATCTATCTTCATCGAGTTCCTGATCGTGCGCTCATGTTTTTGGGCTATTTCGCGTCAAGTAGATGTCGGGTTATCTCTTTCGCATTTAGTTTTATCTTCAGACATAGATATGTCTATTCGACAGATAGGTTGTTTCTCTAACCCACTCAGCTGTATTTGACCAATGCTTGTTTACTCCGCCAGCATCGCCCTGCGGAAATATGTTCGCGAGCGATGGTCGCCCTATTTCCCGACCTTTAAAGGTTCTGCTCCAACTGTTGAGGTGTCCAGTGTATACGCATACGTTCTCTTCAACCTCTGACCCTTATCCTAGGTTAAATCTCAGATCCGAAATGCTATCTTTCGCGGACTCTCGGATGACAATCGAAAAATCAGAACACTCTCTGTAATACCATTCCTTCCAACAGCTCCTTCAATCTTTCTGAACGGGAACTTTCAGGCACATACCTTGTCTTCGATAGCCAACTGCGATTGGCCAGATGAATATCCCGACCTTTTAACTCTTCTCATTGGCTTGCTGTCCTCCAGGTCGCCCGCCTCTGTGCACGGTTCAATGCAAGTGTTTACCGAATTCATCAAATCGGATTTGACGGAAGATCAGATTCTTCCTGTACTTCGAGATCTTCTGCCCGTCTTGCTTCACATTCTTGGCTCTACCCAGGTAGCAAATGAAGTTCATCAAACAAAGTACATCGTCTAATGTTTTAATAACCTCAGGATCATTCAGCACCCACCCGAGCACGCACGGTCTCCGTTTTCCGCCAATGCGTCACAGCCCTATTTATGGTAAAGGACCAACACCCTGAATCTGTAAAGGAGGCAACTGCATCTGTTTTGCCCGGGTGGCTGGATGCTTTCAAATATTTACTCAACCTGGATCCCCTTCAAGACGTAACCGACCCGTCAAGCTGGGACGGACTAACGATTCGAATTCAAATCTTCAAGGTATTGGCCTAAGTTTGTGCGCTTTTATCTGAAGACTGACAACACGCACGATATTAAGACGCTGGATACGCTGCATGCGTCCTTTCCTCGTGCCCTTGTGGCGTATTATCCGGATTTTCTGACCGCCTCCCTCAACCACCTCCGTGTTCTGTATGATACCTTCTCGACTTACTATCTAGCAGCGACAGATTCAGTACCAGTCACGTCGGAGGATGAGGTCATTGAACTCCCGCATTTGCTATGTCCAGTGATTGATTTCTTGGCGGCGGTGGTTCGCGGCGGTAAAGCTCGCGATTGGCTCGCAGATGAGAACGTCCTGGATGTGGTCTCCTCGGTATTTTCCCTCGTGCAAATGACTGATGACGACGTAATGCCCTCGCTCCTTCCCAATTCGCGTCTAATACACTTTTCCAGATCGAAACATGGGCGAGCAATGCGAACGTGTTTGTTGCTCAGGAGGAAGATGAAACCCAACCATACAGCGTCAGAGTGGCAGGATTTGACCTCCTCGGCGTAAGTGCGTTTGACATTTGAGGAATACTTCCACTGGTTTTAAAAAACGTTGCCAGTCATTAATAGAGCGGACACCAGCTGCAACCACCAGGTCTATTCAAGCCACTATTGGAAGAGTAATCCAGGCGTCAGAACGAGCCAGGAGTGTTGGGGACCAGGATTGGTGAAACACATCCCACCGAGAGATCCCAATCAATCCTTCTTATGCAAATTATAGGTGGCGACCTCTTGAGGCAGCTCTTGCCGCTGCCGGATCCCAGTCAGAATCCATTTTGGATTATATCGAAGATGAACAAGAATCCGGCCGGCCGAAACCCATTGACATTGATTATCTTCTTGTTAATATTATCCCGCCTATCCTGAGCGCAGGAGGTAAGTCGTGTGCTCCAAATTTTGCAGATCGGTACCTAAGCAACCTATAGACTTCCCTTTCCTCCAGGGACGGGCGTTTGTTTTTGCCAGTCAATACGCAAAGTTGTTGCCACTTCAATCAGCAGCTCATTATATGAATGCCTCCATTCAAGTTCTCGAATCGCCCGAGGCTGGAGTTCCTGTTAAAATATCTGCGGTGAAGGCAATACACAAGTATGTACCCCTGCCCTCTGATTTCCAGAATCAAATCCCAATGTATTGTAGCTTTTGTCAGGGGGGCGAGGATTCCGCCTTGACCTCTTTCGCATCCCGCATAGCGCAAGATTTGGGTCCGTTGTTACTCGTGACTTCTGAGGACACCTTGTCCCTTATTCTGGAGACATTGTCCGTTGTCCTTGAGGTCGACCAAGGGAAATGGTTATCTCCTGAGCTTGCGGATTCTTTGCTCGGTGCCCTTTTGGACGTCTGGGGTAAGAACAACAAGGGTGAGTACCCAGTTTCTGCGGTGTGCCGTACTTACCTTGGATTTTGGGCAGATCCGATCTTCATGTCTATTTTAACGGATATCTTCGTTAACCTCGCTGCTTCTTCTACCCCTGGAATTTATGAGACGGTAGTCAAGAAAGCATTACCGCTACTCAGCGTAGCGATCTCCTCTGCTACGAAGGAGGAGTCTTGGATTGCGGGTTCAGCAATTGATCTTGTTGGCAGTCTCGTCAAAGGGGTTCCTGAAGGTGGACTCGGAGAAGGATTTTTTCAACTTCTTGGGCCTAATCTTTTTTCATGCCTGTCTACTGCCGAGGACAGAGATGTACTACAGGCAAGTTCTTTCGGACTCACATCGGATTTATGTTTATGTTAATTGTTCCTTCAGAGTGGCATTACATGCTTAACCCTCATTATTCGTAAGGATTGCAACCAGCTGTTGTCGTGGATTGATGGAAATGGGAGAAGTGGCTTGGAATGGGTTTTATCGCTCATCGCCCAGATTCTTCAGAGTCAGGATGAATCTGGTGGACTCCAAATTGGCGATTTGATCATCCACCTATTACGAAAAGCAGGCGAAGGCGTGCTACCTGTCCTGCCTCAGCTTTTACAAGCTATGGCTTCTCGCATGACCACCGCCAAAACGGCAACCTTCCTTCAGGTGAAGATTTTCTAAACCCAGGCATTTGAGAAGCGCTAACACACTGACTTTGGAAAGAGTCTCGTCATTCCCTTTGCCTTTTTGATCAATAACCAACGTGACACGCTGCTATCGCTTCTGGAGTCAATAGATGTCAATGGTCGCACGGCGCTGGATATCCTCATGCATACGTGGTGTGAAAATGCCGAAACCTTTCAGGGTTTCTGGCCTTCCCGTATCAGTACTCTAGCATTGATGCAGCTGTTCTTGTCTGAGCGACCAAGTCTGCGAAATCTCACAGTCAAAGGAGATATCATAATCAAACAAGAGTCCAAAAACAGTGAGTACCGTATGATCTGGATTTTCCGAGAAACTTATTCTCGTAGTCATTATGACGCGGTCGAGAACGAAGACGAGTATGCGCATTCTCCTAGCGACGCGTCCGTTTATATACCCTCTAACATTATTTTTCCAGCGCCTCACGAATTCACCAGGATCCCCTTCCCGGTCAAAGCTCTTAAAATCATTCTGCATGACGTCCATTCAGGCGGAGAATCGGCCACATTTTCCGCTCGAGGTGTTGCTGACGTTGATTCAGATGACGGGGTATGTTTTCAGATCCGTGTTGATAACACTTACTGACAATACCGTCCTAGGACGAGGATTGGGCCGAGGAAGAGCAAGGGATTAAAAATGATGAATTCGCCTTTCTATCTGACATGTTGGGTCCAAAGGGCATGGCTTTCGATAACGATGAGATCTTAGACGACAACGACGACGAAGATCTCAAGAATGACCCTGTTTCCCAAATGGATATGCAGGTGAGTGTTCATTCGCGATGCTAAGAACCTATGATTTCTGATGTGTGTTTCAAGTCACACTTACTCTCATTTTTACGTGAATGTGCAGCCCATAATCTCAACAATTTTGCGGCAACCGTTGACGAACTTTCACCTGAAGAAATCCTTGTTGTCCGCCAGATCGTCAGTGGGAACGATTGAAGAGCTCGTATTCTATTGTAAATCGTGATCATGGTAGAATAGAAACCGTGGGAAATTGCATCTCATCAATCAAGATTTTTCCTTTGCTCCACTACATAACTTTGACCAACACGGCTTGGACGAAATGGCTCCTTTGAAGAAGGGAACCACACCTTCGAAGACGAGATCGTCCTCTTCCAGCGGCGTATCGCTTGCGAAAGTTAAAGGAGAGAACTTTTACCGCAATGCAAAACAGGTTGGCCGCCTCAAAATGCTTAACGGTGTCAAGGCCATCCGCGACAAAGACGGGAAGGTTATTCAGGCCGCTGCATTTCAGAAAGGAGAAGACGAGACGAAGCCAGGAAGGGTGCAACCTGACCGCAGATGGTTCGGTGAGCAGTTTTCAACCTTATTTTTAGGTTAACCAAGTGCAAACATATTCCAGGAAACACTCGAGTGATTTCACAGACTGCTCTGGATCATTTTAGAACAAGCCTTTCTGCAAAGAAAGATGATCCTTATTCCGTCCTTCTCCGACGAAACAAGTTGCCTATGGCTCTCCTCGACGATGCTGCCAATCCAAATCTTCGCAAGGTCAGCCCTTCTCTCACCATTTAGTCGGAATAACTAACGTCCGTTTCAGCGCCCTCACATAGTGGAAACAGAGCCCTTCTCGGAAACCTTCGGTCCCAAAGCTCAAAGAAAGAGACCAAGGGTAGATGCTGGGACATTTGAAGAGCTTGGAAAATTGGGTGCTGCAGCTGCTGAGGAAGCGGAGAGTGAAGCAACTCTATCTGGCCAGGGCATCATTGGTATACACCGAGTTAATTGCGACATTTCTGATTTACTTACGCCCTCGCTTTCCAGAACCCCTTGCCTCTACCATCATCGAACCTCAGACACACGCTGATTTCAACGAACCCATCTACGCAAAGGGTACATCAAAGCGGATATTTGGTGAACTGTACAAGGTCATTGATTCATCGGATGTCATTCTACATATTCTCGACGCTCGCGATCCTCTGGGTACGATGTGCGAATCTGTACTAGAGACGATCAAAAAGGAGAAGGCTCATAAACAGGTCGTCCTTGTTATCAACAAATGCGATTTGGTTCCAAATTGGGTTACGGTAAATACCGATTCCCCCTTCTTGTTGTGCAGAAGCCCATCTTTTTTTTCGTTTCAGGCCCGATACGTCCAACATCTTACACCTCGCTATCCTACTATCGCTTTCCATGCTTCGCCAAACCACTCGTTTGGAAAAGGTTCTCTTATTCAACTGCTTCGGCAGTTCTCTCAGCTACATTCTGACAAGAAGCAAATCTCGGTTGGATTCATCGGATACCCAAATGTTGGCAAAATTAGTGTGATTAATACATTAAAGAGCAGCAAAGTCTGCACAGTCGCTCCTGTCCCAGGAGAAACCAAGGCAAGCCTCACTGCTTTTCCGCACCCTTCCATCTCAAGATCTGACCGAGTTATTACACAGGTCTGGCAATATATCACCCTAACTAAAAGGATCTACCTCATCGACTGCCCTGGCATTGTCCCAGCATCCGCGAATGACTCGCAGTCATCGATTGTGTTGAAAGGCGTTGTTCGTGTAGAGGCTCTATCAACACCCTCAGAACACATTCCTGCGCTCATGGCGCGCGTAAAGCCTATCTACCTCTCACGGACGTATGATATCCCACTTCCCAACAAAGACGATATAACACAAGGATGGGACCCTGAAGATTTCCTTGAAACACTTGCGCGGAAGAAAGGCCGCCTTCTCAAACATGGTGCATCCGATCTAGACTCTGTGGCCAAAATCATCCTCACCGATTGGGTCCGAGGGCGTATTCCGTTCTTCGTTCCACCGCCCGAACGCTCAGAAGAGCTGAACGAGGCCGAGGCTAAGGCGAGAAAGAAGAAGGACCTCAAAGGAAAGGGAAAAGCCACGCAAAATGATGAGGTGCCTGGCGTCAAGCAAAACCTAAAAACTATGATACAGAAAAATACGTTTTTGCCTGAAGACATTCAGAGGATGGACGAAGAGGAGATAGAAGGGGAGAAAAGTCATGACAATGCTAGCGAGGGAGGAGACGATGGTGAAGTCCAGGAACAAGAGGAAAACGTTGTTGACGAAGAGCTGGAGTGGAACGATGTTTTCGAGGGTATTAAGGCGGATGGACCATCCACTGCGGTTGAGGAGGACGTCCATGGTGAACCATGATTATTTTTTGACGATTTGCTCTTGACTGATGACTCACATTTCAGGCAACATCTCCCAAGATGATGAAACTGCGACTGCCAAAGAGCCTCGTATGACAACCAGTAAGGCAAGTCACCTTTTATCCTCGCCGCATTCCAGCAGACTTACACCCTTCATTTCCTAGCGTAAAGCCGCGAACTTTTATACGTCCGCAAATGTCAAGAATAAGAGCCGAAAAAAGGCGGCTTTAATGAAAAGCCTTCCTGTGGGTAAGAAGGGAAACAAGAACCGGAAGAGCGCTTCCTGAGGTTGATGCAACACGGACTGGTCTGCCTGTCGCGTATAAATGTACAGTAAGCAGATTTATTTCTTGAGGGGGAAATGACCATTGACGACTGGATAGACCCGGGATAGACTATTTATGTGTAGAAATCAATAACCGTTTGGCGCCAATGGAGATTAAGTATCATGCTTAAGTCGCAATGTTTCCCGAATTGGCTCCGTTCGGGTTCGGGGTGCCGATGTGACGTCCAGTTGTCTACAGACATGCGTGGGAAATCTGGGAAGTACTAAGATTGATTTGCGATAACTGTTTTCTTTTCTTCATCCCTTCACCATCCCTTATCATGTCAATCACAAAAGTCCACGCTCGCCAGGTAGTGCCCTCTCTTTCTCTTTCTTATCTCTTTTAATTCCACCATTAGATCTTCGATTCTCGTGGTAACCCCACCGTCGAAGTCGATCTCTACACTTCCAAAGGCTAGCACCTTATTTCAAGCTACAGCTTTCTCTCCGACTTATCTTCGAATAGGCCGCTTCCGCGCTGCTGTTCCATCTGGCGCCTCCACTGGTATCCATGAGGCCGTTGAACTCCGTGACGGAGATAAAAATGCCTATGTCGGCAAGGGTAATGTTCCCTTCTTATTTGTTGAGTATCTTGCGCTAATCCACGCGATTTAGGCGTCAGCAAGGCTGTCGCTAACGTGAACGACGTCATTGCACCCGAACTCATCAAGTCAGGGCTTGCGGTGACCAGCCAGAAGGATATCGACGATTTCCTCATCAAGCTTGACGGTACTCCTAACAAGGGAAAGCTCGGTGCTAACGCTATTCTCGGTGTCTCTATCGCTGTCGCTGAGGCCGGCGCCGCTGAGAAAGGTGTTCCTCTGTACCAGCACTTGGCCGATCTCGCTGGTGTCAAGCCTCCCTACGTGCTCCCAACCCCTGCCTTCAATGTCATCAATGGTGGTTCGCACGCTGGAAACAAGCTTGCCTTCCAGGAATTCATGTTGCTTCCCACTGGTGCCACTTCCTTCACCGAGGCAATGAAAATTGGCACGGAAACGTACCACACATTAAAAAAGGTTATTAGCGCCAAATATGGAATCGACGGTACGTCATATTTTTTAACGCCCGGATAGGGAAATGATGACATATTTATTGCAGCCGTCAATGTTGGTGACGAGGGTGGCTTCGCTCCCAACGTGTCTGGTGCTGAAGAATCCCTCGAGCTCCTGTCCGAGGCTATCAAGAAAGCTGGCTACGAGGGGAAGATCAAGATTGCCCTTGATGTCGCTTCCTCCGAATTTTACAAGGATGGCAAATACGATTTGGACTTCAAGAACCCCAACTCGGATCCAAGCAAGTGGATCACTGGCATCGAGCTTGCCGACCTCTACCTCGGCTACGTTAAGCAGTACCCTATCGTTTCGATTGAGGACCCTTTCGACCAAGATGATTGGGAAGCCTGGACCCACTTCACCAAACAAAGCGGCATTCAGATCGTTGGTGACGACTTGACAGTGACGAATCCTCTTCGTATCAAGACGGCCATCGAAAAGAAAGCCTGCAACGGTCTCCTTCTGAAGGTAATTGACCATCTGGGTTTTCTGGCAAGAACTTACATTGATGATTGCATATCTCCACGTAGGTCAACCAAATTGGTACCATTTCCGAATCGATCCAAGCGTTTGTCACCTTTATAATCCGTTCAAACCACTTTTCTCATGATATACCAGTGCTCAACTCTCGCAATCCGATGGATGGGGTGTTATGATCTCTCATCGAAGTGGAGAGACAGAGAACACTGTCATTGCCGACCTCGCAGTTGCTCTTGGCGTTGGCCAGATCAAGACTGGTGCTCCCGCCCGAAGTGAACGTGTAGCCAAGTACAACGCACTTCTCCGCATTGAGTATGTTACGATTTTATATTTTTGAATTGACCACTAAGAGGTCGCACAGGGAGGAACTCGCTGGTACTGGTGCAACCTACGCCGGCGATCGAGGACTGTCTGCTGGTGCGACAGCACCCGCGCTGCTCAAGAAATAGAGGGTTGACGAAGTAAAGGGCGCTATCGATGAACTTATAGACTAACAAATGTATAAACTGTTCGCAATGCAAAATGAAAATGTTCTGGAAATGACACGTGTTAATACTCGATCTCCTTCGACTTAGATTTTCGATTGTTGATGGTCAACTTGTACACACGGCAACAGGATAAGTGTTTTTGTTGAAAGCAATCGACGACGCAGGTCACCCTGATTTATGGAATGGCAAATAATTCCTTTCTCTAGTATGTATTCCTATTTTTGCTTCTGATTTGAATCGCAAAGTCTGGTGGTGCCCAATTCGATGGCTGAGCCGTCATGATCTCCCGTCGAAGCGTTGAAATCGATCATGAAGGGTTGGAGGCAATGCCCTTTTATTGGCTCTTTGCCCACGTCTATGTAATTCTGAAATCTCCAGAGGTCGAAGTTCCATCCTCGGGGTTATATATGTACATATCCATAGGTATTGCGCATGTCTGCATTCATAATATATTGACCATGCTGCATTCGACGAAAACACGGACGACAAAATTATAAATAGGACAGTGTAGGACAGTTGAACGAGTGATGTGCAGTGCAGGAATAGAATATGTGCCCGAGAAACCCCACGGGAAAACGATGAGCATTTATACAAGGGGTGATAATAAAAGGTGATGCTAAGGTTTGAATGCCAATGAAATGAGTGTTATGCCGAGGATAAAGGGAAAAAAAAACGTCGCGGAGGTATCGAATAAGTGAGAAATAGAATAACCCGGAAATAAACAGATATATCCTTTCATAGCAAGGCTGTGCCGTCTTTGCCTGATGCGACCAAAGCTTTCCAGTCTCGTCGCCAATTTGCCATGCTGGATCTGAGTTTCTTGTCACCCAGCGTCGTCTCGATCCAGGACATGAGCATATTCTCATCTCCAGGGACAAAGAAAGAGGACAGGAGGGAAAGAATGGTCTCGAAATTGGCAGAACTGGATGTGATATGATCTAATACATGTGAACAAAAAAATGAGAAATGACGTGCGAAAATGGAAGGTTTGCCTTACCTCGGTAAACCCACACAATAGCCACCGCCACTGCAATGTAAACATCATATCCTTCCAATAGGAAGACATCCCAGAGCCGTAGTTGTGTCTGGAATGGTACCGAATTCGCGAAGAGGGTAATGTACCACTTTGTTGCATATGAAGTTGTAGAAATCATATGTTTCCGGAATGCCTCATACACAGCCGGCATGGTTGACTGCATTATCCGTTCCTGGATGTAGATAGCTTCCAGCATTCCCGGAAAGCCGGGACTGAAGACGTCGTGGAGCTTATATGCATCGTGAAGGGCGACGAGAGCGGCGTATACACGCTCGGGCTCAAAATAGCAGAGCAGGGTAGCTGCGATTGGTCCCATGCCTTGTACATATCCGCACGTCGGACAGCGAAGAGAAAATGAGTGGAGGACGTGAAAGAGAGATCGCTGTCTGCACGATTGATCAGAGGTGGGAATTGAGCTGTGAGAATGCAGAACCTTACCCAGCACCGTATCTTGTTCTAAACATGATATGTCCACTAATAGTCCGCGGAACATCCAAGTCAATTTGGATGTCGTAAGTCGAAGGTTTCTTCAAGCCATCCCGGTATTCCTCAACCAGGGTCTGGTGATTGCGTGGGGTCATCCCCGAAAACCGAGTTATGAAAAGATCCCAAGCAGCGCGTCGCCATCGGTCGGGAATACCTTTATATGTTCGCTCTCGTAGCTTTGATTCTTTGGAGGGGTTTAGAAGCCAAGCCTCCACGTTGCCGCCAAACTCCCGTTTCTGGGGTAAGAGCATACGCGTCCATTTGGAAATTCGAGAGGCTTCCTTTGGAGGTACTGAGACAGGTGGCAGAGCGTTCACGGTTGTTGCATTTGCAGGGGCGGACGGTGGCCCGGCCGGCGCAGGGGAAAGCTTCTTGAACAAGGGGGTTGAATTGAGCAAAACCAGCCGGTCATGAGAGGTAATTGAGTCGAAACCATATCTGTCAAGCGCCTTAGCTCGAGATGAAAAGGTTAAGAGCTAAAGGACATACCGATCCACGCTCTGAAGCACCTGGATCTCCTTGGAATCAAGATCTCGTTTCTTCTCATGACCATCTCCCAGCGCAGCCTCAGCCTGCAACTGACTGGCCCTACTTGTACCCACTCTGGCTCGAGTACGCTCAACTCCTTCCTCATACCCATCACCCTTTACTCCGGACACTTCGAGTTGGGCATATGTGTTTCGGACATGAAACCCGTCCATGTCTTCGCCTTCTGAGGGTACAAGTGAAACCTTACTTGAGGGAGAGCTGACTGGAGGAGGATGCTTCCATTGAAATTTCATAGATGTCTTGGGCGTGAGGAGCCCCTGCGGGGAAGGCTCTCGTGGGGGAGGTGTCGGGGATGGCGTAGGATGAATGGATGGGGGCAAAGGAGGCAACTCGCGCAACGAACGATCTTGCTGTTCTGATGAACTCTGAGAAGAACGTTTTGAATGTGGAGATCTGCTTCGTCTGAACTCCTTGGAACCCGGGGTGTAAGAAGTGGTAGATATATCACTTGTTCGGGTATGTGAATCACTGGCTAATCTGGAGTCTTCGAATAGATCTGAGGGTGCTCGCAATGAGGGAGGTGTTGCATAACTCGAAGGAGGGCGGGGGGACGAGTTTGTGGCGAGGGATGCACGAGGGCTAGCACCCATGCCGACAGTGCCGTTGTTAGACCCCGTTGTGGTTGCTGGCGGGAGTTCAGTGTCCGGCTCTGGGGAATAGTATGCCAGGTCGGAATCCTCGTAGGCTTCTGGGCTCAGAGAGGATATTCGTTTGTCATCGACGCGAGGTGGAGGGGCGACGTCGGGACGATCATGCTTGCTGCTTCCAGCAGGCACAGGCGTCCAGCTTGTACTTGCTCTGGGATTCTGCTCATCTCCATACATGGAATATATTGAGAAAATGGCATCTGAAGATTCCCTGCGAGAATTCGACCGTGCTTGTCGCTGCTGGGGGTTGCTCGGGGCCGTTGGGGGTATATCAAACCTGAGGGGGGTTGGGGGGACGAGAACGAGAGTGGGGGCCTCCATAGTGGAAGACGGAGAATGACAAGCCAGCAAACAAATTTATTTATTCCCATCTCATTACTTCGGAATGGCTGCAACCCATCACGGAACCATCCCGATGCCACTATATTCTCCCTAATTGGCGATCATGATCAAGCTTCTAGTGAACGTTTGCTGGTCAATTCAGAGGATTAAGCTCTCAAACTATCGCAGGCCACTGTAATGATCGATTATCTACGTGCTTAGACCTCGCCACCAAATTCATGTAAATATTTACATGGTACAACGTGCTTCGCTGCGAGTTGATGCCACTCTACTCTACATATAGGTGGTGGTAATGCAAATCCATGACTGTCATAACGACTCCAGTTGATCGCACAAAGCACAAGCGCCAAGAATGCGATCGATCCGGGAAACACTACACGTGATATTTGCCTATTCCGAGATACCAGTAATTTCCTCTCTTCCCCCTCCAAGGACGCGCCTTCACGCTCACGAACGCTGGATTCCTCTAGAGCCACCGTCGACTTCTATCAGCTGCTTTCTGTACCGAAAGATGCTTCCTTCGCCGACGTCAAGGCCGCCTACCATCGCGTGTTGCTACAGTCCCATCCAGATAAACAATCAGGAGGGACTTCGAGCTCAACGAACCTGGTCGACATTGCGTTAATCAAAGAGGCTTATGCAGTTCTCTCCAATGATGAACGGAGAGCCGTATATGACTCCCTCCTCAGCCAACGAACATATACAACTACTCCCCCTCGGCCCGCACAAGTCATCTCGCTCGAGGAATTCGAGGATGAGGCCATGGGGAATATTGAAGAGGATCGAGAAGGTGGTCCATGGCGATATCCATGTCGCTGTGGAGGATCCTATTCGATAACTACAGAATTGATGGACAAAGGGGAACATCTCATCGCTTGCAACAGTTGTTCAGAAGTTGTCTGGGTCGGATATGAAATTATGGAATCTTGAAATATGTATGTACAAATGTCCCATGAGTGATTAGTGTCCGTTAATGAAATGCTAGATTGATATTAGTCGGTGTCCATGTCATCCACGTTTCTGGCATGGTCCTCGTCATCTTCAATTACAATTGCCTGTTCCCTCTGTCCAATCCATTTGGTAAAAAGGGCTTCTCGAAGTTCACGGCCAAGGGCATATCCTACGGGTAGAGGGACCGCATTACCAATTTGTCGATGCATCTATGTCACTTGAAATCAGCGGGATTTCCAGAACGAATGGAATCAACCCACAGTAACGACATTGTCCCCGATTGCTTCGAATACAAAATCATCAGGAAAACCCTGCGATCTCGCCAGCTCGCGTACTGTTACCATCCTATAGCACTGATAGTGAATGTGATTAGTGGTTGCGCGGCGTGTGGAACGGATGTCATACATATGGGTTAAGCACACGGCTCTGTTTGGCTGTTGGATCTACATTTGTCACTGTCGTCGGGAAGACCCCATCTTTGTCAAGGCGTCCATACCAACCTGCCTCTTATAAGATGGAGCTAAAGCCACGAATAATTTCCTAGACCCACCAGGTAAGTAACCTTTCCTACCGACCGCAGAGGAAGGATCGACTGTCTGCCACTCTTGTTGATCAGGAGCCAAATCTAAGAAAACCGTAAGGCGGCGGAATTGTCACCAGAAAGTAAAAGAGGCGCACGGTGATAATCGGCTTTGGGATGGAGTGGGATGTTGACACAGCTATCAGAAATAGAGGAAGGTTAACATCTATCAGCCCATAAGCTATGGATAAACCACTACGTACCGTTCAGCCTTTGCAGGTATTACGGTCTTCGTGTACTGTTGAATATCACTCGTCGAATTCCGCCGAGCCCGTTCTTGATATGTGGTTTTCGCTGGGTGGAAATATCCAATTTGCCCTTGAAACCCACAATATGGCTTTGAACTATTGCACTCCAAGGAAGGAATGTTGGCCTCTCGTTTCCGCCTTTCCTTTCGCTTTTCTGGTTTCTCCTTTTCTGGCCTGGGATGTTTCCTAAATCCCAAGTTAGCTTGACTTTCAGGTGCAGAGCAAAGACAAAGAGATACCAGTCAAACCGTGGTAGATCACTAATAGCGTCGCCGATTGTCACAAAACTGTGCGCTGCAGTCCCATGCGCAGTTCTGATTGGGACAATTTTCTCCTTCCCTCTACCGATTTTGATATCAAGGGTTTGGCTATCTGGGAAGTCGTGTGTTGGCTGAGGAAGCTCAGGCAAAATATCGCCATCCTTTGCCGCGATGAGAAAAAATCGGACCCGTCGTTGTGGGGTCCCATAGTGCGCAGCTTGAAGTAAAGCAAACCGGACTTGGTAGCTGCGGTTCAATGATCAGATAAACGCCGCACGGAAGAACCGAATGAACATACTTCATGTCGAGTAGGGCCCGTATCAAAAACTTGAGTCCACCCATTTCAAGGCCCCCCTCTACTTTGTGTTGATTGGCTTGCACCGCATTTAGCGAAAACCTCAAGAAGCCTGGTACATTTTCAAAATAAGCAAACGAGGGAGAATAATAGTCCAAAAAGGACAAAGTAGTCAAGATCAAGTTGCTCTTGACATCGTTGGCATCTTTGTACATGTTTAACGAAGAATGGCTCTGACTATGACAGGAGTGAGATATAATTAATGAAGAAGGCAAGGAACAACGTACCAAGGAAAGCCTGCTGTTATGACATCAATTTCGCCAGGTCGTGGTGGCGGCGGAACCGGGATCCTGTCATTAAACTTTTGTTTGGGAACTTCAACCTCATGGCCTTGTTGTGACTTTATGGTGTACCGGAGCATCTCGTTTGCGCACTGATTATACACCACGGTTTCAGGTGAGTTGTAACTGAGAAAATATGAGCAATTCCCAAGCAGAAATTAGAGAGCACCCTCACAGAAATGACCTCGCAGCACTAGGTCCAATCTCTATCGCATATGCGACTGTCAAAGAGCCACTTCCTTCAGACAGACCCCGACTGAAAGCGCCAACCCCTCCGAAAAGGTCAAGCACGGCCAGTGGTTTTTCTCGAGCACCAGCGAGAAACCTCTTCATGTTGGATCTTCTCCGAAGCCTTTCCTTGCAGCATGGAGTACAGACATGTAACTCCTCCCATGAAACTCGCCTTCTCTCGGCCCAGGAGGTGACGTTCAAACGCGGAAAGCAGTATCGAAGGTAGTACTGGTCAAAGGAGTCCTCTACCCACCCTTCTACCGTTGCCTGGGGTCCTTGGAAGGATTCGTAACAAGGCACGTAAATGACCCGCAGTAAGTCTTTCACTTTGAAGGATGTTTGTTCCTCCGTGAGATAAAGATGGCGCTGTATAACACCCATGAGACAATGGAGCGGGTCACTGAAAGAGAGAAACAGACCTCATCCCTTACGACCTTCTCTGGCAAGATATCCCCCAGGTGGGAAATTCTCCCAACCTTCCTGACGGTGACCTTGGATTCCTTGCCAATTTCAATATGGGTGATATAACCGATGTTCGCGGGGCCAACTTCTGCCCGGTAATGGACGAAGTCTTCAAGATGATACAGCGTGCCAGCGAAGGCAACACCGTCCGGATTTCCATACTCATCCCTCAGTTCCCGAGGATGAGCCTCCATGTCACTCTCCTCTCGAAGGAGACAAACAGAGCAATTGTTCGGTGGTAGCTGGGTCGCACAGAGCTCGAGGTGTTTCATATCGATGGACGTGTATGAGCCCACTTTTGTGCAATGCATGAATCTGCAAAACAGAGTTAAAATTTTCAAAAACATGAAATAGTCTGTGTGTGATTACTTGCAGAAGTATTCTTCAGGTTGAAGAGGTGAAGCTTGCGTGCCCATGTGAACTGTCACTTTATCCACTATATCGTGTAGGTTGACTTGCCCACAGTCATTGGAGAGGAAAAGTTCTTGTGGGTGAGCAAGTTCCCGAATGACTGTCTGCGAGCCATGGTTAAACCATTGAACATGCGCAACCTGATTTTCCATGATGATATACATTATTTTCCCAAACCTACCAGAAACCTCAGACCTTGATATGTAGGAGTAAAAAAAGTCTTCTTTACCAAAAATAATGATCGACTCTTGAATCAGGCTCCAGATGGACTTTGTCACCGACGATGGCGTTGGGAAGGTTCTCCCCGGGAACGATAACTACATCCCCAACCTGACATATTGAGATCCAGGTGAATCAAGCAACACGACTGATAAACAAAATTAAAACGCACTCGGTATATCGTGCCCTCAATGCTCACAGCAGTGTACAAGTCTGCCATCAACGATATTCTATCATCCTTGGTATAATTTATCTTCTTTTTGCCCTTCAACGTTCGTGAAATCAACCGCCGCAACCTCGCAGACATCTTCTTCCTATTGCTCTCTTCTTCGGCTTTGTTAACTGGCGGTGGTGCACCTCCAACAACCATTAGCTCTTCTCGGAAAAGACCCTGCGCCAACTTTGCGATTCTTGGCGTAACTCGCGTCGGATTTTGGTTTTCGGCTTTGAGCACTGCGAGATCAGGGTTCCCTATTAATCCTTTCCTCATTGGTACTGGTTTTCTCTTAGGACCTTTTTCGCGGGTTGGTCGAAAACTATCATTGGGGGAAAGGGTGTTTCGCAAGATATGGCGAACGAACGGTACTGCCATAATTTTCTTTGGTTCAGGTTCGTCCTGGATCGCTTCCTGGATATATAGGACCTAAGGATAATGTGACAGCATCAATTGTGAGCCTGGAGGAACAACCTGAAAACATACCGATTCCCATAGGTGGGTTTCAAGGTAAGTACGACCAAAAATGTCTACTTTGGAGGTGAAGAGCTTAAGAAACGCTGCAAATCCTTCTTGAGGATGTCTTAATGCTCTCGAAATTACAAGCTGTGCAATTCGGCGGGGTGTATAGAAGTGATGGTAGAATGGTTGATAGCTTGCCGAGGGTGCCTTGAGGAGATACCAGGCGTACTGTGTTTCGATGTAGAATGGTCTATAACAAGATTAATGATATAGTAAGTGGAGAAGTCAAGCTCAAAACTTGCTTACTCATTCTCATCTGTATAATCCATGGTATACCTTAGGATTGAGCTCAAGTGCACATACTGAGGCTCCATGTCTTCTTCCTGGCCTGCATCTTCATCGTTGATAAATGAAGGCACAACATCACCTGCGGCTTCAAATTGACGATCAACACCGTCGTCCTGTTCCAAGGCTTCAAGGGAGACCATCTCATTCCTGTGCTTAGGGTCAAAGACAGAAAATCCATGCAGCTCTCTTATGGGCTTTTCTCCGTCGCTGTCCTCGTCATCCCCATCTTCGCCTATGATAACCAGTTTATCATCCTCGAGAATTTCACGCTTCTTCTTCTGATAATATGCAGCTACAAATGGTGTACATGAGCGACGCATGTTATGTTTGGGATAGAAAGCCTATAACTTTACCTTTTGGCAATTGTTGTCTTTTGGCCATCTACAAGAGCTCTGTTAGATCACAATTCAATATCCAGAAGATGAAATACGAACAATTACATCATCCTGGTTAAGAGCCTTCCTCTTCCCAAGTGACGAGGTTGATGCCGCTGACGAGCTACGCGGCTGCATCGCAGGACGATTCAGGGATTCCTGTTCAGCCGCCTCTGCAGCCCTTGCTTCCTCGGGAAACGAGACATCGAACGCACTTGGTCGTCGTGGCGCCATTCGTTGGGGAGATGCAGTTGCTGGGCGCGATCAAAATGAACTGAAGCAATAGATAGCTAAGGGGTTGGGATGGCCCAAGTTAGATTCGACACCAGTTCTGCAGCCTTTTGCAAGAAAAGTCAAAATTCACGCGAGGCCAAGGACCAGATGAAAACAGCGGAGAATAATAAAGCACAAGACTGAAGGAGGGTGTAACTACGAGGTCGCGTCCAAATCGAGTCGCGTCAAGGGTGAATTTCTGTACTCACGTGATTCGCCCCTAAGAGTTAAGCCTCAGCCTGAGCCTGTACCAAATACTTGAGCCCGAGTACAATCAGAACAAAAATCACGAATATTGGCGCAATCATACACGAATATCTGTGCCAAGAAACGGGAGAGAAGAGAGTAGCAGGAAGGGTTTTTGGCGTTTGTTGGTTTGATTGTTAGGTAGTTACTACATGGTTGGTGACGTGATAAAGTCATAGGATCGGAGGGGGTTTACAGTGTATATTTGTCATGTCGGGGTGGGCACTATCCTTGATCCAAGGCCGGGATTGGGGTCAAAATAAAAGGTGAATGATGAAGAGGATGCAGGGGCCCACTACGGTTCGAGGAGGTGAGGGGCAGTGGGGGGATGGGCGCTTCGTACCGATACATAAAGTCTAACAAAAAGTTGGTGAAAGTCCACACATTACAGAAAAGTATTGAAAGGAAGATATCAAGTGAATAAGAGGATAAAGCAAGAGCCGGAACCATTGCGCTTCGTACATTAGTTCTCGTCGATTCAGATTGTGACAGGTGCCCCGTTAGATAATTGACCATTTTCTGGACCAGCCAGTGCGCCCTCCGGGATTCCAGTCGCAATCCCAGTACCGTCAGCCACTTGATGGAAGTCTGCGGACACCATTGTTAAACAAGCAAAAATAAGGATCACACAAAAACTGGACGTACCAAGGATTTCCCCGTACATCATAACCTTCCAGGTATCGACGGGAAGATCTGCATCGTTGAAACTCCAATCGAACTTTTCTCCGGCGACCGGCTCGTCGGTCGGATCGTGGTAAGGGGCCACGTACTCGTGTGCTAGTGACTGCGTGGCATCTATCCGTTTTCTAGGGTCGAACACTAGCATCTTCTCGAGAAGGTCGAGAGCTTCGGGAACATGAGGGATGAACAAAGCTGAGGAGCTACCCACGCACCATCGGGATCTGAAGTACGAAGTTTCTGATTGAATGGAATGCGTTCACGTTTTGGCAGGCTTTGGACAAAGCGAAGGGTCTAGATAGTTTGGTTGGTTAGCCTGCGAATCAAGATGTTGGGACAATCACGTTTTCGCTGGCAATACTCTCAATGACATCATCAGGCGGTGTGCCCAACAATTCGGTGATGATCGAAAACTGGTTAACATCTAAAAATGTGATTATTGAGGAGAGTAACAATTGAACAACTGAGCGAGCGATGACGTACGGTCTTTCCCCGGGAAGAGTGGTTTCCCTTCCAGCATTTCCGCAAAAATACACCCTGTACTCCAGATGTCGACGGCGACGTCGTACTTTTGCCAAGTTAGCATGATCTCGGGGGCTCTGTAGTATCGCGTGGAGACATAGCCAGTCATTTGGGGGTCCTGGATTCGTGCAAGCCCAAAGTCACATCTCTACACAATGGTCAGAGAAGGGGCCGTATGGAGAAGGATGAGGGGTCACCTTGAGATCGCAGTTTTCGTTCACAAGGATATTACTAGGTTTCTGTTTATGTGTATGAGCACTCCGGATCGAATGTGAAGGCGATAAGGAGAAGCCTACAAGATCACGATGGACTACCCCCGCGGAATGTACGTATTTCAGACCACGCTAGCAGAACTGTTGGAAGGGGATAGATTAAAGTAGCTGAGATGGTGCCCACCAGAATTTGATATAGGAAATATTGAATAAATTGCTTCTCGAGCGGCCTGGATGTAAGGAGGCGGTGGAGATCTGTACCCAGAAGCTCCGTGACAAAATAGCTAGAGGAAAAGTGAGAAGAGGGGCTGACGTTGGAAATGCATGGACTGACAGATCTTCAAGAGGAGAAATGAAAACGTCGCTAAGGCTGATGATCTGTAGGATTTATAAATTACGAGGGAGGGTGAGGACGAGAACGAATCGTACGTTTTCGTGTTGGATGTGTTTGAGGAGTTTGAGTTCACGGTAGGTTCTCTTGCTTAGGACGGGAGTGCTGAAGGGCTTCATGATCTTCTTTATCGCGACAGACGCTCCTGTGAGCTGATCCTTCGCGGAGCTGGGGATGGGTTGAATGGTCGGGTCAGCTAGATGAGGAATAATAAACGCACCAGACGAGACCAAAGGCACCTTGAGAAAGGAAAAGGGTGAGAATAAGGGGTGGATGTCTAAGAGAGGACTGACCCATGCCGACTGGCTGGAGGTCGACATAACGAGTGGTGACCTGAAGAAGAGAGATGAGAGGGATAATAGAGAGCGAGAGAGAACGGACCTCGAAGGAAGTGCCGAATATGCTGAGCTTGACAAAGGACATGAAGGTGGAGTTGAGGAAGGAAGAAAAACTGATGAACTATATAAGCCAAGTCTTATGACGCAACTGTTGACCTTTGCCTTTTTCAATGTTACTTGCTTCTCTAAGTCGTTCCTCCCGGGTACGTCATTGCACTCGACGGCTGTGTTCCTGCCTCATGTGTTCCAGGCTGCTGCTGTCCGTAGCTATACCACCGCTGTCCCAAAAAAGGCCAGTAGCAACCTCCCTGCCCTTCTCCTCGGCACCGGCATTCTCTCCGCTGCTGGTGCTTACTGGTATCTCGACAAGAGCCCACCCAAGCAGGAGAAGAGTCCCCTCGATCCCAACAACTTTCTCGATTTCAAGCTCAAAAAGATCGTTCCTTACAACCACAACTCGGCCACGTCCGTTTCTTTCCTCCTCTTCCGGTTCATTCCGCTCAAAAATTTCCTAGTTTCGTCTTCGAGTTGCCCAACAATGACGCATCTCTTATCCCCGTCGCATCCTGCCTCCTCGTAAAAGCCTCCGATCCAGAGGCCCTCAAGGATCCAAAGGGAAAGCCCATCATCCGTCCTTACACCCCCGTCTCTCCGCCCGATGCTCCGGGTGTCCTGTCCCTCCTCGTCAAGCGCTATGAATCCGGAAACATGTCAAAGTATATCTTTACCCTCAAGGTATTTGCATTCTTTAACCCTTTTCTATTTATCTCATCCCGCTTTGCAGGAAGGAGATACCCTCTCTATCAAAGGTCCTCTGCTAAAATTTCCTTACCAAGGTTTGCCTGGTTCTATCCTCCTATCCTCCTTGTACTCTAACCCAGGCTTTTAGCCAACGAATTCGACGAGGTTGCCTTGATAGGAGGCGGCAGTGGCATGTAAGCTTGATGCCATCCATCCCTCTTTAAACACACCAGCTCATTCCTTACCCTACAGCACGCCTCTCTATCAGGTCATCACTCATGCGCTCTCCGACAAGAACAACAAGACAAAATTCAAGCTTCTCTACTCGAACGTCACTGAGAAGGACATCCTTCTCCGCGAGGAATTCGACGAGTTGAAGAAAAAGTTCCCCAACACCTTTGACGTCGTTTACCTCCTCGATCAACCTAGCGAGGGCTGGAAAGGTCCTACTGGTTATGTCTCCGCCGACGTTATCAAGAAACACGTCGGACCTGCGGACTTGAAGGAGAAGATCAAGATTTTTGTCTGCGGTATGACGCGCAGTTTTTATGGTTGCAATTGGAATAATTCCTAACTATCGTGGCCTTTAGGTCCACCCGGTCAGGTTGCTGCAATTTCAGGCAAGAAGGCCGGTATGAAGCAAGGCGAGCTCGGTGGTATCCTCAAGGAATTGGGTTACTCGGAAGACCAGGTCAGCCGTCGTCGCACCCTTTGCCTCCTCGAATGCACCTAACATAATTTTATACCATAGGTCTTCAAATTTTAAATGGCCTTGCCGATCTGCTCTACTTATCACCCGGAATTTTCATGGACAACCCTGGCGTTGATCTGGAAGCAATGCATTATAGATTACTAAACACTTAGAGTACGTTAAAAACAATGGAAACATGTCTTTAGTTTGCGATTCTATGTTGGGCTGGCTTCTTGGTTCATTTAACCGCTGCATTCCTGTTGTTAGATGGAGGTGATGCAAACGCGCAGAACGGACATCCGATTTTGGGAGGCAATTCAGACTGTGGATCTGACTGTCTTCGTCGATGCTGTGAAATGCTTTGGATGTTGGTGTCTCGGCGAATGAGATGCAGGTAGAAAAAATGATAGGCAAGCTCCAGTCAGAGATAGCATAATATCTTCAGATGCACGAAGCCACGAATTACTAGTAAGTTATTCTTGAAGCGAGCAAGTGATCCGGTCATTCTGGTCATGTTGCCGTCGCTCGCTGAGAATAAGGAGTCTCTATTCTAAACAAGACACCGACCACTTACTATCGACAATCTTGACCGTCTGGCGATGCATTGTAGATGTCAACACTAGCCGAAAGAGGAAGTTGTTCCCTAATTAGGGATGATGTAATTTGCTCATAGGCATTTGTATCGGAGACTTGTATGTAGCCTTGTACTTACAAGAGTTGCTTTGACTCTCATGTATTTGGGATCAAGAAAAAAAACTTTACTGCTCTGAAAAGGTGAACGACATAAGTACGAACGACATAAGTACTGATAGATGGCCAAAAAATTCGCTTACACATTCTTGAAGGTGTTCCCTCTCCCCATGGACCGATTCTGGCCCCGAAGAGTAATCGAAAGTAAAGTATAGTGCCAGGAAAGTTTTAGCAGCTTGATTGATTACAACTTCAAGGATGCCATGGCAAGTTTAGGCTGCGACCTTGTCTTCGAAATCTTGTTTTTTTGACGGCAGTCCTGACCAATGGAGGATAAGGGTTCGATGCAGGATGGGGGCACGGTGAGAAGGGTAGTGGCTAAATCTGGGTCTTGCTTTGTGAGTGAAAAGGGGGTATACCAAAAGCGGACAAGGTAAATGCCAAAACAAGCGACTACCTTGTTCTCAACATGGCGGTGAGTTGGGTATATAACCTGGAGGACAATGGTAGAAATCCAACCAACCCCGCTGTCGCATCATTGATCTGATCTACGCGCCTCAAACAAATTCTGGTTGATCGAGATAACTCTCACCAAAGACAAAGAGCGCTGACAACTTCATTGTTGTTCACCAAACATACATCATCATGCCCTCATCATACTTTTCACCACCATCATCTCCCACCTTTGGGTTTTTCCCCACCGGTGCGACATCGCCCAATGCATTCTCGGGTTTCCATCAGAACCCTCGAGAGACCTACACCATGTATTCCGCCTTTGCACCGGGGACATCGCAGGGAGCGGGAAACAAGGGGCCGGCGCAGGGAGGAAAGTCTGTGTTGAAGAGGCTGATGTGGTTGCTGTAACTATAACGAACACTCACATTCTTTTTCTATTTCATTGCATATCATTATATCATACCGCATAGAACACCCACTGTATCCATAGTTTTATTTTGCCTGGAATGAATACCCCACCACTGAAGGGGTGAAATTGACTCTCATGTGATCCTTCCTTTTCTCTTCACCACCACCAACATGGCCACTGCCTTCGCGGCCGATACACCCTACTCTCTCCTCCTCCTCGCAGAGTACACACACACCCTCGACACCCTCCCCATCGAGCTCTCCCGCAATTTCGCTGACCTCCGCGAACTCGATGCCGTCCTCTCCACCTCATTCCAGTCCATGACCACAAAGATTCAAAACCTCACCACCATGATCGAGCAGGGCAAGGCTTCCAAGGCAGACAGGCTTTGGCTCCTCTCAGATATCGCCGAAGAGGCCCAACGTTTAAAACTCGGCGGAGAAGACAAGATTCGCGTCGCATGCCAGGCCGCTGACAATCTCAAGGGCCACGCCAACCACCTCCGCGACCTTTCATCCCACCTCCCAGGATTCGATCCCTCCGCCCTCGATAGAAAGACTGTATACCCTCATGTTTCCGACCGATCCTACATGCCCGTAGCCACCATGGAGACAGGCCGACGGAGGAGGGCAGTCCTTGGTTCTATTATGACCAACCCAGATCCCAGCCCTGCGAAGAGGAGACGAACGACCAACAAGGACGACGATATCGATGTCGGGACCTCCAGAACTCCCAAGAAGCTTGTTGGTGGTGAGGGCAACTCACGATCGCGGAACAACGCCAGAGCCAAAAAGTCCGTGCGCATTTTTGCCCGACCTTTTTTTTTGTTGTTTGCCTAATTACTTTCCAACCCGCCCACAGAAACGAACGCGCGATCTCTCCTTCCGATTCCCTTGTTTCTGTCACCTCACACCTTCCACCGGGGGTTGGTCACTCTGCTTCTGCCCGTGGTGGCAGCAATTCCGCCAACGCCCGGTCCGGTAATACCGCCTCTGGCAATAAACGAGGTCGTACCGGCACCAACAGGAATCCAACACCGCTCACCAATGGGGCATATCCAATCGACCTTCACAACGGGACTCATGCGAACGGTTCCCGTCGCGGTGCCGTGGACGCTTACAATGTCCCTCCGCCTGCTTCCCACCCATCGTTGCCGTTGCCGTATCAGAACGGAAATGGGCATCTAGGAAACGGATATGATATACATGGCCTCCCTCACGGTATTGCTGCGGACTGGAATATACCACGCGCACAACAGCTTGAAGGACCCGGTATGCCTGTTGCCCGAAGCGCTTCCATCCACTCGACGCCTGTGGTCACTAACAATGCCGTCGACACGACGGACGCAGGTGATGGTGATGGTGATGGCGATGATAAAACATATTGCTTCTGCGATGGGGTCAGCTATGGAGAGATGATAGCCTGTGATGATGAAGCATGCGAAAGGGAATGGGTATGTGTCTATTTATCGATTATACTTAGCTTCTGACATCCATTTTCTGAACACAGTTCCATCTTGCATGTATTGGTCTCGACACACCACCTGACGGCACTTGGTTTTGTGAAGCTTGCACCAGTAAAAAGCCAAAGAAAGGAGGTCGTGGAGGTCGGAAGCAGAAAGTTGGAGGAAGCCGAGCGAGTGCAAGAAGTTAGGGACTAATCAACTCATACTTATCTCCTGTTTTCCTATTACTTGTACTAATCTACGTTTCTATTGTAATTATGACATCCATTCGTGCTCGTGTATGATTTAGAACATTTACCACCGGTTTCTTTCTGAATTAAATAATTCACCAATTCATCATAAAAGCAATTAGAGTATTGCATTTGTATATTCTCGTCATCAGATAATAATATCACATTACCCCTGCCAGCCTGGGGTTTGCTTAAAATAAATAGACTTGCCAATGAACAAGATATAGCCAATGCATGGTATGCTACTTTACCAGGCCGGATGCGTGAGAGGAAGATTGACACGCTGGAAGCGATTGTTTTAGGAGACCAATCGTGGAGAGCAGTGCCTGGCAGCAACTACTCCAATCACCGTCGCTTTGAGCCACGCATGTCGTCCAAACCAGGCGAGCTCCTTCGTTTCCTGTTTGCAAATATCAGTCCAAAAAAACCTCCATCTCATGGCACGCAGGAGAACTTACCGACTCGAAATGCGTTCTTCGGGTTCTCCACTGGGTGTCCTCCGGCTCATACCTTCCTTGCCTCCCCCGTAATCCAGGCCGTCCACTGCAGGAGCATTGCCATCGCGGTCTTTATACTTGTTTTGATTCCTTGGGCCAGTCGGCACACCTGGCGGCAATGGAGATGCAGGTCGTACAGGAACAGGTGGGGGTGCGGCTGACGACGTGAAAAAAATGACGGATAGGACCGGTCAATAATCCGAAGGGCCATTTTGAGCTAGATATTGTACATACCATCAGCAGCGTAGAGGCCCCCTCTGCCTCGCCCTCTTCCTTGGAATCCTCGTCCGCGACCGCCCAAGCCTGGCGCTCCGCGAGCACGGAAAGGCAATGGCGTTCCACGACCACCCGGGACATTGACGGGGGCAACGCTTTGCTGCTCCATGACTGGATAGCTTTGTTGGGCCATTGCGTTCTGTTCCTAATTCACAGAAGGGAATTAAGTGGTGGAAACTTGGAAAGACGGACGGGTTAACAAACCTGCATCCCGTAGTCTCCACCCATACCCATGTTCATCATACCAGACCCAGGGTTGAAACCCTCCTGCATCATTCCAACCCCGTTGACCTGCTCTGGAGTAGCATTTGTTGGTACGACGCCAACAACTGATTGCCCCCCTTGGCCTCCGTCAGACATCATCCCCTGCATCATAGGACCACCCATGCCCATGTCGCCGTTCATGCCCATACCCATGGGACCCATCATGCCCATATCCATCATGACGCCAGGTCCCATCATACCAGGGTTGGCGCCTGCGTTATTCATCATAGCGTTCGCGCCTGTCATTACCATCGTGCGGACTTCCGGGGGTAGTGCAATGAGTTGGTCCTCAGGCATGGCCGAGAAATTCTAGAATGTGTCGAGTTAATGACATGGTAATATGAGAGTACAAAGCGAGGACTCACGATAACGTTGGTTTTCAGGACGTTGGCTATCTCTCCCAAGTCACGGCGTCGATAGCAGTATGCTTCCCAGGACAATTCATCAAAGCCGTAGTTGAACCAGTCGCTAATGTCGGAGCCGGGCCGCCTCCAAGGTTTGTCTGCCATTGCATTCAGATCTAATTCAAGAATAGAGCGACCATCAAAGGCTCCAGTCGCGGAAGGATCGATTACAGGATGAGAGGGCGGTGCTTGCACAGGTGGAAGAGTTGAGGTATCAATACCATCATCTTGTACAAGAGGAGGTTCTTTCGTCGATTGGGGTTGGGATTGAGGTTGGGCTGCTGGAGCTGAAGGTGCTCCCAGGTCAGACTGAGATTGACCTGGTGTTACTGGGCCTCCTCGTTGAATTGGGGTGTATTCCGTTGTTAGCGAAGGCTGAGGAGCTATAAAGACATTAAGCAAAGCAGAGCATAGTAAATAGTAATCATTTACCTTTGGGTTGGGAAGGTACAGGTCCACTGGTCACTCTGTTTATTGGTGGTCGATTCTGGCTCCTATTGAATTCATTTTGGCAATGGTCCATTGACAATTGTTAACGGAGACTCACCGGAAATCGAGTGAGCGCGCAACAGGCTCCATGATAATTTCAACATCCTGACCACGCCTGAGTTAGATAGAATCAAAAAAAAGTGAGAACGCTGACATCTTCGTCACTTTCTTCTCCCAGGTCCACCTCATCGTCGCCTGCCTCTTCGTCCTCGTCCTCGTCTTGTTGTGCGGGGGGTTCGGTATGACCATTATTGGGAGGAATCCTTTCGGCTTCGTTTTCAAGATGAGCAACAAGACCATTCGAGGGTTGTGTACTTTCAATAGACACTCTACCAAACAGCCATTGGTCAAGACGACGAGTGTAACCCAATGAATTTTTTGACTCACGGTTGAGGTTCTAAAAGTATTACACACAGAATTTGGGAGGAAAAAGTTAAAATCTTGTTATTCCATAGATTGCAACAATAGGGACACGCGAAAGAAAGGACGACATAAGGCTTTTTCCGCTCGACACCCGTGCCATTGTTGAAATTTAAACATGCCAGTGCGCGCCTTACCAGATGTTCCCGGTTGTTGCGTGTCGGCGCCTGAGGGCTCGCCGTATAGGAATTCATCGTCGTCGTCCCTATATAAATTTTGTCAATGGCGACGTTCCGCTGTACAGTAGAACGGGACAGACATTCTATAAAGAACTTGGCGATGGCAATATAGTGGACACTGGCAAGGAGAAACGTCACGAACAACGTGACAGACGTGACCAGATACTTGGACCCTCCGAAAGTTCAAGTCATTCACATGAGATTTATTATAAAAAACTCGAAGATTATGTAGCTATAATATTCCTCTATGGCGGTGAAGGTTCACCCGGTGAGGGGGCTCCAGAACTCTCCTCCAGTCCTTTCTTGAGGCCTTCCAGAGTCCTGGCAAGCTTCCCTCCGCTTGCTTCGCTCAGAACAGCAGCAAGTTGAGCGGCAGGTGCACTCAAAAGGCCCACAATCTGCGCTCGTAGCGTATCCAAAGTCGGGAGCTTTGAGACATCCTGCACATTCTCCGGCAAGAGCACGCGGTTTTCGATGATAGCTCCCATCACCTTCAACTCTGGAATTCGCGTCTGCCTGACGGGTTTCATTCTCCTGCCAGGCTGTGCGGGGTCCGCATTTTTCTCGTCTTGTTCTTGCTTTAGTTCCTGCTCTGTTTTTGGTGGTTTCGGTGGGACACTGCGGTCCATGGCACGGAGGATGGCATTGAGTTGCGGCGGATGGAGGGACGGCAAGGAAAGCACAGCAAATCTTCCAGATTGATTGTTTATCATGCGTTCGATATCTGCGAGGTTAATGTCCCTCTGCAGGTCTCGTAATGCTGCGCCGAAGATACTTGTTCGAATGACAGTTAGAGTCGGTTGCGCGGTAATGGATGGGAGCGGGGAGGGCCCTGAGAGCGAAGGCTGAGATTTTTGAGAAGCAACAGCAATGTCTGACCGTAGCTTCTTTAGCCGTTGGGCGGTGAAGTCGTCGTGATAAAGGATGAGGAGTGGCGTCGAGGTATTGGATTTTATGATTCGCGTGTACCAATTGTACTGGAAGGCTTTCTTGTCCTTGAAGAGTACCCGTGGGGTTGTCCTGCCCGGTAGAGGTTTTGAAGGCTTGACGGATATAGCATAGCCACGCGTAAGCCGGGAGGCCAAACGGTGTTGCCTGACGGTCTGCATTTTGCGGTGGTGGAAGAAAAAGTTGTGTCACGTTCAATAACGGAAGGTATTCCCAAATATGGTAATTGGCACTAAGTATGTCATAAATCCTCATCTCTCAAGCAAAATTCCCAAGTTCGATCCTCGCCTCCTTCTCCTGTCCTTCCTTTCCCATACGCCCGCTCGCCTTTCGTCATACGATGTTCATAACCGCTCCATATATCTCGGTGGAATCGGAAAGATCTCAGGAGTATGTACCGAGGATTTGGAGGTGTGGTTCCTGAATTATCAGGTGGGTTCTTGGCCAGCCGGGGTATTTCCCTGTATGCGTTATGTAAAGTTGAGATCGCATTCCTTGTACACGTAGATTTCACTAACCACTCTGTATACGGAGAAACATTTCGAAGAGTGATAAGGACAGTACCTCGAGTCTCCATACCGCTGGTTTGCAGAAATCGGGCCGCGTCATTCCCATCTTCATGGTCAATATCTGACGCAGCGACGTCTTCACTTTCATCATCTGACCCTGCCTTTTTTCTGCGCGTCGGTGTAAACGAAGGTGTGGGACCAAGTTGCAGCATTTTGTCAGCAGAGCGGTAAAATCCCAGGATGAGGACTTGATTAGAAAGAATATTTCTGTCTTGGTCTGCGATCCCCTTTCCTGAGGGTGCGATTCTGTTTAGACTGGTCAGAACATCAAGCAATAAACCGGTACCCACCGGCATGAGGAAAGTTCCAGCAGATGCGATTCCATTTTCTTCCCTTCAACGCATGGTGTTTTTCGAGCCGTGTTCCATCAACACCAAATATAACTTCAACACCTTTGGTCCGAAGAAAGGAGATTATAGGTCCAGCCTCAGGATACTTTTCGCAGCACTCCTTTTCAGTGTCATATGCCGTCGCCGTCACATTGGTTGGGGGCAAGAACCGCAAGTCAGCCGGAGGTGATTCGACTAAGGCTCGAGCAAAAGAAAAATTGCCTTCCCCAATTAGCAGAATTTTGTCGGTAGGCCTGAAAGGTATAGTGGGTCGTCTGAGAGGCGCAGTATTTGCTTTTTTCTTTCCTTTGGGATCTCCGGTGAGTTTTAGGTTTGGGGCGGTAGACGATTGGCCGGAGATCTTTTGCACCTTTCCCTTCTCTCGAGACTTTTCTTCAGCAACTTTGGCAGCATGAGATATTTTTTCTTTGGCTTTGAGACGTGATTGATGGGAGAGAAGTGCAGACTTGAGATTTTTGCTCGACTTTCCCATTTTCCCGGAGGTGGTTTCGTGCCAAGCACGATCACATTGTGGCTTCCCAATTAGGACGCGACGTCAAGATCTGCCACGTTCACATTCTCCATACACGACCACCATTCTGCCCCGCCAGCAACTATCATACGAGTGAAACGCACTTTCGCAATAAAAAATGGCAAGAATTCATCTTGTTCACCCTAGGATTCACTAACGTCAAAGGACATGCAGCCTACCGAATTTGAAATGCGGCAACGAAATGCTAAATTCGCCAATGACGTTCGCGCTGGAAAGGCGGCGACGCGTCCATCACGGCAGGACAAGCTAGCTCACAGAAGTCCACTTAGCCTATGGGCGCTTGGTGTGATCGTTTTTGTGGTTATTGGCGGAGGTGTGTCCCAGCCGCTAGAAAATGGCTGACCGGTTCGTTCTCTGACCTCGCAACTTCCAGTAATCTTCGAATTGGTTCGAATTATATTCCTATAATGGCTCTACAATTCGCCTTCAAAATCGTTGTACACCATGGCTCTTTTATCATTATTTAACACCAATTTATCCGCATATCACGATCGAGAACAGTCAATTAAACCTCGCGAGGTGTTACAACTACCAAGCACCGCCAGGACATCCCAAACCGCCATGTCTAATCATCCGCCGACGTCGCACTGACACTCATACTTTGACTTCGCAGACTCCCACTGGCGTTCGTTTTCGTTTTGTCGACGATGCTTTCGATCCCTTCCATTGCATCGCCCTCCAGTTCCTTATCATCTACCTTCACCTCGTCTCCAGCCCACACCCGCATGGTTGGTTGCCACACCATGACGACGTTGTCTTCGGACACGCTCGCTGCAGTCCAGTTTTCTGATTCACCTGGTGCCCAGCAAAAGTCTGTGGGCCGAGCGGTGTGTCCTATGTATGTGGGTGTGAGTTGTCGGGTTGGTTGATGAGTAGTAGTCACGTACCTCCATGAACGAATAGCAATTCGGGTGGTCCGTCTTCCTGGTCGTCGGGAGTCTGCTCCTGTCCAATAAGTGATAAATCCCAGATATTGATTCTTCTATCACTTGAGGCAGAAGAGAAGATGGTGGGGTTATGGGGCGACCAAGCTAGATGAAGGACTTCATCTGTGTGTGACTCAAAGACGTGCAATTTCTTTGTTGGAGCACGAATATCATGCAGTACGGCCGTCTGATGTGGGTGGATTGTAATGAGTTCGATTCCTATTATCATGAACTTCAACATACCTTGTCAGCACTGCCTGTTACCAAAAGGTGTTCAGTTGCTGGGCTGAAAGCAACTGATAGGATTTCCGCGTCGTGGGCTTGAACCTTGAGCTTGGGATCTAGCGGAGACCGTGTATCCCAGCTAATTTTGAATCAGTTAATAGATCAGAGAAGATGGATGTCAATAGAAAGACTCACATCATCAGCATCTTGTCATCTCCAACGCTTGCAAAGACATTTTCGTGAGTGGCATGCCAATCTACGTCCTAAGCCCTATAAGCACAGAGCTGAAAATTATGGAATCCACGTACTCCAACAACAGACGTGTGACCTTTATATGTGGTTGTGGGCTCAATTGTCGATTTGGCCTTGGTGTATGAGTTGATGTCCCTGTGATAAAATATCAATACGGTCCACGGCAGAGAAAACCTCTTCTCACCAACAACAGACAGTCATGTCCTCTGATGCGCCGAGTATGAGACCTTTTTTGACGGGATTCCATGCAAGGCCATACCTACGAAAGTCTAAATCATGTTGAATCAGGAAAAAGTGGCACGCACCCTTCCCGATGTTGGCCAATGAGTCTGATGTCGGGTTTGCACAGTCCCCCCCTTTCAGGTTCGCTCGAATGTTTTGTACGATCAAAAATGAATACATCTCCCATGACTGTTTTCGTAGCAATCAAGTCTGGGTTCTGGGGCATGTACCTCGCTCTGTTGACCTCCCCATCATGGTTGATTTTCTGGATGATTTGTATCCGGGGTGTAGGTGGAAGGTTGTGGCCGCCCAATTCCCCCCGTTCATCGTCGTAGTCTGCCCGGTCAAGTTTATCTGCTCCAGTAGCAGGATTATCCCGCTTTGGTATCTGCACGGTGGCAATTTGCAAGTAATCTTGAGATTGTCCGGACGTATGGGTACCCAGCAAGAGGCGATGCGTTGTGTATGGCTTTTGTGGGTTCCTATAGGTGACAGAGAGAATCGATAAGTGGAAGTGAGAATCGGAAATTTCATCTTACTGCTCTTTGTCTGGGAACCATTGACATGTCAAACTTGGCCAGTCAAGTGCATGTGTAATGACAATATCATAGAGGTATGGGGCATTCTTTTTCCTATGGCATCGTGAGCATCGACCAAAGAGAGTTGGGCTCGGTCGCACCAAGTTTTGTATTCCTGGAATCGTCGAGAAATAGTTGATGATTTGTTAGATAATGATGACTGGCACACCGACCTCATTTATCAACTTATTTTCCTCCTCCGCTGCTAGATCGTCCTCTACTTCTTCAATTTGGGTCTTCATCAAGAGGATTCCCCTAATATAAACCTAGACAATGGCAGGTGCGATGTGGGTTTTGAGAAGGCACGGTGTACTGTAAATAAGAATGGAGCTTGGAAGGTAAAGGACGCGACGCGCTTTTCTCACGGTTCAGATGACACAAATTACTGGCATGAAGGCCAACCGTTCATGATCAAGAGGTTGTGCCAGAAGGAATCGTGTTCCGCCTACATATGCCATGGTGTTTAGAATTCAGAAATAAACACGGTCTGCTCCCAAAATTAGAGTAAGAATTGCGGCAAGCTTCAATAAGCGACAGTCGGGCGCCAAAACAAGTCTATTGCCGGATGAATACTGAATAAAGAACGCGCTTATGAGCTCTTTTCCCACTGTGCTATCAGTCTCTCTAGGTCGAAGTGGGGATCCTCCGGATCGGTTATCACTGGGAAGTATGTCATCAACAAGCTCTGCAAGGTCACAAGGGGATGGATGTGCAAGAATCCGCGCCTCGAAGCCGCATTTAATGGAATGGTGCTCACGAGTGGTATCACTTGAAGCCTCCTGCTTTCTTTTCCAGGCTTGCTTCGCCTCTGTAATCAGTTTCTCCCTCTGGTGGGTGGCATCTTTCAGTTTGTGCGTGTCGTGCGCAGCTTGCAATGAACGACGGTGATACCACCCAAATGCGACGCCTGAGAGAAGGGCGGTGTATCGAACAACCTGGGTGAATCCAATGAAGAGAGGTAAGTGGAACGTGTGCAAAATGCAAGATAGGTCGCATACGTTGACAGTTGACGAGGCCATTGAGGATGCCTGCGAAAGAAGTCAAAGGTTGACTATACGCAGTATTCGGCACTAAAAAGCAACGCGGCCGTAAGGTTCAGTAATCCCAGGGAGATAAGGAAACGAACCTGGTTTTTTAGAGAGTGGGGAGAGAGTTTTGACGTTGGTGAAAGCGCACGGAGAATTTCGGTCAGTTGATTACATAAGCGATCATTCGCGTTTATTACACCAGGCGCTCGACATCTTGAATCAAACAATCTTACTTATGACCATATTGGACTAACTGGAAGTCTCGCTTCAAAATGTATATCCATGGCAATCCTTCAGGACACGGCCGAAAGCGTTGATCATTGAAAATACCGATGGTAACCGGGTTAATTCACACCTACCACCATCCCAACACGTCTTCATGCCCGATGCCGATATCATCCACAAAGGAGGTTGCTTCTGCAATGCCGTCCGCTACCAAGTAATGGGACTTCCGCTGCTGAGCGCGTACTGCCACTGCACACTCTGCCAAAGACTCAATGGTGAGGCTTCATCAACTCTGCATCCATATAATATACTTATTTTTCCGATATAGCTGCTGCTTTCATTCTTACAATTCATTTCCCTGCATCGAGATTCTCGTGGACTCATCCAGAACCCTACAATGATGCGCTCGAATCCTACGCTGTATCCACCAAACCATGGAAGATCCGTTGGCGTTGCAAGCAATGTGGCTGCACCGTCTCCTCATACAACTCAAAGCTGGATAAATGGAGTGTCTGGGGAGCTCAATTGGAACGCGACGTGGAGGGAAGAATTAAGGATTGGGATACGATAAAGCCAACGGCACATGTCTTCTACGAGACGCGAATGGTTGATGTTCAAGATGATTTGGGGAAATGGGCGGGGTATGAGGGCAAATCTGAGAAACTAGGATGAATTTAGTTTGTAGTAGTCGGCACGAGGCCCAGGGTCACTATTTGTGTACTACCGACTCGAACTTGTTCAAGACACGTCAACAACATACATCTCCGCCATCAAGCCATGTCATCCTTTCGTGCATCTCCGTGGGTTACCTACGATCCCTCCGTCCCATCCCGCACCCGTCAGCAGCCAGCTTCGTACAGCGACATGGACGAAGACGTTGAGATGGATGCCCCTCAGATTTCTACTCTTCGGGAGGAAGACAGTCCTCCACCTCAGCCACCAAAAAAGAACATTATCCATATCAAGAAACGCCCTGCGTCAGCGGCCTTGACACGTCCGTCGTCAGATAAAGCACCATTGGGAAACAACGAAGAAGAAGACCAGCTTATCGACGAACTCATTGACGATGACGATGACGATGACCTTGCTAAACCTTCTCCATCCTCTCAGCAAGCTGCTGGACGTTCCCTTGACAGTCCTCAAAAACGGAAGGTCTCGGCGAAACGGAAGCCTCGAAAGAACGAAAAGAAGTTGGGTGATGGAGAGAAGAAAATCAAAGAGAGTTTAAACGTATCACAACCAACGGGTGCGCATATTCTTGCGCCCACCATCTCCTGGTTTAATGCAAATCTGGCCGAATCTCATGAGGAATCAGAAATTGCACACAGTTCACCATTGATTCAGCCGAGTGAGCCTCCCGTTACGAAGGGAAAGAAGGTCCCTCTTCGCAAACCTCCCAATGTTCCACGGGCAAAGGCCAAATTGGCAAAGTACGCTTTCGTTACTCATCACATTACATCTCTTATCGAGGTTACTCGACAGGCAAAAATCTGCGATTCCGCCTCTACTCCTTGAAGACACAGCTATGCTAAGCGAAAGTTAGTTCTCTCATCTGTGTCGCACTCTTTGTTCAAACTCTTTGATGGTTAGGCTATACCGGGACCGCTGCTTCATCGCCTGTCACCGTACAGTTTGAACAACATTCCCCTGAACCAGAAAACATCCCCCCGAGTTCACCACACCATGTATCAGTTCCATTGATGGACGAACCGAGTCTGGAGAACGTACCCATTCCGGTGTACCCCCTTCCAACGAAACCATTCCCAGTGCAGCCTCCTCCAAAAATAGTTACCGGATTTGCTCCACTCTTACCTCTTGATAAAGGCGGTAGAAAGGTGAGGCACTGGCGGGAAGCCAACCGAGAAATAAGGGGAATCGCTGGTGGTCGATGGCTAGCCCGTACCTGGGTTGGCGACAAAGACTCTGAACACGCCTCATTTGTCACAACAAGCAATTCCCAGCCCAGGGCCACGGAAGACAAGGCATCCATTGGGAACGTTTCGCTGCCAAAGCTTTCTGCCGTTTCTATCTCTGCGCCAGCGTCCCTAAAGGCTTTGAGCAAGTTAAAGGCTTCCTCCAAGTCAGGATCGGCAGTTACTTCCGCTGCCCCCTCTCGAGCTCCCTCTGCAATTCCTGAATCTCAAAGTATCCCAAGTACAAGCGCTGTGCGGGCTCCCACGAAGATGCGGATCCTTCAACTAGCCCCTTCACTATCCTCGGAAGGAGGAGATTCTGACATGGCCGCGCCTCGAGATGCATAAGATGGACCCATTATATTTTTATTTTCTATCAATTCTCCACCATGGACCATATGGAATATGTTTTGTATCATTATCTCACAGAATAAATGAATGTCCATTGCTTCCGCGTCACATGTGTGACGCAGTTCAGAATCGAGTCGCGAGTCGCGACTCCGGACTGATCGACTTTACCTAGCAGCCTTCCCACATTCTTCTGCGAGATTGACTCTGTTCTGTTTATATTAACTTGCTTCCCCTACTTACTCGACGACTGTGATGTCCATAAATCCTCCGTCAATATCCGGGGTAGAGGTTACAGGAAAAGTTGCGAAGCAAGGGTTAGCCTGGGTGTCTGCGAGGACGAGTGAACGCGGTGAGCGAAATTTCCGATTCCAGTAGGACCACTAACAAGTTTGACTACTAGTTCTCGCAAATCAGACTTCCTCTTCCGATCCTAAGTATAAGAAATATGTGCAACAAGTTGAGAAGTGCCTAAATTCATTCGACAATGTTCATGAATGGGCGGACTGTATCGCGTTTCTTAAGCAACTACTCAAGGTGCGTGACCTGTTTCACTGAAATCATTAGTCTGCTTAGATTTTTAGAACAGACATTCCAATCTTACATGCAATTCAAAGAAATTCCACGAAAGTTGGTCGTTGCAAAGCGTCTTTCCCAATGTCTGAATCCAGCATTGCCAACTGGAGTACATCAGCGTGCATTGGAAGTATACGTGCACATATTAGCTGTCTTGGGCGTGCGTACCATATTATCCATTCCACACCCCCCTGCTAAATTGATGATTTGTTTCTGAAGGCGGAAGGCCTGAAACGCGACCTTTCACTTTGGTCGCCTGGCCTATTTCCATTTTTTGAGTACGCAGCTACATCTGTTAAGGTACGGAACTTCTTGGCCCAAAACTTTTTGTTCCTTACGGTTTCACTTTTACCAAAGCCGACACTCCTCAATATCTATGACACGCACTATCTCCCATTGCAGTCAGGTCTTCGACCTATAATGAAGTCTTTCATCCTTGCTTTGCTTCCCGGACTAGAAGAAGAGACCGGAGAATTCTTTGAAAAAGTTCGCGCTCTGCTTTCAAGGTTGGATCGTGTGGCTTAATTCCAGCTCAGGTCCTCAATTTACTCGATCGACTATCGGGTGCTGTATCCGTGTCATTCTTCTTTCAAAATATCTGGCTGGTCATGTTGACAACACCTTCTGCACGAGGGACATCCCTCAACTTCCTTTCCCGTCGCCTTCCGCACCTCAATGCCGACGAAGGTGTGTTAAATGAAAAACGGAAGACATGAACCATCTCACCCCCCGCACAGATATTGCAGCTGTGGTGGGAAAGGATATTGGATTGATGATTCGGGCATTCGCTGCCGCTCTTGAAGACGAAAACTTACTAGTACGACGTGCTGCTCTTGATATCCTCTCACAAAGCATGCGAGTCAATAGCCACGCCATTCGAAGAGCCCATAATGATGATCGCTCCATATTGATGCGAGCAGCGACAGGGGTGGTCCTACGTCGGGACCTTTCATTGAATCGGCGGCTCTACACTTGGCTTTTGGGTTCAGACGAAAAAGCAGAAAATCAAATTGCCTACCTCAAGGACAATGCGCTCGAACTGCTCAGTTCAACCCTGAAGGTTTGATTGTTGAAGCCCGCTTTTGAAGTAAAATATGACCTCTACCTCCAGAATGAAATGATTTCACCTTCGGGTGAATATGCAGAATCGCGACCGTTCAAAATTTTCATCTCATTGCTCGATAAATGGGAGATCGGCGGGATTCTGACGGAAACTCTGGTGTACGACGCGTTTAATGCCATCATGAATCTCGTCAAAAATCCCACCGAAAGTGGTGAAGATGTTTGTGCCGATTATATTCTCCATCTCGGCGTCCCTGACCATTTTATTCAAGTTATCTATGACTGCCAGCACTTTGTATGAAGCCGTAGAGCCGCAGATACTTTGGAAACACATGCTTGCCGCTGTTTTTGATGAAATTTTGGGAGATGGGTCTAAGACGGAGGTATATAAAACCATTCAAAAACCCTAAATATTTGCTAATTTTGCGTAGGCCATCAAATTAGTCCACTTTATCCTGCAATCGTTCTCTCACGATGAAGAAATGCAGACTATCCACCTACCTGTCATCTTCGCAGCTTTGCTAGATTTGCTACACGTACGTCATGCGATGCAAAACAGAACCTTTATTCCAATACTCACCTTTCGCAGTCGAAAGTCCAGGATGACCCCACAAAGGCATCTTCCCAATCTGTTTCGGCTACATGGCTACTGTTGGATGAAATGCTTCAGCGTATTCCTCATGCTGCTTTGCTGCAACGTCCCGAAATGACGGCGGAGTTTGGAAGCGACCAGCAGCGGCCTTTCGACTTTGCTTGCATATTTTTCAAGATCACGAACAAGCTGTTGCCAATCGCTGATAGCACCCAACTCTCGGCACTACCTTTCTTATCCTGTTTCCATTCCTTGACAACTCTCAGTATCTGTTATGGCGATCGCCTTTCTCGGGGACGTGGTGATGGTCTTGTCCTGCGTGAATCCTACATTTTGTTACTGTCTCTCCTTGATCGATTGGCAGCAAGATTGAACTCACCAATTGACGTTGATTGGAATCCTAGAGCATGGCTGGATAAACTACTTGCAAGCCTGGAAACTGAGGTGGCGGTCTTACCACTTAGTCTTACCTGCACACTCAAATTTTACCCAGGCAATTACATTCACCACCATTGATCGATTGATCAGCCTAATTGTATCTCTTTCTCGGAACCAATTCCTGGATCCTCATCTGGTGATAAATGAGCGGGCAATCGTGTACAAGATGGTCGACAAACTTCTCAAATATCTACACAGCGACCTGACTGTTTATCATGTTCGAGCTGTCAACTTGATCTGGTCCCTACAAGCATCGACAACTCGAACCTATGTCGAATCGATCATCGCTCAGTCGATGACCTCTGCCGAATCGCTCAAGGTTTCGGAAGCCTATGAAGGCTTTGGAGTCCTCTGGAGGTTATCAGGTTAGCAAATTTATTTCGACGGATGTTCATTGCCTTTCCTCATATCATTTGGACAGAGGATAATCAATTCCCTGGATTTTACTTCAAGACCCCCATGATGATCGTCTTGGACACCCTGAAGAGTGATAACCCAAGTCTGCGTCGGGTATGTGAAACCTGGATGCGGTGTAATCTTAAATCGTATATTCGGTAAGCTTCGTGCAAATTTGAATACCGATAGGCAACTCAAGAAATTAGGGTTCTGGACCCCATACTATATGAACTACTGGACCCATCGATATTGCGAATTCCTACTACTTTCAAAGTCCGGGGAAGGGAAATTCCTGGTTTCCTTTATGAGAGGCCCTTCGATCAAAACATTGTCAATCACCTCCTGGAAACTTTGCTCTCTATGGTCACTTTTGGTGGCCAGGGATTTGCTAAGGCAGCGCGAACGTCGTCAATTAAGCGGTCACATCATTCTGGACTCATACAAAGGGTTGCCAACAGTATGTGCATAACTCCCAGTATGACGGTTGAAAATTAACACATTTTTAGGCAATCTAGTTGATTCAGAAGCAAGCTACTTGGATGTGCTTATAGGACTTTTGCTTAGGTATTGTCCACTTATCTCGAAGCTGAAGTTCGCTAAATCCCACTCTCAGATTTGTTCAGTCGGAACCAAAAACTGCATTAGCTACCTCTATGCTGCCTTGCAATGTCACAATCCAGTCTAACGCTATTGAACTCCTTCAAATAATCGTTACCCGGGGGGAGATTGATATCGTCCTTGTTGAAGGCATAGAAGCAACCTCCATCGGGAAGCTATACTTCTCGATACATATGAGTCGCCTGGATCTCCAAAACAAGTGGCTTCACTTGCTTCATTCTGTTATATCCGTCTCGACCTCACACTTGGAATCTTCCCGCAGAATGGTGGCCAGCAAACAGGAAGATGCTCCACCAGAGAGCTCCAGTGCCCTGGACAACGGCGTGGATTCCACCCTTCGTTACCCCGTAAATCCTCTCCTTGTACAGACTCTGACAGATGGCATATCGACCCGAACCAACCGTCCTGTCTTGCAGCACTGGCTGGACTTCATTCTCATGGCCGTTCCTCAATTTCAACCCGCCCTGCAAGCCGTGGTCACACCCCTAAATGATTGCTTGTGTCGACAACTTCTGTACGCGCTTGCGGATGTTTTGCGGGCAACTGCCCAAAGTCGAGATAAAGCAGGCGACATGACTACATCTGTGACTGATGCAGAGCTGATCATGCTTCTCAATGCATTGGAGCGTCTCATTCTTTTGAGTCTAGCTTACACATCCGAGCTTGATACTGCCGAAGACGAATCAAGCAACATGGATTCCAAGGCAGCATCCGAAGGTGTCGGACTGCTTGGCTACGTATGGAATGTATTCAGCTCCGAATCATCGTCTAATCATATTGAACAGCTAACGGTAAGTTTCAGGTTTCCTCTGGTTACTCATATTTAACCTTGTATCTAGTCACGCTCTCCGGGCTACCGGTCTTTGGACGATGGCATCCGCGTTCTTTATTCTTTTTGGGCTTCATTAATCTGGAAAACACCTGAAACGTGGTCTCCCGAAAATGATTCATTGTCAATGATATACACACGGACGCGACTTCGCTGTCGTCGAGTCCTTGAACATCTATTCCGTGTACAAAGTTCAGAAGTATTCGAATCAATTGTGGACTGGTGGAGTAGAGATCTAACGGTGAATAGTTTTCTCATCTTGATAAGAAGGTCCGCATTTATCTGGAATATCCAGCTGTCGGCGACCTCGCCTGATGCGGCATTTGAACTTGTGGATGTGCTCGTTGCTAATGCTCAAAATGCGGTTCATATTATTTGCGAAAGTATCACAATCCGCCTCTTTGGTGGTTCTGAAAGAAGCAAGAAGCAAGCCCTCAATCCAAATTTGTAAGGCGTTATGCTATTCGTATCGTGTAATGGGCTAACACTTCCATACATTGCAGGACCGATTCAATTCTATTCCGATTCCTCGAGCAGTACCTTCGTCGGCTCGAAGGACCTCTTGCAATCCAAGTCTGGAGTCGGTATATCCAATTGGCCAAGGAGATTCTCGGCTCGTCCCGTGATTTCAAAGCTTGCAATTTCCCTACCTTGAGGTTTGAATTTTCCAGTTGTACCTCCGTCTGAAAATCTAACTCCGTGAACTCCGTGCAGGTGTTTGGGCATTTTGGCGGATAAAATCACTCAAAGTACGTCAATGGAGGACAGAAAGATCCGAAAGGAACTTCAGGTATATGATTCTCTCTTTTATCTAATAAATACAAGCTTTAACCCAAACTAGGAAACATATGGGAGATTACTTGACTCTTGTGTGCTCTATGTTGGTCGGTTTACAGACCAAGGGTCATGGATCCGAAGAAGCACGAAAGAGTCCGTCATTCATAGTGGACGGGAATCTCCTGCTCCACGCAGTGGCAAGTCCTCTTTTTTCAAGTTCTCGTGGCCATCTACTTACCTTCTCTATAATAGATTTAACAGGAAAATTAGATGAAAAACCTGAATCTACCACGGCCATACTTCCACCTGAGACGCCAAAGCTTGCTTCTCTTGAAGTAGTTGGACAGGTGAATAATCTTTTATCACGCCAGCTTCTCAATCGTAATTCCCCAAGATCAATTATTTCGTAGCAACATCTGCATTGCCAAATCTACGGAAAATCTTAGTTGAAAATGACAAAATCGTCAACGCCTGCAACAATATCATTTACTACATCGTCAACCCTGCGATGAGAAACAAAACTAGGTGCGGTGATAAATACCCCCTCGCCCTTGTTTATTGATTCATTTCGGACAGGCCGATGGATGTCGACGCAACTGTGATACAAATATTGCACGAAATGACGCGTATACCAGCATCCCTCAGATCCTGGAGGACACCTGTGATCGATCTTTTGAACGATAATCGACTTTTTAACTGTAATCCTGTGGATGCAAGCAGGTGGCGACCAGTCATCAAGACCTTATACGACTCGGACAAAACTGCCTTACCGGAGCTCCTTGGTTTGTTGTTGTTCCTTAAAAAAAGATTACTACCTTACCGAGCCCTTGGAAATAGGTAAATTGACCAATGCCCCCTCTGCAAATATCTTCACCAACCGGGAGTATGAAATGTTGCTTCGTTCGTTAAATTTGCGGCGCCTCTCCTACGTTCTTTTCACTGGGGAGAAAAACCATTTCCTCACGCAGCTACCAACTATTCAGGAAACATTGGTTGACATTTTCCGTGGTGTCTCATCCCCTGTCGTGCAAGGGGAGGTGTTTCTGTGCATACGAGTGCTCCTTTGCCGATTATCACCACATAATCTAACGAGTTTTTGGCCCGTTGTCCTCACAGAGATGGTAAGATTCCCTTTCTCTTTCATTTCACTGATGTGAAACCTCTGGCAGTACCGGATTTTTGAGCACACGATGATCAACTTGCCCGGAGACGGCTCAGAAGAGCTTCAGTTGATATTATCCGCATGTAAATGCTTGGATACCCTGCTTGTGTTGCAAACTGAAGAGTTTCAAATGTAAGTGCTTTCCAGTGTTACGTTTCACTTAGTTATATTTTATCATAGTCATCAATGTGTTTTCATCACCGATACCGTTGACGCTGTTTATCGACCCGATGATTGGTTCCCAGAAGCCATGATGGATCAGCTCTCTGAAATCGCAGGAAGTCTCCCAATTTCTGTACGTGTTTTTTTGACTTTTGTGAGCTACTCTTATCATAATTTCACTTCGAAGAGCAACCATCTCGACGACCATTCAATCGGCCGACATCAGCAACCAGCAATGCGAAGGCCCTTGTTGGGAACTTTACGCCAAATCGAGAGCATACGAGATTTGGTTCCGTTTTTCTCCAATGTTAGTTTATCATCGTATGAAAGTGTATACGCGAGTGGGGGGAATATCGACTGGGAAGCAGTGGAAAAAAGCATCATGGATGACATGTTTGAGGGTCGATAATAATAATCATGGGATATGATGATATACACGTTTCGAAATTCTTTTCTGTATTGCAAGATATATACCCCTTCCCGTGGAAAATAGTAAATACCTTCACTAGAACCCTCCAAATCCAACTCACAAGGACGTAATAATATAGGTATAGAAAACATACTTCAAATCAAGGGTATCGTGGAATTAAAAATCACCCCAGTTGCGGCGGAATTTATACTGCATTCGAGAGTTCTATTTTAGCGTCTCAGAAAGAAATTAGGTTATCGGGGAATGAACAATACCTTGTAGGGGAGATTTTTTCTAGAAATAGAAAAAGGTTTATAAACAATCGAGTCATGAGTTTTGCACGAGGATCCTACCGTAATTTTTCTCCGGGTTCTGTTGGAGGTTTGTAGCCCGCCTCGCCGGTCCCCCACTCTCCCTTTCGGGCGCCTACAGTGCCGGCATCCTTATACTTGATCGCTGGCTCCTGGTTCTCGGGAGGAGTCACGCGAGTTACGGGCTTGGAGATAGGAACGGCCTTCTGAGTCTCTTGTTTAGCAGCGGCCGCAGCTGCTGCCGCTGCCGCCGCCTCCTCCTGCGATTTCAGGACCTCTTCAACCGTGACACCTTGGAACTTCGCTTCTCGTTCAGCCTCTTTATGCTCAATTGACTCATGTTGCGCAAAGTGTTCCATATCTTCGGGATGTGTGTATGATTCGTCGGTCTGTGTTTCTGGTGTAGAATGGAATTGTTCTGAATCCAAGGGTTAGTGCTTCAAAAGAGCCATAATGACGCAAATTTCCCGTGCCTTCATGATGCAGAAAAAATTCTAAAGTGCGGTAAGAAATTGGACAGAAAAATCAAAGAGGAATGCAGACCACTCTCGACATCATAATGATGACCCTCCGCACCTAACCCATCGAAATTGGGCAAACCGTCTAACCCAACTTTTTCAAGCTCCTCAGGCGTAACATAGCCATCTCCATCGAGGTCAAGCCGTTGAAGGACAGCTTTGACAATCTGTTCGGCTTTCTGCTGATGCTCCATCTCGTCCTACCGCCAAAACATGAGAATGGATGCATGGAACGAAACGAGACAAAGGTTCGAACCTTTGATTTCTTCTGCGAGTAGACATGATGTACACCGTAGATGGCCTCAATTTCATCTTTGTCCCATAATCCATTGCTAGTTGGCGTTGTTTAGCTTGTCTTGTGCGGCTTAATGGGCATAGCTCACCCATTCAAATCATGGAGTTGAAAGAAACTCCGGACGTCAAAGGAGTCACTAAACAGCCAGGATGAGTAGATATTTATATGTTATAAATTCGTAGAGTCACACATATGGTGCTCCGAGGACATCTATCGCAAGGAGTGTAGTCAGCATCGGGTGTGTGCAACGTTAAGGAACTGGCGTACGTGACGTTGAGCATACTGCTGGATTGTTTCCCCGGGCTTAGGTCCCGCATTTTCGTGCCCACCATGCGCAAGGGCGCATTGTGCAAGCCCAAGTAATGACAGGCAGATGAGTTTGTACATCCCCACAGAGCTGCAAGCAAATATTGAAAGAGGGGAGGCAAGGATGTGGCTTAGTCATGTCTCCCACGGTAGGCGGGACAAATGAAATAAAATATTATAAACAACGTTAAGTAAAAAAAAAGTGTAAGTAGGTTCAGCGAAGGTGGCGGTAAACGAGAGTGATTGCTTTGGCTTCAGAATCCCGATAATGACTTCGACCATGGTCATACGATTCCGAACCCCTTTAATCCCCCAAAACGTCTACTCTAATACAAATCCCATTGAGTACCGAAGAAGGAAATGATCAATGTTATGGTGGCAAGAAGCGACTGTGAGGACATCGCTACAGTCAGGAGAGGCCGAGAAGCAGAGTTGACCACCGGCCATGCGGTCGGAGGGCCTTGGTTTGGAATGTCAGCGCCGTTCACGGTCTTGTACGTGCTGGTGGGCTCGGTGATGTTTTGTGTGTGGACAGTCTTTGCCCCGAGATAGAGCTCCCCCAATGGGGTCAATCCTCCGTCGCCGCGTAATAAGTCTAGTACGGGATTAAAATGAATCACAGAAATCAGGGAGGGTAGAACCGTACTGTAGTGTACATCGGGGCGCGGACGCTGAACAAACACAATGATTCTATGAAAATATAAGGTGTGGGGAAGCAAACTCACGAAGTAGCCAAACCACGAGTAGCGTTCAATCCAGTCCAAACTGTCCAGGTAAACCATGGTTTGGTTCATGAACTCGAAAACAACTGTTGGAAGAGTAATTTCATCAAAGAACGCCCTATAAGGTTGGGTTAGAAATATAGATAGGCACGGACCTGTATCATTAGGCGACGTTTCGGCATATTCAGTTATCCAGATAGGGTATTGAGGGAACTGGGTGTGTACATCCCATATATACCCATAGAAGCCCTCTGTTCCAGTCCCATACCTAAGAAGTTGTGGTAAACTGCGAAGACGCAATGCGAAACACGTTACCAATGCAAAGGCAAGAAGTCAATGGTGCAATTGTTACACGCTTGAAAGAAGCTATTCAACCAAGGACGACCCGAGGCTGTAACCGCTGGGCCTCCAAGCCGAACGCCCGACGCTTTCAGGGGCTCAATGAATTGTAACCACAGCTTCGCAGCTTGGTCTGGTGGAATGTTGGACTCATTCAGGTAGTCCGGCTCATTGAAAGTCTGTAGGAGCTCTGAGTAAGCCATGGAGATCGCATTAGAAAGACATACCAGAATTGTGCTTGCTCCTTGAGCCTTCACATCATCCGCAAAGGTATCGACGTTGGCTGCGCCCCATTGCATAGGAATGTAGGTGACATTCGATGTTGCAAGGTAATCCGGGGGTATATTAGCCCAGTTGTACTGCCAGGATATTAAACTTTTGGTTTGATTTGCATTGATGATATCGCCTGGGAGGTCGCCTGCGTAGCCTATGCCGCGTTTAGGGTTCTTCGTATGAGCAGCTGAGAATGAAAAGCAGGCTATGAGAGAGTACAGGAAGGATGCACGGAGAAACATTCTGGGGAGGGGTGGGCAAGAAGGCGAGAAGGGTGCTAACTACCTGTATATGAGAGAACCGTCGAAGGACCTTGATGCCATCCGATGTACTTAACTTTTAATACTGACACGACGTGAGATACGGGTCAGGGCGAACTGTCCAATATCCAATCCGCCGTTTTCTGCTCGCGAGCTATCTCTAACGAGGGAGTGGTAGCGCAGTTGTGAGCAGCTATCATATTATACACCATGTTGAGAAGGCTGCCTGACTCGATCCCCTGTTTGAAAATCTGGAGCTAGAATGCAAACTTTGAAGTCATAGAGCTATCAATAGAAGACCAAGCGCTACGTCCGCGCTACAAACTTGATGGGTCCCTCGAGGTCGGAAACCAAGAATGGGTGTACCGCTGCTTAGACGGAGATACACGCGGAATAGAGGAGGATCAATCTATCCGAGAAGACGATAGACATGAGATGAATTCGACACGCAGGAACAATGTTCACAGAGATGAGAGGTTCATAAGCGACCTGGCGTCACATAAGGGGCTTCATTGAATTTCAGAAAATCAAGTCCTTTACGCGCCCAAACTTTCGTGTCGGCGTAGGTATGGGGCACACGAAAGCGAGGGAAGCACCAAGCCCAATACATACACGATGGCAAGAGGGAAGGATCGCAGTGGTCACAGCAATCACAGCCTCTCATTTCCATGTCATCATCGCTAGTTCAAATGTTTGCCGCTACTTTTCTCGAAGTCCCGGGTGCTGTGACATTTCAACAGTGCCTGGTATACCGATCTTCTTCAAGTCCTTCGGAAGTCTTCGTATACTTGTCAACATTTTTTTTCTCATGGTTGCAATCTGATGTCCAGATTTGAGAGTTCGAAAGAAGAAATATTACCCTCATGGCACACCCAGTGGGGGGATCCACCTATCCGACCACCTCTCGCTTTAGACCACTTTGGCCCTTGAGCACATATTTGAGACAGATGGGAAAAACTGTTATAAATATCCACGCTGCCAGGTGCCTGTTCACAAAGCTTTCCTCATGTTTCTAAATCAAGAGAAGTCAAGGCATCAACCTCAGTATTTTCCTCGGGCTTTCGGTTGGCTTTCGGTATCACAAAAATATCTTCTCAATTTCAGGAAACCTTTAGGATTTCAAGAGCTGATGTCAGTTATACCCCTTTTCCCCATGGACGCTGGTAAAAGGTGGTTTTATTGCACGCACAACCCCCTCGAGTCTCGACGCCGTGAGTTCTTAATCATCAGGACCTGGGTAACTAACCTACAGCCCCGGTCCACTACCTTCATAATATGCTTACAGTACTGCAGTTATTATTTGGTGTTCAAACATACGTAAGTACCTGCGGAATTTTTTCAATCCACCCTCAATATTATTGATCTTCTCGCTCATCATATCTGGCGAATAGGTAGGCCATGAACATATCGGAGGTGGTGCAATTACTCATCTGGTACCACAGCCCTCCACTAAGGCTCGAATTAGGCTTTTATTTTGGCCTCAACTCGACGTGTTCAAATCAGGTAACCCATCCCATGACAAGGACCTTGCTAGCCAAATCCAGTCACCATATTTCGACGCCGAAGAGAAAATATAAAACGAGGCCAGTGAGACCATAGCCTTTTTTCTCCTTGACGAGCGTTGACTGTTTACATCTATGGTGATCAGTCGGATTCAGTCCGTTGACGTCGCCTCGACGTTGAATTGCGTCTACCATAATTTGAAGTCATAGCGTTCTAAGTCTTTTTGCTGCATTCAATAAAATGAAAGGTACAGCCAGGGTACAGCTCTGGTGGCACTCCCCTTCTATTTAACTGGCTTCATGCAGGTGCCCTTAGACCCTCCTCAAAATGATGATCCCACCTGACTAATGGGGATTTCGGATCGATGGTCAACGCTGTTCTTTTTCGCTTCTGTGAAGCTGTCACGGCCGCAGTTGCCCTTGGAATTTCTTCCAGTTTTTGGCCCAAAATCTGGGTCTTACTCATCCTCTACTCCACGCTTCATAAGTGAGGCCAACTATCCGCCTCTTTCGGTGATATACCATGGATTTCGGAACCGTCAAAACTTCTTGACGAGTCATCTCATTGCCGAAGTTGATTGTTACTGTCCCAAAGGGGCACACTTTATACATATAAAAAACCAACACCTTTTTTAAAAAGAATCCAGCTCAGATGGTTGAACACAGTCGACCAGAGGAAGCAAACGACATCGACCGTGATCTCCCTTTTTCAACTCCCCAGGAAACTTCTTCTCACCATGTAGATGTTGCTCGCGCAGAATCGGCCTTTAATGATCTCTCTAGACAGCTTACAATTCGATCAGAGGCAGCGATGAGCACGACTAAGTCAACGGACTCTACGGCTGCAACAAAGGATGTTGAGAAGGGCACTGATTCCGACCGTTTTGACCTTCATGAATATCTGACTGCCTCAAATGACGCAAATCAAAGAGCAGGTATTAAACACAAAGTCCGTACCCTTGCTTACAGTGTGCTTTGATTCTTTACTGACTTTTAAAACTTAGAACGTGGGTGTCGTTTGGGAGAACTTGCAGGTCGAAGTTGCAGGAGGAATGAATAGCAAAGTAAATCTAACTCCAGGTTATTGTTTTATCCTTGAACCTCACTTTGGTTGTTCCTAGATTTACATTGGCACTCTTGGAGGTGAGCTTCATTAATGATAAAATTGTTGGCCAACCTTCCTACCTTTGTGACAATCAAGGGGCCTGCATTTCTTTCTTTATGGCGCCGATAATATGGATCTGGAACATTTTGTCCGCCTTCCTACCGATTAAGGGAAGTACCGTCACCCGAACGATCCTTCAGAAGTATATCTATGACTTGGAAATCTTGCGATATTATCAACTGATTTCCTTTTGCTTTCCAGATCATCGGGAGTTTTGAAACCGAGAGAGATGTGTCTTGTTCTTGGGTGTCCTGGCTCAGGATGCAGCACCTTTCTTAAAACCATTGCTAACCGACGAGAAGGTTACGCCCGGGTTTCTGGCGACGTTCTTTATGCCGGAATCGACTCCGATGAAATGCTCAAATATTACAAAGGGGAGGTCGTTTATAATCAGGAAGGTTTGTTCCAAAATTGATAAGTATCAATCGCCACTCTGAATTGTCCCACCAATCACAGACGACATTCATATTGCTACTTTGACTGTTGCCCAAACCTTGTCATTCGCTCTTTCAACGTGCGTGTTGCTTTCAATTAGAGCTCATGAGCCAACCTAAGTTGCAATGCAGGAAAACGCCTGGCCCCAGTGGTCGATTACAAGGCATTTCCCGTAAAGATTTTGACGCCGAGGTTTCTGATACCCTGCTTCAAATGCTAAACATCGCTCATACAAAGTCAACTCTGGTCGGCGATGAATTTGTCCGTGGTGTTTCAGGTGGTGAACGCAAGCGTGTCAGTATAGCTGAAATGATGACCACCCGTGCACGAGTTCAATGTTGGGATAATTCAACACGAGGCCTGGATGCATCCACCGCTCTTGACTTTGTAAAAAGTCTACGGGTCATGACAGACGTCCTTGGTCAGACGACCTTTGTGTCATTGTGAGCTATTTGCTTTGAATTTCATTGAATATTTCACTGAGCAAGACATATAGGTACCAGGCTGGTGAAAGTATCTATGAACTATTCGACAAGGTCCTCGTCCTCGACCAGGGACGCCAGGCCTTCTACGGCCCTCCTTCAGAAGCCAGGGCCTACTTCGAGAACTTGGGCTTCCAGTCCCTTCCCCGACAGAGTACTGCGGATTACCTCACTGGTTGCACAGATCCCAACGAACGCCAATTTGCGCCAGGTCGATCTGCGCAAGACACTCCCTCGACCCCGGAGGCTTTGGAATACGCCTTTTCTCAGTCTTCATATGCGAGTGACAATCGTGACTCGCTAGAGAAATATAAACTGTACATGAGGACCGAAAAGGCGGACCAAGAAGCGTTTCGTGCAGCTGTGATTGCTGACAAAAAGAAAGGGGTCTCGAAAAAAAGCCCTTACACCCTCGGTTTCTCTGGTCAGGTCCGAGCGCTAACGCTGAGGCAGTTCCATCAGAAAATGCAAGATAAATTCCACCTTTATACGAGCTTTTCCTTATCAATGGTATAGCCGTCATCTCCTTTTATTCATACTGAGCTTACTTGCTCATCTCCAGATCCTTGCCATCGTTATTGGGGCAGCTTACTACAAGCAACCCCTCACATCTGCCGGTGCTTTTACACGCGGAAGTGTGATTTTTGCTGCCCTGCTAACAACCTGCTTGGACGCCTTTGGAGAAGTAAAAACATCATCCTGCTTGAATTTCATCCTGAGTTACGGCTCACATTAAGTTCCTAGATGCCCATGCAAATGGTTGGAAGGCCGATTCTGAGAAAACAGGTAAGTATCGGTCGCCTACAATTTCTTCTCCTTTCTTGACAGTAAATCCAGACAGGTTACAGCTTGTATAGACCCTCTGCAATCGCGGTTGCGAATACTCTCGCTGACATGCCCTTTTCGGCACTGCGAATCATTATATTCAACATTATCGTCTATTTCTTGAGCGGTCTTCATCGATCCGGCGGCGCATTCTGGACTTTCCACCTTTTCAATTACCTGGCTTACCTAGTTATGCAAGGGTTTTTCCGCACCTTTGGATTGATATGCTTCAATTTCGATTCGGCTTTCCGTCTGGCCGTTTTCTTCATCCCAAATTTGTAAGCATGGCGCTTCGAGATAATTAACCTATGCTTGACACTTCGTTTACAAGCATCGAGTACACCGGGTATATCTTGCCCGTTATAAAGATGAAGAGGTGGCTGTTTTGGATTGTATGTCACTTTTCTCATCATTCCAAGGATAATCTGATCCCTTTGTCAGTATTATGTTAATCCCATTGCATATGGTAGGGCGTCAAGGAAGCTTCTTGCGTTCCTCGTTGAAGATTTGTTTTAGCCTGGCAGTCGTGCATGGAAAATGAATTCATGCGTATTGAAGTTCGTTCTCTTCGTCTTCCTCCAAGTCCAGTCTTCACACCTTGACTTCCAAAGTTAACATGTGACGGAAATTCTGTGATTCCGCGGAATGGCTTTGGTCTCGTCAAATATCCGTAAGTCTGTAACACTTTCCCAACCTCCGCATTCCTTGATACGACGTTTATCAGACCGGATCTTGGGCCCAACCAAGCGTGCACCCTCTTCGGGGCGCAAGGGGGTAGCAACATTATTTCCGGCTCTGCCTATATCTCTGCAGGTTTTGCTCTTGATACCAGGGACCTTTGGCGTCGCAATTTCTCGGTTTTGATCGGCTTCTTCATTCTCTTCCAAATAACCCAAATATTAGCCCTCGAGTTCTATCCAGTGAGTACATGAATTTAATTGGCAAGCAAATGGGTTGACCTTGAGAAGCAATATGGACTGGATCTAGCTATTAATATTTTCGCGAAAGAAGATAAGGAGACGAAGAAACTAAATGCAGAATTGCGCAAGAAGAAAGAGCAAAAGGATCGCGGACAAGAAAAAGGAGCGATTGTTCCCACCAAAACGTCAGTTATTCTTTTTATATAATTGCGGCTGTTTTCATGTGGCCGGTCAAGTGTGCAAAAGGAATCTCCCCAGCACAGGAAGACATTCACCTGGGAAAACCTCAACTACCATGTACCATCCGCCAATGGTCCACTTCGCTTGCTGCATGACGTCCAGGGTTACGTCAAGCCTGGTACATTGACAGCCCTTATGGGCGCCAGTGGTGCAGGTAGGCCTTTCTGTCAGAGTCCTTCCATGCATTGAAAACATCTGTTTTAACAGGCAAAACCACTTGCCTTGATGTACTCGCTCAGCGCAAAAAGACTGGTGTTATCACTGGGGACATCTTGGTTGATGGTCGACCTCTAACGTCCGACTTTGCGAGAGGGACGGCTTATGGTATGTAATCGTGACTGAGCGAATTCCAGTGTCTAAAATCGATGTGCATTGAACAGCGGAGCAAATGGATGTCCACGAAGGTTCGTTTTGATCCTTTCTCGGGGGTTTCCATATCTCATTCGTTTGGATAGGGACCGCTACCGTTCGAGAGGCCATGCGATTCTCTGCCTATCTGCGCCAACCAGCGAGTGTGTCCACTGAAGAAAAGAACCAGTACGTCGAGGAAATAATAGAGCTTCTGGAGCTGCAGGAGCTATCGGAAGCCCTGGTCTTTAGCCTCGGTATTGAATCTCGGAAGAGGTTGACCATTGGAGTTGAACTTGCCAGCAAACCTGATCTCCTTCTCTTCTTGGATGAGCCTACATCAGGCCTCGATGGACAAAGGTGGGTAACACATTACCCCACCATTAGTCACTCACCGAACTCGACATGTAGCGCATGGAACCTCGTTCGCTTCCTCCGGAAACTCGCCGATCAAGGACAGGCTATTCTCTGCACCATCCATCAACCATCTTCACTTCTATTTGAGAGCTTCGACAGACTGCTCTTGCTTGAACGAGGTGGAGAAACGGTCTACTTCGGTGAAATCGGAGAGGATTCGAACGTCGTTCAAGAGTACTTCTCTAGACACGGAGCGACCTGCCCTCCGAACATCAATCCCGCGGAGTTCATGCTCGAAGCCATTGGAGCAGGTGTAACTCCTCGAATCGGCGGTCGTGATTGGAAGGATATCTGGCTGGAATCTCCTGAACATGAAAAAACGAAAGCCGAAATAGCGACCATAAAGAGGGACGCACTATTGCTCACCCATACAGATCAAAAAGAATCAAATACCTGTGAGTGCCTTCTGCTCGACACGAAAAAAGCTTGACATACATAACACATTAAAGATGCCACTTCATTCTTTTATCAACTTCAAGTTGTTGTGCGCCGAAATAATTTGGCACTGTGGAGATCACCTGATTACATCTTCACCCGGCTCTTTGTGTCAAGTTTCATATCCTTTTTCATTTCTTTGTCCTTCTTGCAGCTAGGAAATAGCGTGCGGGAGCTTCAGTTCAGAGTCTTCGCCATGTCGGTCCATTTATCCAATTGCTTCTGCAAACGTTGACCCAGATTTGCACAGATTCTGGGTGGTTGTTTTACCCGCAATCGTGATGTCCCAAATCGAGCCCTTGTTCATCCTGAATCGCCGTACGTTAAGTCCTTTCACTTTGTTAGATCGATTATCTTGACATGTCACTCCAGGCGTTTTCATTCGGGGTAAATAAGCTCTCTCCAGTGCTTCTCTCAGTCCTCACCGTTTCTGAATTCTCTAGAATCATCCAGTCGAATTTATTCTCCTTATGTTTTTGCAATTGGACAATTAATAGGAGAGATCCCCTACAGCATTATTTGCGGTGTGCTATACTGGGCTTTAATGGTAACTTTCCCATATCCACTGTACTTGATCTCACTAATTAGTGGCTGATTAGGTTTATCCAATGGGTTATGGTCACGGCAGCGCAGGCATAAATGGCACTGGATTTCAACTGCTCATCATTATTTTCATGTTGCTCTTTGGAGTCACGTTGGGCCAAATGGTCGCTGCCTTATCCCCCAGTGTTCAGGTGAACATTCGCCGCCTACGCATTCTTAATTGAAACATGTGTTGACCTTCCCCACATGAAGGTTGCTGTCCTTTTCAATCCATTTATTGGACTCGTTCTGGCTACATTTTGCGGTGTTACCATACCCTATCCGACCATGATCAATTTTTGGAGGTCATGGCTCTACCAGCTTAATCCTTATACCCGTACCCTGGCTGCGATGGTTTCAACAGAGCTTCAGTGATTGACTACACGATCTCATTTGTAATGTTTTCTGATCGTTCTCCTTGCAGTGGGCTCATCGTCAAATGCAAACCTGATGAGTTTGCAGTCTTCGACCCTCCTGCGGGCCAAAGTTGTTCAGCCTGGGCGCAAAGCTTTGTCGACACTTTTAAAGGCTATCTGGATAACCCCTTGGATACAGAGGCCTGCCGATACTGTCAATTTGAAATTGGGGACGAATTCTTCGTTCCATTGAATATCTCGTTTTCCCACCGATGGCGAGACGCCTTCATCCTTTTCGCATACTTCAGTGGGTTCTATGCATCAGATTCTCCACCTTATTTGTCATTAATGGGATTTTTGCAAGTCTTCAACCTCGTGATCACAATTGGTATATTTTTCCCCGCTCATGGCCAAAGATTTATCTGATTCCAGATTCAGTTGCCTCCAGGTTCCTACGATATCATAAACGATAGAGAGCGGCACATGGGAGGAAGTGGGAGGAAGAAAAAAACTCTTTACACTTCCAGCTACGTGCTTAGATGTGCGTTTTGCATATAGGTTGGAACGAATTACCTTTACATACTCGAGTAATATAAGTACATGAACCTTGCAACTTTGCAATACATGGCAGGACATAACTGGACGCTAAGGAGGGTATCCTCCAATTTTCAGTTCAAAGGTGAATCCAAGGAAAGCGAATAAATGACTTACCGAATAGAGTGCATCGAAGGTGGGGGGGAATAGAGATTGTGTATTCGTTCCAGGATGATAGGGACAGCCAATAGACCAAGAGATTTTGAAATTATCATTGCTTTGGCGCATGATGGAACTATTGGAAATTCGAGGTGAGTTCCAAAGAAAGTTTAGCTGAAAAAAACAAACATACGATATCTCGGAGTTGAGACTGAGCATCATTGAACTGTTTCTCGAGGTATTTTGACTATGGATTATTGAGTCAACAAAAGAGAAGCAAGATAGAAGAATTTCACCTTTTTATTCAAACTCGTTATATCGTTTGATAATTCTTTTTCTTGAGCTTTAAGTTCTTCTTCCATGGTACTCCGAGGGACATTCATGAACCTGAGACGCATAACATGGTCAAGCCCTTATGATATACCGAACTCAGAGCCAACAACATACATTTTCCCAACCCCTTTGTAGAGGTTCACATCACCTTTCATCTTGCCAATCTCGTCAATAGTCAATTGGAGAATTCTGCGTTCACGATCTTTCACTGAAGTTTGTTGCAGCGACACATTGAGGGCCCTTTGCGATTGAACCGCTGTTTGCTGGATCTGAATAAGAATCTGCGACGAGTTCAGTTCCGTCATTAAGAAGTACTTCATACAAATAAAGTTTACAATACCTTGCGTAATGTATCATCTGAGAGGGATGCCATACTGCGGTCTATGTAGAGTGGAATTTGAGCAAGATGGGTGCTGATTGGAACACCAGCTGAACGGCATTTGCCGGAAAGAGAACCTCACGCTCAATTCGAGCACCAACTCCCACTTGACTCCCACTAAGTATCTCCCACTGGCAAATATTTTTACAACCTGCGTGGGGATCGGTATCCGTCCAAGTCATGTTCACTGGCAGTCTCCAAAGGTATTGATTCTCAGGCAGGCTGAGAGATCCAAAGTAATATGTAACTAGCAGATCAAATATAGATTACGCCTCCTCCCCATCTGTCCCTGGTTTTCTAAATTCATTTTTTCATTAGTAGCAGATGTCAAATTTCATCGACAAACTTACGATGGTCTCCGGTTTTATTATATCGTTCAGACTTATTGTACCATCTGCGAGGGCTTGCTCACATTTCGATGCAAATTCCAGATTCGGAATTGCCCCAATTTATCTTCATTTTCGGGATTGCATCTCGGATTTGATGAAGCAGGAGGATAATCTCTCTAAGGGCTTTGCCATACCACCAATAAGCTTCGAGTGCAATGTAGAGAAAATATGGGACATTTTCTTCGTCTTCGGGATAAGACTGGGCACACTGCATGTAGTATCTTGAAGACCGCGCAAATTCAAGTTTGGCCCCTTTTTCATCTTCGGCGGCGAAGCCCTGTTGCATGTGATACCAGCCTAGGGTGCTAGTTGGTCGTAGTGGGATTGATCATGATGCTCAGACATTATTTACTGAGTTGACTTACGATAGGGCCTCTGCTTTGGGATACATCCAAAATGAGGCCAAGAAGCCAGGATCAATCTGGGATCCAGGAGTAGGAGGATTGGCATCAACTTCAGCTGCCATGTGACGACTGAGCCCAGCTAGATCATCTTTATTGAAAGAGCAATCTTTGACCTCTTCTGCAAGACACTCTGGGCGTGTGAATAGGTGCGAGGACAAATGTAGGAGAATCCTCAACTAACTTCATGCATGCAGGATAGCTGTAGCCGTCTCACTCCTCGTACGAAAGTCAGCTCAAAAATAACACCACGATGCTCTACTGAAACGTCGTTCCAGATTTGACGACCCCATTCGAGCACCTCAACTGCACGTGAAAAGAATCCAAATGCAGCAAGGTATCGTCCTGTGGCGCTTGCCATAAAGCCAGACATCACCCAAGCTCCGGTGGGTATCCTTAAGTCATGGATAAATGAGTTTGATCAAGGAACGCACCGAATGGTAGTGGACAGTGCCTGACGAACAGGTTGCCACCCCAGCTTCTTGAGTCTTTGAGGTGCTTCTGCTTGTCCTTTTTTCGCACCACCATCTGTCCAAGCCTGAAACATTTCGCATTCAAAGACTAATGCAACATATCAACTTCCATGGACGCTGGATACCAAGTGCATTACCTTGCTTGTTATAAGTATCAATCCAATCAGAGTCAAAATGGAAGCTCCTGCGATCACGCATGATACCGTTTGTAAGGTCGACCAGCGCCTAAATCTGAGTGTTAGTTTCCTATTCTGTCAATGTGCATAAAACTCTACCGTTGGCTTTCCGTACCACATCAACTGTCCATTAACGACCTTCTGTTCTACTTTTTTCAACGTCTCTACTCCGCTTGTAAACTCCTGGAATTCAATGTTAGCATGTCTGCAAGGGGATACTTAAACTAAAATCACTTCGTAGGCTCGTAGGATGACGAAGGCCTTGAAACACTGTTAACCCAGATTCATGAAGTCATTAAGTCCGGCTTACACTTGACATTTTGTTAGCGGTAATAAGTTTCTGTTCCCAGTCTTTGGCTCTGTGCCAGGGCATCTCCGTTCCTTTGGGGGCTTCATAAAAAACCGGAGCCCTGATAGGTGCGGTAAGTGCTTCCTCGGCTTCTTTCAAGCTTTCGTTAAATTGAATCCTAAGCCTTTTGTCCAATTCAGTGGCAGATTCATCCTTAGGAAGGCAATCTAAAGCCTTCTTCCAAGCGTCGACGCTTTGGGACCACCTGGAAAGTTTCTTTTATTTACTGTGTCATTTTTTTCTCCTTGGCTGTGAGATTGGAATGTGCTACTCACAGATGAAGCAGTTCCAAGCCTCCCCCAAGCTTTTGCATAAGTGGGGTCGAGTTCGGTGGCCTGTCGATGAGACGAAATATATCGACATCCATTGGTACACTTGGATCAACGGAGGTCACCTTTCTTGCGTCCCCCGAAGCATCCATATATATCTATGTCCACTGAGCAACGCGAAAAGAATAAGAGAGAAAACGCACTCATTTAGAGCCAAGCTGGTCGCTGCACGGTTAGCATAGTAAATGGCATTCGTAGGGTCTTCCTTGATCGCGTCAGAATATTTGCGATACGCTGCGCGGTATTGACGCTTCTGATGAAGCTCGTTCCCTTGGTTTTTCAAACGTTCGGCATTCTGGGTTGTGCAGGTTTTCTGGGGCAATGACATGACTCTGACTTGACTGAGTCTGGTAGGTATTCAGTCAATCCGTCCGAAGAGGGAGGGTGATATAAATTACCTTTGATTGACCGTTCAGGGATAATTGCTAGTTGTGTCACTCTCAAGGTTGATTAAAAAAAAGTGGGGTATACTCAATGTTCGTGTTACTGCCAGGGGAAGGTGAAGGGAGGCAATAAGCACTAACGTGATCGACGGCCGGAGTTGCAAACAGAAATGGAAAATATCTCTCTTCAAACACCGTCTTCTTTTTCTCTCCTCTTGAGAGCTCAAAACATCCCCCGAAACATCCTACTTGAAGCCGCATAAATCCCACTTCCAATCTCTCATTTACTTCAGAGCAATGGCCTCTTTTGAGGATTACGACGAGTTCGGAAACTATATCGGTGGTGACCTTGAATCAGACGACGAGGACGACATCCACGAGCAGTTCGAACAACAACCTGCAGCATCCGTACCGTTGGAAGGATATGACGACGTTCGAATGGGAGAAGCAGAGGATATGGCTCTCATGGAGGTTGACGGTATATCCTCCTCAATGAGGCATCTGCATATGTACTGAAATGAACAGAGGAACCTTCTCATAGGGCGGTAATTCTACACGAAGAAAAGCAATATTACCCATCAGCAGAGGACGTTTATGGCTCTGGAGTAGAGACCCTTGTTCAGGAGGAAGATGCTCAGCCTCTGTCTGAACCCATCATTGCCCCAATCAAGGTGAGGAAATGGACGGTCGAAGAAAAGGATATGCCAGAGACTCGCTTCGACAAAGGGTGCGCAAGAATCTAAAATACATTGAAATGGCGTTTTGACGCGTTTTTAGCTTTCTCCTGAATATGACGGGCTTCCCAGAAATGGTTCGCAATGTCGCTGTCGTTGGCCACTTACACCACGGAAAAACTGCTCTGATGGATATGCTGGTGTTTGAGACTCACAAACTTATCTGGGATGCGGACAAGCCGGTCTGTAACTGAACAGTCTTGCTTAAGGTGTGTATGTCCTGACTACCAGACAGACACGATACACAGACACACATATACTGTCTCGCGAGCGTGAAATATCAATCAAATCATCACCAATGTCACTCATTCTGTCCACCACCGCTGGAAAATCTCATTTGGTTCATTTCATCGACACTCCAGGTCATATCAACTTCGTGGATGAGGTCGCTTCTGCTGTTCGTTTAGTCGATGGTATTATTTTAGTCGTAGACGTTGTCGAAGGGGTACGTATTTCCTATCTCAACACGAGCTGGAGGATTACTCAAACATTTGACTTCCCTAGCTCATGGTGGGCACCGAATTCGTCTTGCGACACGCCCTCCAGGAAGGTGTCAAAATCACTTTGGTAGTCAACAAAATCGACAGACTGATCCTGGAGCTAAGAATCAAGCCCGCTGATGCGTATTACAAAATCAAACATACGATTGAGGAAATTAATACCTTCATTAGGTAACGCCAGGAATGCTTTTCATCTTTATATCAACCTCATAGCCTTCCCAGCGCAATAGACCCAAACCCTGACTTACGGCTGAGCCCAGAAAAAGGGAATGTAGCGTTTGCCAGCACGGATATGAATTGGTGTTTTACCCTGCGCTCATTCGCGCAAATGTACGCCAACACTTATGGTATTTACCATCCACCCAAACAAATCTTTGCATTTTTAAAGTTGACATAGGCGCACTTGATGTCAAGTCTTTCGCTGACCGATTGTGGGGCGACATATATTTCAATGAAGAAACACACAGATTCACCAGAAAGCAAGCCGACCCCGAATCCAATCGCACCTTCGTCCATTTCATTCTCAATCCACTGTATAAATTGTACAGCCATGTCTTGAGTGAAGAAACGGACGACCTCCGGAGCACTTTACGCGTTCTTGGTATCGAGTTGAAACCCGTCATGTACAAGATGGATGTTAGGCCTCTCCTCAAAGCTGTTCTCGATCAATTCTTCGGGACCTCTACAGGACTTGTTGATGTGATCGTTGAACACATACCCTCACCTATAGAAGGTGCTGCAAACAAGGTATGTTGTTATTTTAATAAAAGAGGACTCGAATGTTGATGCACATTCACTCAAGGTCGAAGCAACCTACCTGGGCCCACAAACATCTGAAGTAGCACAGGCCATGAAAACTTGCGACCCCCAAGGACCAGTTATGGTTCAAATCTCTAAACTTTACCATACCACCGATGCTCAATCATTCCGATCATTTGGGCGAGTGATCAGCGGGACGCTAAGGAAAGGCATGGAAATCAAGGTTTTAGGCGAAGGTTACTCACCTGAAGACGAAGAGGACATGATGAAAGCCACGATTGATGATCTCTGGATTAGCGAATCACGGTGCGTCATACCTTTGCTTGAGGTTGGAATTGACCCGTCTGATCGGTGAACAGATATTTTATTCCCGCAGAAGAGATACCTGCTGGAAATTTGGTGCTGATTGGCGGTGTCGATGCATCTATATCCAAAACTGCAACCTTAGCAGGGGTTGATATTGAAGAAGATCTACACATCTTCCGACCTATCAAACATATGACACAGTCTGTTTTGAAGATCGCTATTGAGCCGATCGCCCCTTCAGAACTACCGAAAATGTTGGCTGGTCTCCGAAGTATCAACAAATCCTATCCGCTTGTAGCAACAAAAGTCGAAGAAAGTGGCGAACATGTTCTCATTGGAACTGGAGAACTATACCTTGATTGCGTCATGCACGATTTACGTCGACTTTTCTCCGAAATAGAGATCAAGGTATCAGATCCAGTCACAAAATTCTGCGAAACGGTCCTGGAAACCAGCGCTCTAAAGTGCTACGCTGATACGCCGAACAAGAAGTACGTCGCTTTTAAGGAATAAACTGGCGCTTGGAACTGACCCCTTCACAGGAACAAAATTACGATGATCGCGGAACCTCTAGAACGCGGGATCGCCGAAGACATAGAGCGAGGGCGGGTCAATATGCGTATGACAGCGAAAGAACGCGGAGGTTTTTTCCAAGAGAAATATCAGTGGGATCTCCTTGCCTCTCGTTCAATATGGGCATTTGGCCCTGATGAAAATGGTCCCAACATCCTGCGTGATGACACCCTCCCATCCCAGGTCAGGCTCAAAGGCTGACATATTTTCTGCTTTGCTGATACACACCCAAACGTTAGGTCGACAAGAAACTCCTGGGGACAGTCAAAGAGCACATCAAGCAAGGTTTCCAATGGGGAGCGCGCGAGGGTCCCCTTTGCGACGAACGTAAGACTGAATGTTCGAGTACCTGATGAGAATGTACTCACCTTATCTCACAGCGATGCGTAACGTGAAATTCCGCATATTGGAGGCTAATCTCGCACAAGAACCCATCTTCCGCGGAGGCGGCCAAATTGTTCCCACTGCGCGTCGAGTTTGTTATTCATCATTTTTGATGGTGAGATATTGGTTTACTCCGAGTTATTAATATCTAACACGTAGGCAGGCGACGCCTCGATTGATGGAGCCGGTTTACTACGTGGAAGTGCAAGCGCCAGCCGACTGTATATCAGCGGTGTATACTGTCCTTGCACGCCGCCGTGGGCATGTTACCCAGGATATCCCTAAAGCCGGATCGCCACTCTACACTGTCAAGGCGCTAATTCCAGTAATAGACGCTAACGGATTTGAAACCGATCTGAGGACAGCAACGCAAGGTCAAGCATTCTGTTTACAGGTATTCGACCATTGGTCAATTGTGCCAGGTATGGGTTGCATTACACACTGAGTTGTGCGTGTCGATCTAAATAAGAGATGACAGGTGATCCCACGGACTCGAGCATCAAGCTTCGACCATTGGAGCCCGCCTCGGGACAGGCATTGGCGAGAGATCTCGTGCTGAAAACGCGCCGAAGAAAAGGGCTGGGCGACCAGATTGCTGTCTCTAAATATTTGGACGATGAGTTTGTGGTAAGCACCCGGGTCTCCTCGTTAACGGATGGAGAGAGGCTAAAGAATTTTTATTCAGCTTGCGCTTTCTGCGTCAGGGCATGCAGATTTGCTTGGTTGATAATGTAATGTAGATTTGTATGTACTTGAATGACCAGATCTTGAACGTTCGTGTCGCGTCGGCACGTGATGTGTGGGAGAAAGCAGGCATGCCACGTATGCGACAGGTATTTATGTGAAGACCGTGACGGGTCGGTCAAATTACAGCTCATCCCATTTTACTCTTTCTTTATTCGGTCCTTCGTATCCCAATGCGAAGCGTAGCGCTTTCTTTATTGGCTCTCGCTGCCACTGGCGCGTTGGCCCAGTCGGACACCCCCAAGCCTACATTTACAGTATGTGTTCATTCGTTCTCCCAATGCCATACGCGCTAAGTAATTGCCCAGCCCACAGAGATCAAGGCGCCTTTCGTCGAACAGTTCACCGAAGATTGGTCTGAACGTTGGACACCTTCAGAGGCTACAAAGAAGACCCCCGTTGGCGGCGAGACTTTCAGTTACGTTGGCAAATGGGAGGTCGAGGACCCATCTATCTCGGTCATTGAAGGCGACAAGGGACTCGTTGCTAAAAGCAAAGCCGCCCACCACGCTATCTCTGCTCCCTTCGCCAAGCCTATTGACTTCAAGGACCGCCCTCTGGTTGTTCAGTACGAGGTCAAGTACCAGAAAGGCGGGAACTGTGGTGGTGGTTATGTCAAACTTCTTGAAGATGGTTTCCAAACCAGCGGAAAGGAGTTTTCAGACACTACGCCTTGGGTAGTCATGTTCGGTCCTGACTTGACATGCCCAGGGACCAAGGTCAGCTGTGGAGGTGCAATGCTTTAACATGCGTATTCTGAAGCGTTCTCGTTAGGTTCACTTTATTTTCCGTCACAAAAACCCTAAGACTGGTGAAACCGAGGAGAAGCACCTCAGTGTGCCCCCCCGCCCCACTATCGAGAAACTTACAAACCTTTATACCCTCATTGTCAAGTGAGTAGCCTTTCTTGAAAAGTGGTGGTGATGTCTGACCATGTATTAGCCCCGACAACACCTTTGAGGTGCTTATCAACGGGGAGAGCGAAAAGAAAGGCAACCTTCTTGAGAATTTCGAACCCCCAGTCAACCCACCTAAGGAAATTGAAGATCCCGAAGACAGCAAACCTGGGGACTGGGTCGATGAAGCCACTATTCCTGACCCCGAGGCGAAGAAGGTAAATCTAGGTTTCCTTTTCTTGTAACCCTGTGTTGATTTGTGTTTTAGCCGGAAGACTGGGATGAGGATGCTCCCTTTGAAATCGCTGACGAGGAAGCTGTGAAGCCCGAAGGCTGGCTTGATGACGAACCACTTACTATCCCCGACCCTGGTGGGTTTGCCTCTTGCATCCTTTCGTGAATAATGTTCACTCTCTTACCTTAGATGCGACCAAGCCTGAAGAATGGGACGAGGAGGAGGATGGTGAATGGATCGCTCCGACCATTTCCAACCCCAAGTGCACTGAAGCCGGCTGTGGAGAATGGAAACGGTTTGTGCATTTGACTTTTCGTGCTCAGTTTAAAGCCTTAGACCTTTTCTCAGCCCAAACAAACCCAACCCAGCTTATAAGGGCAAATGGTCAGCTCCACAGATCCCCAACCCTGCATACAAAGGTCTCTGGTCCCCTCGCAAGATCCCCAATCCTAATTACTTCGAGGACCTTACTCCAGTCAAATCTCTGAACAAAATCGTATGTATTTTTTAATTTATTTCGTTTTCATCACTAACAGTGGGGGTAGGGCGGCGTTGGTATTGAACTTTGGACAATGACCGAGGACATTCTTTTCGACAACTTATACGTTGGCCATTCCCCCGAAGATGCCAAGAAGCTAGCTGCTGAAACCTTCGAGGTCAAGAAGCCACTCGAAGTTGCCGCCGACAAGCCCGCGGCCGCTGAAGAGGACGACGAGGAGTCGATTTCCTTCAAGGACGACCCTATTAGCTTCATCCGCACGCGTGTGCTCTCGTTCATCGAGGCTGCCAAGCTTGATCCCCTTGAGGCCTTCAAGTCTCAACCCGAGACTGGTGCTGCCCTTGCTGGTGCTCTGTTCACTCTCTTCGGAATGCTCGGTGCTTTGGTCAGCATCATCGGTGGCGCCCAAAAACCTGTTGTTACCAAGGTGAGATTAGGAAATTGTGGTATTCTGTTAGATGCGCTAATTGGTTGGAATAGTCTGCAAAGAAGACCGAATCTTCCGACGAAAAGAAAAAGGCTGAGGCCTCTGTTTCATCAGCTGTTGACACCAAGGGCGATAGTCTGAAGAAACGTAACGTGAAATAAAGCTGAAGATGTAATTAATTTATGGGTCTCAGTTGCAGCGGGGTTGATTTGCGCATTTGTTGTTCTGTGGTCGATGATGGATGATCCATCGCACTGGCCTACCTACTGGTCAGGCCAGTTACTAGCTACTCCTAATGTTTAATAACATATGATATCGCAATGCACGCCTTGTTTAGAAATCTCAGCGGCCCAGCAGGCCTTTGCAATTTGCTCGTTCTTGCAACACTTTTAAAAACCTTACCTAAGCCGCTGTTAATGATATTAACTCACCACTGCATGGTTGCCCGGAATTTCCTTTCTTTCCTCAGGTCATACTCTCAGATCATGTCTCGACGTTCCCATTCACTGTCTCCATCTCCTCGGGCACCAAAACGCGCTAAGACGGCCCATCTCACCCAGGAGGATTTCAAGCATGGGGTCTTCCTCGCACCGATGGTTCGCTCTGGTGCACGTATGTCGAACAGTCATTAACAGGGCAAGATCTGACTCGTGTTTTTTTTTTCAGTTCCCACCCGACTCTTTGCCCTAAAACATGGCGCCACTCTCGTCTGGGGTCCAGAGATCGTGGACAAAGCCATCTTGCATTCTACGCGGGAGGTCGATCGTACGTATGAAAAAATCGTTTTGGCCTTAACTTATACGAATGAAATATAGCTATAACGGGCGTTATTTCATACAATGGTGTATCCCGAGCCATCTTCTCTACCCACCCCGTCGAGAAGCCATATCTGATATATCAGATTGGTTCTTCTGACCCCAACCTCGCCGTGCAAGCAGCCAAAACGGTAATGCAGGATGTCTCCGGTTTCGACCTGAATTGTGGCTGCCCGAAACCTTTCTCAACTCATGCCGGAATGGGGGCTGCCCTTCTCACAAACCCAGATCTGCTATGCTCGATTTTGACTGCGCTACGAGAAGCTATGCCTCCTCATATCACCATTACGGCGAAGATTCGATTGCTTCCATCACAAGAGGATACTTTAAAGCTCGTCGAACGCATTGTGAATACAGGAGTTCACGCATTGACAGTGCACTGCAGAACGAGAAACATGCGAGAAAGGGACAAGGCAGTCATTGAGAGATTGAGGGAGATCGTGGATTTTGTGGAGGGGATGGGGAGAAATATCGCCGTGATTGAAAATGGGGACTGTAAGAACTGGGAGGATGCGAGACGCGTGCGGGAAATAACTGGCGCGCATTCAGTTATGATTGCCCGAGGGGCAGAGTCAAATCCGACCTGTTTTTCATCTCGACCACTCACAGACGTCGATAATACCCTCCTTCCTGCATATTTGCGAGTGGTATGTATATGTATACTCTTTATCTGCCCCTCAAGCTGGTTCTCATGTTTTCTCCGTTTCAGAGTCAGTACCTGGGAAATCATTTCAGCCTCACCAAATTCTGCGTCAACCAATTCAAAGGAACTCGAGTGGCTGTCTCGAAGACGGAGTCTCATGCTCTCCGTCAAACTATTAGTCACGCGAAAGATTACTCGAGTCTGGCGGAAATCATGGGATCGTCCTCTGGTGAAGAAGATTTCCAACAGATCGTCAAAGCCATAGAAGAACACCCTCCTAAGGAACATCGGATGATAATAGATCGAGATACTCAAGACTACAGAAACCAAGAGGCGTCCACGGTGACACCAGAAGGAACTCAAAATCCCGAACCACCAGGTAGTGGGGCACCGCTGCTCCCAAATGATATGGGAAGAGTCCTGACTACAATACCCGGACGGGATGCCACTACCCCCACACCTAGCGGGCGTTTAGCCCTTGTTTCCGTATAAACTTATATTTTGTGATGCACCTTGGATATCAGCCATCGATAATAATATATGTACATTAGACTAACATATCGTTCACTCGTCCGCCTCGATGTCCACCAACTCTCGACCCTCCTCAACCATCTCCCCAGCTTTACAGCCAACAGCCCTGACGACCCCTGCGGCGTCGGCGCGCAAGACTGTCTCCGTTTTCATGCTCTCGATTACGACGAGAGCTTGACCCTTCTCTACGCGATCGCCAACTTTCACGCGTAGTTCCACAATTAAACTTGGCATGGGTGCCTTCAGCGCACCCTTAGCCGAAATCAGGTCGCCGCCGAGGGAGAGGAACCACTTTGGAGAAGGTAAAATCAGGGTGGTTTTGTGCCCTCCAACGAAAATGTGTAAACGTTCCATCGTGTTAGGAGATTGTGAAGCAGGGATGGCTGCGTTTGGAGGTTGTGAAACAATGGTTGTGCGTGAATGCTCATTGTTCAGCGTCACAGAAAGGGTGTTTGGGTCAAGCATCTGGGCTGCAATAGAGGAAAATTGCACAGAACCCTCCGCGGTCTTCACGTTCACATTGTATAGGTTTTGGTGGACCTGCACAACCTCGGCAGATGACTCTTGCTCCATGTCTTCCGTTTGGATTGTGACAATACGCTTATACATGTCGCCACCAAACCGTCGCGAGGTCAAAGCTGTCCACGGCGTAGGCAGGCCCAAATTAGATTGCTGTTGGTCACGGATGGTTACAAAGAGGGCTGCTTGTGCTGTGATCTCAGCACTGGGCTTCGACAAAGCTGGGAATAATTCGTTGAAGTGTTTCTAAAGCGTTCGTTAATCAATGCAAAAATTCGAGACGACGGTTCATACCGGAATAAACCCTGTTTCGACTTCTTCATTAATGAAAGCCTGGTTGCCCGCTAGACATCTAAGAAACTCCACATTGGTTGAAACGCCCACTACATGATACTCATCCAGAGCCTTCCGCAATATTCGCAGGGCTTCGGTGCGATTTCTACCATGGACAACCACCTTGGCTATCATGGGGTCGTAGAACACGCCAATCAACGAACCCTGCGTGAAACCTTGTTCAATGCGCAAGGAAGGCGCGATATGCAGTGCGGAGGCGTCAGATTCTGCAGGACCGAGAGCTGAAAATGATGATGTCGTTGTATCAGATCTTTCAGGGTAGGAAGGTGCGAAACTATGCGTCGGTGTAGGCGTTGACAAATAGAGCAGAGTCCCAGAATCTGGCAGAAAGTTGTTACGTGGATTTTCTGCGTATATGCGCGCCTCGAATGCGTGTCCAACCATGGGTATTGATTCTTGTGAAAGAGGCAGAGGATTCCCAGCGGCGACCTATCGCAGTCAGATACACGGAGGGCAGCTTCGTATAAGCGCCTTACCTCCAGCTGCCATTCTACCAGGTCCAACCCTGTTATCATTTCTGTTACAGGATGCTCGACCTGAAGGCGGGTATTCCTGTTTTACCATCATTAGAGAAAAATGTCGGGCCGTTAATCGCGCCAAGCTCACATTTCCATGAAGTAGAACTTCTGAGTGTCATTGTCGAAAATGAATTCAACAGTTCCAGCTCCAACATAATTAACCGCCTTTGCAGCAGCTATTGCTTTAGCACCGAGATCCGCACGGAGTTCTGGGGAGAGTCCAGGAGCTGGGGCCTGGGGGGCATTTGAGTAGGCTGACGGTTTCAAAATGGGCGATATACCTCTTCAATAATCTTTTGGTTTCGCCGTTGTACAGAACAATCGCGCTCCCAAAGACTGACTACATTTCCTAGCATATCCGCGAAGATTTGTACCTCCACGTGCCTGGGAGTTTCGATGTATTTTTCGACCAGAACTGTATCATTCCCAAACGCTTTGAGAGACTCTCGCTTGGCGGACGAAAGGGCTTCTTGGAATGCCGCAGCAGAAGGTGTTGTAGCAGCACGCATCCCCTTTCCACCACCGCCATGAATGGCTTTGATAAGAACCGGGAAACCTTGTCGTACTCGATGAGAAGATTGTCAACATACACAAGGAGATAAAAACTATTCACCAATTTTCTGCGCTTCAGCAAACAGGAATTCAGGATTTTGATTGTCTCCGTGATAACCTGGTACACAAGGAACTCCAGCGTCTGGCAAAGGAAGATGAGGCACTGATGAAGGTATCATGAAGCAACCTACTTATCATAATATTCTTCGATTCGCTGAACGACGTATAAGCTTTGCATCCGCATACATGCGATCGGACTTCTCACCTCTTGGACCCCATGCTGACAATGGCACTCGCAGGTGGGCCAATGAAAACGATGCCTTCTTCCGCTAGCCGTCTCGAGAAATTAGCATTCTCGCTCAAGAATCCATACCTAACAATCATCAATATTTATATTCATCTCCGGGGATGAAAGGGTGAAAGTAATCACCCAGGGTGAACCGCCTAAGAAAGAGGGCTTCCAGTAAATGATTTCTCTTACGAAGGGACTATTACATACCTGAGCTCCACTGCGATGGCATACATCGATGATCTTGTTCATGTCAAGCTTGAGAAGGATAGTTTACTCAGTCATGTTTATACGTCAGATAGACTCAACAACATACATAGCTTTCGGAAGAAGGAGCAGGACCTATACAGTATGCCTCATCTGCCTGCGAAAGCGATGAACGTCAACGTCACCCACGGTCCCAAGGGCTACGCACCATCTTCACATGAAGGGAGTCTCTGTCCACTTCACTATAGACTGCCACGGATTTGATTCCCAGTTTTTTCGCGGTACGAATGACGCGACAGGCAATCTCTCCCCTGAATGCATAAATACCACATTGTACGCATTCGGCGACGAATAAATGCTACCTGTTTGCGACTAATATCTTATCAAAGTGGGGGAACCGGGCTCTCTCGCTGGAAGAAACTTTCGGAGATGTTTAGAGCAACGACAATTATAGCGTATTGGAAACTCACTACGACTCTCTGAGGCATAACTGCGGTGCAAAGCCCTCGGCCTGAAGACAGGTATTGCAACCCTCCCCTTCGAAGTAGATCCATAGCGCCTTACAGAAGTCGCCCTCAGGCTATGCGACGCAATTCCACGGATACCCGAGACGGAACTTGAGGCGCGTCCAACAGCCGACAGATGTTTAGAAACCACAGCGCGTTTGGAAGGAATCATGAAGCCAGCTGATGAGAAGAAATAAATCGAGGGGTGATTTATCTTCAAGAAGAGACAGGGCGCGGACGGAGCTCGCCAAAATGTAGTCGGTACCAACTTATGTAGTTCACGGCAATCAGTTCAACACGACTGAGATCCGAGTAACGTGACCCCTCCAAGGAAACGTGTGGCCTTAATTGGCGCGACGACGCGCCCTGGACGCGCCCACAAATTATAGAAAATTGGTGGCCTTGGGCGATGCAAAGCAGCAGTGTTGAAACACAATCGGCTTTACTATGATCATTTCAAGAAGTTCCGGGATAATATATAAGATTCGAATTGATTCCCTATTGCCTAAAACCTATACAAGGTGATCGGTGACCAGTGACTAGTTGACTACTGGCCACTGACGAGTACTGACTGATCGCGTAACGCGTATATTGAGGATTGCAAAATTTCTGGCTGCTCTGCAACACATTTAAAACATTCGGGCTCGAGAGAGGCCGACTCAACACGATGATGGTCAAGCTACGCTTGTTCCAAGGCGATGCAATTTTATGTAAGTGACTAAATTTGCCATAGGCGATAGATAACCTAGATAGGCATTGAAAGGCGAACGTGAGCAAAAATTGAACCCCACCCGGATTGAACGGATGACCTTGAGGAATCTCTCAAACTGGAATCTCACGCTCTACCACTGAGCTAGGGGTCCTTGTATGTTTCTTTCAACCATACTTTGTAATCACGCCCGTCTTTTTAAGAACAGGCTCAATAACAAAGCACCCTTCTCATGTAATAGGAATCTTCAAATATCTATGACAAGAAAAGTATTTATGCGCGTGGGTATGTACTATAATATTTTACAGAAATATGTCCATGAAATTTGGCCTTAAGAAATGAGTGTGGTAGGGTACATAGGATGGCTGTAATAGTTTACGATGCAGTGGGACTGGAAAAGACAGGGAGGAATAGAGGGAAAGCCGTCCATATGAGAGTTGCAGGCGTGAAACGGGATATTGGGGGTTGCGAGATGGGGAAGAGAAATAGGGTAGGGCCCCACTCAAATCGTAGGAGGTCCTCTATTCAGGACGGTTGGTACGGAGGCCTACATTATCACGCAATCCTTGTCCTTACCGCCCTTACCGGTATCATCGCCTGACCCTCGGTGAAGGACCGCCCCGGGGCCTCCCGGCTGGTGGACGGGCTGGCTCTGGGGGCCGCGCAGACGTTGTGCGGCACGCTTATCGCCCAACTCTGCTGCGCGCTTGTAATACGAGATAGCCCTGATGCATAGGAATTTATTAAAACAAGACATAGATAGCGCGACCCAAGGCCGGGAAGGCACCAGGAATTCAAGACACTCACTCTTGCATGTTCGGTGTTGTCCCAATTCCAACCTCGAGAAAATAACCGACGGCGTACATGGCCTTTGCCAGGCCCGCCTCTGCAGCTTTCTGCGCCCATAAGAATGCTTCGGTATCGGATTGCGGAAGAACGCCCGGAGACCCAACGAGATACCATGCTGTTAGGTCGAAACATGCGTCGCGATGATTCTGCTGGGCAGCAATATTCTGAGGATTGATTATGTGGGTTGAAGTCGTGACCAATAAGCCGATCAAACTCACGTAGTAATGTATAGAAAGAGCCGGGTCTTGAGGACAACCCATTTTCCCGTATTCATAACACTCTCCTAAACGATATGCACTTGGAGCATACCCCAGTTCAGCGGCCTGCGCCAACAGTTCCGTCGAGTACTCGTAGTCGACGAACAAGACATTTTCAATTCCCCGTTCGTGAAGGAGGGCCAATTCATGCAGGGCATGGGGAAATTCTGCCGTTGCATTTTCCGCACTTCTCTTGAGCCATTTCACGCCTTCCTTGGGGCTCTTTGACAGTCCAAGCTCTCCGTTAAGTTCGGCAATACCGAGACGATACATTGCACCGGGATGCAAGGCCGCAGCAGCCTTGCGGAAAAATTGTAATGCCTTTGGAGATTCTCTTCTGCAACCCCAACCATTCTCGCAGCAGACGCCCGCTCGGTAAGCCGCATCCGGATGATTGTGTTTTGTGGCAAGGACAAAGAGGGGATAAGCACGATCAAAATCCTGCTTATTCTTGATGGTTCCGATGCCGTTTGCGTAGCAATCAGCCAGAAAGTATTGGCTTTGGGGATGACCTCTGTCGGCGAGACGCTTGAGAAGGGCCATAGCCTCTCGAATAAGGTCTTCGCGCTTGTCTATCGCCTTCTCGACCTCCATTACGTTTCCAGGGGTTTTCTCCGGGATTGGCATGGACTTCGATGCATCGATCATGAATACGGCGAACTCGAACTGGAGGTCAGGGTCCTGCGTTTTTTTGGCGTTGGCTCGGTATAGTTCAAGGGTGCGTTCATGAGAAAGAAGGGAAGCCTGGTTCCCTGGTCGGAGATGAGAATGATCAAGGATGGGACCAGGTGGAGGCGACGGTGAGCGCACAGATTTAGATGCAACAGACCCAGTTCGATAGTCGGCAGCGGGGTTGTAGGGACCGTTGGGGTGGAGCCCGCCGTTCTGGTTCGAGGAGGCGCCATTAAAAAAATCATCGTTATCATCCTCTTGCTCAGGAGAATGGTCGTCGTAGAAATCCTGATCTTGCTCGAACTGGGTGACCGGTATGCTCGGAAGTTCCCTGCTGGAGGTTGTTGGCATGAACTGGGATTGGCGCTGTTCCGGGGGCGGGGCAAATTCTCTAGAAGGCGAATGAGATGGCTGCTGGACGTCCCAGGGCTTTGGCGGGGACGGAGGCTGGGGAGCGTACATGGCCATGATGATGGTGGCTCAGAGCAAAGGCGATCGGAGGACCGACGTCAGCCATTACAAGGTCACAGTCACACCTCTCTTCCTCTTCCATGGAGTCCTCCCTCAGAACGCGGCCGTCTCAGACGCTCCCCGAAAGCCCCAGCGCTCACCTACAAAGCTTGCAAAGCCAGGTGCAGGACCCACCCCCCGCGACAGGGGCAAGAATCGCATCGATGACAAAATAAAGAAGCGCATGTCTACCCGCTATGCCGATATATCCAGTCCAACCCAACTTTCGGGTGTCCCAGCCATGCCATCTCTCATGGGCCTTATCCCTGCCGGTCAGAGGCTAGAAGTACCCGGACGTGAAGGAGAGGAGGACGTGCGGGATAGGACAGGCACGAGGGACGATGCCAAAGCCGCAAGCGATGACAAGAAACTACTGAATGCTGAGAACTTCGATCCTGCTTCGTGTGCGTATCTCCTCCTCAAACATTCGTGTTCATGCATCTGTAACCTCAACTAGATCTCAAACTCAAACTGGAAAATTCGACAGAAGCGGAGCTTAAATCATTGCAATCTTCCCTCCGCAGCGCCGTTGATGACACTTCGTCCGAACTTCAGCGCAGTGTTTTCAAAAAGTATGCGCCAGGTTCTTGTTTTTTCGAATTCAAGGCTTAACTATCTACTCAGTTATGCCGAATTCGTGCTCATCTCCAAAGAAATTTCGGTTCTGGAAAATGAAATGCTCGAGCTGAAAGACCTCTTGTCTGATTACAAGTCAATGCCATCTACACTGCACATTCCCGATCCTACCTCAACATCTTCCTCGATTTTATCTACCTACAAACGATCTTCAGTTGCTGATTTACGTGTCCTGTATTTCAACCAAATGCAGACCCTGCACGCATCCATCGAGGGGGCTTCCAAGTTTGTGCCCACTACTCCAGGAAGGCATGTGGTTGGAGAAATGGAGAACGTGTTCAGCCTTAATGCCGCAACCTACAAGGTCACAGGAAAGGTCAAGTTTATTGTCCTCGATGATGCGGTGTTGGTCGCGAAAAGGAGAAGGCGGAATGCAGGCCAAGGAGGCGATGGGAGCGGTTCAACGGTGAACGAGGGTAAACTTGTGGCAGAAAAGTGCTGGCCATTGAGCGAGATGTTAGTCCTAGACACCAAGGATTCGCCTAGTTCGTTCCTTCAATGTGTTTCCAACAATACAGTGTTCAGACGTTCTCTTTTTAGGCATGACCAATGTATTCAAAATCCGGCATGGCAAAGAAACTCACGTTTACAGGACAGAAACTCCTTCAGACAAAAAGAATTTACTCTCCCAGTTCAGACAAGTCGCCGAAGAACTATCTCAAAAGCGAAGAAAGGAGCGCGAAGGAGAGCACGAGCGCCGGAAGAGTATGTGGCAGGGAGGAGCTAGTGCACTTGCGGGTGGGGTGAGAACAACCTTCTTGCTACTCCCCTGGATATTAACGAAAGCCCCAGCGGAATTCTCCCGCACCTCCTGTTCCAGATTGGATGGTTGATTTGGCAAAGAAGGGTGGAGAGATTCCCGGTCTCGGGACGGATGCAAAGGAGAAGGCAGAAAGAGACGCGAGGTGGGTAAGCGAGTGGTCTGATGATCTCACAGTGGCCATTGCTCTGAAAGAATGGGGGAAAGCGGTTGATTTCGTCGAGAAAGGTACCCGCTTTCTGCTGGCCCTGTGAAACCTCTAAATTCCTGACGTTAGGACAAAATAAACTCGCCACCACGCCTCTTCTCTCCACGAAACTTCCCCAACTGACAAGCCAGCTCGTTTCGTCTCTTCTCGCCTCCCTGGCCCTTCCGTCGGGCCGGAAGACGACTGTTGTTACACTTATTTCTTTATTAAACCGCTTGAAAGCCGGGGCTGCTGCTCGCAGCACCTTCTTGGAAATGCGTTCCAAAGTCATCCGTGACTTAACTCGAAAAATCAGGTTCGAAGGTCACACTGGAACCTACATCGGGGAACTGGCGGTTGTTTATTTCACCGGGATAAAACACACTGCTGATTGGTATTTGGCAAGTTTCAAGGAAAATGAGGTCGCGAGCTGTAGGTCTATCATTGTTCGTCTTGCGCTCTTGGATTATATTTTCTCCCCTAGCCTTTATTAGTTGGACCAAGGAACAGCTCAAAGATTATGCCGAAATTTTCCGCAAACAGGTTTATACTAAGGATGTTGACCCAAAAGTTGTAGCAGAGGCCATCTCCATCACGCTGACGCAGAGCAGAAAGGTTCACTCCTGTGTTTCCAGAAGTCTTCGTCTTCACATACTCACTTTTACTGATAGCTCCTTCAAGAGTATGGTCTTGACTTCCGATACCTATTGGACGACCTCTTATCCGAGCACCCGAAGGAACAGGTTAAAGCTGCCACCGCCTTCTCCTTCCAAGGTCAACGGCTCTCAAATGCTACTTCATCGTCATCTGTCACATTGATTAAAGAAGATGAACATGAGTCTAGCCCTCAGTTACAACCCGCACCGCCAATGCCCACTTTGTCAGCAGCACCACCACCCATCAATCGACGAAGGTCGCCAGCGCCAGCAGCGCAGAGCCAGAAATTAAGTGATCCCCCTCCTCCATCCAATGCTGGCTCTTTACATCCTCCTCCATCTGCCGGCCTCAAATCTCCAATGACTCCGAACAGCGGGTACTCGAATACTGGGCGTTTTGAGATTGCAAATGGCACCGCTACACCCCTATTTTCCCTTCGCCAGAATACAAATTACCCACTCTCTTCAGTGGCCCGCGCAAGGACACCAGTGTCTGCAGTTCAACAACAAGCAAGTACACCTGTGTCTGCTCCCGTTCCAGCCGTTCCGCTGGCGTCTCCTCTACCACGACCGCCTATGAGTGCGACACCTTACCGCTCCAGAGACCGTGCCGATAGTTTCAGGGATAGAGAACTAGATGGCACAGAAAGTTACCGCGAAAGGCCCCCTCGCTCTGCACGTGCGAGCCCTGTTCCACGTAGCCCTGCACCCCTTCCACCCCGTTCGGCGAACCGACCAGGCAGTGCTATGGGTCAACGGACACCAGTAGCTGTTGCTCAGCACGAGGGCATGATCTGAATTTCGATATATTTTGGTTTGTATATTATTGCATTGTGACTTTGGGTATAATCTGGACACCGCCGAAAGCAAAGAGTTCGTCGGATTTGGATTCAACCTACGACTATCACCACCGACCCACATCCGCTTAATTATGCAGTGCGGGCTGCAGGTTGAACGAATGCCATCTGTACATCGGGCTGTCTGAACGCGGCGTGTCCTTGTGCTTCGTTAGCCGCCTGCGCTATAGATTGAGCAATTTTCAAAGCATGTTCGACGAGAACAAAAGAAGGGAGTGTAGTTGGTGTTAGCGAATGCAGTTCTGTGGGGATTAATTAACTGTGACTTTTCTGTTTGAAAGAGATCTACCTTTAAACAAAAGGACATAACGCATGATCCGTTGGGTAGGCTGAATAGCAGATCCCGCACAGTCGGCCTTGCTTTGGTGTTTCTGCGTATCTTATTAGGTTCTGAAATAACGACAGATAGGCCGCTTTCTGCGGTTTGGGTACGCATCGACGTCGCTCGTGAACGAGGATTCCTCAGCATTGGAGAGCGCTCAACAACGTCTTCTGCGTCACTCTTGCTTCTTCCACTCTCTTCAGTGTCAAAAAAGTGCCCAACGACACGACACCAACTGACAAAGGCGTCATTCAAGTTGCCACTCAACGTCAACAACGCCTCAGACACCCCTTGAACGCTAGGATTTTGTTCCATAAGCTCCAAGAATGCCTCACTTGCAGTAATCAGCCCCGGCAAGTAGGGCAGCATTTCGGGTGGGGGAGGACTACTTGTTCCATTTGTTATTAATGTCTTCAGGGATGAGATATAACGGCGTTCTGTGCGAATTAATTCTCGGCAAAGAAGCAGGGCCTGACGAGCAGAAGTCCATGATGAATCCAAGGGAGAGTTTGAGTCCTGCTCGAGTTCATCGGGTTGAAGGGGATACTCTGCATACGAGTCTAGGAGCTGGGTTTGGTAGAAGGGCGGTGGACATAAACCGAGGGGATGTGGATCGGGAGGGGGGAGTCCACCTGGTTCACCCTTAATCCTCATGTTCTCCAAGTCATCGACAAAATTTTCGTCGGTAAGCCCATCATCTGCGATAGCCATTGCGAGTGTCCAAGGCCTCGATGGTTGTTGGACGTCAGCCTCCTTCGCCTTCCGAAGAACGGAACGCCTTTTGCTAGAATTCGACGTTGATAATCGAGGTCGTAGATGGAGGCTAGCTTCTTGAACTGCAATAACAGATGTGGGACGAGACTCAATAGACGGAGACCATGAAGATCCATTCGACTCCGAAAATAATATGTCGGATGACCTGATAGGGGATAGAGCCTCGCCAGTCCATGCCAACGATACGAGGGCATCGGTATCAATGCTACTGGATACCGGTTTAGGCCGCGGACCCAAAGAAGATTGAACTTTCGTCTGTGAAGAGTTGGTCAATGGAGACGGAAACCTTCATTCATGGTTGTACAATGACCCACTTGCAGAAAGGACTTTGACCTAACGACGACTCGTTCGCTGACATTTGGCAGGGAGGTGAAATATGATGAAGGTTCCGACATGGATAAGGATCGTTTCCTTTTCTCTCTCTTTTCCAGTTTCTTTGGGGTTTTGCGGTCAGAAGGCAGGGGTGTATAATTTGGGTTGGATGGCAAAGAGCGATTCAGAAGGGGAGTTCGTGAATGAGTGGAAAGAACGGAATCTGGTCGAGCAGACATGACAGCCTCTACATCCAGCGTTTGATATCGTAGCTGTTGATAATGAGGTCGAAATTTACGCAGTTTCCGCTTGCGTGGCGAAGGCGGCTGGTTTAAAAAGTCATAGTCAATTGGTGACATGATGGAGCCTTCAAAGTTGAGCGAATGGGAAGAAGATTCCGGGACAAAAGCCTCATGTACTTGACGGGTTTGGTCGTAATCACAATATGGACAAAAGTCCAGTTGCTGATATCCACACGCGCATAGCCAGGTTTGTGAGAGGTCCCGCCCATGTTCGCTATCTGGCCTTGTTACGGTAATATCATGGGCGTTAGGTGGAGGCAATGTTCTTGATTCAGAAGAAACGCCGGGCGGGGAATCACCATGCAGAAGGCGAGAAGCGTCTGGAGAGAAGATTGCAAGAGCCTTGAATGACCAGAGCATCAGCTCAGCTAACGCACAATAATCGGCGCTTGATTCAAGAATCTTTTATCGAACAAGACGAAAACAGGATACCAAGAAGGGAGGGATGGGATTTCGTACCGGAGCGACCATCGACGGCGGACGCGACGGTGCCTGAACAATTGATCGGACACGTGATGAGTTGGTCGTCATATCTCGATTAATATTGGCGAAATAGTCATCTCACCCTCACGGCCTCTCACTGGAATGTGGGAAAGGACTCTTCAAGATCTCGTTCGAGGTTTACGCGCAAACAAGAATGATGAAGCCAAGTTTATCGCGAAAGCCGTCGACGAGATCAGACGTGAAATCAAAACGGACGACATGGAGCTCAAGGCAGGCGCCGTTCTTAAGCTCACATATGTGGGTTGAAATGTACCTTGATGTAAAACATCTCTCCTGACGTACCTATCAGCTTGACATGCTTGGGTATGACATGAGTTGGGCATCATTCCACGTCGTGGAGGTCATGTCTTCGCCCAAGGTACACCTGAAAAGCATAGGATACCTTGCCGCAGCGCAATCTTTTGAACAGGACACCGACGTCCTTATGCTCACCACCAATCTCCTGAAGAAGGTTGGCCGCTTTAGCTTCCACTTACTTCGACACCATGCTCATTTCTTAGGACTTGAGTTCGACCCCTGCAGATATCGCAGTGACGCTAGACGGACTATCCCACATTGTCACCCCAGAACTAGCTCGAGATATCTCACCAGAACTCATCGCCATGCTCAACCACTCTCGGCCAAACATCAGAAAACGTGCCATCCTTGCTCTCTACAAAACCCTTGTAAAATATCCTGAAGCCATCAACCAAGCTCGTGTTCGCCTCGAGGAAAAACTTGAAGATCCTGATCCCTGTAAGTGGCCTTCCAATTTCGCGACAGATCTGCTTTAATTGGAATTTTCAGCTGTGGTTGCCGCGACAGTTAACGTACTCTGCGAGCTTGCTCGGCGGACCCCAAAAGATTACCTTTCACTTGCCCCACAGCTCTTCCATCTCCTAACTTCCTCAACAAACAACTGGATGCTCATCAAAATCATCAAGCTGGTAAACATATCGAACATTCCCTGTCGCTTATTAACTCATATTTCGATAAACAGTTTGGTTCTTTGTCTCCCCACGAGCCCCGTTTAGTGAAGAAGCTACAACCCCCTATCACTGAGCTTATTTCGACAACTCCTGCAATTTCTCTGCTGTACGAATGCGTGCACACTTGTATAATTGGCGGTATGCTGCAAGGCTCGTCTGGAGATTCCCTCGCAAAGCTTTGTGTATCCAAGTTAGCCACCTTCATCCAAGATGCAGATCAGAACCGTGGGCTTAGTTGTTTCATGTTTTTATAGATCTTGACTGAGTCCATTTTATTTTTGTTTTTCCAGTTAAATACATTGCTTTGCTCGCCATGGCCAAAATCGTGCCTACCCACCCACATCTTATAACCGAATATCAAGACACCATCTTCACCAGTATAAACGACCAGGACATTAGCATACGCATGCGTGCTCTGGATTTACTTTCTGCTATGGTGAATTGTGTTTGGGATTCTCGAAAATACCGCTTATAAAATGCCCTATTCTAGACCAACCGTGGAAATCTGCAGTCCATCGTCCAGCAGTTACTTTCACACCTTGTTCGAGATTCTTCGTCATTACCCACAGCTGCACGGTCCCTGGCTCAGAATGCGACAGCCTCCAACGTCTCCGAGATCTTACCCTCACCAAGCCAATCTCCTGCCTATCGCATGACGCTATCCCAACGGATATTGAGTCTATGCTCCCGATCAACTTACGAGAATGTCAGCAACTTCGAATGGTACATCTCCGTTTTGGTCGATTTGGCCCATGTGGCAAACGTTAATATTGGATCTGAAATCCGGGACCAGCTTGTTGACGTGGTTGGAAGAGTGCGAGGGATCAGAAGATATGCCGTCAAGCTTATGCACACTCTTCTGAGTGACGACAGTATGATCAGGAATGCCTCCGAGGAAAGTAGTTGTTCTGAGGTACTGTGGGCTGCCGCGTGGATCTGGGAGAGTATTGTTTGCAAGTCTATCCCTTTTCTCAGGCCGACATTTCAGTCATCTCCTTAATGTTTGCAGGGAATTGTCAGAGCCTCAGAAACTTCTACACCACCTTCTACGACCGGAGGTGAATAATTTAGCACCCGATATTATCTCTGTCTATATCCATTCGGCCACAAAAGCATTCGGACTCTGGGCATCTGAGCTCGCCCAGAAGTGGGACGATGAAGATCTGCCAGAAGTCAAACAAGTCGTCGACCAGATCATTTCCCGGATGCGCGAATTCGCAACTAGCGAGCACATCGAAGTGCAAGAACGGGTTTGTCTTCTGGCCTACGAAATTATGGACTGAGCCTGATTCCTAACACAGGCCGCCAACGTGCTAGAGCTGTTCACATTCATTTCGGCTGATATCAACTCGTATCGCCCAGGACCGGATATTAACTCGCTGGGATCAACGCCAGGACCGTCTTCTTTGGCAGGCGAATCGACCCCGTTGGAGGAACCACGATTTCCAAAAAGTCTATACCTCATTCACCCCTTGTTCAGCGGGTACGAACTAAACCCTGTGGGAACAAATGCCCAAGCCAGCGTTGCCGTTCCGGAAGGACTTGACTTGGATTCATGGATAGTTCCTCCGCCTCGCGAAGCTGTGCCACACAATGTTGACGAAGAGAAAGATGGAACAGGGAAGAAAGTCAGGAGTAAGAAAGGGAAAGGGAAGGAAATTGGATCCGCAGCCATAAGCAAGAAAAACAAGGGAAAGGAGAACGGCAACCACACAACGCCTATCCCTGCAGACTGGGAAGAGACTCCTGAAGAGAGAGCCCAGCGTGAAAAGGTGTGAATCATGTTCTTTGTTCATAGCTTTTTTAATTTCATATTTCGATGCAGAGGAAGGCAGAACGGCTTGCCCAGTTGCGGGATGATCCATACTATATCATCGACGATCGGCCGAAAAGAGTCGAAGAGGACGTTGACTCAATCCCTGTGGTGCATTTAGATGGTATGCCGCCAATAGCTCCTGGCAAGTAATTCTTCATTTTTTTTTTCTCATTCAACTGATCCATGAATTCAGGTATCTCCAATAATGCGTTGTCCACACTGAGAGCAACTTCTCAAACGTTCTCTTCTGAATCATTCGTGCTCGACAAGGGCGGAGAGATGCCAGAGGGAGCTGCTCCACCGCAGCCTCCATTAAACTCACGGCAAATGTCTCCTGCTGCCGGAATATCATCACCCGCCCCAGCTGTTCCTGTTCGTCTGACCTCATTCCCTGAGTATGAAGTACCAGAAGATTCTCCAGTAGAACCCATCAAGGTAGTACGACCAAAGAAGAAAAACCCTGGTAAAAAGAAACGGACAGTTGCAGATAGCATATGATTTAGATGGGTAGCTTCGTTTCAATCCGTTCAACATATTTTGTTCGACTGAATAACGAACGATTGGGTTGATATAAGTACAACATATACAGAAAGCAAATCTGGTGGATGTGATAAAGGCAGATGGGGATTAACTGGGCCAAAAAATGCCCAGGAGGAACAAGTATTCCGATTAAAGGTCGTGCTGAGCCTGGAAGTGCAGTTGACGATATATGCATGTCCAACAAAGTGAGGATATAGAAATTACATCCACTACCGCTCCTCTTCCACATGTTCCACAGAATCTACGATTTCGTTGACAAGTTCAAGCGTCACTCCAGGAATGATGCGCTCGGCTTCAGTAAATGCCCTTTGCAGAGCACTGAGTGCCACTCGGGCTTCTTGTGAGGAAACCCTGGGGAATAACTACACAAGACGTATGAGCACGACGAAATCTGAATTTCGAATGAAACTTACAGAAGCAATGGCTGGCAAAACAACCGAATCGAGCATCGTGGTATCTGGAAGATCATCCTCCAGCTGGATATCTTGCATCTTCTGGTGCAACATGTTTGTTTTAGCAGATGAGTACGTGTCTACATATTGATCATCGTAATCCTCATATTCGTCTGGATGCTGCTGCTCCACAGTAAGAGGGGGGCTACATTGAGGCTTATCGGCTCCAGGAGGCATGTGGCGAACGGTACTTTGTTCAAAGCGTGGCGTGCCGGCACTTGGAGGTAATGGCGGTAATTCCCCTTTCGTTGTGACGGATGAATTGTAAGAGGAACTGGAGGTCCGTCTAGAGGGCGATATTGACCGCTCTTCGTAATGGTGCACGGACGCACCGTTGTTCTCCCATGTTAGTGGAGGACCGGGTACACGGATAGAATTCTGAGATCGGCCAATCGTGTTGGGTCGGCCTCCATGACGGACAGTGCCGAAATCCCAAAGATCCTCTAAGTCCCCGTTGTCTTGACTGGTAAGAAAAATTTTTAAGAAAGAGGATAATGAAAAAACGAAGGCCTTACAGGTCAGTATCCAAATCATTGTCATTTTCCTCCTGTCTTGCCCCGCCCTCGGCCTTCCATCTTTCGTGCCTTTCAATCAGCTCTGTTAGATAACTTGTCTTTTTGGCCATGCGGACGAATTTGTGTTTCAGAAGTTCTCTTGCAGTGGGACGCTGTCGGATAATCAGCAGAGGTTTCACGGTAGTCAGGATGTCCATACTTCTCGTGGGTCACGCTGCAAACAGTAGGACACGAACTCTCGGAAGGGTTTTGAGAAGTTTCCATCGAGAGTTGGCGGGGGATTTTTTGGAATTAAGAAAAGAACCTGATGGATCAAGGGTTGGTTGGGATGATGCTCTTGACATCAACTTACGAACGAACCTTCATTGGATGCAGCTCGGCATATGGCGGCTCTCCCTTCGCCAACTCAATCGCTGTGATACCCAGACTCCAGATATCAGCTTTGTGATCGTAACCACTTTGCTTTATTACTTCTGGCGACATCCAGTAGGGCGTTCCAACGAAAGTATTCTTCTTCGCGGAGAGTGTGCCTGATAACTGGCCCGAAACACCGAAATCTGCCAATTTTACCTCGCCGCCAGCGGAAAGTAAAATATTTGCAGCTGTAAATTGGCTTTCAGCACAGCGGGAAAAACGATGAGGAGCAAGATTGACCTTTGATATCCCTGTGCAACTTGCCTTCCCCGTGCAGATATTCCAGGCCGCGAAGAAGTTCTCGGACAATAATTGCGATATACTCTTCTCGGAACACACCTGGTTTCATCTATATGGCAGCTGTAGTCAGCGAAAGATTTTCCCTCGCAATGTCCAGAATTACCAGATCGGAACATGAACCACCGGAACAGTACCTAAAAATTATTTAAGTATGGGCAGATGAAAAATCCACGAAGAACGTACTCCATAACAATCCACAAGTTAGAGCCCTTCAGATAAGACCCATGATATCTTTGGTGGGGTTTAGTTGAGTCCGAAAGCATCGCAGGATGAAATGACGCACTTGGTAACATGTGGGGAGTCCAACTGCGAGAGAATCTGAATTTCCTGCTGTATATCCTCAATCTCGTCCTCTGCGCTCTCGAGATCGATGATCTTGATTGCTACGGTCTTTTGAGTCCGCTTGTCATAACTGAGAGTATCGTCAATAAGATTACGAAACAGTTTACGGGTTTCGCCTCACCCTTTGTAAACTTCTCCAAAGGAACCCTTTCCTGCACAAGTAGAGTTATTTCAGGGCGCAGTCCAATGAAAATCATGGACCACGAAGAAACACCTATCCTGTCCTGTTTGACGTAATACTCCTCTGGATCTTGGTGATGGGATTCCTGGAAAAAAGTAAGATCTTGGTCGATCACGAGCGAGAGAGAAGGGAATCAGACCATATATCGCCTGTTAGTTCTAGAACGTGGACCGTGAACTGTGTGGGGATGTGTCGCGTCGAATGAGGTTGAGTAGGCGGACTAAGATGGAACCAACCCCTTTTTTGGATACACCGACCAGCAGAAGGGGGTAGGGAGAGGTCGTGGACGAATATCGGCAAGGATATCACGGCGAAAACCGAGGGGAAGGGAGCTTAGATGAGTCGGACTGAGATGTGCAGTGCAAGAGCTCGAGTGTATATACAAAGCCACCGTTGGTTCAAAGTGCTATGGTCTCAACTTCCATATCGGGACAGGGGTCACTCAAATAATATTAATCCTCGTCCCGATGTCCTATCCAATGTGCTTCATCATGGTCCAGTCTCCACCACAGACGACACCTTTGGATCACATAGTTATCACACCTGGGAAGAAAGCGAAATCTCGTGGACTCTCTTGCTTTAGCTCGATGGTAATAGTATTTAACTACGTTGATCACTCGTCGTGAATCCGAGTCATCCCTTGAAAATCTATCAATGGGTGGTACACCAGCCTTCTTTGCTGTGTATCCGCTCTGTAGCAAAATTCGCGGAAGGATATGATTTCGGAGATCAAGGGGATACTCGACGTCTACATAATGCATGCACCCCGATCAACCATTCCAACGCGACAGATGTGCTGATGAGGGAGACAAAACTTGGGTCTAGCGATCCGCGTGAGCTCGATGAGGGCCTGATAATCGCTCTTCTGAATCCATCATGCATTTCAGTAACTTGACCAAGGTACGAAGAGAAAAGGAATAATTATTGTTGTACGAAATGTTATATTCAAAGTTGACCTATATCAGACGAACAAAGTTGTGAATGAGCGTCAAGGCGAGGAGGAATCGCGAGGGTGATCGTGAGAGCGGCCTTTAAATTGGTATCTTGGGAGCTTTTCGATGTTCCTGCAAAAGGTGTTGGAATTGGAAGATACGAAGCAAGGTGGATGATAACACACAGGTGCATGGGTCCATTCATGGTCGACATGAACAAAAGCTCGTTCTACATTGGGAAGGACCTCTATCTTGTCCTGTAATTGCTGGCTGACATCATGTGCCTTCCAGAGTGGAGTATTGCCGTCCATCACAATATCGACTTCCACAAAGTAATCCTGCAATGGGCCGGGGTCAGTTCACACATCGTCTCACGTCTCTTAATATACACACAGGTCCACTCTGCAAAGTAGTCAGATTTTTAGTTTGGTATTCAATGAAATAAGGAAAATAACGAACATGGTATGCGCGAACGGTATCGATTTTCTCGATTTCATCGGTGAACGTGGCCGTTTTGTAGATAAGCAGCTGTAAAAAGTCATGGGGAGCTGATTTTCCAGCGAGCAGTTCAAATTCTGCATATATGGTACGGCCCCACGAAATGATGACACCTAACCCAATCTGCAATGAAGGAATATTAGAACTTGGAAGCGGCGCCAGGCGGAAGAATGTACGATTATGGCTCCCATGGGGTCAAGATCTACGCAGAAATGAGAAATCAAAGGAGTGAAAGTAAACGCTTCACAAACACCAGCGAAGTTTGCTGCCTCCGGTTGACATGAGGATACCTGAGAAGAAAATGAAATTAACGGAGGTTATTGTTCCGGACGCACTCACCGAATGCATTCATCCAGAGGTCGTTCCGGTGGTCTTGCCAAAGCACTTGAACCTGACTAGAGTATTTTCTCAACGAGTAACTGTACACGAAGAGCAGGAATTTTACAGCTATACAAATTTTAGGAAAGGAGGAGAGTAAAGGAGGAGGACGAGTTACCCAACGCAGCTGCAACGGCGATTATTGACGGAAGGTGGAACGGGGCCAGTTCCTCGCCCTGCTTGGAGATTAAAGTGCGAGCTGACTCGACGATAACAACAAGATTGACGGATCTCATGCTTTGAATCGGTCGATTATTATACCCTGCTATAAGACTTCGAGTAGTAAGAACTCACAGGAAGCCTGAGAAAGCCGTCGTAAGCCTTTCGAAATCGTCAGGAAGGGCATCGCGCACCGTAAACAATGTTTCCAATGGTTTCAAGACGTGCGCCTCCAACCGGCCATTTATTAGAATCGAGTTTGACTGCCTTTCGGTGCAGCCAAAACAACAGGACATTACTTCCAATGTCAAATACAGAGTCGATACCAGTGGCCAGAAGTGATAACGATTGAGAAGAAATGGCGGCATACACTGCCTTGAGGTCAGAAGCGGATAGAAAACGAGTCATATTTGCTTTGGACGCACTTTGTATGATGCAAAGGGCGATATTAGAAATTAGGCTAGCATATATGGCGACCTTGACCTAGAATTCGAGGATGTTAATGGAAAACCTCAAAATAGATCGGACGGCCTACAGGCAGACGGGCGGCTTCCTCAACGTTCTTTGCATCCTCGGTGTGTTCCTCCATCGGTTTGAGCAATGCCGAAATAAGCTAAGTTGGCATTGTTATCAACGCGAACGTTGAGCAGTGGCGTACACAAACATTATTCTGCCTTAGCTGGTATGTGGCCTTGCCCTTGTTGCGGCGGCGAAGCCCAGCAATCTCTTCGTCTGAGACGATGCCATCTCGAAACTGGTAGGGATCCACAGGAAGAAAAGTAGCAGAAGCAGAAGGTCTTTCAATATCTAACTGAAGGTGATCGGGTACCACTGTGTCGGTGGGCTGGGCCAAGGAAAAGCAATTGTGAATGTATGAAAATGAACGACGAAGAAATAAATACCAGTTTTGAGGTGGAGGCCCTTGTGCTTGGTCCTGAAGAGCCATTGGCATCGACCATGGTGTTTCTAGCAGAGGGATGAATACTCTGAGGGAAATGGTGATACAAGTGGGAAAACCGAAACAGTGGGATTAGGGCTAAATCTGATGAAGCCAATCTGTGGTGCCGGTGCGTTGGGATTCCAATGATCTGGGGCACGGAACCGAAACAACAGATCGTCCCCTCACTTGGCTGCGAATTGAGCACTGTGGAGGACGCAAGGAGCTTTCATCGCCTTCCTTTCATTCTCCGTCGCAAACTCAGCACTTCCCAGGAACTGCCATGGGTATTATGATTTATCCAACGTGTGACCAAGTTTTCCGCCAAGATATCTCGTGGAGATCAGATCAGATGAAGGAAACGACAACAAGGATCTGGTTCATACTCAGGTCAACGTTCAACCACCATCATGGAAGACAAACTCGCGGCACTCACTCCTTTAATCGCGTTCTTTGCAGTTCTCTTGTAAGTTACAAATATTGAAGGGGGTACTTGGTTTTGATCGACTCCAATTCTTCATCGTAGCATGGCCTTGATATTTTGGTGTTTTATTTCGTCCTGCCTGGGAACCCCACTTCGTCGATCCCTCTCCAATCTTTGGGAATACACAGTCTTGGGTGCGATGTCTCAACATACGGCAAGAACTGCAAGAAGACGCCCGTACGGCGAAGACGAAATCTGGGAAATGCAGCATCGCGGGCGAACTTGATAATCTTATTGCGTCCCGTCTGCCTTCGTTGTATTCCAGACATTACGCATTCTGTGTCTGGTCTCCAATGGAATGTTAATTTCGCCTGATCATGGCCTTGTTCCCCTATTGCAAGGTGTCCTACTTATAAAGACCCCCCCCTCGCCCAAAACGTTTCATCTTCCGCGTCCTTTTTTTTGCTCATACCGAAACCCTGTAACCGCTTCTTGCCTTATCCACACCATCAGCCTTCTGCGCTCACCGTCATGAAGATACCCACCAGTTCTTCCATCTTCCTGGCTACTCTGGCTATATCTCCCTCGTCTTCCTGCCTGGCTGCGCCGACTTGAGATTCCCCACACGATACTGGTATATCGAGTTCTTCGAGCAACAGCCACGTCTCTTCGTTTTACGGAGCTTCCGCAGCCCACGATCATCCTTCGATGGATTCAAATTTCGACAAACGGGAGGGTTGTATGTGCCATGATTCTTTACAAATGTCGACGTCTTTGCTAACAAGGATTTACCGTCAGTGTTGTGTGATGACCCTACCAATCCCGTCCTTGGGGTTGTCTGCCATATTTTGAAGGGGCTCGACGTTCAAAACGGTTCCCAGCCTATCGATCCGCAAGATATGGAAGCCCTTCAGGCCGCTTCAGAGGAAGTTTCGCGTGTGTATAACCAATCCAGTATCCCAGCGCCTTCCTCTGGACCTGCCACCCCACCAACTGCTCCAGCAACACCAGGTGCCCCTCCAGCCGTTGGCGATCCCGCTGCAGGTGTCATCCAAGGTCCTGCTCAAGGTTTGCCCCAGAAAGCTTTGAGCGACGGCGACCCAAATGCAGGTCCCGGATCCAGTACCGCTTCTTTTGCCAATGCAGGATCGAACGCGTCCAGCTCTCCCGCAATTGCTGCACCCACACCACCCGTATCTCCTCCCATGCCCCCAAACCCACCCAACACCCCCCAACCTCCCGTCTCCGCGCCTACCCTCCCAGTCTGAGCCTATTTCTGATGTGGGATCTGCCGACGATTGACTGCCCCCCCAAAAAGCCATAATTCCCACTGCACTTGTTTTATTTTTCATCGCTAGTTGATTCAGCCCGGACACGTTCTTCCAGTTATCTACATCATCTGTCGTATCCCATAGGACATTCGTACTATCTACTGCCCCTTTCCAGAATTTGAAGCGAGAACGAGATTGTTATATTACAACGAAAATTATATTTACATAAAATGCGTCGTTACGGTGTGCAACACATGCTGTGCACGATCCGTTGAAGTACCGGCCGATGATTTGTGTACCCCCATCGTGTCCCTTACTCTGCCCCCCAAATCCCATCCCATCCTGTTTTCACCTCTTGCTTGACTGAGGAAAAGCAAGACACGCACTCAGGGTTAATGCCACGCCCTCGACCACTCACGAACGTCGCGACCGCTGTACCAGATACTTCAGAACAATTGACGCCAAGAACCCCTCATAACTTTAACAACGGATCACGAACCAGTCGAGCAGAGCAGGGCTTTGCTAAACTACAATTGTCGGAGGACAACGATGAAGAATACGACGAACAGGATACATTGCAGTCTGCCCCCCTCCTTGCTTCATCATCAACCGCTCGGTTTTCGATACGCAGCTCACGACGGCGACAAAGTCCCGCAACCAAGAATGCTGTACAAAGGAATGTCATGATGCTTCACCCGACACAGATATTGTCCGTGGCAATATCCCGACTTCCTCTGGCCTTTGGGATATTCATGGGCGGGGTCTTGTTGATTCTCATCGTCCTCTCTTTCACAAGACCAGACGATCTGCATAGATACATAGGAGCTAAAGCGCCCTCGACTTCGAGCACACAATCAACAACATCCCCTTCCCCTCCCGAATCCAAGTCCAATCTTCTGTCCTACGAGAACTATACAACATTTCCACTTCATACCAATGAATATCTTATAGAATGTGCTAAACAGCATCAAGGATACATGGCCCCCACGGAGGTTACTGGGATATCAGTCCAATGGGTGCATTGGACGTTAAACATGACGCCGATATGTCAATTTGTTCGAGTACGATCACGTATATGCTGGATGGTACGGTAGGACTATCAGCGGACTTGGCTCTCTTGTCCCAGGCAGCCGCATTAGCCCGCGAGGTAAGAGGAATCATCAACGCTCCATTATCTGTGATTGAGCGTTCGTTGTTTTCAGAGGAATCGAACTTTTTTGGTCGATGATACGTATTGGAATCGAGGAAAGTGAGTTTATGGTCAGGGTATTTACCACCCTTCATCGTTAAACTCGTCATGTAGATGGCTGGACCACTTTGAGGATGTGAGGACGCGACAACCCGGACCAGAACCTGACTGCAAACCGCCTCCCCCAGATGGTCAGTTACCTCCTTGTCCTCTGGAATTGTCCTAATCTTTGCGGTTGTAGAAATGGTTGCCTGTCCTCGCACATCTAGGTTCGTTTAGCATGCTCCGATAACACACGGTGCTTACTACTCCACAGGCATTGGGTAACTAATCACACTCGACTTCAAAGTCAAGATTCTAAATAACGAAATAGATTATCACCTCCAGAACTGCCAAGTTTCATTTCGGCCATGCCTTTGCAAACCACTACGAGGATCCGTACGCCCTAGCAAGCTTCAGACACCCTACTGATTATTGAATGTTTTTTTTGTCTTAGATATGCCCACCAGCTGAATCGACTAAAGCCCATCTTTGCATCATCAGCTCGATCGTTAGAGTCCACTGTTCGCCCAAATGCGCAGAATATGGGATTGTTGCGCCTGACGCAGGCAGAATTCTCTTCCTTTCTCACAGAGGTCAATCAAGGAGACAAGGAATACGTGGGCACCCACATCCGACGGGGGGATCGCAAATCCCTGTCGTATTCATTCCTGGATAGAAAAATACCAACCAAGGAATATCTGGATGCTGTGGAAAAAACATGGGCGCGCCTACATAAAGGGATGCCGTCCCAAATTCACCCTGTTGTATATCTGGCCACGGATTCTTCGAATGTTCACAAGGAGTTCTCCCAGGTTTACGAAGGAAGGTCATTTTCTCTTTTTGACTCTTCGGATCCAAGATTGAGTTCCCTGGCAAGCCCTGCTGAGTATATACAAAAGGAATTCAATGTCCTCGACCTTCGAGAACGAATAGCAGCGACAAGAGGCATGATCGTCGACCTTGCTATGGTTGGCGGACTTTGGACAGAGGAGAAAGACTTGAAGCCGGAAGCGGTTATTTGCGGTCTTAGGTTTGTGCACGCATTCCTATCGCATAATTTCTGAAGTGTTGATTTTCTTCAACAGTTCATCCGTCTGTAGGCTAGCAGCCGTTGGGATGGGATGGGAAAAGGCTTTTGGCCAGGTTGATGATATGGGTAGCATTGACCCCAACGGTAAAGGTTGGATTGACGTTGACCAAAAAGGCCAGATAATACCTGTATGGGAAGCTTTCGAATTATTCTAAACCCTTCTAATCCCACGCTACTCATTCACAATTCTAAATTCTCCCATGCCGAATCGACGCCTGTGCTAAAAACGCTGAGGTCCGCTAATATGCGAATCGAAAATTTAACCTTCTGTTTCCGTCGTCTTTCGTGGTTTCGAGGTATGCTTGTTGCTCCTGCATTAATGATTGTGTTATTCAATTCGTTACCTCTCCACAGTTTGAGGCCCACCTTTGCTGTCCATGAGTCCCATATCTTTGCTCTTCTTGCATTCAGTGTCCGATAAAAGAAGAAGGTCCCGATGTAAAGGCAGAAGTTCATAGCACTGATGGCCATGAGGTCTCTGTTTCCTCGTTTGTCTACGGAATCTCTGAGTTGACCTTTTGCAAGCAAAGCTCTGGTCCAACGTACACAGTGGTTTGTCATCGTTGCGGTAAATGTTTGCCTAAAATCATATCGATTTAATTCCCACTTTCTACAGAGAAGGCTGGTCTATTATTCACCGCGATGATCGCCCCCATCTGAACACACATGTTGTATACACTTGCAGATATGGTCCTGATATCTTCAATCAGTCCTCCATGTTTCCACCAGCATTCCGGATACAAACCTGGTGCGAACGCTGTCAGAGTTCCTTGAGGCCCACGCCACTTGGATGGGATGGATATATGGATAACCTGCGATCAAAGCAACGACTGCGAAGTATGCCCATTGGGATGTATGTGAATCGAAGGTATAAAGCGCAATCAGCAGAGGCATGGCCCATATCTGAAGCACCAGTGTGGCTGCAACGCGACTGTTAATTGCTTCGCTGATGAAGGCCATTGCTAAGAGCAACATCATTCCGAGGAAAGACGACGGTATGGAGAGCAAGGTCGTTTGAGTCGTGGAAAATCCGAGATTCCGGAGGGAAAGGGTAAGATACGTTTGGGGAGGTACGACGGGCACTATAAAAGAGTTTCTCAGAGGTCACCAGTCAAATGAAGGATAGAAATAAATACCCATATGCGTTAGCCCAAGGGCATACAGGGGCCAGAGACGGCAATCGGACACAGCTTCCCAGATCATCCTAGCATTCAAACCCTCCCTATTGTGCATCTCGGACTTCGAAGGGTCATCTCTCAGAACCCTACGGGGAATGTCACTGGTAAGCTTTATGATAAAATAACGTTATGAGTCTTACCTGTTGACCATGATCGTTTCCTCACTGTCCATGTATAGGAGTGAAATTTCACAAGAAAGGATGCTGTTGTTTACTCACCGCTCTGTAAACCATCCTTTGGGTCTAAACCAAGCCTTTGTTTGTGTAGGGCCGGGAGGCATGAGCAAGAAGGAGCAAAGTCCGACGAGAAGTGTTACACAACCTTCGATGAGGAAGAGGTATCGCCAGCCAGCCCTACCGCCTACCCCGCGGAGACGCAAAATTCCCGTGGCAATGAAGGCACTTGCGATATCAGAAGAGTAGTTGGAAACCCAGAAAAAGGCAAGTCTAATTGGCACTATTGTAATGAATTTTTCACAGTGAAAGTTAGCGGACCGTGGCAGGTAGTAGCAAAACTGGAAACTTGCGCTCAGTTTTCGTGTAGAAGTAAGAAAGGTAGAGCACAATGTCGGATATAAATCCACCCTGCATGAAGCCCAACAAGCATCTATGAATGATATTTTTTATTGCCAGTGAGTGGCCCAATACCTTCAAGAGGAGAATTATACGTGCCTGCACGCAAGAAAACTCCCCTTTCCTGATAGCCAAAACTGGGAGAGGGAGACCATGCTCCAAAGGACCATCTAAGTAACATCCTTTTTATTAACTTATAACTTGCCGGGTAGACAATTGGTTACTTGGCAGGGTATCCAAATATCTGGGCCGACTTGTTTGGACACAAGCTGAGATGGCAACTCTATAAATGAAAAAAATAAAAAATGAATAGAAATCCTCTCAGCTCTGCAGATGGAGCAGACTATGTCACCTGCACAAAGAAAAGAAAGGCGAAAGAGAATATTTCCGAGGTTGAAGTCATTGGTATTTAACCCAAGATCGTTGAGGAAATTGTCGGCATTTGCTTGTGAAATGTTGCTGCGGTCCAACTCAAGGGCAAAGAACATCACAAATGCCCTTATCATGATGCGAAAGTCAATCTTGCGAACGACGTTCTGAAAAAAATGTAAATAAAATTCCAGTTCTAGAGTGGGAGTGTGAATTCAAGAAATGAATTTACCTTCTCCTCTCTCCAAGACCACCTCGCTTGCGGGTCAAATCGATGTGAATTTTCATATCGAGGAGGAGGTCGGTAGACATCAAGAGTTTTTGGGTCATCAAATACTGATCTCCGTGTTGCAATGGCGTCCAGATCGACCTTGACTTGTTTGCGGAAGAATGGAAACCCAGCGCCTATCGCAGCGGCCGAGGCAGGGGAGACACTGAGCTTCAGCAACTCGTCATGGTCTTCAGTAAAGTCAGAATTTGAGGGTTTTCCATTCGCAGATTTGCTTGGAAGCGTCCTGTTGGACTCCCCGCCTAAGAGAACTACAGACATCGTTAAGAACGAGAGAAAGAGACGCACCCTCACACTGTGCGCACCGAAGGGGGTGCATTTACCTTGCATTTACCCTTTTACCCCGGGCCATTCTAAGCCCAGAATAAACGTTAGGCAGGGAGATACCACATGCGAACATGGATGGACGGGACTTCGAAACTCCATGCGTTATTGCGTTTTGAGCCACCTGGATTGCGCGATTCTCCCACACAAATGTTCCAAATATGGCCTGGCCCTTTCTATATCAGGAGTGGATCTACAATCGCTTATGTAAAATAGAACAAATGAACTACAATATACAGAAACGCTGAATCGAAGTCTAGGACAGACTAGAAATGCGAGTGGTTTTTCGCATATCTGGCGGTCTTGTCTGACGGTGGCGTTAAGTATAGGAGTATAGGAGTTCTTTTTGAGTTGGCACTTCCGTGGGAACGGGTGCGGGACCGGGGACATAGCCTAATTGGAGTTCAATGAATTTCTAAAACACTGATTGCGATGGAAGAAGCTCCCTTTCCTGGCCAAAAACAGAATAGATATTCCTCAGATCGAGTTTGGGGACCAGGTCCACGTTAATTAACGGACAGACGCCCCAACAATCCCCATGTTTGGTGGAAGGAAAAATCATGCTTAGTGAGAGCCTATGTCAGAAAGAATGCGAAAGAGAAAGGAGTTCTAAGATTAGCCATAACGAGGATGGCGGAGAAAATCGTGGGATTTAGCTTGCAAGAGATTGAAAGTCAAGCACACAGAACGTGGTATGTAAACGTTTACATACCACGTTCTGTGTGCTTGACTTAAACACCCATGCAAACAATTCACAGGCCAGTCTTGTAAAGGTCTATTTATGGAAACTCAGTACTCAACATGCAAAGGTTGGTTCTCGAGGATATCCAGATGGACCTTGCCCACCATGTCCATTTGCGAGGAGATGTTCAAGAGACGATAATATTCATATTTGGCGGGGAACACTAAGTGGGCCTAATTGGTTCAACCCTGTTCGCTGGTTCGTGACCGCCTTCCAGTATTATCAATATACCTTCTTCTTATAGCTGAACTCTTCCTCGAAGGATGGCAGCGCGCATGGTAATAGGAAGAGTTGAGGTGGAAAGAGAAAACGAGGATGAGATTTGCATCAGGGAATGCCCATCGATTGCGAAATAATAGACTTCGTGGCGTTCATGACCTAGCCATGACACAATGGATTTGCCACCAGAAAGAATGCCTTCATTATAGTGGTAGTCTAAAGTTATGGGACTTGCCAAGTGGATCACATTTCGCGCATGGAGCGGCCCTTTTCTAGCGCCGAGCCATCCCTCGCCCTCTGCCTCTCAGTGCTCGTTGGGCCGTGCCTGGTGGGGCATTCGGACCAGCGTTTTGCTGAGGAAGATAGATAAGCCTCAGCCAACAGAATAAGTGCACACAGACTTACTGCCTCGCTTTGGGGATTTCGGACCGTTTCATCGACGCTGAGAATTAGGCAAGCGGCTTCGGTGGCGCTGCTGATAGCATTCACCTTCACCAGGCTGGGCTCCCAGACAAACGCGTCCATGTTATCGCGAACTCCCGAAGCTCCGTCGACATCCACGCCGTACCATTTCTCTCCAGTTGCGTGTTTCATCCGCAGTTTATTCAGAACATCCGTCGAGTCCAGTCCAGCATTATCACAAATTTGACGAGGGATAATTTCAAGTGCTTTTGCGAAGGCAGCAATGATCAACTGCAATTTCCCTGGAATGCTCAAAGCGTGCTTTCGGATATGAGCAGAAAGCTCCATCTGGATAGAACAACCTTGGTCAGAAAGAGAATTTTTCGAAATTAATTTTAATGGTCACCTCGATGGCTCCTCCACCAGCGACCACTTCGCCGTTTCTGACAGCCCTTTTGACGACCATGAGAGCATCATGTAAACTCCTTTCTACCTCCTCAATGAATTGCTCTGCGCCACCACGAAGCAGAAGGGTGCAAGTCCTGGCCTTCGGGCAATTTTCAAAAATGTTGTATCTTTCACCGCCGATTTGACGTTCATCAAAGAGACCACAAGTTCCTAGGTGCTCTCGGCCGATATCAGAGCAGGTTGATTGAATAGCACCTCCGGCAGCTTGCACCACACGTCGAAGGTCACCAGCCGCCACACGACCGGCGCAGAAAATATCCCTGTCAGCAAACCACTGGGTAGCCAGGTCGCCAATTGGGAGCTTGCTAAGAACAACCTTTGCGCCAGTCTTTTCGATAGCCTCGAGTTTTCGGTAGATGATTTCCCACTCCGCGTCCACGATGGCTTGGTAATCAGAAACGGCATCGACTCGTACTTCGGCGTTGTCTTTCTCGGCCTTGAGCTCCAGTTCCACGTTCAGGCAGAGAATGAGTGGGTCAGTGAAGTGCTTCGGTTGCTGCTCCGCCCCAGCATAAGTGAATGTTTTCTTGAAGGCAACGCCCTTCACCAGGAGAGAATCTTGCAATCCACCACCTGCGATCTTCTTGATCCCAATGAGTGACTCATCGAGATCATCCTGATCTAAACACCCAATAGCATCGACGACCATTTTTGAGAAAAAGGGTTTCTCGGAATGAATCAACTTGGAAGACATGGATGTTGACGCGCACTTCAGCAACAGGGACCGGAATCGTCTAAGAGGAGATCGATGAGACTTGAATGTGGCCAAAAAAAAAGGAAAATATGAATTTACTCTGGATCGGACTTATCGACTGTAACCTGCAGTTCCTGAATCCTGTCTAGGGCCTAAGGGATAGATTTTCTTTTAAAAAAAGTCAAAGGAGGACGGGTATGATACGTACCAATTGCGAAGCCTTCCTGAATCCCTTCATAATGATATGTGCGCTGACGCCTTCCTCGATAAGGCTCCGGACTTCCTTTAGTAGCTGAGATGCAAGGAGAACGACGCTAGTTGTTCCATCACCAACTTCGGCGTCCTGAGCACGAGCGATATCAACGAGAGTACGCGCAGCAGGGTGAACGATGTCCAAGAGTTTCAAAATGGTTGCACCATCGTTTGTGATTTGCGCTTCACCGCGATCGTTCACAATTAGTTTATCCATCCCTCTTGGGCCAAGGGTGCTGGCCAGTGTTTCCGAGATTGCAAGACATGCGGAGATGTTGGAAAGCAATTGCGGCGTCCCTTGCGATGTGTCGGTGCCTTCTTTTAGCAAGACAACAGTCGGTTGCTACGAAGAGGTTTAGAGAAGATCCGAAGATTAAATAAAATATTTACCATAGGAAGTCCACGCTGCATTTTTGGAGATAACTGGAGGAAAGATAGGAACCTGGAAAACAGAGCAACAATCTCGGCGATGTTTGTCCCTGTTTTGACCATGCGCGTTCTTGGACGCGTCTAAATTGAAGGTTGCCTTGGACGCGTCTTAACATCTCAAACTTTTACCCCCAATGGTAGACACAGAAGAGATTATAAATGACCCTCCGCCCGGTCTGTTCTTCGCTGGCTCTGATGAAGAAGAAGAGGAAGACGTGACTATGCAGGTTGAGGTCGTGCCAAACCCTGCGGCGATTGGACATATGTCAGAGAGCCCGAATTCGCCACACACACCGCAAAAATCGTCCTCAGCTCCGTCATCTCCTTTTCCGAAGCTCTTTTTGGACGACGATGACGAAGCTATGTCTGTTGAATCAGGACCTTCGGTGCCGACTAAGCGTCAAGCTGTGGTTATCGAAGACAGCGACAGCGACATTGAAGAGATAGAGAAATCGCGAGACTCTCGACCACCACTAGACAATAGGACTGTTGCCAACATTCTATCTCCTAGTCCCGAACAAACTCTATCATCAGCGCCTGTGGCGAAGAAGCGACGTTTCTCTTCCCCCCAAACAATCGCCACCGAACTTCCTGCAGACAGTTCCATGATGACTTATCTCGGTGAAGTAGTGGTTCCTAATGCCTGGAGTAATGTTTCCGGGGCGGGATACATCACAAGGGACGAAAGCGTCCTGATTCATAGAGAGAGGCAAAACACACAAGCCGTCAAAGCCAAGCCAGCCACAGGTACGAATGGCAAGAAAAAAACCGACGGAAAGAAGCAGGTCACACTCACGAGTATGGTCAAATCGCAACCCCCGAAAAAACTAAACAAGAAGAAGGCGACGGATACTATTGTTCGACTGGTAAACAACAAAGGCTTGGGTATGTTGACGGATGATGATTGCGGTTCACAAAGCTAATCTTGCCCCAAGAATTTGGTAGGTTACCGACGGACACATCTTGGTGGGTTTCGAAATTACTCGAACTAGGTATGTGGAATTGTTATCCATCGACGTGCACTCACCTTCTGCAGATATGGTCGAGATACGAGGTATTATGACCGATTGTCCAGAAAGGTTGACAACTGGCGTTGGGTTGATTGTGACCCTTCACATATATCTCCTGGCTTCCGCGTTCAAACCCTTGAGCCTTTCTCGTCAAAGTGATGAAGTCACCCAACTTGGGTTCAACGAAGGCCTCGAGACACAAGAAGAAAGGTAAATGATTTCAACGAATGTTCTCATCTAGCTTTAAGAGCGATCATTCTTCAGTGGGCTCCGAGAGCGCAAGCAAGCCATCGTGAAACTTTTTGACCTCGTGGGATTGAGACCTCAAGCTGGGGCTAACGTGAAGGGAAAGAATGCGGAATTCAATATAACGGAGGAAGTCCCCAAGAAATTGGCTAAGCGGCCTATCAAGAAAGTCAAGGAAATTGTTGGAGACGGCGAAGAGATTGAAGTCGAAGATACAGAAGACTTATCAAGGAACGACATCGAAACCATTTATACAAGGTGTTACTTTTTGTCCTTTGATTATATACTTCTCTGGACCTGATCTTGAAAGGGCTCAACAAAATGATATCAAAATGGGGGAAATGGAGCCCGCAGAATCCTTCAATCTCACCCTCCGTGGATATCAGAAGCAGGCATTATTGTTCGTTGCCTTTTGGCTTAGATTTCTACCGTTAGACACTCAATACGCGTTGGTAGCTGGATGCATTCCCTGGAGAACGGAACAAATATTGCTCGGGAAGCCACTTCGATGCACCCATTATGGTCCGAGTAAGTCTTGAACTAGATCCGCTACTTAAACTTACTCCAAAATAGATACTCGTTTCCTCAAGAACCTATCATGGATGGCGAAATGATAGATTTGACAGCGGATGAAAAGCTTTTCTATTTCAATCCGTATTCAGGCGAACTAAGCTTAAAGTTTCCTAAGGCTGAAATGAATTGTAGGGGAGGGATTCTAGCGTAAGTCCTCACTCATGCACCCAACACGTTACTCTCAACCCAATTCTCAGTGATGGTAAAGTTGAAGTTTTTTTATCCCAACTTGAGATAATTGATCTGAAGGAAATTCCCTGATTATTCAGAAAGTACGTTGATAACTTTTGCTTCCCTTTTTTCTTACTTCATCTATAAACGTAGTGGGCATGGGAAAAACGATCATGTTATCCGCTCTCATCCAAACAAGCCTTCCGCCGAATGAGCCTTCCGAAGAACAAGGCCTGCGGTCAAAAACAAAGCAATTGAAGTTGAATAATGCATTCCGTGCTGTCAACCAGCGGACCCCACAATCGTTAGCGCCCCCATCTGCCACTTTGATAGTTGCACCAACCTCTTTGCTCAACCAATGGCTCGAAGAACTTCGGCGCTCAAGCAAGCCAGACACCTTTGATGTCTTTGTGTGGCATGGTCAAAATCGCCTTGACCTAGATACTCTCTTGGATGACGAAGAAAATAACAAAACTATCAAGGTTGTGATTACCTCATACGGCGTTCTGGCCTCCGAGCACGCGAAGATGGATCAAAGGAGCAACACCAAGTCTCCAATATTTGAGAGTGAGCAGGCATAATATTTCACGTATTTTTTTCTGAATCGTCGTCAGTCAATTGGTTACGTGTCATTCTCGACGAAGCTCATGCTTGTAAATCGCGGACAAGTAAGACAGCAAAAGCTGTTTATGCACTCTCAGCAAAGCGAAGATGGGCTGTAACGGGTAATGAATTCATACAATATTCGTTGTCTCTGCTTCTAAACGTTGTCCAGGAACCCCCATTGTAAACAGACTCGAGGACCTTTATTCGCTTCTGTTCGTCCTGTTTTAACAAGGTCCGAAATTTAATTCCCTAACATATCTATTATACGCTCAGGAAATTCCTTGACTTCAAGCCTTGGTCTGAATTTTCGTTTTTTCGCTCGTGGGTTTTCTTGCATCAAATTGTCTAGCAGGCTGATATTGACGTCTCCAGGTTTATTACGATACCCTTCCTAGCTCGTGATCCTAAAGCAATTGAAGTTGTCCAAGTTATCCTAGAAAGTATCCTCCTAAGGCGAGAAAAGACAATGAGAGACCAGGACGGAAATAGAATAGTAGACTTGCCACCCAAGGAGGTAACACTTTTTTTTCTTCATCATCAAGATGCTCTGTTAAACTTGAATGTATTTTAGGTGGTCATCGAAGAGCTCGAATTCACCCCTCTTGAAAGGAAGATCTATGACTCTATTTATACCTCAGTAAAGCGAAATTTTGAGCAATTAGATGCTAAAGGACTTGTTGGGAAAAATTACACTCACATTTTGGCTATGTTAATGAGGTGATTGGATATTTGCAGACCTTATTGACGAGTTATTGATCTTCTATTAGACTTCGACGAGCCGTCCTTCATCCGAGTTTGGTTCTAACGAAGAACGTCGAAAGAGCATTATCACCTGACGATGGAGGAAGAGTCGACGTAAATGATCTGGTAGCGCGTTTTGCGCAAGAGGGACAATCGGCTGATGGAGGTCCGAGCAAATTTGCGGATGATTTCATCGCCAGCCTTGAAGACGATGACAACGCTGATTGTCCAATTTGTTTCAACGAAATGGAATCTCCGATGGTTATACCAAAATGCATGCACCAATTGTATGTGTTCTACTCTCATTTTTGAAACATCTTACTCTTTTACTCCAGCTGTAAGGATTGTATCACCTCTCATATCGGTATCTGCGAGGAGAGAGGACAAGAACCCAACTGTCCCACATGCTCATACGGTCCCATCAAGGTCAGTTTCTCCTTCCAATTATTTCGTTATGACAATAATTGACGGATTTCCTTTCTCAGAGCACAGATCTAGTGGAAATTATCAGGAAAGAGAAGGGCACTGCCTTTCCCGCTTTTCAACTTTCCGACCCTGGCCCTGTTTTGAGACGCAATGATTTCCAATCATCTACGAAGCTTGACGCTTTGATTCGGAATCTTCGTGGGTTTCTGTTGGCTTCCCATTCCAGCAAGGTCTACCGTCTAATGTTGTTTGTTTAAGGGAGGCTGAGAGATCAAGACCCTTGTTTTAGGGCTGTAGTTTTTTCTCAATTTACAAGCTTCCTGGACATTATTCAAGTCGCTTTGGAAAGGGAACATTTTGATCTATGTCGCTTTGATGGCACCATGGACGTGAAGAAAAAAGCAGCGGCAATTACTGACTTCAAGTCGTCGTCGCGCAAACCGAAAGTTTTGGTTGTGAGCTTGAAGCCGGTGGGGTTGGTTTGAATGTGAGTAACTTGCGAGAATTTACCTCTATCCAAACACTAATGTATCATCAGCTAACAACTGCAAATCATGTATTCATGGTATGTCCGGGCATTCTCCAAATTCTGTGTCGTTCTGACACACCCAAAGATGGACTGTTGGTGGAACGCAGCGGTTGAGAATCAAGGTTGCCATTAGTTTGAACTTTTCCTTGGCGGCGCACTCACCATTGGCCTCAGCAATTGACCGGGTACACAGGATCGGCCAAGAGAAGGCTGTCTATGTAAAGCACTTCATTGTTTGTGACAACGCCTTCCTTTTATTCGTAGATGCTGATGCCTCTTAGGTTGCTCGAACTATCGAGAATCGGATTTTACAGATCCAGAAACGAAAAACCGCCATCGTTAATGAGGCCTTTCGTGGCACTGGTAGTGGGAAATCCGATCCGGAGAGCATCCAAAATCTGAAAATGATGTTTGGAGACGATTGACATGTCGATGTATTTTGCCCTATAAATGCAGACACATGAGCTATCGTTCCGATATTGTTCACTTGGATATAGTTGTGGATAAGTAGGCAGTCGCGCTCTGTCGCGCTCGGAAAAAAACGCGCTTGTCACCTCACGTGATGTGATGGAACCTTTTTCAACTTATGATATTCATCGTTTCCTTAACTTGGTATCTATCTGTCAGACACAATGTCTTCAAAACAGTTCATGTAAATCTGCCTCCAATCACTTTCATTTCTCGTCTCGCATACCCCAAGGCCTCGACCAGAAATTTCCAGCTACCGAGGATCTGGGGACTGAAGGGCCATCGGCTGAAAATGCCTCCGAACCGAACGAAAGGAGGATTCTACGCCGTGAAGAACGGGAGAAATATTGGAATTTACACGACTTGGTAACGTTGGAATTCGAAGAACCACTTTCTGATCTGACCTTTTCCGAAGGGCCGATTGTGAGGCACAAACGAAAGGTTTTCCCGGTGCAAGATACCAGAAATTCCCGTCGCTATCCGCAGCACAGCAATTTATCTCTGGAGCTGCTCCATCCTCATCCATACCGTCATTTCCCACAGATTCGGCTACCTCGAAAGATGTTAAGGGCAAGAAACGCACGTTTGGTGCAGAGGTTGAGGATGTGTCTGGCTGGGACATTGTGTACAGCGACGGTGCATGCAAAGGGAATGGGAAGGTAGGCTCCGTTGCCGGAGTTGGGATTTGGTGGGGGGCGAACGATCCGAGGCAAGCTATTTGACCTTCGCCCTTGGATCTCCTTTTGATTTTTTCTTTCTTCCAGAAACTTGGCCGAAAGATGTCCAGGAGATCAGACGAACAACCGAGCTGAGCTGATCGTTTGTTTCTTTCTCCCAGTGGGCCAATGATCCATCTAACTGGAACACCTCAAGGCAATCCTGCGAGTCCTGGAAACCACTCCAGTTTCCAAGAAGCCCATTATGATACGAACAGATTCCCAATACTCTATAAACTGTCAGCTTTCGTGCAAGTATTCGACTTTATTCCTTGCTTATATACCCTCAGGTCTCCGAACTTGGATTCATAAATGGCGGCAAAATAATTGGCGCAGTGCCGGGGGTGATCCAGTAAAGAACGCTGGCATTATCCGTTGTATTTCTACCTATCTGGATATCCGGTCCAAACTCGGCCAAAAGGTTGTCCTTGAATACGTCAAGGGCCACAGCGGCGATGTAGGGAATGACGGTGCTGATGCTATGGCCAATCAAGGAGCGCTATTACCAGCTACACCCGAGCGAGATTGGGAAGCTCTTGAGCGGCAGCTTGTGGGGCAATTCGATGATATCATTCCTGTTGATGCGTCACGTGGAGGAATAGAGATCTTAGGCCCAGAGGAGGCAGATGGAGGCGACTCTTCTAGTGGAAATACAAAACACTCACCGCCAGCCGTATTCGGAACGACCAGCTCTAAACCCCTGACTGAGAGAGCACGAAGCTCTTCTGCGCGCCTGTATGGAAAGCCTTCCTCGTCTCCACAAAAGCCACAACCAACGACGCCTCGCCATTTTTCGGACATGAAATCCCCCTTGAAAGTGATATATGTAGCACCTCCCCTTATACCAGTTCGGACCCAAGATGTCAATTTCGAGGTAGGATATCTCTCATTTCGCTCTCTTAATTACTCAACGTTCGTCAGGATTATGCAGATTGTGTTTTGGATGATTCTGATCTTGCCAATGAACTTTCAGATTGACACAGCCGATAATTTGTTTTACTCCGACTCACTGCATGGTCATCCCTGTAATTAGCCTTAGATACTTATTGTAAGTACGATTGCAATGCAAAGGAGGCCACTTCCAATCTAATTGAGATCAACCTCGCTGAAGTAGCCCGCGTGGATAATGCGCCTCTGCCTCCCTGGTTCACTGTACCGGTGGTCAAGGTACCTGTTATCCTCGTGCCATATACGAAGACACTTCCTTTGCTTTGTTGGCGCCACATCCAGGACCAGAGATTTTGCATTCTTAATGCAGGTTTGCAGTGGTGATCCATCATCATCTTCGTGCCGTCGTATCACTGTTTTGATAATGAGAGTTTGGAGGTTTTTGCAGGAGGAAAGGTGTTTGATCTCATCCTACAAGGATTTGGAAATCAGTGGTCTAGTTACTTTAAACAAGGAAATAAATACTTTGGTTGCTCCTTCTGATACTTCAAAAATTCGTAACTTTGGTGCCGCTTTTATAATTCCTATTGTTTTACAAGTCCGATGAGTAGGAAATTTGGGATGCTTGACCTGGAATGTGAACAAACTTTTAAGGAGGGTCTCGTGGCTGGAAAACCCGCGCATTTCCTCGACTTCCTTGCAGTGCTTGGCAATTACACCAACAAGCTTACTACCATCGTCGCGTATACACCAAACGGTGGTCGCCCGCGGACAGCGCTTTAAAATTTCATGACAATATCCCGGGATGATCAACGTTTTAATGTTCGGGAGTGTGACGTTTTCGAAGCCGTTCTTCAGCGCCGTGGTCATCTGAGTATGGGCGTGAAGAACGTGGAGTGTATGAAGATGTGGAAGGGACTGAAGAAAGGCAGAGAAAGTTGGTATCAGAGTAGCGGACTGATATCGCGTAAAAACGATGTTCACAGTTCTTGCGAGTTTTTTGAGACTTGTGTCAACAGGGACGATTTCAACAGCACCTCTTGACTCACCGAATAAAAGATGACAATTCAGAGTTTTGAGACAGGCCGTTACACTTGCGTATAAGAGCATCGCCTACGTGTTTATAGAAAAGGCGTTGGTCTTTATATTCATCTGACCGAGCGCCGCAGCCAAGGTTTAATATTTGCCATAGCAGAGGCAGAAAGTGACGTCGATAGGAAACACAGACTTGAGATAAGGCACGAAGAAGGTCTGTCCTCTCAAGATATATTTTTTGAAGTACGGGGGTGTCATGAAAAACCCGGGTCTGTGAAACAACGGGAAGAAAGTTGTCAAGTATCTCAGAATGAAGTTCGCTGGGCAACAGCAGTAATGCCCTGTCTGCATTCGAGGAGCACTCTGAACGTGTTGGATTGGTTGACTCAGACGTTGAAGCTTCTGGGACTGGCTGTTTCTTGGCTGTTTCTGTTTTTCGTTTTTTTGGAGGCATGACTGGAAGGACAAGAAAGGAAACCTATACTTACTTAGCTCTACTAAAACCTCCCGGCCCGTGTAAACCAGGTGTAAACTCCCATCTCCGTCACCTGCTTTTCGTTCCATCGATTGTGCCCTGCTGCTATGGACAATGAGCTCCTTCTTGTATGGCAGGTGGTCAATGAATTGAGCGAACAGTTGTCGCACAACCAGAAACTCGCAAGCGCCTTGAAGTCCCAGGCCGGGGTGTTGAAGGTACTTGAAAACTCTAGTGTTCGACTCTGACTTACCCACATAAATCAACAGGAGCACGCTTCTGAAGCTACAGCAGGCTTTGCATTGCGTCGGGTCAATGCAGACATATCTAAAGGTCCGTCAAGAACCCGTGAATTGTGGCCTTGAACTGAACGCGTCTCGTACAGAATTGTTTGAATCCGAGACTGAGAGGCTAAATGCTCAAATTATCATCGAAAATCAGACGTTGTTACACGAGAACAAGCAGCTGAGTCTCTTATTGAAAGAGTACGAAGGCACCATGGACACCATCATGTCCAAATTTCGAAACCACGCTGTACGTTCAATTTTTGCGCGTTCTTCTTTCATTTTCTCAAAAATAAGGATGAGATAGCTTGCTGCCCAGCAGCACGAATTGACATTGACACGGCACTATGAAGCACTGCTCGTCTCGCGCGAATCCCATAACCTTTCCTTCGACCTTCAAGCAAACAGCAATATGTTCCAATCCCTCCAGCGACTCTCGCATTATTTACGTGGGCTCTTGAAGACCATGGCTGGTGAAAATCACGACCCATATCAAAATGCAGACCCAGATTATGATGGGATGGGCTCCGATGCTGTTAATCTGGAGGAACTGGCGACCCTTCTTGACTCAGTGAGCGAAGTCGGGAATTACACAGACACAGGAGGGAGAGAGGACTGGGCATTGGAGCGAGAGTGTGAAATCTCGAGGCTAGAACGAGAAAATGAAGAACTTAGACGGCTACTCGGAATCGACGAGGCGAACATGGCCGCTCGGGGTGTGACCCTCGATCTCGACAGAAGTGAAAGCGGACGTTATTCCACCTTCCTTTCGAATGCGCGTCGAGCACCTTCGAACGAATCTTATGTGAACAGACCATCTTACTGGGAGAACAACAACCAAATGAGCGGTTCTCTTCAACGATCTATGGAACTGCAGCCCGGAATGCGCGTTGGTCCGCAACGGAGGACAGGAATATTTGGTGCGGGGCAGCAAAGAGGAGGATTTGTAGGAGGAGTGGGCCGTTCTGGTGTTGGTGGAACACCTATAGACTCGTCTGTGTGGTCTTCTCAACCAACAGGAAATTCTCCCAGCCCTCCGCCTCCAGAACGAGGTTGGCAGCTGCAAGGAGCGTCCTCTGGTTTTGATCTGAGTCGGTAGTCAAGCTTTATATTTGCTGGTCGTTGTTTTGAAATATACCATCATGTCCTTCGAAACCCTCCCTCCGGAATTGTATGATGCCATTTTCTATCAAGTCCCAACCGCAGAACTTCAAGAAACGGTCCTGGCTACAACCAGGGCTATCCCATTCGCTTGCGTTCCTGTTCATCATCTTTTTCGCTGCATTCACCTCCGAGCTCCAGAACAGGCCATCCTTCTCTATCGCCGTCTCCGAAATGGACGCAATCTCAAACATGCAGCGTCCGCCGATGTCGATGCATCTTCTTTAACAGAACGTGAGCAAGCTGCTGGATGGGTTAAAGAATTCTTCCTTGAAACATGGTCTGTGGACGCCGAGATCGTCATTAACCTCATTCGCCTTCTTCCAAACCTGCAAGCCCTTACAATATGGGTTGGACCGAACAGTTTTGCACCAGAACATCTGGAAGAACTCTTCTTGAAACCGTTACTGGGTTTACGCTATCTTGCTCTCAGGTTTAGACCCTAGTGAGTCCATCACACAACTCTTCCCCTTTGTGTAAAGCCTAAACACTACTACCCTATTGTTCAGCGTCCAAAAAGCTACTTACTACCAGTTTCTTAAGGTATGGATTATTCTACGATACCTTTGGTTCTATATGACCCCATTTTCAGGGTGCATACTTTGATTCTACCCTTGTTGCCCTATCACGTTGGCCCTCTGGGTTCATTCCGACCCTCTCGATAGTTCAGGATCCACTCGACCAACAAGAGCAAAAGCAGACATTCGCTCAACCCATTGTATTTTTTCGTTTCGACCTATCCGTCTTCCTGCGGTCCCCAGCACTTTCACCTGCGCTCACTTCTCTGCGGCTTCGAGTACCTTGCCGCCCGGTGGCTAGATCGCTATGCAGCGCCGCCGCCGCAAATGACTCTAGCAATTCTTCATCCAACCTTCCGCTCGTTGGCCTCAAGTTCCTAGATTTGTCGACTTGCGGGGTGTTGGAGAATGAAGTGGACACGATCATGGTCCGCTTTCCTTCGCTCCAACACCTCATTCTCGACGGTTGTCAGATCATGCGCGGAGATTTACGCGACGGGGAGTGGAATGCTTTGGGCCGGCGCTGTGCCCTTGTTGGCGTTAGGAGGGCGAAAGACAGGGAGAAGGTTTTAAAAGCGTGGCTTGAGTCAAGTACCGTTGTCGAGACAATAGGCAGCGACGCTGCTCCTGCGATGGGTCAGGATCCCAACCGGGGTCGGAAAGTCAAGGGCGGCAGAAAAGGACTGGCAACCGCCACCATTTCATTTCGCAAGCCCGACCCTGTCGTTCCTTCCTCGCTGTCTCGTCCGCCTGTCCCACAAACGCGGGTCGGCCAAGCCAAGAAGAAGATACGAATCCTTCCACCGATATCCAGACTGGTTTCTTTATCAATTGCCCTATCGTCAATGCACACGCCAGACAAATACCCCACGCTTCGTGCGGAATTTGAAGAAGGGTGGGCTGAAGGTGTCGCTGTACTGGCAATCACGAGGTCGAGGCTTGGGAGAAGTGCTGGAAATGGGGTGCGGATTATGAAATTTACGAAGAGCGTCAATGCAGACGACGGGGAACCTGAACGTGAAGAAGGCTTAGATGGACTAGAAGATGTCGACCCCTTTGATCCTGAGGCAATTGAACTGTCTAGAGAGGATGGATTGTCGAGCCACGACCCCCCGATCCTCTGTTTTGCAGGCCCAGCGAGAGCTGGATTGCATGAAGATAATTGCGGCCACTCGGTGGGTTGGATGGTTATGGGAGATGAGCTGTGACGCTGTTATCTTATCTTATCGAGACAAATAGCAACCATCGTTTCGTCATCTAGCAATGTCTCCACTAACTCACTAAGATGTCGTCCTCCAGTCCTAAAGCTGATGATAACATATCGAACAATGCCAAGACCTCCGCCCACCGACTGCCGAAGCAAAAGCTCACCGCCCTTGCTCGTCTGAAATCATTCGGCGGAACTTTTGTTAATCAGCACAAACCTCCTCCGATCGTATTTCCCCCACCCTCCTGGGAATTAAATGACGACCTTCTTGGTATCAGACCACACCCACACCCACCCCGCCTCTTGCCCTTGCTGAATCCAACTTCGAAAACCCAACTCCTCCAGAGCCAGTTTCATTTGCCAAGAAGTTGAGAAGTCTCATCGAAAACCTACCTATACCTGCTGCACTCTCCTCCGTCAAGTCCGCTGCTCCGAGCGCCCTAGATGACGGGAAGCACGGGAGTCCTGTTCCACTGGGCATGGACGACGGTCTTGTTCGAATGCTTTCCTCTGAGGATATCATGAATGGTCATCACCCCACCAGCTCCGAGAATCGGGAAGGAAAAGAAAGACCAGGGATTTGGAACATATTGGCCAGCCTCAGGAGCGGCGGGAAGGAAGATAATCCACGGCCTGGTGCGGTTGAGGAGGAAGAAGGGGGCATTATGCTTTACGCCCCGTTGGAACCCAGTAATGATTCTCAACTCGAACTCGCCGAGTGCGAAACAGTTCTGGTTGATGAATCAGACGCCGACAGAACGAGTAAACCTGACCAACAGGCCCCATCGACAACGAAATCAGATGAACCCTTGAACGCAGGCATCGAGAAACACATCTGGGTTCCATCGACCACACAGCTATCACTGCTCACTACGTGGTGGGGATACCGATTGTATCTACCACCGCCTGTCATGGCAAAATTAGACGGAACATCTGTTAAGGCGACTGCCCGTGCCGCGATGTTAACGACTGCTCTGAAATGGCTCCTTGACAAAATCCCCATGATGCTGGTGCCACCACAATTGCGACCTGCTGTGAAGATGCTGAAGCAGCTCAGTCCTGTCGTAGGTTACATCGGTGTCTTCATTGCTTGGAGCTGGGACAGAGTCCGCGCTTGTGATAAAGGTTACTTAAACTTTCGTTTTCTTCACCAGAAGTGCTGAATGGGGTTTATCAGGAAATGGAGTGGTCCTGACTGCTACCTGGCTACTTCCCGTGGCATTGTTGCCAATGACTTGGGATGCAGGTGACATCTACGGACCACGTCTTCCCCCCAAACCCGAAGAGATGGAAGCAGAGACGGCCAAGGATAATTCTAAGCCGGCTAGTCAAGACGATGAAAAGAGAACGAATGACAAGAAACCTGAAAAAAAGAAATCTATATTCCGCTGGTAAATCGCAGGTGAAATTTATCAGTTTGCTTCTCCAATAATTTACTAATGCTTTCTTCGTTTCACTTTCAGACGGAAAAGGCATCAAGATACCATGTACTAATGTATGTACTGCTCTATTCCAAATACTCTAGGCTAAGCGTCTGAAACTTCGTTGATTGTCTGATTTTAACTAATTCACGAACATGTTCTTTGCTTTTCATCCACAATCGTTCAAGATGATATCATCTTCCATAAACTTGTGTCATCGACGGCCTTCTGATATTCTTGCTGTCAAGGCTTCGGCTGTGCCAGAAAATGCCCCGCAACGCATCAGAACGCATCGGGTCCAGTTACAACTCTCAATCAGGCACGCTTGACTCGCACAAATCCATGGAATTGTCAGGCAAATTTGCATTTGTGGCCATCTACGAGCTATGAACGTTCTTATAGCTGGGTTTCGGTTCAAGGCAAACACGAGGCGTACCGCTGATTTGAAAACGCGCGGTCAAAGCCCTGTAGCAATAGAGCCAGAGCAGAGCGCCAAGTTTTGAATTCGCTGTTGCTAGTTACTCCAGGCAGTCTCCAGGCGCAAGATGTCATTTACGGCGTACACGAGGCGCGCTCACTAATTGGTGGCGCTTGTGGTCGTCACTCGGTCCTGCCATGAGGCATGCTTCAACGCACTGAGGACACATATCCGGAGTAAGTGCAGGGCGCCGGAATGAGTACATGGGTATTGATCACAGTTCGTGGTTGTCGGTTCATGTTTACTAGGGATGACTGATTGCACCTGAAAACGGCGAGCGCTGCATGCTGATCTGGATTTACTAGGATGACTGCCAGTGTCGATGCTCTCGGAATCGGAATTGCTACGCCATAATCGAGTAGAGGGATACTTATCACAGTCGATCAAAGTCCGCGGGAAACTTGAATCCTTCCATTGTCCGGATGGATCTCAAGTGATCATCTGCTCAACACCTTTCTCTTGAGAATTGTACATTATCATAAGTAAACGACGGCTTAACCACTACGACTAGATGATGGGGTCCTTACTGCACAGAATCATGATGCACATGTACAATGCCACCCCCGTATACTGTCCTCACGAATCACGAGTCCCGACCACGCATACGGTATCCAGTCCATGCATGTTAGGGCGGCGATCAGGACTTTGTATAAGTATCCAGGTCAGCGCACACGCCGCACTTGAGCTCGGCACCTAAATATGTCATCCCGAGTGCTCCCTCTCCATGTTGGCCGATGTGATAATATGACTCATATCTTTGCAGCATCACGATTCGTCAGATGAAGTGACCACAGCGTCGTCGCCCACCTTCTTATCCTGTCCGGATAGCCAGGGTATGCATTTATTTTTCTCGTCACTGCGGAGTGATAAGTAAACTCGGGGGTGCAAATATCTGACTATTCCCTCGGGATGCGATCTGTGAGCAAAATATTTAGACACATTCCCATTGAAAGATGGAGCACCGTTATCATGATAAAATAAAACGATGACAGCACTGCTCGTCGTTTGTCGTCGCTTACGGGATGCGATAACTGGGCGCTTGGACCAGAGCAAGAACAATTTCAGACCGTTCCTTTTGGAGTTGAAGGGAACCGTTCTTCCTTTTTGTATTGCCGGTACTTGGTTTCTTTGTTCACGCACAAAAGATCTTGACAATTACTCTTCTGTTGGGTCATCAACGGCAATGCAATCAGGAAATGAAAATTAAATTGAGACCGGGATGGTATGAAGATAAACGTTTGGGGACTGTGGTGGCCGAGATCTAGAGAGCTAGAGAGCCAAGTACTGTTTGCTGTAACACAATGGTGAAGCAATCGGACAAGTTTGGAGTCATGCTCCGACGTGCATGTGCGTGGGTGGCTCTACCGCGCGTCATGAATATATTAACGGCCCCATGGTAGCTGTCGCGAGGCATCAGAGAGACACAGATGGAGCCAGGGCGGCAGAGTGAACGAAGAAAGTGGAGACCGGTGGAAAGTTGGTTGAAAGGCCACCCGTGGGAAAACTTAGAAATCACAAATTTAAAGCTGGACGACCTTGGTACATACAGAATGTTTTTCTCGCTTTAAATCATCCTAACACAGCATGTGCGAACGCCGAACGGTGTGAAAGCAGCATGGACCTGGGTAGGATGTATTATCCCCAATGGCAAACGACGACTTGAAGTTGTGGGTGCATATCCACGTGATTGCGCGAGTGTCCGACGTCCTCGGCGTCGTGTTGGAACTTGGGGCAAGGGAAAAAAACAATTGGAAAAAGAGTTAGCTTTTGGCTCAAAAAGCGGACATTTTTCTCGAGCACACAGCCTCAGCCCCTAGCCTTGATTTTTGGAGGAACCGTTTTTCCAGATTTCTTATAGTGTAGCTCACGAGATGCCAGCCGCTCCTTTTATTCCTTTTCCTTGATTCTTGAATACCGGTGGGTTGAAACGGCCCTCATATCATTGGTTCTTTTTCTTTTTCCCGGGCTTTTTATACCGGGAATAGATTCACCTGATGTAGACGGCGCTCGAAACGGAAAAGCTTCCTAGTTTGCGGGGAATTTAAATATGTGAGCGGTTTCAACGCGAGTAGCTGAATAGGATATTATGTGAAGGTTTCCTTATCTCAGAGGGCTTCGAGATGGATATGTCGGAAATATGATAAGGGCAAAATCCGGCGGATTTTGTTCGGGGGATGATTGGGTGATAAGGGAACGGCGAAGGCCGAGTGGATCTCGGAGGCAGTGAAAGTGGGCGTTGTTATAGACTTGCCAGGTGTGGTGATTCCCCTCCCCCAGATGCTCACCCTTCACCCCACCCCGCCACACTCGGATATTCTCGCCTGTCGTGGCCGCTCTCGACAGGTCTCAGACGCCGCATTGGCTCGTCAGGCTTCAGAAGAACGCCGTATGTCCTATGTTGCCATCCAGCGCACATTCTTTGCACGGGGCCAGTCATCCATTCATAATTCCACCATGCCAGCCATCGTACACCCTGTCCCTGTAAAGCCCATATTACCTCCTTCATTCATCCGTTCTGCTTCCCCTTCTCCTCCAAGTTCTACTTCCATGTCGCCCGACAATTACGACTCGCCACCTTCACCCCAACCCTCGCTTGAGGACCAGGTTCATATGGCCTACGCCCTCGAGGATATCCGCGGCGCCAAAATCCTTCTTCTGCGACTGCGGGGTGTTGAGGTGACTTCTGACGACGATCCACGTATTGACGCAATCCAGGACGATGATTTCGATCGTTTTTTTATGCCCAATGGAGGACTGATGATGGATGAAAAGGCCATGTTGGAGTTGCAGGAACGCGAAATGGCTCGGATAGAGGCGAGCAGACGGATGGAGAGACTGAGAAATTGCGAGAGGAAGTGGGAGCAAGAGAAACGCCGCATGCGAGAGGAACGTATGGTCGTATTGCGACGCCGAGAGAAGAAGCGCCAGGAGGAGGACGACCGACGACGACGAGCTGAGGAGGACGAACTCCGGCGACAGGCGGAGGAGGAACAACGGCGAATGGCGGAGCAAGAACGGCGGCGGATGCAGCGCGAAAAATCGGAGCGTGCGGCGCAGCGCAATTCAGGGCGCAAGATCGTCAGCTACGACCATCTCCATTCCTTCCAATCAACGGCCGCTCTACGTTCCCAATTCGTCTATGACTTCCCGTATCGCCCTCCCCGCCAGCCCGTCCCCCAGATCCCGCCTTTTGATGACTCCGCCGCAATCCCCTTCACGGATGTCCTCATCAGCATGCAGGGCCCGCTCTTCCCACCCACCGCCGATGACCGCGTCTTAGGGATGCACAGTCGTCGCAAAGACGCCCGTCTCTTGGAGGCCCTCCTTGTCCACATCGAACAGACCGACGATGAACGCAGACGGCGAAAGGGAAAATATCGTGCTCAGCCTCGCCGTGACTTCGGTCCGTGTCAAGCATGCTCCGCCCCTTCATCCTCGCTTTCTTCGTCGCCCTCATCCGTACCTCGAGCTTCATCTTGGCTCTCCTTCCGCAGCAACTCATCATCTGCGTCGTCATCCACAACGGATCTTTCAATTCCCTCTGCATCACCTCCTCTGTCGTCGCCCAAGCCTGGCTGGTTCGCTTCTCGTCCCAAGTCATGTATAGCGGATCCCGTTATTTTCGCTCCTACACGGTTGCGTCATTCTTGTCATCAGCACACGCGACTCGTCCACGTCGCGTTGGTAGACAGCCCTCTGAATTTGGATACATCACAACCTACGTCCCGATCGGCACACATTCCCTATCATGACAGTCAACGGAGCACGAGTACTGTCCGCGCCGCGAAAGAAGGCGCCGGGGCCCTCGTGCGCCGTATGTCCAAATTTGTTGAGTTTGCAAAAGGTTTCCAAACCGCCTACGTCGGTGCGGCAAATATTCGTGATGCTTCAGCATTCTGTGTTGCAGCAGGAGAACACAATGAGAAGAGTGTTCAGGAGAGCGTGCGTCCTAACGCACCGAGTCATTGGGATGACTCTATTGTACCCAGCCTTAGGCCCGCTGGTTATCGTGCCTCCGTGAGCGATGTCACGTCCTTCCTCGATTCCATGTCGCCTGTGGACGGATCGTCAGACCAAATTTCTACCACCTCGTCAAGTGAGACAAACCCGCCTAAATATATTCCCCTCACTTCACCTTATCCACCCACCGATATTCCACGTACAACCCTTCCCGATCCTCTTCCCTACCGTCTCACATTCAAGCCTATCCCGTCAACCTGCCGATCGCCATTCCGCTTCCACACCATGTCAGAGCTGCACACGATGTACCCATCATCCAGTTCTTCTCCACTTGCTATGGCTTCCGGGCAAGTTAGTTGGCGACTGAGGAGCGTTGGGAACCCGGTGCATATTCGACTCAAGGCGCTGCATAATATGGTCAAGCGGTATGGGATGGAGTGGGAGGGAGCGGCGCGCGAGACGGCGCTTGGGGGCGGCAGAGAGCGCGTGGTAGGTGTCGCTTACGAAGGTGTGGGCAGGAGTATGTTGAGAAGGACAGCGTCGTCGCCGTATTGATGTGGTGGTGTCTGCACTTTTTTTTATGGGTTCTTTTTCTTTCTTTGGGTTCGGGTTTCCGTCTTTATATTTGGGCCGATGAAAATGATGTGGTAGGAGTCATGATCATCCTGTTTTTCTCTCTCCTTCTTTCTTTCCATGGAGCGGTTCCGCGAGCCTTTCTTCGCGTACTTATTAGTATAAGGGTTTTTTTGCTTATAATTGGGTTCTCGGATTTCTCTCTCTCTCTGCATTGTACTCTCTATCTCAGGTTTCTCCATCCATTCTCCCTGTACCCCTATTGTACTCATTCCTACACCACATATCCTTACCTGCTATCGCTAGATACACACCTTCCGGTTCTCTGAACGAGAGCTACCTGCTTTCTATTAATAAACTCGCAACAAATTCATTGTCTTTTATCTATGATAGATTTGAGGAGTGAGAAGTACCTTGAGGAAGGCTGGTCGCCGATATCTTGGAAATAATATTAATGATAATTGCTGCCGATTCCGATTAGAATCTTTGGGAGATGACTCTCAGTCGGAGCCGCATAGGTACCTTCTGTCCAGATAAATTCAACAACTTCATCCGAAAGCCCCAACAAGATCAGCCTCTTTCTTGCTAGTTTCGAGCGATACAAACCTCATCAGAAATTTACTCCAGCAATCACAAGAAAAATAGAGCCAAAAATACACCACTCTAATCGTCTAAATATGGCCGACACCTCCAACGTACCCAGTTCGACCACTTCCCTCGATTTGGCAACGGAGGAAGACGTGCGCACATATCTCGCGAAACTGCATTCGCGATCGCCGATATCACCCCTTTGTCTGGGGGAACGGCTAATTATGTGTTTCGCCTGCACTTGCTCACACCATACCACGGCCGCGAGACGCTTGTGTTTAAGCATGCGAAGCCATATATCAAGGATTCCCAAGGAATTGCGTTTACTTTGGATCGACAAGTTCGTCTCATGCTTTGGTTCAGAAACAACTTTCTTTCATTTGTTTGCTTTGTTTTTGTGATATAGGTATACGAAGTGGAGGCGCTAAGAAGGGTGCGAGCGTGGTTGCCTGCGGATTCAGTGGTTACTGTACCGGAAGTGCATCTCTTCGATGAGGAGGCGCATGCTATCATCATGGACGACACAGGCCCCGGATCTATCAACCTTAAAGCGTTTATGCAGCAAGGTGGTCCATCGCTCACCATGGCCAAGAATATCGGAGAGTCTATCGGGCTATTCCTTGGGAGACTACACAAGTGGGGCCAGGGAAACAAGGAGCTGTGTGGGGCGGTCAGAGGCAATACGCAGGCGAAGGCGTTGGCAGGGTGGGCGTACTATGGAAGGCTGAAGGATACCTTGACGGGGGCTGCGGACGTCCCGTTCTTGTCTGACCCGCCGCTTGGTGTTTCTGAGAGCGATCTGACGGTTATTGATCGACTGGTAGAAGAGACGACACGGTCAATCCTGCAAGTCGAGAGCTCGGTGAGTTTGTTTCGTTACTTTTGGAGTCCCTAAACCAATTTGTTTTCAGTTTGTCATGGGAGATTTCTGGCCCGGAAACCTGATGGTTCAGCTTGATGAAGCAGGGGAGCTGAAGCAAATTTATGTTCTCGACTGGGAGATCACGAGAGAAGGTTTGACGGGAATCGAGGTGGGCCAGTTTGCAGCCGAGATCCACCTGTTGAGGAGGTGCAATGCAGAGCTATGCAAAGACACGGCGTCGCTGGTGCTCGAGCATTTCCTCAAAGAATACAAAAGGGCAGCGGAGCCGGATTCTGAGGTTGCCCGACGAGCTATAGTTCAGTGGGGTACCCACATGGCGATCCTCGGTGCCAGGGTGCAGTGGGGAGACAAGGAACTGTCGCGAGCAATTGTGTTGGAAGGAGTCCGTATTCTAGTAGATGGATATCAAGGAAAGCTGGAAGAGTCGTTTGTAGCACCTTTGTTGTAGATATCCATATTTGGAACTCCGACCGAACGGTGTGTTCTGGGATTGTGGCCAAGGTTGAGATGAATGCAAGCATGGACTCGAGTCCGACTGAGCTTTATCTTCCCCAATCCCTCTCATATCCAATAAAAGTCGTCTCGCTCGACGCTAATCCCCAGTCTGAATTACACCGCGGCACCCGTCTCCTCAGTTATTCCTTCATCTATATTCCATCCACCCCAGACCCAAAACCACAAACAAGATTCGGCACATGGGACTCCGCCATCCAAGGCACATTGAAATCCTGGAAAATCAAGCCAGGCGATGTCATTTCTGAGAAAAAGGCCAGAACCACTCCCGCCGTCGTCCTTATTGAGCCCTGCAAGCATGGTATGCAGCTCGGCGGGCTCTGCGTTCTATGCGGGAAGGATATGACCAAGTATGTCAATTTTGCCCCTAACCACCGCTTTCTTTCTTTTATTTACTTTCCACAAAAGCGTCGACTACACAGGTTTCTCAGATGCATCTCGTGCCTCTATCCAGATGACCCATTCCGCGTTTGGCCCCACCGTCTCCCTCGAGGAGGCGCAGCGCATCGAACGCGAGACGGCCGACCACCTCCTCAATTCCCGGAAACTCTCCCTCATCGTCGATCTCGATCAGACCATTGTCCATGCTACCGTCGATCCGACGGTTGGCGACTGGATAGTTGACGGTCAGGCCTGGGAAGCCAGGCAGGCCAAGAAGGCCTCAACCACTCCCATCGACGCCGCTAACGCGCAAGGCAACAATGTCGACGCGGACGAAGATGACTGTAATCCCAATTGGGAGGCTTTGAAAGACGTCAGAAGCTTCAGGCTTGGTCCCGAGTCATTCGGGCCTCCATCATTGCGCGACGCACATAGGAGCGCAAAAGGAAAACACAAAATGGTTGAAACTGAAGGCTGCATGTATTATATTAAACCAAGGTGAGATCTTGATTTAATTTGGTCTTCTGATCCTCCCTTGCTCATCGCTGTCTGTATCCAGACCCGGATGGAAAGAATTCCTGCGTGACTGTGCCACCAAGTACGAGATGCATGTTTATACAATGGGAACGCGAGCATACGCGGAGGAAGTATGCGCGGCTATTGATCCGGATGGCAGTATTTTCGGAGGTCGCCTGTTAAGTCGCGACGAGAGTGGGAGTGCGTATCCTACCGAGTCAATTTAACAACGCTGATTTACCGGTCTCGCCAGGTTTGACCCAAAAGAGTTTACAACGGTTGTTCCCTTGCGACACGTCGATGGTAGTCATCATCGACGACCGAGCTGATGTGTGGGAATGGAGTCCGAATCTCCTCAAAGTTATTCCTTGTAAGTCACTTTCTTCCAACTCTTCACAAATCGTCATTAAATTTTGGAATAGACGACTTTTTCATCGGGATCGGGGACATTAACTCCTCTTTCCTACCTAAAGTTGAACCGCTAACCCCTGCGGTGCTTACTCCTACATCCAGTAAAGCTGCTGCAAGTATAAATAGGGCACTTGGTCCTTCAAATTCCTCTGAATCTGCAACGCCCACAGCTGTCGACACATCACCCAGTGTTCCTCCGAGTCCTGTTGAGGAGGAGATAGCTGAGCTGCAGACGACAGCGATGCTAACGAGGAATAATGCGGCCCTGGATGCGCAACTGGAGGAACGGCCGTTGGCAAAGAAGGAGAAAGAATTACAAGAACACGAGATACAAGAAAGCCAACAAGCAGAGCACTTGGTTCCAGAAACTTCTTCAAACATTAAGGAGCCGTCTCCCAAACCGGAGAAACATCACAAGAAGGCATTGTTGAAAAACGATGATTATGAATTGATTCGGATAGGCAAGGCTCGTGCTTTTTCTTAAACTATTTTTCGTCTCGGTAGGCTTATGTTATGTATTTTTCAGCTGTTAAATGAGGTCCATTCACGCTTCTTCGATGCTTACGATGCACGCTCTTCCGAGAATCCGAGGAGGAAGACAGTCCCTGCAAGCAGATCATACGATGTCACTGTGGGTCATACCTAGATCTTTATTTGCGCGAGTTGATCCTTCATGCAGCGCATCATTCCTCGATTGCGGTCTGAGGTTTTTGAAGGGGTTCACATCTTGTTCTCCAGCGTCATTCCCCTTGACACACAGCCAGAAACAACAGAAATTTGGCGTTTAGCGCATATGTTTGGCGCCCGTGTTTCGACAGAGTTGAAGAGCGACATCACACATGTCGTTGCAGCCAAGGTAAGTCCAATTAAGTTCCGAGGCGCATCCTGCGTGGGTCCGCCAAGAGTTTTTATCCTTGTGTTGAAACAACCCATTCTTGTTGTTTTTCCGCTTTTATTGTTCTTTTGACTGATTGAGTCATTAGCGGGGAACGGTTAAAGTGGACATGGCACGGAAACGGGGTGGCATTAAGATTGTTTGGTTGGCGTGGTTCACAGACTCGGTTGCGCTCTGGAGCCGACAAGACGAAAGACCGTACTTCCTCGACGACCCTCAAACCGCCACGACGATTTCCATTCCTCCCATGGACCCCCAGCATTCGGGTTATATCGAATCCGAGGACGACCAAGAACCATTAGAAACGAAAGAGACAGGTAGGCTTGAGCTCGCAGCCATCAATTGGGATGACATCAACGATGAGGTTGAGGCTGCCATGCTCGAGAGCGACGATGAAGACGATATGAAGAGCGAACGCAGCGGAATGCGAAGCGAGAATGTTTCGGAGGACGAGATGGGGTCGGAGAATGGGTAAGTTGGCCTGGTGCCAATTGTCCGAGTTCGAGGCTGACAGAGGCTTTCGTATGATTAGAAGTGTCAATGGCACCCCACGGTTGAAACGAAAGCGGTTACGAAGCGCAACGCCCTCGGATGGCGGTCATGCTAATGGAAACGACGAGTACCTGCGCTCTCCACTTGCGAAACGAAAAAAATTGGCTGCTGATCGATCAGGCTTTTCGCGGCTGAAGGAAGGTATCACTGCTGATGAACTTGTGGAGCCTGCAAGCAACGGGTCCTCCCCAAAGCTGCCGATGGAAGAATCCGTAGATGAAGTATCCGAAGACGACGACGACGACGACGATGACGAGGAGGAGGAAGACGAGGAGGAGGAAGAAGACGACTTTCTGGCTCGCGATTTGCAAGATTGGGGATAGCCGACTCCTACACCGCCTGGCAACCTTAATTTTATCCCTATCTTCTGCTTCCTCGGAATATCGCTGTCTTCGTTTTAGGTTTCATCCCAGTTTTCATGATATCCCGCATCACGGTTTCTTCATTGTGCTTTCGTATCTTATTCGCAGAGTTACAGATGTATCAATTTATTGCTCGATACTGTACCACCCGTCTCTTTTTCCAGTTGCTTATACGTTACTTCAATCTTAAATAATTCTTTCTGTCTATTTTTAATACTTCTCGTTTACTGTAGCAATAACATGCAATACCCAAGACAAACCGAATCGAATGATTCTCCGTATCAATGATTGGGAGTACTAGGTTATCTCTCCAAGAACGAAGCGCATGCACTTCACATTTATCTCCTAACGCATTTCCCGGCCCGGATTCTCGTCTTCAACCTTGACCACCATCATTCACTCTTCGAACGCGTCCTCTATCCAAACATGTCGAATCACGCGTCGGCTGATTTAGAAAGATTCCCTCGGATGCTGGAAGACCTTGTCATACCCTCTGATTTTGCACGTTCAGAGTACCTCGCCGAAAATGCCCCAATCTCAAGCCTCGAAACATGGAAACAGAAATCAATGACCGTGTTACATGAAATTCTGGATATTTTAAAACGGATAGAAGATGATAATGTATCCCTGAAGACCCGTGGTGATGTGGTCTTTGCAGTTGCGCCGTTTACTTCGAGGCAACTCTCAGCTCTGGACGGCGACACCGAAGACGAGCAAGGAGTTCTCCAACCGGAAGCCTGGGTAACATCTCAGGCTCAAGCCCTAGCCGATGGTCGAGCCTTTATGTTTCCTTTTGCTATTTTTTCTGAAAGCATATTTCTAGAACTGTTCACTCTACCGCAATTCTCGCACCCTTCTCGAGATCTTGCCAGTCAGGTTTTGACCCAGAATCTCAGGCCTATTTTCAAGTCCACTCCACATCCTCATTTGCATTCGGAAACGGGTCGGAAGCTTCCCAAGGCTGCCGGCGGGCCAATGGCCATGCAAGATTATTATGAGGGCCAGAGGTGGAAGGAACATCCAGGCGTGGACAAAGTAGTGCTCTGGTGCGTGCGAGCGATTGAGGTAATGCTCCTTCTTACCATATCCAGTTTCTGCGATTACTGATTAATTCACTTAGAGCAACGCCTATGAAAATATGTGGCATCTAATTATACCACCGGTCATGACTCTGTTGGATGACTTTGAGGCTAAACATAAACTACAAGGCGTAATCGTGGTTCAAGAAATGCTACAACGCGTTCCCAAAGACCTTCTTAAGCGGACAGGAGTTGATGGTCTGTTGCGACAGGTTTGTCCTTTTTGCTTCGTTTTTGTTTTGATTTCATCGAACACTAATTCGTTGAAAGTCTCTAAGAACATCACTGTCACACCTGCAAAGCCCAGAAACTGCACCACTTCTGAAGAACGCGATATTCGCGTCGATCTCTCTGACCAATCTGACGACATCCGTTTCGCCTGGCAGTAAACCCACTTCAGAGCGCTTTGACCAACTTTCCTCGCTCTTGGGTGAAGGAATCATCTCGGGAATTTGGCTTTACGCAGAGGACAAACCAGACGTGATAAAAGCAACTTTTGACACGCTTCCTCAATTACTGAAAGCTCTGGGCATCGGGAGTGTTCGATTCTTAAAGGTACATATTGGCTTAGTCCAACTGGCTGCAAAATCTCAACTAGTATCTAGGCACTCATGCCTCAGTTGGCCCACCAACTCATCCCCCAGACTCTCGTCGACCCGGATAGAAGACTGCAGCTCTCGGCACTTCGTGTTCTCGGTGTTCTTTTTGAAGTTTGCAAACCTAGAATTAACTCGTGGAAAGAAACGATATTGGATGCGGTAGGAAGGTGCTGGGTGGGCCTAATAGACGAAGAGAGGAAAGGTATCAAACCAAGCGGTTTCCCAGGTAATCCTAATTGTGATCTTATTTGTGTGTTTGCTAAGTGATTTCCTTTGCTAGCTTCGCTTCTTGAAATAAAATCCAGAAATGAGGTTAAGAAGTTGTTGCAGATAACCTGCGCCCAATTGGCTGAGATATGCCCTTCAGTGGTACAGGTAAGTCGTCAATTTGTTCGGCGTTATTTCCTAACATCCGTAAAATAGGACGAGTTTCAGAGATTCTTGACAGCTGACAGAAGGCTATTTGAGGACCTTTTTCCACAACTCATGGCTATTTCTCCTTAGTACAATGCGATGGATCGCTATTTTGACTGTATAATCTCACTCCTAATACCCCATAGGAATGGCATCTGTGCGGTGCCGGGGCTATGCAATCACTTTTTAGAAGAGGCAGCAAGAAACCCAATTCTTCTGATTCAATCCCGACCCAAGCCTGCCATGGATTGCATTCAAAACAAAACAAGTACGTCCATAGATGTGTGGTATACATAGTAAGGTTATCCGACTCAATCCAAAACCTGTTGGACAAGGGTAAAGTCGTCAATTGGTTCCTCCAAAATCTTGCAATATATGCTCCAGAGTTTGTGGATAGGACGGCCTGTTAGCTCTTTGAACACATGATGGTGGTACTCCCTGTCCTTCATCCATCCGTTCAGCTCGCGGATGGTGCCCTCGCCATAGCGATTCTCGATCCAGTCGAGGAAATATGCCGTTTTCTCATAACCGGCGTCCCACCGATCGGCAGCAGTTCGTCTCCAGTGAGGTGGGGAGAGCCCTTCGTGAAGACGAACAAAGTCTGCAAATGGGTGATAAACACCTAGTAACGATGTGATAATGAAACAACATCAAGGGATACCTGCCATACCCTCGATCAGGCCTCCAGGGCAGGTATCGAGGGCGTTGAATTGAAAGCAATGGACGACCTCATGGACGAGGACACCCATGATCTCATCGCGAGCGCGTTTCGCTGATCCCTTGATGTAGTCCAAGGAAAAATGGATTTCCTTGTGGAATTGGGTTCCAAATGTGTGAGCCACACCCTCCATGGGGCGAAGGACAAGCAAGATCTGCGTTACACTAGTACAGCAACGATTAACGATGGCACTGTTAAAATGAACGAATAAACGCCTACTTCCTCGGTGCTGTCTCTGGGGTATACAGCCATTTGAAGCTAGCAAGGATCGCCTCGCGAAGGGCAACTTTGGGCTGGACAGCATTGAGGAAGATATCGGCGCCTTCATGGTCCAGGTCGTCGATACGGAGAAGGAGTTTCGGGATTGGCCAAGGACGCTGAGGTGGTGGTGAAGGGGCAGGCGCCATGTGTGTGTTTAATCACGGTCGTCAGGTGACGCTAATTTCAATTTGCAGAATCGCGACGCGCCGAGGGGACAAAAATAAAGATGGCAAGTAAAATATATGACTAAGAATACATTGATATGGTATGGGTCATTACTTTTTGGATCCATGTGTGGTATATGGCAAGTAGGAGAGTATATCGAAAGCGTCATCCGAGGTCATGATATGGGTCGTCGAATACCAGCTGCGGTCTCCACCCTGATGACCTCCTGTTGCAACGAATCTCGGCCTTCCTCAAGCCAACGGCAGTATTCCACCGCGCGAAACAAAACGCCACTCTTTCCTTTGCTCTGGCCTTTGCCGCGGCTGCCGCTTCCTTTTGGACGACCCCGCGTGGGCATGCCGATCCCGGGGGCAGACCCTGCAGGTGCCATGAGTGCAATCAATTGCGCGTAACCGTCGCGTATCGCGTTTCGTCGCTTCTGCTCGGACATGATATGATTTAGACGTTTCTGTGGTGTTGATAGCAGAGGCTTTGCGCGAGGGGCAGAGGTGCGCGGCGGTGGGTCGGGGTTGGCTGAAAAGGTGGGTGTGGTAGCAGAGGAGGACTCTGATGTGGTACTGCGTGCTTGGCTTGGGCCCCGGTTATTGAATTCTAATTGCCTCTCGTCCGTTTGCTGTGAGCCACGGGCAGATCCATTCCGCTTGCTCGCGCGCGAAGAGGTGGATGGCTCGGGGACAGTATTTAGATGAGGATTCGAGTAGGGTGCGATGGGGGGTGGAACATGCTCATATAGCGGTTGTTCTGGAAGAAATTCATTCCCAGCAATGTTGTTAAAGTCCCAGCCAAAGTCGCCAAAATTGTCGAGGAAGCCGAGGAGATCTGTGGTCTCTGAGGGCGAGAAGAGGTCTGCAGAGGATGGAAGTGGGGGTGGGTTTGGGAAAATATTTGACAAGGTTGGATCGAAGGTGAATTCGAAGTCGGCGAAGGGAACTGGAGGATGAAGCGGGGAATGGGACATTGCGGGGTAGAGATAGGCAACGAGAAGAAGACGAGCTTAAGAGCAAATCTCTCGGATCCCGGGTATCTATTGTGCCGCGTGACCGTGACCCGACGGAGGATGCCGGGATGTGACGGAGTCAACGGTGGTTGCCCGTAATTTGCACCTCCGTCTCCTCCTAATGTCGGCCATCCCCACAGACGAGCCGGCCCAAGACGCCCCGCCGTCCATCGATACTCAGCATCTCCAGCAGCTCCATCAGGAGGTCCAGCAACAACAACCAGAGCCAACCAGAAAACGCAAGTCAAGTCCCCTAGTTATTTTATTATTCCTCCTCTCATCTCCCTTCTAGCCAAAGCACCGTCCGTGCGGAGGGCTTGCATTGCATGTCACACTGGTAAAACAAGATGCAGCGAGGTCTTGCCTTGTCAGGTCCGTTTCCGACCGTTGCTATCCTCCCTTTTTCTCACTTTCTCCACCAGAGTTGTCTCAAACGGGGCCTGGGTGCTACCTGTACCTATCCAGATCCTGATGCTCAAGATCAACAAGCCCACCATAACTCTTCAGGTTCATTTGATGCTCGCAACCCACATCCGTACCTTTCCTCACTGTCCGTTGTTACAGCTGCGACCAATGTCCAATTTGCGCCCCCACCACCCATGTATGCAACGTTGCAAGGCACCCCAAACTTGTCTCATCAACAATATTACGACTATAATGGTACTTTTACCGGCGCTTCCACCTCCACCTTTCGTCCAAACAAACGCCCACGTAATCTGACCGATGAAGAGGCCGCCGCCATCACTCGCAACTTTACCCGTGGTGATTTCTACGTTGGCTCCAGCGCTCCCGTCAGAATCGACCCCCGTCTGCCTGTCAGACTCACTCTTGGTGAGGGCGATCACGTCCATTTCACCATCGGCGAGTCCCTCGGAAGCCTGGCCTGACCATCCATGCCCAATTTTATTTCTCTCTCTCCCTTGTAGTTTTATCGTTGCACTTTTTTTGTCGTTTTTTTGCTTATGGCTTTCTGTACAGTATCTACCGCCTCTTTCCTTTTTGGAGTGATCTGAATATACGTGTCTCGTGTAATGACTTCGTAAGAAAACATTGACGTGGCTTCATCTATTTACGCTGGGCGCACCGGCGGCAATCATGTCTCGTAATAGAATGCAGAGTCGGCGAGGCTCCTCCATGAACTCCCCAAGATATTCGTTGTAAGCCAGCCTGACCTATGCCTTCCTGGATCTGCTGATTGATATTTCAAAGATCATGCATTGAGAGCGAGCCTCAAAGTTCAGAGCAATGGATATCCAAACGCTATTGACGAACGATGTGTTCCCTGAAGAGAATCTTGCTCAGCTCAAACTTGAACGTACGGCAGCATCCACAGAATTAGCGCTTCTTGAAGCAGAGATTGCATTGGCGGAGCTTGACCTCGAATCAGAAAGCGCCGAGTCTCCAACCTACAACTTTTTCATTGCACGCAACAGGCGTCGAAACCTGCGCGCCCTCATCGCAGCTTGCAGCGTTGCAACCGCACCACAGAAATATCTCCCAGCCGAATTGCTCTCCTACATCTTCCAACTCTCATTCGCCGGGTACCCCACAGATCTCCCGCCAACAGGCCGGAATATAAATCCCTTGGCCCTGTGTCATACGTGTTCGCGTTGGCGCAGAATTGCGTTGAATACGCCCGAGCTGTGGACCGATGTGGTGTTTCGATACGGCCGCGGACTGGACCCATACACAACACTGGACCTCGTCGAGGAATGGTATACACGGAGTGGTCCGTCGACATCGCTTTCATTGGGGTTCAGTCCTTGGACATACCACACATATCGGTCTGACCATGAGGAGATTATGCAGGCCGTTCTGCATCGATTAGTAGTCCCCTATGTTCACCGGTTTCGGCACTTGAAGTTGCAGTTGCCAAGAGCAGAACTTCAAAGCCTGATGACCATGCCTAACCTCTCCTTTCCTTTGCTCCAGTCCCTCCAGCTCGTTCGAGACCCCTGGGTAAAGGAAGGCCACGCTCGTGTAAAATACAGACCGACGAATGGGAGTTTCTGTGCCAATGCTCCACGGTTAACGGACCTCGAAGTTCATAACTTTCACATCTCCTCATTCATGGACACCAGATTCTTCCCATGGACGAGGCTCACGCGTTTCTTCTCTGACAACACGCACATGAGCGTCTCCCAGAGTCAGACCATACTACGAAAATGTCACAAAATTGTCGAATTTGCGTTGAGCCTCGATGTCATGTCGCGGGGGAACGAACAAGCGCCTGTCCTCATTCCACACATTGAGCTCCCATATCTGAGGCGGTTCGACGTTACGTTTGCGAATGAAGCCCATTCTCTCATGCGACCGTTCTTTGAGCCATTATTCATTCCCGAGGTCAAGGAATTAAACATTCGCAGCGTCGAGAAAATGAGTGTCTGGGACTCTGCCCCACTCATGTCACTCCTAGGCAGATCGTGCTTCGATATCGAGATCCTCCACATTTGGAATTTCCATCTCAGTGGAGAGGTAGTTGCTGAGCTTGTGCACACTTTGCCCTCGCTCTGCGTCCTACTGGTAGGAGTCGAACATCTCTTACCCAAAGGTACACTTGAGGAAATCGCCAAAGGCAGGTTGCTTCCAAAGTTGAGATCCCTGGTATGCCGTATTGACGATATCGAAACCGCGGTTCAACTGATTGAGAACCGTTTGGCTGGGTGCGAGTTGGGTGGGACGTTTGCCCGGCCTTCTTTTTTTATGTTGGATTATATATCTAGACAATCTATTACTCACGATCAGGCAATTAGAGTAGATCGTTTACGGGAAAATGGTGTTGAGGTTGAGATAACTCGGTTGTGTACATAGAAGGAGAAACTCGGAGCAAGTAGCTTGGGGAAGGTTCCTTGAGCAATGATTGGAATTTTCTCGGTCTGGCATTGTGCGGTAAGTATGCTTGGATATATCATGCAATGCATAGGAATCGAGGCCAGAGCATGGCCGTCAACGCAACAATTTAACAGCCACTCAGGTCACAAACTGCCGCCGACCTGCATGCAAAGTTTGAGGCCGGCGCATAGAGGAACGTCAACCGACGACTGTCTAAAATCAGAAGCAACTAAATAAGAACAAGCCAAAGCTGAAAGCAACCTAGCTCAAACGTAGCTAATCAGAGGGCTGTTTAAATTATTGTCCCGAGACGAAATTTGCGAGTGTGCCAACATTGGTTTATGTCAGAGATTGAAGCCAGTCCAAGTTTGTAGTCTTTCAAGTTATCACCAGTCAAGTTTCGAAGTTGTCCCCAGGAGATCTATGGTTTGTATGAAGCCAGTCCAAGTTTGAAGTAGTCTTTCAAGTCATCTCCAGTCAAACTAGTCATCGTGGGAGATTTGTATGTAGAGATGGCTGAGGAAGAAAAAAATTCCCCCTAGCCGACTTGAACGGACTGACCTCGTCATAGAGGTGATTACGTAATGTGTATTACGTAATGAGTCTACTAGTGACGCGCTCTACCACTGAGCTAAGAGGGAGATATTAGATGCTAATTGCTTGGAGATATGGTAGGGATGATGAAGCTTTCAAGGGAAAGAGATGGATCTTAATGGATGTTTGCATGCTGGGATTCCATCAAAAAGGTCAAAAAAGAAAGGAAAAGAAAACCACGAACAATAGTGAATCATCTAGCCTCATATTCTTCATCCAGTTGAAGAGAATGAACGCTTCGATACTCATGCCGAGACCTTCATCCCATCCAGTTATAAACCAATCCAGGTCCTGTGCAATGATCATGAATATATGCTGCAAAGAGAAGAAAAAAAAATGCGTACTTTCCACTTGAGGACTTCACCGGTTGCAGCATAAGATGCATGTTCCAAGACAGTGGAGGGACAGACGCCCAGCGCAAATAAGAAGCATCCAATGGCCATCGTCTGTATGCACTTGTGGGGACAGTTGAGATAAACTTGCCATCATCAAAAAAAAAGAAAACAAACCATATAATTGTTGATAAAGTTGAGGTTGGGGTTCAGGAGACCAGCTGTAAATTCCATGATATCACATCGACGAAGCTTTCGCTTGGGTTTCTTGGCCACTGGGAGGACTTTGTTGACTTTGGCGAGTTCAGCGATATACTATAGAATAGGTGAAGACGGATTTTAGGAATGAAAATAAGCGCATACATTCAGCAAGTCTTGTCGTTGTTCATTTGTGATAGGCTTTGTTAATCGGCGTCTCCTCTGAGATCCAGAACTAGTACCAAAAGGCAAAAAAAAAAAAAGAATACACTAACCATGCCCTCCATGGAAAGAACAAAGTCTCGTGTGGTATGGTAAGACCAGCCAGAGATGGACTTCATTTGGAGGCCTGAACGACCCTTCCTGGCGATGTTTCCTATAAACAGCTTGAGCTCTTGGATTGGGTGGAGCTCTGCATTTTTATCCAATGTGGCGTTTCCCTTTTGGACGTCATTGTAACGCCAGCAAAAGTAGGCAAGCCAAAGGTCACATATCCTGGCGTATTACGAGTCTTTTATTTATAAAAGCTCGTCCTTTACCCCACGCTTTCCGCGAGGGACTATTATTCCATTATCATGGGAAATACTTACGTAATCCATCAAAAACCTCGGTGGTCCTCCTTTTGTCCTCCTTAAATACCTCATTTACTGGGTTCCCCCGCCATTCCCTTGCTTCAATATCAGTACAATTCACCTGGGAAGGTACAACAGTATTCTAATTTAATTTGCATGAATGTTACACATGTAGAAATTATTAACCTTCCATTTTAACTTCTGTTTTTTTTGTGAATGAACACTCAAGTATAATTAGCATTGTTCATGTGGCCCTTTTAATCTTTGATAAATGAGTCTGTTGAATGTTGTCTGAATGGTACTGTACTTCATATCCGAATGGTGTTTGTGGTATGCTGGTTATACACAATGTGCACAGAAAGATAATAGACCACCAAATATGGTGGCATTATCTGAAATTTGGTACAAAAATTGTCCTTTTTAGAAGTTATTCATATCAATTTCCAATTTGAGTATAATCTTTACATATTTAGTCACCCATTATTTTTTCTGTGCACGTCGTGTTATATAAGCGACTCCAAGATGAGTCGCTTATATGAATGTGCACTTTAAAAATCTCTAAAATATTCCCACGGATCAAACTTCATCAAAGTACCAGGAGAATTTATTCCTGAATGATAGATTCAGGGCTGGGCCTATCTTTGAATTGGAGGAGGTCATAGAGAGCCATGATTTGATCGCCCTAACGGTTGAGAAAGAAAACATTAGGAAAAGGTCACGCAAACAAAGACACGTCGAGGCTTACCTTGAGCCCTCGTCTTCATCACCTTCAAACTCTTGCTTGCCATCAACATGTGAATTCGGATACCCTAGGCCCAGGGAAGAGCCCGAGGAACCTAGTTCACAGTGTCATGTTGGAAATCGGCTTCAGCTTCCATTCAAATGTGCATGCTGCTCGCCGCAGGGCCTCTATACAGAGAAAAATCAGTATCAAGAAAATCAACATGATGATCACAACGTACCATGCCAGTCGCAAGGAGACAGCTTGATCCCTCACCATAATCCTCGACATTAACAACCTGCCCGATCCGCAATCTCCCTCATCCAATAAGCCCGCGACCCTCTGGAAGGGCAGGTGCAGGTGCAGTAGCATGTTTTGAGCTTGTGGGAATCGGTGGTCAGGCCCACATCCCTCAGGAGAGGGGAGGGGCGCTGGGTGGGGTGATCACATCGGCGGTGGTGGTTGGGATGAACGAGGAACAACGGTGATGCGGTTTGATGTCAGATACAAACTCCGCTCCTGGACTTCTGGCTCATTGTTCAAACGTTACCATTTATAAAGGTCGCTATGATCGAACATGCCATGTTCGATCATTAATTTTCAGTGTTTTTACTTACGCGCATTAGGTGTGTTCTGGGACGTTACAAAATGGATATGATACGATGAGGTAAGGGACATCAAATTTGAGGTCGCTTACACAAGCACTCTCCTGCACTTGAAATACGCCAGTGTCTGTATATGCTCACAATGGGCGCTACACCTGCGTACAGACCTCCAAAGCAAAAGCAGGTGTACCCGAGATTGAAGTATGCTGCTGTCCTCGTGGCTTTGTTCGTCGGCCGACAGGGGAATAACTGGCTGCGAGGAGTGAACCGAAGGTTCGCGACGAGCAGCGGGGCTTTTGAAAGCCACAATAACCAGAACTGAGAAAAGAGATTCTATATTACATTAACCTTGCTGCGAGGAGTGAACCGAAGGTTCGCGACGAGCAGCGGGACTTTCGAAAGCACGATAAACGGATCTGAGAAAAGATTATATTATATTAACCAGTTCGCGACGAGCAGCAGCCTTTGTTTTTTGAAAATTAGGTCGGTGAAAGTCCCCAAATAGGTCGATGAAAAGCAGCCCCAAAAGAAAGAAAAAGAAAAGGTAAAAAAGACTCGTATTCGCCATGCACAGCAATGGCCCTCATTCCTAGTTTGTCTAGAGTTGAGGCTGCCAAGGGCCGGAGATGAGTTTTTACGAGAGCGGCCAGTTGAGCTTTCAGTTTTTCAGGGTTGCTGGCATACTCTTGCTCGAACTCTGCAAAGATGTCGCGTTTGCCGTTTCGTCCAGCGTAAATGCCAGTGAGGACTGGGGGAGCGGGAGCTGATTTTGAGGAAACTATGATGGGCTTTCTGGAGGCCGGGGTACCTGGCAACAGGAATGCGCCACGCTTTTTTGGAGGCATGGTGGGTGGGGAGAGGGAAAGGAGGGAATGGATATCATCTTTCTTGTTTCGAGCTTCTTCGTTAGCATAGATGGTGTCAAACGAAAAAAAAACACCAAAAAAACATGTGGGAATACAATTATTGTCTACTGCACGTGACGTGATGATTACAAACCCTCCATCAACTCTGTGAGACCGATTGTATGCAAGAGGTAGTTGAGGGCCTGGTCTGATTCCTTGGAGCTGGGAGGAGATGGATTGCGTTTAAAGGTAGCGAGGAGGGCGCAAAAGGTGACGGAATGACCTGTGATGCCAGAAGGGTTATGGTGGGTTTGTATGTCCCAGGTTGGATCCAAGAGGACGGTGCCGCCAAACTAGAAACTTGTGTCGAGGTGAAAAAGAGGACGGCAAGGGACTTATGTGGTCATATAGGGACAGAAAGCTGTTCCTGGACTTTGTTAGATAGGCGTGTCTTGATATGAAGGGTCTGCGAAGTTCTTCAAGGTCGATCTGTGCACGCTTGCGAGCGTCGGGATCACTGTCGTGATCCTTTTCCCATTCTTGGAGGAGTTCAGTGTTTTCAAAGCGATCTAGGTGGAGGTTGGGAAAGAGCAGCTGGAGATGGTCAGATTTGAGTTTGCGGCCATTGGGAACACGCTTTAGTGCATTCCACTGTCGCATGAACTTGATGGTTTTGATGGCGCGATGGAGATAATCGACAAAGAGGGTAGCGGCTTGGGCTGGCTGGGCTCTGTGAAGATGGAGGTCACAGGAGAGAAGCGAGTCAGGATCAGACTGTCCATCACGGGCGATGGATTGGTTGACGAGGGTGGCGATGGTAGTGGGAAGCTGGGCGAAATCTGCGAAAACAATGTCCTGGTATCTCTTAGAAAGAGAGAGAGTGAGAGAGAGAGTGAGAGAGATGGACCCAGTCTTCCTGTTCCATAGCCCAGTACCCAGACAAGAGTCGAAGAAATCTGTCATCTTCTTCTTGACTGTGCTGATATTTTCGTGGTGTGGTAAGCAGTTCACGGAGCTGAGTGGGCGATTTCTTGACAAGTGGGGGGGCTTTGATGGATTGGTATCATGCGGTGGCGTCGTTGGCATTTTTTTCTGTATTGTGAGGTTGGCTGTGAATGGACTGGTGAATGAGAGAGACGGACGTACATTGCGGGGCCGGGGTGCGGGTGCGGGTGGTGGTGTGGGCATCAGTGTGGGCGTGGGCAATAATGACGGTGTTGTCGGTGTCAGTGTCGGTGTCGGTGTCGGTTGAGCAAGGGCATCAGCAGCTGCAAGAGCCTCTGCACTCAGGGTGCGGAGGAGTCGTACGCATGTTGCAGCAGTTTCGGGAGAGGAGGATGCAAAGAATGGGGTGATTTGTGAGTAAATGCACTCGAGGGCGGTGGCATGGTCATGGTTCATGGAAGAGAGGCATAGTGGTGGGCATCGTGGGCGTGCAATACCAATTCGATGAAGAACTTTTGCCTGCTGTTGGTGCAGGTATACCCACGTGATGACGCACGTCCCAAAATAGAAAGTCTCTCCTAGTTCGGTCTCTCCTAGTTCGGTCTCTCCTAGTTCGGTCTCTCCTAAAGAAAGTCGTTCAGCGACCACCCTGGGCTTTGCCCACCAAAAAAGAAAAAGAAAATACCTTGGTAGCTTCGCGCACCGAAAAAGGTCTTGGCCTCGTGAAAAAAGAAAAGATCTCCCAAGTGACGCGCTCTACCACTGAGCTAAGAGGGAGATATTAGATGCTAATTGCTGTGGGATATCATAGGGATGATGAAGCTTTCAACGGAAAGAGACAGATCTTTCAAGGGAGAGATAAATTTTTGTCAAGATAAATCTTTTCAATGGAGAGATAAATCTTTCAAGGGAAGCAGGCTTGTACTCGAGAACATTGCAAAAGTTGTCCAGGTCTCAACATTGACAAATACAAATGGAACTATTGCTTGAAATACAATACTGGTGTGGATATAAAGTATGATTAAGTTGATATGCAGGAGGATTGGATCAATGTGGGATATGTGTGTATGGATACGAATGAATGACGCAGCTACTCGAAATAAATTAAATACTAAAAGTGCAACAGCAAGTCTGTGGTTTGGAGGGAGTGTTCCAAGAAATGAGAAACTAGAAAGGACCGGTATGTGATTGCATGTATGGGCTGGCATACGAAGCAGCTGGAGAAGCATACGAGGCTGATGAATAAGCCCGTGAAGAGGGCCGAGAAGGTGCATGAGGAGGAATTTGCAACTGAGGGAGCCATGGTGGGAGATATGGCGAAGAGTCCAACCGTGGACTAGAATACAGATATGGACTGTGATGCGGCGAAGCAGGTGACGCCGCGTTTGCAATGGAAACCTGGTATTGGAGGCCGCCTGGTATGACAGGGGGAGATCGATAATACGAGGCATTGGGGCTAAAACCCATGGCCTCTATAAGGGGTTTCATAGGGATGACGGGAGGATGCTTCCAGTTGCCATCCTCACCGTCGGATTCTTCAGAGTCAGAGTCAGAAGACGTAGGTCCAGCAATGTATTTGTGGTTGGGAATTTCAATCCAGGGAGAATGTCGATCGGGAGGTAAACTTCTGATGGAACTTTGCCTCTCAAGACTATATAGACAATTGGGTCAATGATATTTTTTTAGATCAAGGGACAACTCTTACCCATGCCACGAATTTGCGTCGGTACCAAAGTTGTCACCGAGAAAAATGATTAGAAACTCGGGCAACTCTTTGGACGATTTGTCCTGGTCCGTGGGTGAGGGAGTTCGACTGGAATCCACGTTTTCGGAGCGAGAGCTTGATCGGCTGGACCTGGATGACTTGCTGGACTTGGTGTCGAAAGAACGGATACTAGCAGAGGACTTCTTGAGACCATCATCATTTGGAATATGTTTTGAACTACAGTAATCCGTATTTGAGCATGCTCATACCTCAGTCAGACGAAAAAATACGCACGAACGAGACACCACCGGGACCGCCAGTTTATTGGAAACATCGCTTTCCATATTTATCATCGTGTCGAGGGTTGCCGGTGGCTCGTTGGTTCCTTCAGGTGTAATATCTGGCATACCATGTTCATCCTAAAGTAGTCTTCCTGGCTCATAACGCTTACTGGTTTCGGATATCCTATGGTTTGCGGATGAACTTTTGCATTGATGGCGGGTAGAAGGTAAAAGGCTCACATAGACAAGCGATCTGGATTTGTCACGCGAAGAAGAACTAACATGAACACTAGTCAGTGTGGAGTCTAGCTTGATTCCAGAAGAGGGGCGAACCTCGGTTACCAAATGGCACATTCCGTATCATATTCAAGAGGGGCAGAGACATGACGCTATCCGTCGCCGATCTATCATCCAAGGTCAGTTGCTACCATTATCCTACAGGCGATCTGAGGTCCGTACACTGGAGGTTCAGGCAGTGTGGGAGGGCCTTGGTCCTCTAAAAATGTGGTTTAGCATACAAATGCCCAAACGGTGAGAACTAGACATACGTGGTTGGGCTACAGGTTCATCGGGAGTCGAGACCACTATATCAGGCGGGGGTCGAGGCTTGCGGAATGATTGGGCGGAGGACTTTTTTTCAAACCCACGACGGGGTCGAGAAAGGTTATGATATGTACGGAGAGACCTGTGGAATACGACTGCTTAAATCATAGAACAGAAAGTGATAAAGATGAACATACGATATTTTCTTGTATTCTCTGTCCAAGGATTTCGCAAGCCTTCTGAACTCTTCATCGAAAAGGGTGAACTTTCTCTCAAAATCTGGGAGTATGACATCGGTATACTTGCGGAGCATCGAGATGTTATAATACATACCTTTATCCTTCCGAGCCTTCTGTAGAGGGCAGAGATATAAGCAAAAAGGGTCACGGAATAGACGCGGAAACATCTCACCGGATTACCGCGCCATGTCATGTAATAATCGACACACTTGTTTCCAGCTTCCCAAACTGTGACGGCGAATACAATTGGAGAGGGCATGTCGTGGTTCGTTAATTTGTCATCATCGTGTCGTGGGGCCTTCGATTCCTCGGCGTTATGCTGACTAGAGGAGGCGACAATGAGTACAGAACACGAGAGGAGATAGGTACAGACGGACCTCATGTAGTCCTTGAAGGTAGATCTTGCATCAGGACCGCAAATGACCTTGCAATTCTTGGAAGATGTTCGCTTGAGGGTTTGATGAACGCCTTTAGTTGCAATCTCCTCCAAGAACTCAGGCGCGCAGCGTGCATGACGGACTCTGTCGCCCGCAACGAGTCGAAGGGCGTCGAGTGCATGCTCTGCACGAGGAATACCAGAGGCCCGGCTCATGGTGGATTGTTTGTCGTCCTCGACATCGTCGAGTGTCCTGTGCTCTCCCTGAGAGCTGTGTGGTGATGGATGGGAAGAACCCGCCGAAGGCATGTAGCAGGGCGGTAATTAGCAGGAATGACGGGAAAGAGAGTTGGCTGTGAGATCGGTTGGGTATCTAACCAAATCGATTGAAGGAGAGGGAATTAGAGGATACGGGTAAACAAGTGGGCAACTTTGTACTCTGCCGCTCGCTCAAATCAGGATGTCGCTGTCTGTAAATGCCCGAGATCACTCGATTACCAAATCCCTTTCACAAATTTAATTTATTGCAGTGCACGCCTCGTGTCGCCCAGTGGCATAGACACGATTCAAGTGTTTTTTGTTTACACGACTCTTCGATTCAAAGGCTCGGCAGCAAAATTAAAGAGGCCCACGGACAGAATCTGTCCAATGGAAACATGCACACGCTGCGAGAACGTTTCATTGGCTGATTAATTGAAAGCGGCTGTCGAGCGTGAAAGATAATCTGATGTAGCAGGTGGAAATCCGTGAGAAGGGTATCAAGGGGGAGGTATGTACTCGTAGATGCTTCAATGGAAGCCAGCTCCAGTATATTACACCTAGAAGCGATCATCAATAAGCATCTCGGACCATGGAACCAAAGACCCACAAGACTTAGTTCCAAAGTCCAGACGCGCCGCGCCCATAACTTCACAGTCATGGCAGGTTTATCATTTACTGCGGGAAGTTCAACGTCCAATCCATCCCACCAGCATTTTCGCTGGAAACAAAGTGTAAACCATCAAGAAGGCAACCGACAACATCATAAAATCTCACCGCGGGTTTCCTCCAAAACAAGAGGAGCTTTTGGGCAGTTGCCATCTGCGTCGCATCAATCTCAACTGGCTTCTCCTCAGATGGGTGGTGCACTATGCCCGTCTTCAAAAGCACAAGCGCTATCGATGAAATGCAGCAACGCGACGGTTCTAGCGCGCGGAATCCCCATTCATCTTCGCGGTCAAAGCCACTACGCAGCACGTAACGCTCGTCAAAATCCGGGGGAACGAAGCAGAGAACGGTGTGAGCTACCTCATGCACAACATATCAATTAAATGCTGTTCTGCAACGTTGTTCTCCTTGTTCACGTTTCGTTGAAGAGCAGTGAAGATACTACGCTTTTCGATGAGATAGTCTCCCGACCGCCGCTTGATGTCCACCATGCTTTCATTGGCTAAACCATTGGCATCTGTCGCCGCATTCCCATCCTTAGGGGGGATAGAGAAGTATTCTAGCTCCTCTCGGAGAACTATAATAGCTTGCTTTGAAAGCAAGGGGTTTTGTGATGTCGCGGGTCCAAATTCTGACGACGGGGATTCGAAGAGCTGCTGCTGAGCAGCGAAGAGACCAGGGGTCGTGGATGTACCGTAAAAGTTGTCTGAAGCATTTCGGAAGAAGGTTAGTACAAACTGGAAACATTCGGGGTCGAACTTTAGGTTCAGAGTCAGCTGAGATGCCCTGCACAAGAGGTGTTAAATGCTGGACGAACGTCAACGCCGTACACCTCCTCTTCGTCGTCATCTCCACCACCATCTGAGAGCGCGACACTCTGTCGACTTAGAACCAGGCCGTTGGGGAATAGGCAGAGCAGGACCGACTCTGGCAAATTCATTATCGTCTCGCGGTCAACCTCGAACCGTCTGCCACGAAGGTCGAGGAATAGCCTCGTAAGCAGCTGCGGCTGGAGATTTGTGTGGGTAGGCACCTGCGAGACCTGAGTAATGGGTGAATTGGAGAGATTCGCCATGGCTAACGGTCGGTGGGGGGACGGCGAGGGTGGTGGTCAGGATGCAGGCAGCCGTACAAGGGAAACGTGCCGGCCCATCAACCATTTCAACCAAACAATGCCCTGAATCCTGCTGTTTTAGAGATACTATCCTCCTTGAAGGCAAAATGAATGGAATGAACTATTGATATGGTACTATATATATGAGCGAGCAAACGATTCAAGAAAAATGTCATGATATGCGGTATTATGTATGTCTCTGTTTTCCCTCCAAAAACACGAAGATAATCCTGTCGCTCGCCACAAACCTGCGTCGAGGTTCTATACAGCGTATGAGGATAAAGAAACAGGGGGTCCGTAGGAAATGTCAAAGAAACACAAGTTGAAGGGGAGACCATAATGATGGGAAAAACATGTCCATGTCTGTGGAAGGGAATATAAAATACGATCCGTCATTGATTTCCGCCGTAATTGGGTTGAGGTGGGGCTGCACCAGGTGGAAGACTGAATGCTGTGGAGTTGCGCGAGTAACGATTTTGGGTAGGACCTTGTGAAGTGGGGCGCCTTGATGTGGGTCGCGAAACCCTCCGGACGCCGTCTGGTCCAGGGACTGGACCGCCGTCCTTGAGGCGTACTCCTCGTCCAGCTCCGTCGTAGTCGGGTGAGAGAGCCGAAGTCTCTTCGTAGCTCGTTGGTGAGGTCGTCTGGGATCGGAAGGGATTTTGCGAATCGCCAACAGGAGGTTGTGGGCTGGGTATTTGTCGCGAGAAGCGGGGGTCATAAGGTGAGGTGGGTGAAAGCAGCCGCTGCCCCGAGGATGGTTCGGGAGTGTCAGGGAACGTGTCCTGGGCGCTTGGAATCAGCCGCAGGTTGGATCCTGAACCACTGTCCGAATTGTAATTATCTTCGCTTGACCTGGAAACTCCTGCCGATGAGGCGGATGACATCAGTGGTCTATTGTTAACCGCCAATGGCGCAGGAAGCATGAGGAGGGCATTGCTGTCATGTCGTGGACGAGGGGTGCTATAGTTCGCTGAATCCAATGTGCTGGCGTCGAAGGGTGGGGGTTGGTGAGTAAGGTCTGAGTTGGATGCCAGTGAATATCGGTGGCTATCAGTCCTAAGAGGTTCGAATCACTGGTTCGAAATTTAACAATTGGAGAAAAAGACGCACCTCTTCTCATAGAAGGTAGAATCCCTCGATTGAGTTCCACTCTTCCATCGACGATCACGTTCAAACTCGGCCCACCGCTTCATAACAATGTGAGAAGAGTCGAATTCTCCGTCTTTATCTCCAGTGTCATGCCCTTTATCACCGAGGACCTTTCGTGTTTCACCCCATGAGAAGTCATCAAAGTGCCAGAAGGCATAGGCGGGTAATATTCCGTTCCATATGGGCAAGGAAATGAGGTAGATCAGCATCCAGCCGACATATGCGACTTTGCGAGAGGTAACCACGATCAAAAGGCCAGGAAGACCGAGGACGATGGCGAGGAGGATGAGAGGGATGGTGGTATTTGGGCCTCCAGGTATAATAGACACGACGATCAAGTAGACCGTGAACGCAATCGCGGCAGGCAGGACCAATGTACCCGCCAATTCCATTCCAACGACGAACTGCATAGAAAAGCAGAAAGTTCCACACAAATCACGGACAAGTAACAACTCCGCCAAGTTATGGATCGTCGAATTAATCCAACGACGGCGCTGAGAGAGCAACACCCGGAAAGTGTCCGGAACGACCGTTTTGCAGACAGCTTGAGGACAGAACATATTCTTTCGTTTAGGGAATGTTTTGAGCATAAGAGTCGTAAGGTATCGATCTTCTCCGAGAAGCAGTAGATTCTTCTTGTGCAAAGTGTCGACCACGTTCTCCGAATAATGTTCAACGATATCCGGATTGGCGAAAATGGGAACCCAATAACCCGAGTCGCCTTTAGGAGCTTTGATGCGATACATACTGAAACAACCGGGCAAGCAGGTTACACCGCCAAACATGGACTCAAATGCTTTTGTCATGTGGTGTGAGATGTAGTATTCGAAGACTTGATGAGAAAGCAGGTGAGCAAGGAAGATGTTAAGAAGGGATAGAAACCGCACCTTGCATCATCGTGATAAAAGTGTCTGCCTTGTTCGCAATCTTTGTTTCTCCACACAGACCCATGATCTCCTCATCGTGCACCATACAGCTAACCATCCGTGTCAAGGAATCAGGGAAAATCTTGGTATCCGCATCCACACAAAGAACAAGCTCGTATCGGTCCGGGCTGACTCCTGTAACCCGCCAGATGGAGTTGAAGAACTCATACTCAAAGGTCGTCATGCGCTCGTCAAACATAACCTTCTGCAAGAAGGCCATCAAGACTATTTGACTGTCACGCTTGCCACGATTTCCGGGTTTAGCGTCGTTTGCCTCGAGAGGGTTACCGCATTTTGCCACCAGAACGATAGGGACGCGTTGCTGCTTGGAACGTTCCGTGGTAGCATCGTCATAATCGTAGAAGCCCGCGTAGACTTTGGCCATATTGTGTCGCTTGTGGCCATCCGCAATAGCAACATATGAATGCGGCTCCACTTCTGCGGGAGGAATAACGAACTCTTTCATCATGGTCAAACAAATTTCCGGTGTCGTCAGCGAATTTCCTGCTCCCTTGACCATTCCGTCAGCAATAACCAAAATTAGCTTGTGACTGTTGGGGTAATCCGTGGTAGCAAGGGAATCGAGCGTCGTCCTCAGACCCTCAACAGATTCAGAGTACGCGGTGACCAAACAAATAGTATGCGCAAGAGGAAAGTTGAAAGGTTCGTAGTCGATGGGTGGTTGAGGAACGACATTGTGTAGAGGGAAAGGACAGGGATTTTCAACGAAGTTGCTGCGAGGAGAGCCTTCAGCGAGGGACACTGTGCTTCGGGATTGTCTATAGCTTGGCGAATCAGGAGGTGTACTCTTGCCGCCCTTGGATGCCGAATACATGGTGGACCTCTTGAAATTAGCAGCCGACGACGAATCAAGCATCCCATACGCAGTCGATGGTCGTCCTCCCTTGAGCAGAGTTTCTGAGGGAGTGAAACGTGAATGGCTTGGTAAAAAGGTCTTTCTATTCTGAGCCTTTCCAGGTCGAAGGCCGTTCTTGTTGACGTTCGGCCGTAATTCGCTGGGAGCAGCCCGATAGATATCGTTGGACCAGTTTTCGATTGCGGTCGAGCGTTGCATTCGCTGTTCATACGTTTCACGAGGGAAGTTACCAAGCTTCCAAGAGAAGAACCACTGGAACATGACGGCCATCACGAAACGAATGCCGACTACACCGATAATGAAAATGAGGGACAGATAAAGTACGACCTCGGAGGCGACGCAGCCGATGGAGTTGGTATCAATAAAGCCGATGGTAATGATATCTTGCAAGCAATGACCATGTTGTTGTTTGGTGCGGGAAATAAGCATGGTCAGATCCTTTCCATTATATGTGCCGTTGGCCCTCTTCATTTCGTCGAAAAGGGCGGGGTATTTAACTTGGGCTCCACTGAGCCACTGGAGAAGATTGAGATCCAAAACCGTTCTGTTACGTTCATTAGCATTCGACAAACTTGAGGGCTTCGAGTTGTCCTAGTTTCACTCACGTTTCATAAACCGCCAGATTTCGAGAAGAATTCCGCACATCATCCCAGGTATAGTAGACCTGCCCAAGGACTTGAACTTGTTCCAATTGATTTCGAGAGGTCTGGGTAAGATGGCAATTTGTGCCCGCTTCGTAGCCGGTAAGATTGGCTCCTGAGGCACCGTATTGACTAAAAATGTTGCATGGGAAATACCAGTCGAGGGAGTTGCCAGTGCCGGTGATGCTAGAAGAGGAGGCCTTTGTAATCAGACCTTGACAGCTGCCTTTGGTCTTTTGGAACAAAAAGGAAGCGTCGTTTCCAGCCAAATTCCATCCGCCAGTCAAAAGAGGATTGGTAGTCCCATTGAAGGTGTTACCGGCTTTGGGATGGTGGAAGTTTGTGAAGTTGTAATCATAACCGTGAATGACGACGGAGCCATTGCCGATAAAATCGTCACCGATAGCTCCACCATGGAATCGATTTGGTGGTTTCCCACAGACGCTGATCGTGAACCCGAAGGTGAGAAAACCGACACCAGCCATGAGGACGCAAATAATTGATACGAGCCCCATCTTTTCCCGCCATGCACGCTGCTGCTCGGGGCTGCGTATGCCTGTAAAATGGGAGATGAAGACCAAGATGATATGAGAAATGTAAAAAATTACATACCGCACGACTTTAGCACAAATGACGGGACGAGAAGGGTAAGAATCACGCAGTATATCATCCATGGCCCGCTGGGACCGGGACCGTTCCAACAACCTCGTTTTTTGTTGGCCTCAGGGAGAGCCGGTGTAGGTGTCACGGACGGTTGACGCTTTCTCCGCAAGGTGTGGCCTCGCTTGAAAAGGGCGAGACCAGATTCGTGAACATCTTCTTCTCGAGCAAGAAGCGATCGTCCTCTCCTGAGAGGGTAATTCCCGGTGGCTTAAGTGAAAGGGGAAATGGATGAGCGTTAAAAGAATGGTGGAACGAACTACAAGGCTCTTACTGGATGGCATGACCCCAACTCTCCCATGACCTTCCTCCTCCAGCTGCGCAACATGGCTTCGGTAGTACCACTGTCGGTGACCTGGGTCAATCTTTTCACGATCTGGCCTGACAAGGCTCTTCTTCCTTCCGACACGCGATGGGTCGAATTGATCGGAGTGTTCTGGGTCGACGGCGGAGAGTTGAGGGACATATGCAGAGGGCATGCCGCGCTGCTTGGGCGAGTCGAGGGCGCCACGCCTATCGCCGAGTTCTACATTTTGAAAAGAAACGCCAGCCTTTGAGCTCTCACTGTGCTGGAGGGGCGGCTGTGTTGGGGGTGGTTGGTCAGGGTATGATGGCACAGGAGACCTTGAATGAGAGACAGGGCGAGCCGAGCGAGGGGGCCGCTGGTCGCCACGGTTGTCCATTACCCTCTACGAGATGAGAGCAAGGAGAAGAAAGGAACGAGTGGGTGACGAAGAAATAGGGAAGGTGGCGGACAGGCGTAAAAGCGATGGTGGCGACCGTTAGCCTGTATCCCTATATCTTCCTTATTTGGGTCTGTCCAGCTGTTCAACTTCCGCGCCAATTCACTCCCTTTCGCCATTCTCTCACCAAATCCGGACGAATGACGTGACAAGTGGACCCCGACAATCAAGGCCGTTCGACCACAATATTAATTCCGTGCGGTGATGTCGAATCTAATCATCCAATCATCCTCTTAAGCGCCGTCGAACCCATGTCAAACGTGCACCCCAGATCGTCAGGTACCCAGCAGTCGATACAGAAAACGCCGACGACAATTTTGGTACAATCTACCCCAATTTTGCACCTTTTTCCCCGATGCTGCTTCAACGCTCCAGTTGTGGAGCACAACCACCCTTGCCTTCCCAACTGTTTGCACACAGTGTAATGCCCAGCCTTCCCACCCCATGCCAGCGGCCAATCCTCGTGTTCGGCGAATCCACAACATGTATGAGTCTGGTTCTGACGCTATCACTGATGACCTCGTTCATTCTTCGCCATCATGTTCTTGCCGAAGTTTTGACGACATTAAACGGATTTGACATCCTCTCCGGGGCTCTTCGCCGTTCCGTGAATTCTTGGCAAAGTTTCTTCCAATAAAAGTTCTATGAATTCCGGCCCATTTCTCCGATTATCTGTTTTTAAAGAATTCAAAGGGCCAAACTAGGCTGGACTGTGTGTCCTTTCGCTTCATCGAGCCTTTACCCATACATATTCTCCAAGCAACCGCCTCATATCATTGCCGAACACAGAAAAAAATAATTGGTCATGTGACGATATTTCCATCGACGCGCCCTCCTGGCCGACGCACCATGTAATCGTTCCGGCCATTTCCCTCGGCCCGACCCACTCTGAGCTTGCTTTTGACTCAGCAGCCTTGCGCGCTTTTGTTTTCTTGCCAATCAAGTTTTGTTGCTTATCACGAAACTGCCATGTCCAGCACCACCAACAATAAAGTTCTAACCACGCCCGCGCCCGGCACAGTGATCGCGCCCATACATGACTACACGGAAGAGCAGAGGGCACAGATGGCCGAACTGCAGCAGGTATGTCCTTTTCGGTTCAAACCCAAGTCATTATAACCCTTTCACCGGAACCTCCCTTTATTATGAAAAGTATGCAGAAACTCTCCTGCTGCCTACCACAGACAAATATTATCCATGGGAAGTGCGATGGCTGAACAAACCCGATACTATACCCCGATATATGCGTGCGGTCAAATGGAATCTCGCGGAGGGAAAGAAACGCATAAAGGCAACGCTCGAGTGGCGAAGGGAGTTCAAGCCCGATCTTATTCCTCCGGACGAGGTAAAAATCGAAGGTGAAACGGGAAAGATGTGAGTCATTGTCCAAGACTCTATATGCGTACTGACGAGTTCGGTTCGTCGTAGTATAATTAATGGCTTCGATAACGACGGTCGTCCAATTATTTACATGCGTCCAGGGCGGGAGAACACCGAGACAAGCCCTCGCCAGCTTCGTCACCTTGTGTGGTGTTTGTAAGGCTTCCAACTCGGTAAATCTGATCAAAGTAAATTGATAGCTATCTCCCACAGGGAGCGGGCAAAGGATCTCATGCCACCTGGCCAAGAATCCCTGGTTATCATCGTTGACTACAAATCAACAACGCTGCGCACGAATCCCTCCATATCTGTCGCAAGAAAGGTGTTACACATCCTGCAGCAGCATTACGTCGAGACCCTTGGCCGCGCCATCGTCGTTAACCTCCCGATGCTCCTCAGCTTTTTCTACAAAGGCATTTCACCGTTCCTTGACCCTGTAACGCGGGATAAGGTGCGTTTACTACCTCCGGCTAAAGGGATAATTTTCTAACGGACAAAAATTATTTATAATAGATGCGGTTCAACCCTGATCTATTCGAGCTAATCCCGAAATCACAATTAGACGCTGACTTTGGAGGAGATCACGCATACGAATTTGACGCCCAGAGTTATTGGGACCAAATTGTGGCGTACGTCAATTAATGCCTATTCGAGACTAAAAACGTCCCCTTTTGACGTCACCTCATCTTTTTCTTTTTCTTCGGGTTTTGTCATATTTAGTGCCTGCGGTATTAAAGAAGACGGCACTCGCATCGATTTCCCTCCCGAGTCGGAGCGATCAGACGGATCCTCGGATAATGGCAGTGCGACGCTATCGCCTTCAAGTTCATCTCCCGCGATCTCTGAGTCTTCACCGCCGCATGCGAACGAGAAAACTAGGGTCGATATATCAACTACCTCCGTCGAGACTGACGAACAGAATGCTGTGCACGAAATAATGTCATAACCCATCGACATCGGACTTCTTTGTATTTTTTTTTGTCTTCCATTTATTCTGTCCTCCATGACAGAGCAATTATGTCCATCCTCATGATTGTCATTTGTTTATTAGGCCTGTTTCAAGAGACTAGTTTGTATCTACCAAGCGCACAGCTACCCCGTATAGAACTATTTATTAGGAACTACTATTAGGATAACCCTAACTCATTATGAATCTTACTTGGTTGGATATTGTATACCTGTTCCTAAGTCGTCCTTGCACCGCCATGGGGAAGAAAACACAATAAGAACTCTACAATTTGTTCATCAGTATATTTGACATTGGCTACGTGCTAGCTTTAGGTATAATAAAAAAATGATACCCTCCATGAGGGGGGGTATACAGTTAACAAAAGGATAGAGGGGGGCCCGATGAATAATAGTGACAGTGGTTGTACAAAAAAAAAAAGAGAGAACAAACAAAGGAAACAATGGGAGTCAATGGTTGGTGGTGGGGAATGGTGGGTGATGATGTGCTGTATTAGATGCCCATGATGTTGGATGCGTGTATATGTAGATAGAAAAACTAGCGAGTGTTTGTGTGACAGAGAACAATGTGTTTGGAATAGCAAAGGCTTTCCAAGTGGGAATTTTCTTGTTGGGAGGGAGGAAAAGCTATGTCCCAACCGATGAGGAATTAAAGACAGAAAAGAATCCGCGAGATTAAAAAGGTTGGAAAGCAAAAACAAAAAAGATAGAATCCGTGGCTAGGATTAGGTGAGTCCAGATGATCGATGACGACGAATCCTACATGGCCAATTTCCAACTCGAAGGCGGCGGAGCTTTACGTTGCGCTGCAGGTGCTCGACTCGGACTCGAAGGTTTCGTTCGCGGTCTATTATCAGGGCTGTTCCTGCCACTCGCGCCTTGCGCTGCAGGCATCGGCGGCACAGGAGGGAAGTACCCTGAATCACGACTATTATTACCAGAGCGCCTCATGCCTTGCTGTTGCTGCTGCTGCTGTTGAGGCCCTCTCCGCGTATACTGCTCTTGAGGAGGCCCGAACGACTCTCCATACGTGCTCCGTGACGAACTCCAGTTATTCCCGCCTCGGCCACTCGTCGCACCGCCATATTCACTCCTCGAGGACGACATCATACCACCGTCCATGGGAAGCCCAAGCTGACTCCCCCCATACATCGATCTTGATGCACCATACACCGACGCAGACGCCGGCCAACCACCACCACCACCACCTCCCTGCATCATCCCCATCATCCCGAACTGAGGCGGCATCATCCCCGCCGGGCCTACACCAGAACCGCCATACACGCTCCCACCACCACCGCCACCAAACCCGCCCACCGTTGACCCGCGCTCCCACTCGTCTGCCGCAGCCGCCATAGCCTGTTGTGCCACCGCCATCTGATACGCCTGTTTCGCGATCATCATAGCGTGTTGATGCGCTGCCAGGAAATTCGGGTCGGCGGGCGGTGGAACCATGAACTGCGCCGGGGAGAGCATCTGTGGAGCACCACCCATTCCCATGCTCATATTGCCCATGTTCTGCCCGCCCCAACCGCCGGCGCCGACGTTGGGTGCGCCGCCGAATCCCATTTGCATTGCCATGGGGTTGCCCATGGCCATCATTGGGCTCAATGAAGACATGCGAGGATTCATTGTCTGGTTAATCGGCATATCGTCGTCGTCATCCACGATGGGACCTTTGCCATTGATGACATTTCCGAGCTACAAGTCATATAGTTAGTAAAAAAAAAAATCAAATAAATGTATAGACACGCACCTCAATGGCAGCCTTCGCCTCACTCCTCCTCCTCTCCCTCCTCCTTACCTCCCGATCCTCCTCATTACTCGTATCCCCGCCCTCCGAGCTCCCAGCCGCAGAAGACGATGCACCAATGAAATGCTTCCGATTCGGCGGCTTCAAATCCTGCATATCATCCTCAAAGCTCACACTCCTCCGCTTGATATGTTTCTTCGTTTGTGGCTGGTGTTGCTGCTTTGAATTCCCATCGCTCCGGGTGGGAGCACCAATGTCACTACCGTCCCTCGGCGTTATTGGCGCACGTCCACTGCTTGAATCCCCAGTCGAACTCGCAGGACTATTCCTCCTGCCGCCAGGGAAGGGGCCATTGAACGGTTTGTCCGGTACCGCCGTAGTAGGGGTCGTAATCTTCTTGATTGGAGGCATCTGTGCGGACAACGGCACCCCAGTGATCATTGTCAAGCTGCGCTGCCGAACGTGCGCCGAGGAAGACTTTATCGTTCGTTGGTCGATTGTAGATGTCTGGCTGCTGCTGTTGGGGAATTTGAGGAGATTCCCCATGCTCGCGGTCGATTTGTGCTGCGACGATCCAGGCGGCGGCGCAGAGATTGATTCGCCCATCCTAGCTCCAAAGGTCATCGAAGATGAAGACGACGACGTCGCAATAAGAGTTGAACTTCTTTGTCGAGTATAACTCCCCAAACCCGAACCCGAACTCGTCGTCGAATTGGAGTTTGAATCTCCGTTCGCATTGACTTCACGCCTGGCTAACGCCGGCCGCGAAGTAACACTAAACGCAGGAGGCGGCGACCTCTGTTTGATCGGAATTGGCGCAATCCTCTCCACAGTTTCCTTCTCGATTTTCTCATACCCATCTTCATCATCCTCGTCCTCAGAACTCTCGCTCTCACTCGATTCACTCGACCCCTGGGGCGGGACGGGCGGCGGTGTATTCCCAGAGCGTGAAATGAACTGCACGGCAGTACCCAGCAGCTGCGCCAACTCGTCGTCTGGAGGACTGGGTTCGTCCGTCGATTTCGACGGCATGGGTGACGGGGTTGGGAACGGCATTTGCGAGCGAGGCGGACGAGTGCGCGTTTGGGCTTGCTGTTGAGCCTCAATAGCACGAGAAGTTTCAATGCTCTTTCGCGGTGGTACCCGCGAATTATCCGAACCATCGCCTGAGCTCGGGTTCAATTCTCGAGAAGCTGATCTTCGATGCCCTGTGACGACAGAAGATGAAGAGCCTCCAGCTCCAACACTGAGATTTTTCTTCACTGCCCTAGTTAACCGGTCTGTGATAGGATCCCTCCTGACTTCGGGGCTTGTATCCCGCTTTGCTGGAACGTCATTCAGCTCCTGGGATATTCTGCGCCGGAAGCCACCACCGCCACTAGTTTTTTCAATGTCAGATGTACTGCTGAACATGTCCTTCGCAGGAGAAGCAGGCGGTGAAATAAAGTTGACCGGAGGCACTGTTCGTGTCAATGGCTCGCCATCATTCTTCTGCCACGGTGGCGTGGATACCGGGCTCTCTATCGGTGGTGGAGACATCGAAAGTGCCCTCGACGCATTTAACAGAGGAGATTGTGAAAGCAAAGTCGGACCCTCTGTAAAGCCAGCGGTGTTGGGAGAAGTATAAGACCGCTGCGGGGCGCGAGTGAGCTCGTTGATATCGATAAGGGGTTTGTTAGGCGTATGATGGGATGTTGCTGAACGCGTCGTAACGTTGCCTGTGGAGCGAGAATGGATATTGGAATAAGAAGACATGGCACTTCCTGGTCTCCTGGGGCCCATGAGGGTGGCGAGAGGAGCGTCATCTTCCGAGTCAGAGTCGGATTGGGGTACCATGCGGGTTTGAGTGGTGGCAACGCTGCCTCTGGAAGGTTGTGATCTCAGCTGAGGCGACCGAGGAGCATCCATAAATTGGGAAGGAGGGCCTTGGGAAATAACGATGAGCAAACAAGATGATGATGAGAATAAACAGCAACTCACTAAGACCCAGCTTTGAATTAGAGGCGGCTATGATGCTAGCTCGTTTGGCAGCTGCAGTGGGAGACAAAGCACTAGCTGAAACACTAGCACGAGGTCTAACACCAGCCGAGTAAACACCAAGGGTGGATTGCGGGCTCGGGGGGACGTCGGGGACTTTATTTTTAAGTTCATTACCACTGAAGCGTTGCTGCGGAGAGGGCGAATGGCCGAGGTGAGACTTTGGAGCGCGATAAGGTGGGAGATCAGGAGCGGGTTTTGAAGCGGCGCGGGCGTGACCGACTTCCGACCTTGCTTTCGCCTTGTCACCTAGCGGTTTGGTGTACATTGAACGTTTGCCGACCTGAATGGTGTCGTCCTCTGAATCGTCTTCTGAAGAGGAAGATGAATCATCCGACTCTGAATTTGAGGTGACGGCGAAGCTTGAGCGTCGTCTTTGCTGGGCAATTTGAGGAGTTGAACGAGAGGGACGTGGACGAGCATGTTCAGGGGTGATTGAGCGAGGCAAAGGTGGATTGGGACTTGGAGAACGAAAGTCGGGTACAGGCGAACCAGCTGTGCTGCGTCTGGCTTGAGCTTCACGAAAAGCAGCGACGGAGATGCGTTGCGAGGAATCCGAATTGACGCTTGCACCACGAGGCCTTGCCGGAGGCGGTGCGAGGGATGAGTTGGATACATTTGTGGGTGAAGGAGGTCGAACATGACGGAAAGATTTAAGATTAAAGGAATGTGCGTCAGAATGGTTGGGTGAATCGTGGGCGAGAGTGGAGGATTCGCTCTGTGGAGAGGACGGGGAGGCTGATTTGCCCCAGGCGAAAAGGGAAGGACGTCGTGGCGGCGGGGTATCTGATGTGGGTTCTGTGGGCAGAGACCGTGTAGAAAGTGCGCCACTGGGATCGCCATAGGCAGCGAAAATGGCGGAGCGGGAAGGTGGGGGACGGAGGCGACGGATTTCTACGGAATTTGTGTCTGTGCTGGCGCGGTCTGGGTGGGGTCGTGAGTCTATATCCGAAGTCTTTTTCCGACCAAACGCGAGACGCAGCTTGGACGAGCCACGAGCCGGGTCTGGATGAAGGGGACTGGGAACATAGGAACTGGTGGTGGGCGAGGAGACGACAGAGTCTGCGGGCTCTGAGCTGGTCTCTCTCTTTGGGGATTTGTTCTTGCGCGAGAAGAGCCCACCGAGAAGGGTCATCGGAAGCAAGCTGGAGGGCAAACACGCGCCGCCGCAGACAGCCTTTTGTCCGGAGGTCGGTGAAACTGGAAAGGTCTTGTGTTTGCTTTTGTTGGTCAATGGGCCCATTTGCCAAAACTGACATGACATCATCAGATCTCCCCCTTTCTGTCTCGTCCAACATTTTACAACCTAATCGTGCTCATCTACTGATCCATCCCCACTTTTGCCGCCGCAAGTCGCGAATCCGACCTTCTTCGGAAATACCGCACCCCCTTTTTGATATCATCGTACATGAATATCGGTATTAAAGCAACCATGACCGGCACGGCGATCTTCCAAAAGCTACACAAAATGTACTAATCAGCTTTCAAACCAAGTTAGGTCTGAGAAACGTTCGTACAACCGATCCGAGTGGGAGTCAACACTCCAGAATGGCGTAAAATTCATTCCCTACATAATAGGTCAGCAAAAACCAAATCCAAAGAAATCCAACGAACAAAATATCCCGTCAACAACGTCAGCGGCAAGAAGATAATAGTCGCAAGTGTCAGTCGGTTCCTATAATTCAGTCAATACAAATTACCCGACTCGCTCAAAATAGTCCATTTCCATACATGACCACGTTCATCTCATAAGAGGCTACCTGTGCAGGGACTCGCATTCAGTTCTAACGTAAATCATGACGACATGGAAAACATACATTGAATGCATAGTTTATCAGATTCTCCGATGTCGCAGCAAACATATCCAGACTTGTAAGCGCAAAATCCATATGGTCACTCACGTCCGCCTAGTACTCAAGTCAATAAATCATCCAGAGTATAAAGTCAAAATCTGCTCACCAAGTATACTTTCGACTTGTAACTGAAAAATCCTTCCACTCTCCTGGTTTCTCCACTTGACAGCTGGTGTCCCCCGACCTCGTCATAATCTAAATAATCGTCATCTTCATCCAGCAAGTGCGCCGGTTCAACTCTGCTCTTCCTAACCATATGCCGCTTCCTTTGCCTCCTTCTTTTCGCCCTCGACACCAAAGCAGGATCCACTTTTAATTTCCTCGTCGTCGCCGATGATCTAGAGTCACTCGTCTCCAACTCCTTATCACAAAACCGTTGTCTCTCCAAAGCCATGCTATCTGCCACCGCACGACATCGTTCCAAGTCATACCTTCGTAGCCCATACACCATGGTGCGAATCGGCTCCAGCGTTCGTTTGTGCATGATAAGATCGCCCGAGAGGATGTGCACTTGGTATACACGTGAGGCCCCGAAAGCGCGAGTAATATGAACACCTACGACTTCGCACACTATCCGTAACGGGATGCAGTAGGATATCGTGCTCCAGTTTGTTGATCTTGACTTGATACTCGTCTACCACCTCCAATACCCGGTCCACAACTAAAGAATCGTGTGTTAGGGAAAATAAACGCGAAGAATACAAAAGGTCCAACCAAGGTCAAGTAAACTCTGCACGAGCAACGAAGCATCTTCCGACGTGCGCAAAACCGAATCAGGTCGGTGCAGCCGTTCCTCGATTGGGCATGTATATTCGAGGTTTAGGTTTGGGTGGATCGAAATCACCGTACCTGTAAGCAGTTGAATTTTGTATCACAATTCACGGTTCATTGCTCACCATCATACAGCAAAAATATAAACATGGGCTGATGCCTAACAAGGACCCTGTCTCCCTTCTTCAGTGCCTCTATCTCCAGCCTCTTCCTTACCCTAGCCTACAACGTAGTTGAATCAATTAAGTAGCAATGCAATCTGTGCAACAACTGTAGCACCTACCGCGCCCCCGAACCCACTCAAACCCGTCCACCGTTTCCCCAGAGCAAGCTTGATACCCGAGTGGTCTTTGCCTTTCCCTTTCGGTTTCGAGTCCTGTGGGGGTGGCGCTGTCTTTGGTGGGTCCAACTCGTTGTTGATCATCATACTGTCTTGCTCTGAAAATATTTTTGGGGACAGAGCTTCACCTCCTTCCAGGTCTAAATTCACCATGTCACTGAGCGGCGCATTGGACAGTTGGTCCGACTTGAGACGGTTTGAACTACAGTTCGGAGAGCAAAAGTCAGTCGGCGTCGTTGAGACACGAGTTTCGTCGTCGTCCTCAATCTCCAAGGAATGACAAAGCACGCGAAGAAACAGATGGTCAGGATAATAATCGGCTTTGGAGTGGTTGTGCCCTCGTTCGTGGAGGATGTCTTCCAGAGCGAGAGAATGCAGATCTTTTCCGTACCGCCGTTCAGAGCCTGAAGGAAATCAGATAGATGTCGAGAAGATGACACACTATATTTGAGAGCCACAGCACTCAATACGCTCCAGTCGATACCTGCTATATTGATCCATCGAACCATACGCGGAGGGAGCAATGTGGCAGAGTCTGATTCCCCCGTGAGGTGCTCTTCATCCTCGGCATTTAGTAGTTCAATTAAACCTGCATTAGACACCCGCCGGAACGTCACATCGTCCGCGTCATAATCCACCACATCTATAACACACTCTTGCTTGAAGTGGCTGTATTCTGCTATCGAAGTCCTACTGCGCGGGTTCACGCCTGGCTCCGCGCCTACATGCTCGTCATAGTCATGGTGGTGCTCCTTGCGGTACTGTCTGGCTAGGACGTGGTTTGGGTACGACGACCTTGGGCGTGACCCTGTGTGGAGGGTACTTCCGCCTGTTGGATTGTCCGTTGTTGGGAGGTAGACGGGAGACCCCACGTTCGAGAGAGGAGCGAAGTGTTCATGATCACCAGGGCCTGTATACGAATGCCCACCGGTACTGGCAGTAGAATGGCCAGTGCGTCGAACGTGGAAGTTATGGCGCATCATAGGTGGGAGACAATGTGCATTTGGGAGTTTATCATACTTAGTCTGAGTTGCGTCTGAGTGAGGATGATGATGTCAGGTATTGTAGAAACGGTCCGGTCTATCCACCCTGCTCTCAACACACTCTCATGACTATCACACATCTAAATTCCCTTTCCCAACTGGACGGAATCCTGTCCAAGGAAAAGGACAAGCTTTCCGTGAGTCCTTTCAACAGTTACGCTGCAGCAACGTGACTTTATTTCTTGTTTGTAATAACCTAGGTCATCGACTTCCACGCAACGTGGTAAGCCAACGAGCTCCCATCCAATGATCATTTCTCCAACTCATTATCGGCCTCTGAACGGCTAGGTGTGGACCCTGCCATGCCATTGCACCAGCATACGATGCCCTCTCCAAACAGTTCCCCACCGTCAACTTCCTCAAATGTGATGTCGACGCCGCCAGTGAGGTAGCAGGCAGATATTCAGTGTCGGCCATGTACGCACCCCTTCTGTGGTCCTCTACGTTAAATCGCTAACCATGGCGTGATATTCCCACCAACAGGCCCACTTTCATCTTTCTGAAGGGAAGCACAAAGGTTGACCAAGTTAGAGGAGCGAACAAGGCGTATGTTTGTCCACCTCTGGTTCCATTTGTGTTCGCCTTGCTTACCTTGTATAACTTGCAGCGCACTTGAAAGCACCCTAAGGAAACACGCAACGTCATCCGGCTCGTCCTCGTCTTCAGGTGCATTCTCTGGGAAGGGACAGACGCTCGGCGGCGGAGCTGCTCCCCCAGACCTTGTTGGGGAGGCCAAGGGCACTTTGGATACGGCCTTTGCAGGGTTAAACCAGCTCGACCCACAGGTCAAAATCTTCGGCGGTCTCCTGGTTTTGTACTTGGCCTTTTGGTATCTCCAAGGTTGATTATGGGGTTATGAATCTCAAATTATCAACGACATTTATACCACATGGGCGCTTTTATTTCATTTGGAATGTAGATGTTGTAGTATAGATATGTATATGAACCGTTTCCTGAGAAAGCTCGAAGCAATACCAGTTTATTGGAACGGGATTACTGGTTCATGATACCATAGGGAAAAGTGTTCATGTTTCGTTTGGGCATGTACAGGTTATGTAAAGAGAGGAGACTCGAGCCAAGATCACCTTGCCAACTCATAGCGTTGGTGTGGTTCGAGTCGTCACCGAGATCAGATAGGGAAGAGTTGTTACCAGAGATAATAGAAATGAATATGACAAAAAAAAAAGACATGCACCTAGTGAGTGATCCCCTGTTGAGAAACAAAAGAGCAGATCTCAAGATGCAAGATCGGCCATGGAAGGGGGGTTCTAGGATGTCACTCAGTTGACCATTTAGCTCCCCCACCCCATCGCCACCCATGCCTGCTTAGCTGCATCTTCCTTCGCAATCTTCTGGCTTTTGCCGACGCCGATTCCCTTCTCTTCTCCGTTCACTACAAGCGGTTAGCATATGGAAGGTGATCAGGTGAAAAGAGACGTACTGCAACACCTGACGGTCCAGGTCGGTTGATGAGATGGTCCGACCTGTTCAGCTGGATAGCTGACGTGGATTCCTTTCTGAGCTGCAGTTTGATTGACGATCGCTAGATTGACGAGGCTTATTCCGACGGAAGGCATTGGGTTGCTCGGCAAAGGAGGTGGCGGGCTAGATGGTTGAGAGGGTGAAAAATATGGCTGTCGAGGCGGGGTTGAATAGGTGTTTGCATGGCCATACTGGGGTTGGGAATACTGGGGTTGGGCATATTGGGGTTGGGAATATGCTGGAGACTGATATCGCGGCGGATGGACATAGACATCGGCCCTGGGTGGGGCACTCGTCATACTGACGTCCGCGTTGGGATCGATGAGACGGGAAATCCAATTCTGCACGATGTCCTGTCCGTTGCATATGTAGGCTGCCCCGACATATATGTGAAAATATTTGGTCATTTCCTGAAGGTAGATGGTGAGCGCTAATACATCATTGTAGGTACTCATGAGCAATCACCACTGGGTCAGTCACGATTGCGTTTATTTCTGATGGTGCGATACGAAGCTTCTTCTTCAGTCCGTAAGAATCGAGCCAGGAATCGATAGTGGCAAACGATGTGAATTGAATTCGCTTGCTCTGTTGAAGCCTGTCAACATGATAATCTGAATTCATATAAAGCTCGACTTGCCCTCATTTCTTCAGCAGAGTTCATCACAGGGCGCTCGTTATAAAGATGGACAGTGACCGCAAGATCAAAGACTTTGGCTCCGAGATCCTCAAGGCGCTGGGTATCACCGTAATTTTCATTCATACTAACACCTGGGGAACGGAGTGAGGAATGAGTGTATACATCCAGCATCAGGTCGACATCGCCATCGATCTTCGGGAGAGGGGGGAGGGTGGACATGGTGGGAATGGAATGAAATGTGGATCCAGGTTAGACGGGCTTTTATATAAAAAACAATGGCCCGAGTCAGCGTCAGTCAGGTGAGACGGGTGTGGGAAGGGCACAAGTACTTGATTGATGATAGCGATCGATAAGAATAAGCGCCCACAAAGACAATAAAAGTTCAAGGAAACGACCGGAAAACCTTGTAGAAAACAAGGTTTGAAGGTTATTATGGTGGAGGTTCAGAGCAGCCAGCAATCTTATCCGACTCCAGATAAGATGGACTCGGTCACGTGCTATCCTACATCCAACAATGGGACATTTTGTTGACGCCTCTCCCAACGACAACCGTGTTCTTTTCCAGACAAGAGGCGCTGTAGAGGCCGATTACGACTTGATAGGTATACGACAGACAAATTTACGTGAAATCCACCAACGTTGCTTCCAGAAGGCTGAACCAACGCACCTTTCGCCACAGGCGTGTCTCTGCGTCGGCGTTGGCCTCCATTAACAATTCCGGGAATTTAGTTCCATCCACAAGATAACCCTCCAATGGCGACTCCTGTATCCAACTTTCAAAAGCCTCCATCGTCAAATCCTTTGATACCCGAAAAATACCTCGATGTGCCTTCACAAAGGCTTTACTACTTGAGCCTTGGGCTTGTATGCCAGGTTAGTCAATTCTCCCTTTTTTATATTGAAAGTTTGCTCAAACTTCCATAATGCACCTGCCAGGCCATTAAAATCCTTGACTTCATCCTGTCCCTTGCGTCGGGAGACAACCGCATGGCTGTATGTCGGAAATGGCTGCTTTTCGACTTCCTTTATTGCGTTGTATTATCTCAACTCCGAATACCAAGGCTAAATTACAGCAAGCCAAGTATTCTACTACAAATATGCTTCCTGTGGTTTTTGGATTGTCTCTTGTTTGGGGGAATTAGTATCAACCTTCCGGCTTTACTTGGAGGTGTGGGTTTGACATCTGGAGTTTCTGGTATGTCGCTATCTCTCTCCAATTTGGACTCTTACAAATTCTATAGCGTAGAATTCTCTTCAACATCGTCCTTTGGAATTCGCAATATCATTTCTCCTCTAAGTTTTGGGTTGATTTCGTCCTCGTCTAGTTCAAGAGACTCTCATCTTCTTGGCCAACACACTGTCCGAATGTCGCCTATCAGCACGGCCCACCTCAATCCGCAGAACCTAAATTTCTGTTTATCCCCTTCGACCGGATTTGTTCTTATTCCCATTGTTCTCAACAACACCAATCTCTCGGGATTGAAATATTCGGTGACACCTCTCGGCTTTTCAGAAACCACACCGAAAGGAAAGATCGAAATTCACGACCTCACCTTGAGAGATTTGAAGGTAGCTGAACAAGTACACCAAGAGCAATCGCAAGCTGCTCTCCAGACGGGCCCGGCACGTAACACGGAAGACTACGACGAATATGACGATGACGACGACGACGATATAGAATCTCAGGATGCCCAGTCAAAGCTCCAAAAATCACAGTCTCTCGTGCATATCATGCTCTCTCGTCCAGGCATTGTCCGTCTGGAGCGTGTCTATGATACCTCCTTTGCCGATGCACGACTAGTTGTATCGGAGGCTGTCATCGTGCCCTGCCCCCAAGTGGTATTTGCAAAGGATGAAGGAACCGCACAGGAGCCTATCCGCTGTGCTGGTCAAGATCCCACCGTTCAGTTGAAAATCAAGGTGCACGGGGTTCCGCCGTTGAGTCTTCGATGGCTGCGAACGATTAATGGTGCCCGAGAACAATTCCTGGTTGAGGGTATTGAAGGAGACCACCAGGATGACCACACACACACCCGGAAACAAGACGAGGCGCAACCCGATCCCTCGGCTCATGCTACTTTGGGGGCTATTTCTCGTGTTCCTGTAGCTCAAGACGTCGCGGTCCCTTTGTCAGTCACTCTGGACCACCCCGGCACCTATCTTTATGCTCTGGAAGAAATCACAGACGGTGTCGGAAATACCATACGCGTCGGCATTGAGGCTGAGTCATCCCCAACCGATTCGTTGACAAGGACGAAAACCACGCGTTCTTACATGGTTCTCCAAAAGCCTGCAGTGTCTTTCTCCCATTGCAGCACTGATACACCTGTGTCTCTCTTAATTGGTTCGGAGAGTAGCATCAAGATCCGGTCTCTTCAAGTAGATCCCTTCGACCTCCCATTGGACCTTGATCTAAAATACCAACCTCCTACCGAAGATGGCAAAGGCGGCAAGAAGTTGAAGCCATGGAAAAAGACCCTTAAGCTTCACGGAGACGACAAGAGTCTCACGTTCCGTGTCAATACCCCTGGAGAGTATAAAATAGCTGGAGTCAAAGGAAAGGTTAGCATTCTTTTTCTGGAAATCACATACTCCATTCAATGGTGTTTCTCCGCAATAGTATTGCACTGGAACTGTTATGGCACCTGATGCCTGTAAAGTGGTTCAAAAACCATACCCTGCGGCTCAAATCGAGTGGAAGCGCATCCACGAATGGTGAGAAAAGTATTTTACATGATCAAGAGGGTGAACGCTAACGTAGGTATAGCTCAGGGGATACAGGCGTGTCGGCATCTCTCGTCTTGCATGGTACACCGCCTTTCCAAATTTACTACCGCATGCAGCGCGATGACGAGGCGCCTCGCGAAATCTCGAAATCGTTCACGACATCGCGCGCCGAGTTGACTCTCCAACCGGAACGCAGTGGCCATTATGTCTTTACATTCATAGCGATCAGTGACGCGAATTACCGCAAGGTTGAATTACAAGGGCCAAGCATTGATCAGATGATACACCCACTCGCGTCAGCCGACTTTTCTGAGTCTCATGGTTCTGGTAGGGGTAAGAGGATCGTCAACACCTGCTCTGGTGATACCGTGGATATCGATGTGGACTTGAAGGTAAGCCTTGATGTTCATTCATTTCAGTTTTCGCTGACCTTTTCTTCTCAGGGTACAGGACCATGGAATTTGGAACTTCAAGTCATTGGCCCTCACACGGCGGAGACTATGCAGTTGCAAGCAATCCGAACATCTAAGAAGACCATTCAAGTACCCATACCTCAAGAGCTACAGAAGGACGGTGGAACATTTGAGATTGATCTAGGTCTGTGTTGCTTGGTCTGGGTTGCAGTATCTTTATGCTTATCTCTGGCATAGTGAGCGTGGAAGATGCTTCCAAGTGCAAACGGCCTATCTCGGTCCCTGGGGTTCAGGTCAAGGTCAAGAGGATTGTGGTATGTCTCTTACCTTCCCCAAGGCTATCACATTCGACTGACGTTATCCCAGCCAACTGTCCAATTTTATGGCCAAGCACGTGAACGACAGGTCACAACAACTGAAAATGAACGAGTGAATCTGCCTCTCCGCTTAACTGGTGATGGTGTGCGTAATCGTCACATAGGGAACATATAATTGTTCTTCTGACCTTTCTTTTCCGACTATAGCCATGGCGCATTAAATTCAAGAAACAAGGCTCTAACAATGTAGTCACTACGACTGTTCATGACCGAAACGGAAACCTGCAGGTCAAGGATAAAGGCATATATCAGATACTGGAGGTCAAAGCTATTCTTTTAGGATTAAATTTCCATCTGATGATTTCTCGTCCAGGTCGCCGACTCCCAGTGCCCTGGGACCGTTAATGTTGATGCAGCCCAATATCAGGTCGATTGGATTCCCAGGCCATCTGCAAAGCTATCGCCAGCTACTAAATCTACAGCTGCGCCCAATGGTTCCCACATTTTAGGACCAGTCTGCGAAGGTGTGAGCGATCATGTCGACCTCGACCTGACAGGTGAGTACAAATACGAAATGAAATTGATGTAGAAGCTGACGTTGAGGATCGCAGGGCGCCCACCTTTCCAAATCATGTACAACATTGCACAGGACGGCGATTTGGGCGGAACCAAGATTATGGGCCAACCTACTTTCAACAGCATACAACCTCGCACTCGATTCCAGCTGCAAACTTCTCAACCTGGTAGGGTATATTACGAGGTGAAGCAAATCGGTGATGCCGCCTATCCCCTGTCCAAAACTCGCGATATGGTCATTCCGCCCTCAGAGAGGTTGTTATTCGAGCAGCAAGTATTCATGCGCCCAACAGCCAGATTCCGGAATCGCAATCGACTTGTGTACTGCCTTAATGACGCGTTGGTGCCTCTGGATTCTTCGTCCTCTGATGGTTTCGTGCTTTTGGAGGGCACGCCGCCTTTCACGGTGGTCCTTTCCATCAAGAATATCGGTGCAAGCCATGTCGAGATGAGGACAATCGAGGTCCCTACTAATACTTGGAGGCTCAACATTCCTTCGTATACTTTCAGCTCGATAGGCCCTCACCTTGTTACCATTCAAAAGGTCACGGATTCGTCGAGCTGCGAGCAAGCGGCGTTCGATCCTCTTTTGAGGTCTATCTGGGTGGATGTTGCTGAAACGGCTGCCATTATTCCGTTCGAACGACGGGAAGACATTTGCGTTGGGGATGCCACTCAATTCCAGCTCGAGGGCATCCCACCTTGGACGATTGGGTCAGTGAAAAACTTTCCTTTCTTCGATGTCTTTCCCAAGGCTTGACCTGACTTTTTCTTTTCCCAGTTACAACGTCAACGGCAAATCCTTCGTCCAAGATGCCAGAACCTCTCCGTTCTCGCTTCTTCAACAGCAACCTGGACTATTCACGGTTACCAGTATCGCACATCAACAAAAAATGTGCAAGGCTGCTGTGACCGATCTTCGATTCAAAGTGCACGCGCTTCCCTCTGCGCAAGTCGGCCATGGAAAGAAGATTTTCCAAGACATTCACGAAGGAGACCAGGCCGAGATTGTATTCACGCTCATTGGGGAACCACCGTTTACATTTACATATCAACGTTCTGAACTCTCGCCCAAGAAAGGCGGAGTCGGAAAGGTCCTCGAGACACACACTGTGTCTCGCATTCAAAGTAAAGAATATTCAATATTCTCGGCATTGGAAGGTATGTTTAATCATGCTGAAGATGTCTGACCCGAGTGCTTATTTTTTCATGACAGGTACATGGACAGTGACCTCAATAACAGATAGATATTGCCGCTATCCTCCAGCACAACCAGACTCGACAGCAGAGAAGCACAAATAATGATAATCAGTCGGTTTGCCACCAGTGCTTTCTGTAACATTTCAAATATTATATCATTGTTGTTTTTAATCGCTTTCTATGAAGGACGGTCCCGCCATTGAACGACGCTCAACGATGTAAAAGCGTTGAAATAAAAAATCCTAATTCTATATTTATTTCTTCTTCCTCTGGTGCATTCTAGACTTGTGCAGAAGAGATGTAGAACCATTTGGACACTTTTGCGATGTGAGATGGCGCAGGACAGGAGAAGAAACTTTAACCTTACCAGAAGGCTCGATAGGGCCGGGGGGCTTTCCTGACGCAGGTGGGATGCTGGTGTAGGAAGGATCATCCCGCCTGACGAAGCCAGGAGAGTTTTGGATAGTAATGTTACGACTGAATTCAGGTCAGAGGTTACGCATACATCCACCCAAAAAAATTCGAACGTACATGGAGAGATCGTAGGTAGGGGTCGTGGCGGGCGATTCACCAGTAATCAAACGACGCCAGGATTCATGGCACTCATGGACGATCTCCATGGCGTACTTCTTATTTTTGGCCTCGCCTGAGAAGGCAAAGGTGTTCTCGGGCTTGCCGTCAGGGATCTTGTAGATCCTAAAGAACACGAAACTGAATATGGCAATCGATAACGAAAAATATATATGCGCACCGGAACCACTCGTTGGTAGCACGGATGAGACCGGGAAGGTGCCTTTCGACGTCTTCGATGTCGTTGAGCTTGGATGCAAGGGGGTCCAGGACATCGACGACGATGACTTTCCAGTCGGTCTCGCCCTCATCGAGAAGGGCCATGATGCCGAGGACCTTGACCTGCTTGACCTGGCCAACATAGCCGACCTGTTCGCCGATCTCGCAGACATCGAGAGGATCATTGTCGCCTTTGGCCTTGGTCTCTGCATGGAGTTGAGAAGGATCTTCCCAAGTCTGCGGTGATAAGATTTGAGCCACGATAATCGATCAAGGAAAGTCTCGGGATGTACATACCTGGGGGAAAGCACCATAGTTCCAAATGTATCCGTGGTGGGGGAAGCAGTTCCTGACGTAGCGCAGTTTGCCTCGCTTGATGTCCTGCTTGATGGGGTTGAAGGGCTCCTCTTTTGAGATCTCCATTTTTGCGTTAGTCCAGCGGGGAACTTCAACGATCATGTTGAAGATGCCATGGTTCTGGTCGGCGAAGAGGGGGATGTCGTGGAAGGGGGAGACGACGGAACCATTCTGCTCGATGTAGACGCGATGTTCTGAGATCTGATTAGACAAATTAGGGCGACGACGAAGAGTGGAAACGACGGACCGAGGGTGTTGGCAGCGCCGATGAGACGCGGGGTGTACTCTGGTGGACGATGTGAACGACGACGAGAAGGATACAAAGAAATGCTTACGGGACATGGTGGTGGTGGAAGAGGAGGAAGATAGCAGCCTGAGTTGTTGGTTAAGACGGTTCACGGTGTTTGCCCCCGGGGGCATAGGATGACTTCGGAGAAAATAGAAGGAAGACTGGAAAAGACCGGGTTAATTAAGTATTGGACAAAGTGGAAGAGAACTGGCACAAACGTTTCTGACCGTGGCCCACAATCTCCCGCTCACTTGGCTCTTATACATCGACCCCGCTGGCGACACGGAAGTGCGGAACCGGCTTCAATACCACCCGACCCTCTCGGCGTAATTATATATTCACAGGTATATACTAATAAATATCATGCTAGTCCTCCTTCTGCAAGTATGTCTGTCCCATGCGTTCCACCCTTCCCTTTTCGAGGCTTCGACAGCTCTCCATTGAAATCCAGGCGAAGCAACAGTCGCTCAACGTGGCGGCGGCTCTGTTCACTCTCACCATCAATAATACCCCTAGCCGTCCTCGAAAAATTGTGCGTCGTCTGGTTCACCATGCTGATTCCCATAAATGCAGACTTTGACGCGTCCGCCGTCGTCGAGAACGGTTGCTGCGACATTGACTGTGTCAAATTTTCGTAAAATGATTCCAGGTAGCCCCGCAGAGTCTGTCATAAATAATGTCAGGCGTGCGGATACAGTAATATCATTTCACTAACCTCGTCAATTTCTGCCACAACCGCCCACCGTTCCTTGACCATCGCCCCTACCTGTTCTTCCCCGTCACTTCTCAGACTCCCTTCAAATAGCAGTGCCGGAAGCACATCGCCACCCCAACGTTCAACAAGCGCCACAAACCGTTCGCAGATATCCAACACCTGCTTTAAGATACTGGTAAGCGTCCCGTTGGTTAGCAAGCACCCATCCAACAGTCGTCCGAGGTAATTAGTGTGGATGGTGCGAAGCGTTGTAAAATCCAAGTGAGAACCTGATCCAGTGGGTTGTCCTGGCGTTTTCTGGCTTTGTATACCCGTCCGCTGTTTATCAAGAAGCTCATTCAACTTTCTGAACTCCACGTCCACCACGTCCATCATAACGTAGCCGAGCACCGTATCCAAAAACCAGCCCATATCCCTCACAACCCCCCAACCACATCTCAGCATCTGCACCCTTGCTTCGTGATCTTCCGCTGTACCACCTTCCCCAAAGCCGGTCCATCGCCGACGCGCCCGTTGTGAATTGGACAACGATGTCCAACATGTATGTACTCTTGTGTGAGTTTTTCGTAGGGCGGAGAGAAATGAAAATATGCTCGAATATATCGAAAGGTCTGCACGATCGAGAAATAGATCTAGTGGCCATGAGAGATTGTATGATAGCTGGAGAGTGGTACCAAGCAGATGTGTGTCGAATAAGGATGTGTTTTGTAGGGTGGATGTTGGTGATGTTGGAGGGACATCGTCGGTTAGGGATGGAAGCAAGGGTCGTAATGGCCCACCGGGGAGGACGCAGCGTATTCGAGTGAGGTAGGGGTCATGCTGTGCCGTGGTACCTAGTGAGGCACGAAGTAAAGCAAGGTTCAGGTCCTGTTCCCGAATCATCGAAGGTGCCCCAGGCCGGGAGGTCAGGCGAGAGATCTTCAATCGTTCGAATTCGCGTATTACCGACAAACTGAATTCACCATTCCTGAGAAGGAAGTAATTGGCCCTACAGAACTGTCGGTGTCAAGAAATCCAGAAAACAACATGATACACATGCAGTGAGTCCACAGCATCGTCAACATCCTCCTTGGTCAAAACGTTCAACCACAGCCATTCCCCGACATTTATTCGTATTTGTGAAATAATGAGATCGAATGCGTGCTGATCCGCAGGAAGTACGCCCTCCAGCATAGCAGTGTGGTCTATGGCAAGACTTCTAGGAGGTTGCTTTTGCCCCTTTACCCCCTTGACAGTTGCGATTGCCCGACCGATGTAAGCAATAGATTCACGCGATTGTGATGATACGCACGAGGGTATTGAGCCCTCTCTGATTGCTAGGTCTGCCCCGGCAAGTGGGTCGACGGATGAAAGGGATCCATGGACGAGAAACGCGGTCAGTTGAGTTCTCCAGACGCGTTGAACAGCGACGGATATTCTGGAGATAATGTCGGCGATTCGATGTACGCCCGTTTTGGAGCGAGCAACCAGCAAGTCAATAAGCGGTCCAGGTTTCCATTCTTCTTCATATTCCACTTCTTTTACAAGGGCAGCGAGGGCAGCCAGAGGAGCGTCCCAGACCGAAAATATGGCACGGACAGCTGATAACGGGACGAACGCGCCGCTCGCGACCAAGGCCGAATCGCGCTTCAGGACCTTAGTCTCTGTTTGTATGACGAGAGATTCGTAGTCCTCCTTGAGAATATGGCTCAATGTCGCACAGAGCGCGCAAATATAGCGAGATGGAGAGCGCGACAGAATGGCACATGATGTTTTGATTTTTCTGTAACGAAAAGCAATTAATCCTAAGGCTTCTAGACTCTGCTGCTCGCCTGGATGGAGCAGGGGTATTATAGCTGGGTTCAAGGAGTAGTCTGTCGGAAACAGGGACGACGAATGACCAGCGAGGACAAGGAGGACCTCTGCGATCATGATCAAGGTAGGAAATGCCGTGACGCTTGGCAAACACGGTCGTCACGGCTAATGCCCCGTCTGTCACGCTAAATTAGCGATTCCTGCACACCATGTCCTCAACGCCACATACCCCACCCCATCTCGTCCTCCCAGAGTTCGACGACGACGATGCCTTCGATGCTCACGACGAGAATTTCTCTCAGATATTCTCCCCGGATGCTATCCGCGAGGAGATGGCTCGTAATATGCCAGATTCTGGCGACACCTGGGGCGACGGCGACAGTACTACAGCCCCCACTGGCGGGAACTTCAGTGATCACAATACTTCTGTCTCCACCCTCGATATCGGTCCACACGGAATCCCAATCTCGCATACACCACCACCTCTACAATCGCCCATGACCTCCTCGCTTTCCGCCAGTTTCTCGCATATCTCTCTCTCAAGTCCTGTAGATGAGCAGCACCAGCATCGATTTCCGGACCCTGAAGACGACTATTTACCCAGTAGAAATGGCCGCGAGTTATCTCATCCAGGAGCACCCAGAACACCGCCTACGCCATCGTCACCGCAACGCGAGCGCTCGCCATCACAATCGAACATTTCACAACCTCCTACTCCTTCAAGCGCACCTACAGGAATAACCAGAAGCCTTCCAGAAGCCCCTCTCCCATCACCACCGTATTCATCTCCAGCGTCCTCATCCGATGGCCCCGCCGTACCTTCGTTGTCCCTACCCGCAATATCTTCGATTCCAGCGCACGCCCCAACGAATGGTTATCTTACAGAAAAACCTCCCAGTCACAGGCCTCACCGATCTCTGGGTCCGAGCGCCTTTGAAAAAGTTCGCAGCAAAACTAGACCCAATTTCCTGCCTCCAAAACCGCGGGGGGAAGACGATAAGCACATGGCCGATTGGCAAAAAATGATGAAGCAAAGCCGTTTGGCAGGTGCAACCTTTTTCCAAAATTTATGAGCTATGATCTCGACAACTTACACTTTCCTCGACAATCTAGCCGAGAAGCGCCGGAAGGCCCTGCAGGAACGACGGATGGCCCGAGAGAAAGCCGTCGAGGATACCCTTCACCTCTGGGAAAAAGAAATTCTTCCAGACTGGCGAGTCGTGCACAAGAATGCCGAACTGCGGAAACTCTGGTGGCGAGGCATTCCAACCAAGCTACGCGCACCTTTGTGGGAAAAAGCGGTGGGTAACGAGCTAGCTTTGAGCAAAGGTAGATGTCAATTGACAGACAACCGCGTTCCGTTACTCATCATCATTGTTGAACCTGTTCTTCCAATGAATCGACCATTGATCCGACATATGATAATTAGATCATTACCGCACATGCTTGTCCAGAGCGAAACGCGCCCTCGCTTCTGGTATATTCCCTCAAGCTACTCTAGATCTCATAGAAGACGATATGTTGACGACACTTCCTGTTATACACATTTTCCATAAGGAAACAGGTCCTCTTTACGGCGATTTGAAGGACATGCTGTGCGCCTGGGTGGTTTCGCGTAGCGACGAAGGCTTGGGATATACAGTCGGGGCTGCGAAGATCGCTGCCATGTTGCTAATCAATATGCCCACTCAGCAAGGTTTTATCGTGATGCGTAATCTCCTGGAACGGCATTGTTTAAGAAGCTTTTTTGGCGGAGAACGTACAAAAGACGATGTCAGTGCAGTCTAACTTCCAGGGGCTAGTCACTGAAGAAATTCTTTTTGGCTTCTTATTTTTAGGTGGAAGCATATTATCGGTATGCCTGGATAAATGCATAGAAGCAGCAAACTCACCCCTTTCTCAAGAATATTCGACACCATGCTTGCTGATGGAATGCCGAAGAGTAAGCACCTAAACGCTATATGCTAATCTATCCTGACCTGCGGCCAAGTTTACTTCAACTTCAAACAGCATCAAATCTCGCCAGGCGCTTATTTGCCTGAGTGGCTAATACCACTATTTCTGGACCACCTACCATTCGAAGCCTGCGCTCGGATATGGGACGTGTTGCTCCTTGAAGGCGACTCTTTCCTATACCGAGCCTCGCTAGGCATTCTTGCCGTTCTGGAGCCCCGATTATTTTTTCCCGAACGGAAGGAACTGATAGAGTTGCTCCAGTATGACGCTTTCTGTCAGCTATCTACCAGACAAGGCTGACGTAAAACCAGGGGTGAAAATAAGGCCGCGATTGACGTCGCCAAGCGCGAGGGGCGTTGGCCAGTGGGTGGTAAATACGAGATTTACGGTGTGGATGAGGAGAGTCTGTGGGAACGTATCGAGAGTATGGAGGATTGGTGGAAGGAGAGTACCTGGACGCGATTGATACAGCGAGAGCTTCCTGACCTGTAGATTCAATGCGACCCATTTTACATGGACCTGTCGAGCCCGAGGTTGAGCCCGAGGTATACACAGCCTCTTGAAGCGCTCATAAGGGTCTGGAACTTAGTTATTCCAATGTTTGGACTTGTGGAGTCGGCTCGACTGATCTCGATGTTTCCTTCCTTGCAAACTTTGTCAACATCCCTAACGTCGTGATAATGTCAATACCGTCCGATGGTGCTAGAATATATCTCCCCTGGCCTAGGGCTCCCGACGGCAAGCCATCGAAGTGGTATAAAAGGGCATAGGGATATCCAGCGGACTGCTTGAACACAAATCCCAGTTTCGCATTGGACAGCCTTGCTTCCTCACAAATACCCAAAGACATATATATGTATTCATCAACGATGTACCACCTTATCCTTGCTCGCAGAAAGGTTAGCAGCTTTTTACCTAAAATAGCCCCTCGTTGCCGTAAACTAAACTAGCTCTTGCTTTGCATTACCCCAGAGTCTCCTTCTCTTGGGAGGCCTCGAAGCTCTGTTCGGCATTCTTGCCTGGAAATCATACAGGAACCCAAAGTTAGTATTACGGCAATAATTCTCAGGTCATCTTGACTTCTTACTTCCATCTTTCCTCTCCCTTCAAAAGCCATTTTGCCCTTGCCCAATCGCGGGCTGCCAAACCACCAACGCCACAGTGAACCAGTTCTTCTAGTGGATCGTCGGATTTATCATCATATCATCATCATCATCATCGCTCAAGTTAATTTGGATGTAGAAGTTATTAGAAGGAATTAAAGGACATTGTACTATACCATTTTCTCGGACAATAAACAGAACTCTCTAAAATATCTTTACACCGTTTCATCAAAAGTCCATGCATATAAAAAACCCAAGGTAGCGCTATGAAAAGGTCCATGTATACTATGAAAACAAAAGGAGTCCGTTGTCGTTGCAGCTCCCTATGTCAAAAACTCGTGGATGGCATCAATCACATTTTTCCAGAATCGCTTGACGGTCTCTTCTTCAAATCCATTCTCGTCGTACCCAAAGCTGACCCATAACTTCTGCACGAATGTATATCCAAACAATAACATGCCCCCTGAGCGCTGTCGAGAACCAGTCGTCAAGGTGTGGAGCTTGATGTCGGGAAAAGTAGAATGCTTATACATCCCGTCCAAATTCCCGAGCAACGACAGTCCCATCAAAGCGTTGGAGGGAGCCTTGGGCTTGGGCGGAGTGTCGTTGGAAGCAGCAACAGGGGGCGCAGGTGCGGGGGCCTTGCGGATAATACCAGCCAATTTATCGTCGTCTTCCTTCGCCCAGATGCGGGCGCGTGCCCCTCGCTCCTTCGCCATCTCGCGACAGCGAGAAATTGCGAACGGGTTTTTGGCAGCCTTGGCGCTTTGTCTTTTGGCAGATCGCGCGCGATGCCAGAATGAAGTGACCACGTCTCCGGATGTTGGTAGAAAAGTCGGAAGAACAACGTTGAAATAACCAATTGCCAGGAACCAATAAGAGTCATTGAGACGTTTGTCCGCGAGAAGATCGGGTCGCATATTCAGGGCGGAATACATCATCCTAAAGAAATGCTGATTAGCACTCAACGATTCGACCCAAATGCCAAACAATATTATTTACATAGGAAGCTCCCAGTTTTTGGAGTCGGTCCTTGCCCATGCGATGTTGCAGATGGCAAAAAGAGCTGCGGAAATCGAAACCCCACGGGCTTTGCAGTTCGACAGAATTTTCTTGGTCGTGTCTCGTTCCAGGGAAATAGTAGGAACGATTGTTCGTCGGACTCCCCTTGATTGGCGGGGGAATGAATGTCCGCCCTTGTTGGGATGTACAGTTAAAATCGGGGAAACACGCCAGCATGAATTGCCTTACAATCAGTCTTTTCTGGCTGAGGTTAAAATCCACGCTTGCAGCAGCACGGTTAAATCTTCCAGCTGGTGGTGTGGGTAATCTATCCTCCATCGCCGAAGGCAAAGTAACAGTCTGCAGATCAACATATTAATAAAACTTACGGCATATTGTGGTAAATGAAACATACCGCATCTCTGGAAGGGAGACAACGCTCTGACCATTCATCGGACAACTTTTCTTCGAGACTTTTATCGTCCAGAGTGCTTCCAAGGAGGCCAAAGAAATCGTTGGCAAATGAATGCAGAGCCATACCATCGCCCAGGAAATGTGTAGCACAGATCAAAAAATCATAATTTCTCTCTTCATCTTGACTCTCATCGTCACTGGAAACCACTAGATAGGATAGACGCTCATTCGACAGAGTACGTGGGCCATTGAGATACGCGTCAATGAGGTCTAAACCTATCGTGAGCAATAGCAGGGAATAACAAGTCAGAGTACCGACCATCTTTTGACTCCACGCGATACTCGAGGTTGCGGTCCGCGATTTCCAGGGCTTCATTCGATGACAGCGGCGGAGCGTAACTGCATGGATTTAGTATGAGTACACAACCAGGAAGTGGTAAATTATGCGCACGTGAATCGAATGTCCTCATAATTATGCATCTCAATTTGGGACGCAAGGAGGGGATGACGAACGCGCATAATCGCCCAAACAATCGATACTCTCCGACGCTCGACCAGGTGGGTGGGCGCACGGCACCCCAAGTGCAAGTACCTAAAATTCCCAAACGGCGGGTTTAGCGCACGAAAATGGCGATGGATCTAATATGGGATTTACATATCATTCACACCACTTTCTCGCGAAGGCAAAAAATAAGACGCCTCGGTTTCCCCGAGCGTGCGTTCGACAATGGTATGGAGGTGTTTAGATGGAATTTCTTCGGTTGAAGAAGATATTTGCTGCGAATTCGGAATTGAATGCAGAGGTGCATGAACATCGCCTTGGGCGCCTTTGTCATTGATGTGTAGGGTGGTCGCCATCGCGTCCGAAAGAGATGCCATAGTTGGTGCGATTCAAGAAAAGTGGAGGTTATAGCAGCGGGGAATGCGAATGGGGTGTCCAAACTTGAGGCCTTTATATAAATAGATCGGCACGCAGACCCCAATCGTGGCTTTCCTTAGCCAAATCGGAACCTACTCCCCGCTATACGAGAGACAGCGATAAAAACAAACTGGTCCGTGAAGCTGGCTGAGAGTGATGGTCCCGATGAAATTGTTTGCCCTGATCATGTCCAGGCATATAAGTTCGTTGGTCGAGACCGACGGGACCAGTGAAGGCGCCTTGGCTCAGGCCACCTGATGCCAGTGCTTCGACGATCATCAGACCTTTATGAAATTCTGTTTGAGCGGCAGCAGCAGCGACACACGACATGTTGTGGTAAAAATCGGCTCAGTGGGGGGTGGTAAGCAGCGCATCATGACGCGAACCAGTTTGCCCTTTGTGTGTCGGTACATATCATCCGTTGATTATGATCATCCGTTGGCAGATGGCATTGGCTGCAGAAGCATTTTATTTATCCTTGGCCTATCCGATAATAAGTACATGTGTTTACATCGTGGCAATCTCACATATATTTGCAACTTCAAGATTTCGTTGGCTATTGGGCATTGACGTTGATAAAGCTTCAGCTGATTCAACCCTTGTATTCAATTCAACCTCTGTGAGTACCAGTTGTGATTGCAAAGCTCTGCAGAGTGAGGTTCACCACCAATACCTTACATAAATCCATCATTGTCCAAAGTGAGTTTGGGGCAATAACGTTATTGATATACTTATGCCCATTGGCATACTTAACAAGCTTCAAACTGCCTCGATGCAGTTCATTTACAAACCTTCCCCCCGAGATATCCTCCGCTCAGCTTCTGATATACAATCCCGCGATGATCGAATACAACAATTCTCCGAGAGGAAATCCTTCTGTAGGCGTGCATCGGAGAAACCTATGTCTACTTTACGTGTCCTAGTTTATGAAAGTCATCAGTAGGTAGAATGTAGAGGACGAGTCCGTCGTGTAGGCTGTGGTAGCTAAAGTTCGTTGTCCGTCGAAATCCCAAATTTAAAATCGTCTTATAGAAAGTCCATCATATTGTCTGTCCATGATCATCGCTTTTCAGAATTCGTCTCGTCGACGTTGTCGACCTGCCACAACACTTCGCGATCAGTCGAGTCCGTTCGGGCCCCGGTCGTACCGAGCTCAATGTCGCGCTTGGGTGGGGGTTTGGCAGCTGGTTGATCATTTGATTTGATCCATGTGTACAACCTGGTGGAGGGCCATGAAGTATTGAAGAGAGAAAAACACAGCGGACACTCACATAGTTCCACCCAAGATGACCAAGATTGAGGCTGCACGGTTGCTAATTGCAAAACGAGTTTAGATCTGCACATGTTCAGAAGCCACTCAAATAAACGCGAGCTTACGTTGTGAGCACGTCCTTGAAAATCCAGACGCCTAATGCAGTTTGCAGGACAGATCGAGCGGCCTGCGAAACGGTTGGCCATTCTCAATAGAATTGCAGTGTCAAGCAGGACTTACACTTGAAAACATATGCGTGATGGGACTTGTGACCTTGATACTCAAGAGTCCTGCGACGCAAAGCAAGAAACCAAAGATTCCAGTAACAAGAGTGCCCCACAAAAATACAGTCCAGTTCCACGTTTCGGTTTGCGCCAACTCGTAAAGCTTGGAGGGTTCGCCGTTGAAGATAACAAAAGGCAAAATCAAGATAGCAGAACCGGCATTTGTCCACCATGCCAATTCAATGGTAGAATTATTACAATATGGCAATGAGCTCTTGATGAGCACTGCGTGGAAGGCGATAAAGAGGGAGGAAAAAACTCCGTAGAAGAGCGATAGAGTGGATGGAATCGCGGTGGCAGGAAGCGACGAAGATGGTGCAACCCCAAGCATGAATCCCATAGTTACGATGCCTGCAGCCATAATGACCATTTGAGAGGGCGTAGATCGAGTATGGGCTGAGGAAACAGCTATTGTGAGAGGAAGGACGAGCCCCCTTGCAATCTAAGTACAAATCAATCAGACCCCAAGGTTGAGCATTCAATTATAGAGTCGCATCACCTGGAAGAAAGAAGCCTCGACGTCTCTCAAGCAAAGAGTGTTAAATACTAGTCCGATGATGTTAACTGACACAACGGGGACCAGCTTTTTTGCAACTGCAAGATCCATAGTAGGAATCTTAATTCTCGGGTAACCGCAGCAGAAGCGTGCAGCAGAATGACCGCGATAATAAGCTGGAGGAGCAGGAAGACGAGAGGAAGATCGGGGGAGCTGTTCAAGACTGCCTTATTTCTGTGATGACATTAGCGCAAGAAAATTAATGGGCGAGGTTCGAGAAACGCCCACAAATACCATCTACAAAGCGTTTAGTGAGTTACCGCGCGCGGCTAAAACAACAGAACGCAAACTTACAATTAAGGCGGCGGACATGTAAAAAGTGACAACGCCAGCGACCTGGAGCCTTTGGGAGTCGAGGACGGCCATGGTAGGGATGAGGTGGTGGCTGGCGAGTCGGAAAAAGGGGGACGAGATATTTATAACAACATTTAATTGAGGACTGGTTCGGTTCGCTCGGAGGCAAATCACGATCAGATCTACGCAGCCCCTTTTGGACGGCGGGGCGCATGGCTGGTACTTAATCTCGAATCAGCAGCGACGCTCAAAATCCTTGCTCGCCATCAAATATCTCGCCAGCCATCCTATTTCCAAAGGACACGGCTCGTCCCAAAGGCGTCATACAAATGCCGCACGGTTCGTTTGCAGTCCTTGTAATTTATTTATACAACTTCATTCTCCCTGCCAACAGGCTCAACCAAAGGCCACAGGAACATGGTCCCGTTCGACAGCGATGTCCTTTTTGCAAAGCTCCGCCGTCGATATGTGTTCGTAGGCTGCTTCAGTTTGGTTGGAGTCTCCATCATCAGTCTTTTTGCCTCGACTTTATGGACTCTACGCCCTTCCACGTATGCCCTGGCGGATGGTGGGATGGAAACCCCTCAACATTTGGAAAACGACGCAACCACTGTATCTGTACCCGCCCAGGCAGTCCAACGTTTTGATTCACAATTCTATCTGAGAGGGCCACCAACGGACAGGTTTCGAGGTATGTCAACCACCCCTCATCTTTGCGAGCGATCAAAAAATCATTCCCCGCCCAGATAATTTACGCCCAGAGGTCAAATATATCTCGTCTTGGATATCTGCTGGATGGAGTACGTCTTTCATCTTCTTCCTTCTATACAGCGCACTAAAAACTGTCTTACAGCCAATGATGTTATGACCTATGTCAGTTCAGGCCTCCGTTAACAATTAAGCTCAGGAGGCTAAACAATACCGACAGATTAACCTCATTTATTTAGGGATCTTGACCGACCGTGTACCTGTTATTGGCATGTTCACTCCCTCACATATAGGTGGTCATATTCCTCCCATCGACTTTGGGGAAGTGTTCGACGTCCCGCGTCTCCGCGAATTAATGCAAAAACCGCTCGTGGAGTGGCACGAAGTCAAAAATCGCAGCAGTGATGTCGTAGAGGAGCTGGGATGTTGGAATGTTTGGGAAGCTGTCCAGGACCGAGAACATAACCCTCGAGCAAGCTCTGTAACGGGTCGACTGAACCTTGGTAAGATATATATCTATCAAATGTGCATACATTTACCATTCTGCTCAGATATATCGTACACCAAACTACCCACTTGGATTAAATTAATCCCTCGATATGAGCACGACCCACACGCCTCGTTTTCGGCTCTGGCAACGTTTGGTTTCCCCGAAACTCGAGCGGAGTATAGCGTGGATCCAAGAGAGTCACCACAGAAACATGTCAAGTTGCCCCCAGACGAACAAATGCTTTGTTATGACTACCTGTATTACACGTGTGCGCACCAGGTATTTTCTATGCAATTCGTCAACCGTTGGATACGCTGACGACAGTTGCTCGTAGCCCTATGAATACGATTACGACTACAGCCCAGCATGGTTATTTGTCGGGCAGTACATGCATTGGACTCCTTGGCTCGAGAATCTTGCCGATTCATATGTGCGGAAAGCCCTCGGAACCCAGGATAACGAGAGCACACCCCCAGTAAGCATCATGCAATTTCCAATACCCATCGTCCACTCTAATGACGGCGCTTCAGTGGATCGGAATTCATATCCGACACGGTGATTTTGCGGACTGGTGCGGCGGAGTTCCAGTGGCAGACTGCTTCGCCCCGATATCGGTGATTAAGCGACGAGTGGAAGATGTGAAGCAGGAGCTATTAGAACGAAAAGGGTTGGTTGTCAACCATGTCATCATGACAAGCGACGAGCGAAACGCGACCTGGTGGGAGTCAGTTACGGCCGAAGGCTGGTATGGGATCGACCACTCAAATACCGTGGAACTATACGGCGCTTGGTGAGTGGAATTCCTTGTCTATCGCTTTTTTTAATATCATTAATCAACGATGAACAGGTATCCAGTATTGATTGATGCTGTTATCCAATCTGGAGGAGTGGGCTTTGTAGGAACAGATCGCTCGACAATGTCCATCTTGGCCCGTCGGCGTGTACAATCCTGGCGTGATGGAGTCGCGAGAATCGTGAAATGGGGGACACCTGAAGCGGACAACCATTAATTGCTGATAATGATACTATGGACATTTGTATAGGGTGGACACATGGACATGTTAGGACTTTCACTACTATAACTTACTATAGAATTTACTATCCACCGGATTTTTTATGCTTCTCGCCGGCATTTTTAGCAAATCGGTTGGAATACTCAGTGTTTAAATAACACCAGTTCAGTTTTGTAATTCTCAGGCTGAGCAATACATGCGAGATGATGCAAGCTCCGGCGAATGCGATGATACCACACTGTCGAGATTGTTGCGCTTCTCAGCGATCGTGGGTTTGTGCAATTGATAGCAGTTTGGGAAGATTTGAAGCAGTTTAGGAAGATTTTGAATCGCTGGGTGAGCTACATTTCTTCGAATAAGTCATAACAAGGATGACGAATAAACCTAGAAGCGAATCGACCAGCTCGCGCGCTGTGTGTGTTCTTGAGGATCGTTCAACAAGAACAATGTGCCCTAAAAATTGGTGGACCAGGCTTGGGACTCCAATATTCGGGCGGCTTTAGAAGATTAAAGATATCCTTGAACAAAAATATCCTTGTCAGTTATTCGTATCATGATCGCAAGAACCCAGGACCTGCCAAAGTGATGGCAAGGCTGCAATTGCCAGGGTATACATCCTGGATATTCAAGGCCGGTAACAGAAACCGACTCACCACCTTCTATTCTCTATCATAAGCCAGAAACCGGTCTCAAACTGGCGCATTCGGACCGCAAGGAAAATTACATAAATTGATCCACGGGCATAACATATTTGAGCTTGACAAGATTGAGGAGGGTTGAATTGACTGGTGTCTCAACTCCTAACCGCCTCGCCGAATTCTGGAGGTATCCATTGATGTAATCAATTTCCGTTTTCCTCCCTCTGCGAACGTCTTGTAGCATGGATGAAATATTGCCCTGTGTCACGGCAGCAACCCGGCGTACCTCCTCCTTGAGGGACTCCGCAGTCAGAGCTTCAGGCAAAGTGGGTGGCTCCATTTCCTCAGGGTTGATTTCGAGCTCTCTCATCCATGCATCACGTAATTGGGCATCATAGACCATGGACGTTTCGGCACAAACTTTATCGAGAATCTCGACCGCGAAAGGATGCTGAAAGAGGTCGCCATTCCGGCAGCTCAGGATAGCAGTAAGGGGATTGATGACTGCATTCACCGCTAGCTTCCGTCGCACAATTTGGTGCATTTCCCCAACCGACTTCCAAGAAACGTTAAGGTCTTCGAGGAGTAATAATGCTGCCATTGCTTCCCGTAAGCTCTTGTACCTCAGAGCGTCAGGATCTCCAGGTGAAGAGATATCAGAGAGACGGAGTCGACGATTCTCGGGAGGCAAGGTGTCATCGTGGAGGCCGGCTTCATAGTCGCGTCCTTGGACATCAGGGGCAATACTAAAATCAATAGAGCCCACCCCAGCATGAATGATGCGGTAAGGGTCCTTCACAAAGGCACCATGGGTGTTGGAGGCTATGATGAAGTGTGGGCATTGGGTCGGGTTGCGAAACACGTCGGATAATAGTTCATCGTGTACTCCCATACCATTGTTAAACAGGACGATGGTTGAATTGGCGTTCAGTCGAGGTCGCAAGGCTGTGAGCGCTCTGACCGTATGGTGGGCTTTCAGCGCGACGAAAACCGATTCAATGTGCGAGGTCTCCGGCTCTACTACTCCTTGTCCCTTCTGGTCCGGTGGTGGTTCTCGGTGGTGAATTTCTTCCAAGAAACCTTTGGAAGCAGAAGCAACCCCGGCGCGTTCAACGCGTATTGACTTTCCATGCCATGAGAATTGTTGTAGATCATAAAGTTTTTTGTGAATGAGAGTGATGGTGTGAGGGGGAGGAAGGATGCGACGTAGGTTATGTGCCAAAAGACAACCTATTGGACCCAAACCGAGGACATGGAGATGCATATCTTGTTAAATGTGGCTGTCAAATACTGGCAAATGAGAACATGAGGTTCAGAAGCAAAAGGGGACATTTGGCGTACGACCGGGTTATCCAGAGGTGTTCGGCAGTTACCGACTACTGTCTACTATTTATTTCTACTCGACTTTGATCAACAACTTTCCAGTCGTCTTTCCTCCCGCTGCAGTCAGATCACTCTGTGCCCTTTGCACGCCCTCCGTTGTGAATGGATACTCCGCAAATATTTGAATCTTGAGTTCTCCGTTCTCAACTAGCTCAAACAGCTCTCGGCCATAGTGTGCAGCTTCCTCGGGCGTGTATACGTAGTTTGCCATCCTAAAGTTATGGCATTTTGGTGAGTTCTTCTGCAGTATTTCTGGGAAAAACCTACGTCGGCCGCAGGAGTTTAACATTCTTCTCCACGAGCCTTGCTATCGAAAATGGAGGAACGGCGCCGGACGCGTTGCCAACAGAAACAATCGTGCCTTTACGTTTGATCAACTTGAGGTTATTATCGAAACTGCGAGGTATTAATGGCAGCAACATGAATGAGATGTTTTCACGCACGTATCCTTCCCGACACCATCGAAAACAGCGTCAACCCCTTCACCGTTGGTCAACTCCAATACTCTCTTGACAGTATCCTCTACAGGGTACAGGATAACATGATCGGCTCCATTCTTCTTCGCGAGTTCGGCCTTGGCTGGTGTAGATGTGGTTCCAATCACTGTTGCACCCGCTCGCCTGCCCAGTTGCGCAAAGAGCAATCCCAGGCCTCCGGCAACAGTATGGACGAGAATCGTGTCTCCCTTTTTCACTTTGTACGCCTCTTCGAAGAATGAAATGGCCGTCAGACCTTGAAGGAGAGCTGCTGCTGCGATCTTGGTGGAGATGGAGTCTGGTACGGGATAGACGAATTTCCATGGGACGGATATATAAGTGGCATGAGTACCAAGGAAATCCTGTAAAAAGCGTTTAAGTCCAATTCGCGAGGTTCCAATATGGGACTTACGGCAGCAACCTTCCCTCCGACTTTAAAACCTTGCTTCTTGAATGTCTCGTTATTGAGCACGGCACTATCGGTTGGCAAGGCGAGGATAGTCCCAGATGTTTCCTTCCCAATAATTGCCGGGAAACTCTTGTATTTGTACAGCCCTCCGCTTTTACCATATGTCAATATCCGTAGCTTGCAACAAACTCCAAAATTCACCGGAAGTATGTATCAATGAAGTTGACGCCAAAGTATTCCACCTGAACGCAGGTAAGAATCTATCATTAAGCGAGCAAGATCTCTAGCCTCACTTTGATCACAATATCGCCAGGCTTGACGTCGGGGAAAGGGATAGTCTTTTTCTCTATCACATCGACGCCACCGTTCTAGAGATAATCGAAGTCGGATTGGAACTCAAGCTAGATTTGTTTCGCGTACCTGGGGGATCGTGACAGCCTCGACAGTAGATGGGAACGACATCAGGTAGAGAAATGTTTAAGGTTAGTAAACTAAACACCACGGCTATATACTAGTAGATAACCTCCTAAGTGGGAGCTGATTCATCAGTAAATTAATCAGCTCCCACCTAGGAGGTCAGTTGTCCGAAGACATCCTTCCGATCCCGGCCTATCTTTACTCCTCCACGTACCCCGTATTGTTGTCAATGATAGATACCATGCGCCATCAAGGAGCTGGTAACAATTTGCCTATTTTATACCAATTGTGCAAGAATGACATGGGATGGTGATTCCGAATCGGAGTTGCATGCGAGAATGAATGTGCCTGAGAAGAAGATTTCTATGAGCTTTTGGCAAAAGCATCGGACAGCACTTCATAGATGAGGAGGGTTTGTTCGGTCCTCTGCACCATCCCCGGCCGCTGCTCTCTCAAAGAGTCAATTTCTTGCAGAACTAAATCATCCTCAAGATCCTTGGGCAAAGGACCCAGAGGCGAGTCGTGGATAACGGGCCCAACGGTGGGTTGTGCTGGAGGCAATAAAAAGCCATAGTTTCGTAGCAAAGATGAGAGGGCAATGAGCGATCCTGTGCGACCTACACCGGCAGAACAGCCGACCATGATTGGTGGGTCAGAGTCAAGCTCTGGACATAGGTGATCTGGAGGGGCAGAAGAATGGATTGAGCAATGAGATTTGTCGCGATTGGTACGGTCAACGAGTTTGATAAATTCGAGGAGACTGTCTCGATCCTCTGGTTCTGGGACACCATGGTCTGGCCATGATAGATAGAGCAAATGTCTGAAAATAACTTCTTCCCCACCATCTGCAACCTTGGACTGGTCTTGATCAGTTTGGCCTGAGCCTCGTCGTCTACCTTCCTTTGAAGCCCGTTGAGCTGAAGAATGGTAAAGTGAAATCGACACAGTGCTCTGGACACAGTGGGCTTCCTTGAGCTCCCTTTGGTCGACCAATGTTACTTTGAGAGCAGGTGTATAGCACCCTTCTTCTGGAGGGACGAGGAGAGATTTCCCCACTTCGTTGGGAAAGTAAGGGTCCGCTTTCTTTCGGCCACTTTCAAAATTCTGCGTCAATTGTACAACAGTCCGTATGCGGCGAGTCTTGCTCGTTGGAGGGTCTGCATGTGGGGGCATCACAATCGGCTGCAGCATTACGCTCAAAAATGCATGGGCAGTATTCCGCAATGGTGCTTGGGTAGCGATCCACCACTTGCGCCCGAACCGCTCCATAACCCAATTCGCATTCAAATATCGTCCGTGTAGCTTTCCTGCCTGTTCCTGAGGGTGTTCCTTGTCATTCTCTACGATGAGGCGCGTTCGATCATAGGGAATGATGTCCATGTATCGGTTCATCCCCCGGTTCTCCTCATGCACTCCTGCCGCAACAGAGTAGTGTTCCACGTGGTGCAGTTGGACATCGAGTTTGCGGCCAAGGAAGGAAGCCAGTGAGTTGTGTGGCTTCACAACGGGTATAGATTCGGATGGGTCAAGCGCTCGCTGTTGAGAGATAGCCCGGGCCGTGTGACGCTTTGCTTCTCTGGCGGCAAGGACGCGCAGGACGTTGGTGATGCGTTTGTCCGAGGAGGCAGCCAGCTCAAGCTACGACGGCTTTGCAGGAGGTACCATGTTGGAAGGTAGAGTTTAGCCTACATAGCAGACATTATCTTGATCAAGTCCAGCCGCGCAGAAACTCCCACGATCTTCTGCTCATTCTCAACGGCGATGACAAGCGGCGAGCTCGTCTCTCTCCTTGATGCAGACACATCCATAAAGTAAGGTTGTCCACAATAAATATTTGCGCTGTCATCCTAATCAATGTTGATCCAGAGTCAGCTCGACCCTCGAGAAATCGACGGGCAAGAGAAATTTAATCGACGGCAGTCCGGAAACATGCTGGACATCACAACAGGTCTTTAGAAAATGTTTTCGATATTCCGAGTACTCACCTTCAATACCACAGGGCTTGCCACAGTTCATCCAGCTGGGATTTATGCATCCGGTCTTGCCGAAACGTCTCTTGATAACTTTCCAAGGAGGGTTTGTTGGCACACGCTGCGCTGTTTGCATCCCGACCGAGGAAGGAGGGAAAAAGGACTGGAAGATTCTCACAACTGTGTACCCAGAGGACGTCAACCGTCGCCAAATATTTGACTTGATACCCACAGAAGCCGACCAGCTGAGTGGAGGTGTTTCTTCTCTCAAGTTGATCTTCGAGGACAGTTCAGATTTCTTTGGAAGGATCACCGTGTACGATCTCAGGTTGGAAGGGATATCGGTGACTGAATAATACGTCGCTAAGAATAGGATAGTGGGGATATCAACAGCATGCTAAGATCAATAATGCATATATTAATTATAATTACGCCGCTCGTTGTTTCTCCTCCGATTTCCGCTGTCGAAGGCGAGACCTTCGTTGAGAAACAGCTAACCTCTTAATGCGCTCGTCATAGTCCAAGAACTGGGCACCGACATCAACAAATTTAGTTGATAAACCTTTCGGCCTCGACACAATAAATTGTTGGCGCTTCGGGCGAACAAGATATTTCGATTTCGAGGGTGGCGGGGGTACCATAAACTTCTCGTTCACCTTGATTTCTTTCTGGAGCTTCCTCAGCTCCGCTCGTTGTTCGGCGGTTTGCAATACAGAGGGGAGGATAGGTTCCTATAACAATCATGAACGAGAGGACCCATAATGAATGCAGGCGAACACGTACACTGCCGTCCTCGGGCATAGACTCCCAGTACATTCGCTCATAACGGGCACGAGCTGAATCCCGTTTCTCTTCCTCTTCAAGCATATCTGCTCGATGGACATCAGAACGAAGTTCATTCACTTGGGGTGGCTCGAAAGTTGGATCGGTCGGATCGGTCGAATCCGGAACTTTCTCTTCGACCCCAAGTGCCTCATTCAAGGCTGCATGAGTCTTGGTCATATCAGCCCGTATCTTGGACACAGCGCTATGAGATGTTGCTCCAAGCAATTTCTCCATGCCATATTGGAAGCCGCTTTGCAATTCTTTGCCCTAAAGTTCAGAGTTGGTCAGTATCATTGATTGTCATCGGCAGGATAGAGGAGGGAGAAGCTTCAGATGGGGTTGAAACGGGTATAACCATGCCTTGGGCGATGTAAGGCACCCAAGACGTCTTCCATTTCGCGAATGAATATGAAATCTCATCATACGAAGGTGGGATACGTGGAATGAGGAAAAGCAGATACGAACCTCCTACAGTAGCCAGGAAAAGAGATGGGATGGGAAGCAGGTCAGTTTTGAAAACATCAAATTTAATATGCGGATGTACCTGAAGAGAAGAGGAAATTAGTATGGTGTATAACGCAATGAGTGTGAGAATTTGAGGTCAGAAATATACGAGTTGTAACCATGTGTGTGTCTATAAGACTAATCGAAAAAGCATCATGCAAATATCCGGTACGAGAGCCATGGATATTCAAAGTGATTGAAGACGGAAACGCTTACCTTTACCCAAGCATTTTCGAGGCCCTTTAGCCTTAAAATAGCGTCCACACGTTTTAAACTGAGGTTGAAGCGCTTGGCGAGTCTCCGAGGACCATTTCGGAATGGGTCCTGCAAGAACATATGGAACATTAACGTTCGTTGATCATTGGCAATAGGCGGAGGTGGTTTGAAGGATGGATTCATGGGAAAAGGCTAGATAGAAGGGTGGTAAACACTGTGGTCGCATGCAATAGATGTCGACCAGAACTAACTGTTTCTCCAAGATAATGCTGAGGTTTGGCATATTGATATTTGTAGCCCATCTTTTCCATGAACTCTTTGTATGACGTGGGGTTATTCGAGCGCTCGCCGCTGCCCTCGGTGGTCATAGTCACATCGAGTTCTTCCGTGGGGGTGTCTGGTTCGGGGATGGGAGGACCACGCCTTGCACTATGAGGGGCCGATGCTGAGATCGCACGGCGTGGAAGAGCAGTGGAAGTACTCGCAACGGGGCGGGCAAGAGAACGCAGACATGGATGGAAGGTGGAAGACAAGTTGAGCATGGCACAAGACGCCAGCAGAAAAAATTTGAAGGATTTTTTGAGCGCGGTCACGTGGACGGACAAACACACGCAACGCGAGATGCTCTTACCCATGGACATCCAACTCTTGCGCCCCTTCTTTGCCCTCACTCCTCCCAGTGCCCTTGAACTTCCTTCTAATTATTCTCCAACAGAAATAAATGACTTTCTAGTCAATAATCTTCTTCGAAATCCTCATTTTCAGCGGTACCCTCCTTCCGACCAATACCAGAGGCGGTTCTGGAAATGGGCAATCGAAACACTCGAACAGCTTGCGCGGAGTTCCGACGGTCAAGAGGCATGTCTTTGTCGTGCCCGCAACCCAGAAAATTTCTTATCTTGCAATAGTACGACGACGACTTTGAAATTGATCCCCAAATATATGACCATTATCTCTCATTGATGCCTTCTTCTGGATTTGGACTGTGAATATTTCGTTGTGCAACAGATGCAACCAAAATCTTATTTATCAATCAACCATATCCAGGACAGCTGGGTCAAACCATCCAAGTATCTGCTCGCTCGAACGTGAGAGAGGAATTCCTCTGCAAAATGGCCCTCCTTCCCAATCATATATCACGCATTTTTGGGACTTTCAAACACTATTACCGTCATCTCTTAGTACCGGTAGCTCTACGGATGTGCACAGCGTTACATTGCTGGAGTCCCGGACGACCATAGAGAGCGGAACCACGGGGTTGAGGACATGGATGGCAAGCTTTGTTCTGGCTCGATATCTCATTCTCCATCCAGGTCCTTACTTATAACATTATTCTGTGCTTATCCTGAACAACGATGCTTTCCTTACAGAATTGGTTACATCGAAACGAGTGCTTGAATTAGGTTCTGGCATTGGGTTTCTTGCGATCATTGTTGCCAGTTTGCAATGCCTCCAAAATCCGTCAGTGGACACTGCCTTGTCAAAATCATCCCTTTGGATAACGGATATTAATGACGAAGTCCTAGCCCGATGTCGCGACAATATCAATCTACCTTGTAGTAAGGCTTCATTCGGCATTTTAACGACGATGAATTTCCTCACATTCCCTCAGATCTATCCTCCTCCCATCCAGATATACATTACCGAAACCTCGACTGGTCACAATCAATGGACGCAGATGACTCTTGTCTTAAAGCCCTGATCCATGAAAAAATTGACCCAGATCTAATTCTGGGAGCTGATATCGTCCGTTATATTCATCATTCCACGAATCCTTGACGTCAACGCATAGTGTATCACAGATCTTTGACCCTCAGTTAATTCCTTCCCTGGTCGGCACTCTGGAAATTGCCCTTCGACCATCAAAAGGGTCCAGAAAAGCCAAGGTTTCCATCATAGCACTTACAATGAGAAATGAAGATACCCTGGGGCAATTTTTAGCGCAGCTTCGAGGTATGTATCCTTTTATCTTCAGAAGCTCTTGCCCTGAAGAACGCGATTTTGCTACAGAATCATCCCTTCATGTCGAAGAAATGGACACAGGATCCAAGGACACATGCTTCTATGAGACGATTGAGGCATCCAGCTACGCTCAACATATCAAAATGTTCCGTGTTACCTATGTATGATATGAATTGTTAGTACATTTTTGAATATCCCAAAAATTACGATGAAATCGATTCCAAAAAAGAAGTTGTAGGCATCATCCGGTCGTAAAACGTTATCTTCCACGAATTCAGCTATGCAATTTTACGACACCGCACCAGCGGCAGGTCCAACATTCGTTAGGATTTCCATCCTCGCCGCATGTGAGACATGCCCACCCTTCCTGTTCATCGACTGGCCTGCGCATTTGGCACGCATCACATTGCAGCGCATGCGCTGGGTTCAGTAAGGTACATGCCGGGCAGGACCATTCGAGCGGCCCCGTTTTCCGTGTTGGAACTGACCGCTTTGGTTTAGCTGCCTTTGCCGGGACTGAGCTGGAAGGTGCAAGCATCGTCGATGACGAGGAATGATTCCCAGCTGTAGGGGCGGAAAACGATTTGGATTTAACAGCGACCTTGGTTTTTGAAGGTCCAGCAAGGGCGTTTGGAGGTGCTTTCCGCCTAGGATGCAAGTCTTCCACAATAACCACGTCAGAGTCTGACGCATGGTGGTCGTCACCATCCGAGTCCAATGTCAGATTGATGACCTTGCTCTCGATGCTCTGTTTGGCAGCTTTATCGGCTTCACGCTGTGCGTCAACGCCAGATCCACAGGCTTTATCGTCACGGATTCTCCGTTCGGCGGCCTGTTCGAATATTTTGAGATGGGTTGTCATTTTATCACAGTTAAAATGATGCGTACCCGTGCTGCAAGTTCCCTCGGACTTAAACCAGCATCTCGTCCAGAGCCACCAAGCCGGCCTCCAGAACCCAAAACACGCGAAGTTTGTGCGCGCTTCTCTGCTGCCTCCAATGCTTTCATGCGTGCCATATGCGGTGGAAGGTTATGGGATACGTTTGTTCCTAACCTCTTGCCCTCGGAAAAGAAGCCCTCGCCAGCGTATCCAGAGCGTTGCAGTGCGTCGTATTCGTCCTGTAATCCAGCCAGATATTTATAGAACTTGTCATCGTGTGGACCATGTACATTGTGGGTGAGCTAGAACAAAAGAGTTAATTCAATGTTATGAGACGACGGCAGCAGCCAATTCACTTCGTGTAACATGGTTTGGATGACATCTGCCTCTGGGAAAAAAGTGTCGGGAGAATGAGCAGGGCGAAGTCGAACAAGAATCTTCTGTCCCATATTAACATCTGCCAACAGTTTAGAAGCCACGACATCCACTAAGAAAGATGCTCACTGAGGCCTAAACCTTTGAGGTTAGCTTGATAAATCACAAACTGACAATTGGGCATTGACTTGCCTAGTAGATTGGGGTTGTCTGGAAAGAATTCCGAGAGAACGGGCAAGACCCAGTTCCGTTTCCTCATTATTGGCTTCACGAGGGAGGCGATCCTCTGCAGTGTGTGAAGCGCGCGATCAGCATTGGGTTTGTCCTTTAGGTGAGTGAAGGATTGAACAAAAATGTCTGGCATTTGCGCGTAGAAAGTAGTACAGGATATTTGGTATTAGGTTGGGGTATCGGGAGGGTAGTTATAGAGAAGGGCTTGCGTAAGTGCAGGATTACAAAACGCGTTCGGCGTGACGGACATTACGCGTCGAATCTTCACATGATGTGACACGAATAGGGGGAGATAGTACAATAGATTTATTCTTCAAAATTCAACATTACTTGGTACGGGCATAGGTCGTCCTAAGAGGAGTGACTACCCATCTCCTTCTGTTCCTCGCCTTCTCAGTGAGCAACAAATCCAACATATCTTTCTCATCACTCGGAACGCCGATAACCCTCACCTTCCTCCCTTGCTCAGGCGAGTTATCCACCTCCGCCTCCTCGCCTTTTTCTTCTTCCAATACCTCATCCTCGTTCAGATCAATGTCTCCGTTGAACACCTCATCGGGACGAGCGGGGGTAGGGGCCGGGGTGCCGGTAAGGAAGGAAATGGGAGTGAAGATGCTATTGGCAATGAACTCGGACGCATTGTCAAGAATAGTGCGCGGTTTCCTCATGGGAATGGCAGTAAGCAGATAAGTTTTCCCCTTCCATGAGTTAGAGGGCGGTGCGTCCGGAGGCGGGTAGGATGGATCACAAGCAAAGGCAACATTGATCTCACCAGTCTTCTGATTATAAGAAAACCTGGGGAGCGGGTGGGCGTATGCATTTGGAAATGGGAGGGATACGGGTCTTCTATGGCGCAAAACCAGGCAGCCGTCTGACAGAATTTGTCGGATATGCTTCGAGTGCTTGAAGGAAATGAAACTGACCTTCAACATCAATAGCGTGGCCAGCCGACCTTGAGCACAAGGCTCCGGATGTATCTATGAAGAAGACCTGGCGTAGTTTAATCATAAACTTGAGGATGAAATAACATAATTGCATACCTGATTATTGGTCTCGGGTTCCCGAAAGCCTTTGCAGGATCATCAGCGAATCACAGAGAATGGCAGCACGATTTCGACATACTTTCTACGAGCGATTTCTCTTTCTCTGGCCAAAGTGCAATCTCCGTTCCATCCTCGATGTCGTCCAAGGTGACATCAAGGAGTCTATTCGATCCAACGGACCGAAGAATGAAATAGCCCGCTGGGAAGCCGAACGTATCGATATCGGTCTGGGTCATACTTGTTATCGGAGTCAAACAGCGCGCGGGGGCTGTTCCTTTTTATAGCAATCCAAACCCAGTTAGTCGAGTCATTGCGAAATTTACATTATCGTATACGGAATGGAAAGAGGGAGTGGATTCGAGATATCAATGCTAAATGCAAGTATTAATTTGTTTGGCGCAAGGAAAAAAGGAAAAAGAAATGGACAGCTTCGCCTCGGTCGTTCGTCACATAAATTTGAAAAAGGGGTGTAAGGGAAATTACCAACAACAGGATAACACTACAATGTAAGTACAGATGTAAGGCGAGAATACTGATAGAACAAAGACAATTAAAGGAACGAGATCGAAGAATATAACTTCGGGAAGGTAGGATGTTTACTCGGCAACTACGAGCCCTCCCATGGCTCGTGTCATGTCCCTGAGGTGGTCGACACCATTTCCTTGCACAGGGCTTGTGCCAGGGCTTCCATTCCCACTCCCATTCACGATCCTGGGTCCAAGTCCAGGATGTCTCACGCCTAAAGCCGCTCCGAGCATCCTCTTGCCAGGGTCCCCAATGCGTGGCCCACTCAAGGACTCTGAATGTGGCTGATGTAAACTGGTTGTTAAAATCGCTGGGTCAGCGGGGATATTCAGGTTGGTGCCAGCAACAGCATCGCCCAATGACGAACTGATGAGAGCGTTGAGGGTCGGATGCGATGGAAGTGACGGGAGCGTGGGCGAGGGCTGGCCGTCCGTCCGTTCTGGGACAGTAACGTGCTGGCCGCTGGTGGTCGATGAGTGATTGGGGTTGTTGCGAAAGAGGTTGTTATTGCCGTTACTATTGTTCGGCTGGGCGGTCGAGTTGGAATTGCTGCGAGAGTTTGGGAAAACAGAAACAGAAGCGGCTCGGGGGTGATGCGAGCGAGAGGGGTTTGGATTATGTTGCCCCCGCGAATTGACGGTTTGGATTACCGACTGGGCATCTGGACCATCGTAGGGTCTTATAGTTGCGGATACGCCAGTGGAAGATGAGGTGAGGATTTGTGGAGGAAACGCGACGGTGTTGAGATAAGCACGTTTAGCTAGGGGTCGTTAGGACATGCTTTCAGGGAACAAAGGCATGGGCTCACCGACTGAAGCATCCTGGAAGACGATCAAAAGGCTGGTATCGTCCCTCCATTTGATCTTGAAACCACCAGACATGGACTCATAGTCTGAAAAGGCGGCCTGGATATCCTTTGTCTTGAGCTCTTTTGGAAAGCCTGTAAGGTAGAGAATACGAGTAACAGAGGCAGACAAGCCAGAGAGAGAAGCGGCCATTGCGAGAAACGATAGTGGGTGAGAACGACTAGGGCGAAAGACTGTTTAAAAGCTATTGGTAGTTGAAGAGTGAAAAAGATTCCAGTCATATTCCAATCTCCTCAAAACACACGTCACACGCTACTATACTTTTCACACGCCAAGAATTGTAAATTCAAAACTACGAGTACATCGTACAGCTATCTCAATCCATAATATCCTCATTAAAGCTTGTCGTAGTAGGTGTCCAGAGCCGGGATTTCGGGCTACCCAACTCTCTTCAGTATCCAGTCCATCGACGAACCATGACCGACATACCTTGAGACCCTTGCGGACACGGATCTTTGTCACCAACTCCTCCATCTTGCTGCCCTTCTCGAGAGGCGCTGAGAAAACGAACATCATTCAAGTGCACACACATAATGGCGTCTGAATAGACTTACATCCGTTCATGATCTCCCAGTGGTCGAACACACTCTGGGGGAAGGCCTGGCCGGCGGTGTGCGAGCGCAGCTCTCCGTTGAATCCGAAAGACTCTGCGACAGGCAGGAAGGCCTTGACGGTAAACATGGGTGTTCCCGGACGTTGTTCCTCACTGAACACCTGTCCACGGCGCTTGTTCAGACAGCTGTAAATTCCACCAATGGCGTTTTCAGGGCATTGAATTTCGACTGAGAAGCTTCTAGGTCAGGGACAACATGCGGTAGATTGAGTAATTTTATTCTTACCGAGGTAGATGGGTTCCTGCAGTGTCGGTGTAGCGAGCAGGCAGGCAGCGTAGGTAGCGCGACGCATGGTGGGAATGATCTGTCCTCCTCCACGATGAATAGCATCAGTGTGGAGCTGGAAAATATTCATCAGTTCTGAAAAGGAGACCCGGAAAAAAATAATTCATACAGTGACATCAAGAACGTTGACCCGGATACCACGCATGTTCTCTTCGCAAGTAACACCTTCCTTTGTCGCCCACTGGAAAGCAGCAACGCAAGAATCCTTGATTTCGTTGAGATATTGCACTCCCTTGGTCACATCGACCAACAGATTGGGTCCAGTGGTGTCGGGACCGAAACACCAGATCTTGCGGGCATCAGTAACATCCCAACCAAATTCATCAGCAAGGACACGAGCTCGGAGCTTGAAATCGTCACGAGCGTTGACCTTGCCAGACTCAATCGCCTTCGTGAGCTCCTCGTCGATAGGCATAGCCTTGACGAAGAGACGATTGTGCTTGTTCTGTGATTTTGAAAGGGCAACAATTGAGGACTCAGCCTTGACGGTTTCACGGTAAGGTACGACAGGGTCTGAGATCTTGAGAGGGACACCAGCGTGATCTTCTTGCAGATCCTAGTTTGACGTTTATCAGTATCAATCTTTGTCGATAAAATAGAATAAAAGAAACCTTCAGGCAAATTTCGAGATGCAGTTCACCAGCACCGGCGACAATGTGCTCACCAGTTTCGGAAATCCAGGCTTGCACGCAAGGATCGGACTTGGACAGCCGCTTAAGACCTTCGACAAGCTTGGGCAGATCGGCGGCGTTCTTGACCTCAACAGCGACTTGCACGACAGGGGAGACAGAGAATCTCATAACCCTCATGTTATGGGCAGTTTCCGAGGTAGTAAGGGTGCCGCTCTTCAATAGGAACTGATCGATACCGACGAGACCGACGATGTTACCGGCAGGGCAATCCTCAATGGGCTCGATGTAGCGACCCATCATGAGCACAGTACGCTGGATGGACTTGATGAAGAGATCGTCCTTCTTGCCGGGGAGGTAGTTGGGACCTTGGATACGGATTTTGGGTCCAGACTTGACAGTTCCAGAGAACACACGGCCAAAGGCATAGAAGCGTCCCTTATCGGAGGTGGGTACCATCTTGGAGACGTAGAGGACGAGAGGACCCTTGGGGTCGCAGTCACGGATACCGATCGCCGACTCGTCGTCCATGGGGCCTTCATAGAGAGTCTCGACACGGTAGCGTTGAGCGGTAGCAGGGGATGGAAGGTTGATGACTATCATCTCCAAGAGGGAGTCACCAGCGGGCAGGAATTTACGCATGATGACCTTGAGGAGCGCCTTGCCTTCGAGATCACGCTCATCCGAACCGAGTTTGACGTCGAGTTTCTCAAGCATGGGGCCGATGGAGTCTTTCTTGAAGTTCATGACAGCATCGAAGATCTTGAAGATGGGTTCGAGGACGAAGCTGTTGAAGGCACGTTCGAGGGGTTTGCCGTTAGCGTCAGTGCCGACGGTTGTCCACTTGCGGGTGGCAGGGTTGAAATAGTTATCGCCCCAGAGCTTAAGCATCATCTTATCCTTATCCACACCAAACTTCTTGGCGTATCGGTTGGCGAATTGACGGAGGGTGAAGCCCCATCCGTGAAGACCAGATCCGAAAGCAACAGTTCCGTGATCAGGATATACCTGGACGTCGCCTAGCGCGACATCATGGTAGGTCGAGACGATGACGTTCACGTTCTCGATGGTACGTTGGAAGGATTGGTAGAGAGATTCCTTGTCGACTTGGAGTTCGAGAAGGGCGCGATCGACTTTGTTGATGATAACAACAGGCTTGATACGCTCGGCAAGGGCTTGACGGAGCACGGTTTCTGTTTGTACGCAAACACCTTCAACGCAGTCAACGACGACGAGGGCACCGTCTGTAACACGGAGAGCTGCAGTGACTTCTGACGAGAAATCGACATGTCCAGGGGAGTCAATCAAATTGATCAAGAACTCGTTTCCTGAAAGTGGTGAGAAAAAAATTGAAAAATATAATCAGTTCGCTGAATAACTACCCGCAATTTTTTCAAAAAGACGCACCGACTGTCTTCTGCTTAATAGCGGGCAGATCTTCCTTGTCGACCTCGAAGTACATGGAAATAGCCGTTGACTTGATGGTAATACCACGCTCCTTTTCGTCTTCTCTTGTGTCCGTAAACCGCATATCACCAGCCTTCGCTGAGGCAATAATACCGGCTTTTGACACCAGAGAATCGGTAAGTGTGGACTTTCCGTGGTCGACTACGGAAGGTAAGGATTCTCAGCATCCAGGGCACCAAATTAGGTGAAAATTTACGATGGGCAATAACACTCATGTTACGGATGTTGGTGGGCTTGTCCATGAGATCACGGATCTGATCTTAAGAACACGACAAGTATATTAACTGGGGCTGCGCATATGCGAGCTGTTGACCGCTACTGACCTACTGTGAAGTTACTGGAAACGATCGGGAACGTCGGTCAGTCTATTGGCCTCAAAAAAGAGACGATGGAGACTTACACCATGATGACTAGCTGTTATGAGGTGCAGATCGAGAAAGGGGAAGTTAAGGAGGAACAATCTCGATGATGGAGACTGGTTTTTGAACAGGGAGCGCAAGCACTTTCACTGTTGACGTTGGGAGGATAAAGTTTGAGAATTGACAAATCTTATCGATCCTTTGAATTAGGGTAGGTTAACACGTGACCCTTTTTCACTTACCCGGGAATCGGGATTCGGGATCCAACCGATTCCAACGCTCAATTTCGGCAAAATGATATCTAAGTGTGTGCTCTCGCAGCCTCCTCTCTGTGTTATTTCGAGGGTCAGAGTCTTGTTTCAATTTGCGTACTCAACCCTATGCCCAAGAGTAGTGCCATAGCGAGATGAAGACATAATAAGTAAACCGATCCATCTTGATAACAGCAACTTAGGTGGGGTTCGTAGAGGGTGCGGGAGCATTGGAATTATCTGAATAAGCTCAAGGGTTCCAGAAACTGGAGGCGCGTAAGTTCCGACGCCGAATGTAAAGTCGGATATCCTTTAAGACAGCGCGAGTGCATCCATTGTAAGTATCAAGATTGGCTTGACCAATTATTCCCTCTCAGCCATTTTAGTCGAGGTATCACTACAGATCTTGACGGTTAACATATTGCGTCATGAACAGGTTGTACCGCGTATGGAATTTCGTCGCATACTACTGGCTGATACGATTGTCGGCAACCACGGGAAGCCTCGAAGAATGACCGAGTACGATAAAGCAACATGCCCCTGTGAATGGAAGCAGTAATTTAGAAACCCGGTCCGTTTCGGTCACGATAGTGCATTTCTTGAGGACGGCGATATCCAATGAGAGGGATTGGGTAGCGAGAAAACGTTGCCACTTTCCAGATTTTCAGACCTGGGATGTGGAGCCCCCTGTTGACCAAGTTCTTGCTCGAAAGGAAAGGAGTAGGAGGTCGAGGGCCCAGCCCTAATTCCCTCTCGATTGGCTGAACGATAAACTAGAGGATGCAACGATCTCGCGCGATTAAACCCACCGACGCGGCTTTCTCTTTCAGGAGCTAAGACGGTCACAGACCCAGAGAATGGTGGATCATAATGCGATTGGCGCCATAAGACAAATGCAGGACATTATCGGGCCAACTGAAAGTCGTGTCTCGACACTTGAGGAGCATGGCCGCAACCCCTTGGTTCCAGAGACCAATGTTGCAAAATCAGCCATGGAAATCTCAACCCATCGGAAGTCGGAACTGGTCAGCAAGGACTTGGAAATTCGAAGCGCCGGGAACAAGAGTAACGTAGAAAGTTCTCTAGAGCTGTCTAAATGTTCAGTTGAAGTCTCCATACCATGATCCATGAAGTCAAGGAGGAGTGCGTACAACTTGAAGATGTCTTTACGGAGAATTGATAAACGCAGGGGGCTGATCGGAATAGGGAAGCGCAGAATGAGATGGAGAATGTTAGAAATTCAGAACAATGAGAGGGAGGTGTCGTAGCGATCTGAGGGGAGATACATAAATTACTTGATTTTGTGCTGTTTAAATGGAAAGCTGATCGGTATCAATACATAGTCGAGTCACAAAATACAAATGAACTCACTCAAATGCACTGAAACCTGTCGTCTCCGCCTGCACTTGCGCTTGATAGGTTGTCCACCCGAAAATGGTGAATGTACAGTTACACCCATTGGAAGTGAACCCAAAGACAGGAGAACCATTCCTCCGTTTGCGGAACCACAGAAATATCATTCTCACCCCACCTCGCGAAGAGGATGTCGAAGCCTGCATCCCTCTTTTGAACGATCCAAGAGTTTGCGACTGGTTAGCTGGACCCCCCTATCCGTATACGCTCGGTAAGCTCGTCTCGTTGGGCAGTTTTAAGGACGGATGTGGCTAACATGAGAGAGCAGAGAACAGCAGATGGTGGCTCGGAATTATTAAAGCGGAAGCCGACGCCGTATTGCAGCAATTAGAGGATGCAAAGGACGACCCAACCCCAATAACGGTGGGACATTGCCCCGTGAGATCTCTCCGCGAGGTCCAAGAAGACGGGACGGACATCTATATCGGTGACCTCGGAGTTATGCGGTGCAGACACGGAGAGCTCATGGGTTCAGGCGCTGTTGACTGGGCCAATAAGGAAGCATTTGAGGAAAGGAACAATTCCATCGCGGTGGGAGATTCGAGCATCATTTGGAGTATGGGCGGTAGGTGAGAATGCTCCTGCTGGGATTAAGTTTTGATCCAATATCCAGACTATTTGGCTCCTTCGCATCACCGGCAGGGCATTATGTCGGACGCGGTCAGCACAGTGCTTCTGGATTGGGGAGTTCCTCGCATGAACATTCGACATATGTGGGTATCCACATTCACGGGCAACGAGGGCAGCATGAAGGTCTTTCTGAAGAATGGCTTCAAGTTGATCGGCTCATATGAAGACTGCCTGGAGGTAAAGGGTAAAATTCGAGGCTTGAATTTATTGGAATGGAGGTATGAGTGATGGGCAGTCTTGGAACGAATTTCCAAGGGAAGGGGATGTCAGTTAGCAATCTGAGCAGTATCATCTGTTCCTGCAGAAATCATAAGAGCCAACCGAATTTTGGGGACGGTACAAATGGCACCTGACGGCGATTCATGAATTAGCTTGCTATATAGCCGAGCATAGTCCTTGGAAGAGTCGCGATGGGCTACCCGAGCTTGGAAGGAATAGGGTTGTCACCAGTTCGAGAGGTATATCAGGAAGTGACGACAAAAGCCTTCGCTGCTGATAAGTACGTGGACTGTTGAATGGAGTTTTCTGGAAAAACCACAGTTCAGAAGAAGCTTGTTCTTGTCAGAGAAGGCTAAAATATCAACAACATTTCGACTTGCTCTTACATTAGATGTCTTTCATAATTCCCGGCTGTGACCCGCAACGCGTCCAACAATATAGCTCCTGATTCAAGCTGGGGTGAGAACTGGCGCACACGGTGTCGCGGATTTCATGAACAGAGAGCGAGGAGCGCGTTGAAGTAGAGCGTGCGAAAGTGCAAGGACGGTGGACACTGCATTTGGCGATTTACATTTGTATCTCTCTCTTCCCCAACCACCATGCCTCCCCGCGGTAACGAAGGCTTTGATTTTACGCCAATACTTACCCATTATCTCTTCTTATTTACCTCAATTCTTTCCATCGTATGTTCCTGTATTGTCTGTGACTGTGCACCGCTTATTTTATTCAACATCAGGCTGGGTGGTTCACCGCATTCATATCTCAATGCATTGTTACTTCCAGTATTCGCAATGGTGCGTTTCGCGTTCTTATAATCTGTGCGCCTGCTCATATTTTTTTCCCAGGCGGTAGAGCAGGAACGGGCTCCCTATGGTTCGCCATCTTCCTCCAGCTTTTCCTCATTCTTGGTGTCCTCTATACCCTCGCAACCGATTCGATATCCATGCATCGCTTCCAAATATCCATATTTGGCGCCATAGCTATTGTGTTCGCCGTCGAAGGCGTCACTCTGGGGGTGTTTTCCCCAATCGGTGCCCAGAACGCGATGGGCGCTGGCTGGTTCATCCTCACTCTCGTTGATATCCTTTGGGTTCTTTATTTCACATCAGAAGAAGATTCGCTCTCCCTTCACATCTTCAATATGCTCGGAACAGGTGGTCTTACCCCCCCTTCGCGCCGTCGCCGAACACGCACGCAATCTTCCATGCACAACATGCAGGCCGGAAACGGATATCAAACCAACTATGCTTCAGGAGGAGGAATTGGCTCGCATGATGGATACGATGCCAAAATGGGGGGTAGGATTCGGCAGCCCCAACCCTGCTGGCATCAGGAGTCAGAACAGCTTCGGCGGAAGCTTGAATGACAACATGACGAGAAGCATAGGAGGAACAGGCGCAGGTAGCATTCACAACCAGCCTGGAGGCGGTACTGGCTCCATTGGTGGTGTCGATAACGGGCCCAGCTCACCGCTCATGGCTGGTATTGGTTCCGGAAACTCAGGAGCAGGCTCAAATACCGAAGCACCGCAACAACAACAGCCAGAATCGTACGCGTACAGAGCGAAGGCTTTGTATGCTTGTGAGTTCCGACCGCCTTTTCTTCATTTATTGATAACTTACACCATCTTAGATACCGCAAATCCCGAAGATCCGAACGAAATATCATTTTCCAAGGGAGAGATTTTAGAAATCGTGGATAAGCAAGGGAAGTGGTGGCAGGCCAAGAAGACAGATGGAACATCAGGAAGTGAGTGCCTTTCTCTACGTCTACCGCTCTCGACTGACATCAACCTCCGCAGTCGCACCATCCAATTATCTGCAGGTCATCTAAAACAGAGTGTCCTGCGGCGCAAACAACTCTCAATCAGCTACGGGCGTTCTTACGCCCATGAACGCTTTGAATTCAATTGATATCACGACAACGACATATTACCCTACCGCTTACGCCTTTTTCAATTTTCTTCCACCCACCGCTGTTAATTACATGGAGACAACGTACACCGTTGCACACATACACCGCAATTCCCTCCCAAAAGAGTAAACTCACGTTGCTTTCCGGAAATTCTTCGTACATTACACATTCCTGATGTGTCGTTGTATCTGTTGTATCCATTTATTTTATGATTCCTTTCTTTTTTTGCTTCTCTTACTTTTTCGTGTCTTTTTAGTCCTGTGTGTTATTCTATTTATGGGACAGACCGCTCAGATGTTATCTTGCTTTTAAGCTAGGTCCCCCGTTGTGAATGGCTGAACACATGTTCGAGTTGTGCATTATGTATTCTGAACCGAACTGTATGGTGACAACCTATCTAGGGTGCGTTACGCCTCTCCTTGGGTCTGGGTTAGCAACCGACGCTGCGTTATATTCCCTCATATAAAATAGGGAAAAGATTGCTTGGGTATGGAATTAACTCATAAGATGACAGGTAGTTGATACAGAAAGCAAAAAGGGCGCTCCTGGGGTTGAATTTAAATTTCTGGCACCCGAAGAATACTTTTTTTGCTAGCAACCGAGCCCACATTACGCGAAGTTATATCGAGGAAATATTTAGGCAAGCAAAAAAATTCGAGCGTTGTGCGGTATGGTTGCCGCCATACAGTTCGGTTCAGTTGCGTTCACGAGGTTGGGGAATGCCAATTAAGCTGACGAGATGGGCTCTTTATTCGTCATCTTGTAGGTGGACTATCTCTTTGTGACGGGCATTTGGAGAATCTGTCTGGTTATGCAGAGCAAACAACTCCCTATTCAGTGATCGTTCTCCTGCGTTTAACATACAAAACCCGATGAAAAAGTTAGATATCTAAATATATTATACTATGGCGTACTGGTGCTACATTGAGAAAATGAATGCGAGTTTGGAAGGAAAGCTTGGGCGTAAATCTCTACAAAATAGTTTGTCTTGATAGAGAGATCCTGCCAGGTTAAGGAACGAAAAGATGAAATCAAAGAGATGGCGCGGCAATCCATGGAAAGCCTGCAGTCAAAAGGACGAGCGAAACGTGAGTTCTAGGGTCATCGTCTTCTCGCCCCACCACCGCCACTGCCTAGGACGACGAGCTTGTTGGCGCGCTTCTTACGACCACCGCCGCCGTTCCTTTGCTCAAGCTCATGCCAGGCAACGTCAATGTCCCATTCATCTTCGGCGTTCTGCACTCGCGAGGCAGTGGGGCGGGCAGATCCAGCCGGTGACGACGAGTGTAGAGCAGATGCAAAGCTTCGCGCGCCCCATGCCCCGGCAACTGGCGCAACCTCAACAGACGGAGATGGAGACAGAAGCTGAGGTGTTTGCGTTATCGTAGATGCGTATCCAAGAGCCGAGAAATCCTCTGTTGGCAAGTCCGAGATGAAAATTGGACCTGGGGCTGCGGATCGTTCCCCAGTCGTTGTTGACCACGGCATGTTCACTTTCTCTCGCTCCCTCTCCTCTGCTCGAATCCTCGCACGATCCTCCTTCCGTCCTTTCTCCTTCCTCTTCATTGTTCGTGTCTTCAAGGGGCCCTCAAAATTTTTCAGACTCTCTGGACCAACTACAGCTTCAAGATCGGCTTCAATGAAAACTACGTCCGCCCCCTCTGGCATATGAGCAAGATATTTGCAACGCTTCCGTAGGTCATCATTCACTGTGCCCTCCGCGACAGATTCCACGCGAACGGTGATGGTGTCTGGGAATGCAGAATAGCTGTGGAAATGGGATAGCAAGATCCTGATGTCTAGAGGGTGAAGGAATAGTGGGAGGCCAGAAGCCGCCTGATAGTAGTAGTACGTTGATGTAGATGGAGGAGGAGGGTTAAGGTTTCGCCGTTGACGAGGTTGATTACGGCTCTGAGAAGGAGGTCGAGAGCTGTTCTCGTTTGGAGGAGGGTTCGGCGCAGCTACACCACCTGGACGAGATGCTAAGAATTCGGATGGGATTTCAGAGGATTCTGTTGAAAAATGGGCCTCCTCTTCCGCCTTCCGTTGACGAGCATGGAAAGCATATCGTTCGTCGATCTCCTGCTGATCGCGTTGTGCTTTCTCAATCTGCTCCTTGAGGGAAGGCGTCTCCAATGCCGCAGCCTTTGCGATCTGCTCTCTGACCTTGTGTTCTGCACCGTCAACAAAGATGATACTCAGGGGATCGTTCATGGCAGACAACGAACGCCTTTCCGCAGCGAGTTCGTCTAGGTCTCGGGTAAGATTGGAGATAAGATAGGCAGGTGTGGCAAGCATGAACTTGGCAAAATTGTAGATATCGTGAAGAAAGTGGAAAGGGGCTTGATGAGGGGGAAGAAGGTCCGATGGCCACGTCCGGGAGCGAGGAAGGGCGAGGGTTGTAATTTGTGGACGTTGCACGAGCCTCATTTTAAGGGAGGATCCTGCACGGGGAATCGTCTCGAATAACTCTAGCGTTGCAGATGATGAAGATGCTCCTGCATGACCGCTGTCTAGTTCTTCCTCGTCGGACAATGATCCATCATACCACCTGACGCTCTTGAGTTGCCTTTCATTCACGGAATCAAAACAAATCGGGCAGCGGGCCCATTTGTTGTCCGAGGTACTCAAGTAGTGCAGGATACAAGGGAAGCAAAAGACCTAAGTGAAGAACGTTAAGGGTGGATACCTGCGAAACGTGCGGATAAGACTGACATGTCCACACTTTGTCATTCGGGGCGCAGTAGGAGGCGAAAGACAGATCGGGCACGTTGTGTCTCCTTCGTCCTGCGTATCGAGCTCACCAGTAGCTGCGGCGGAAGCCAGCGCCGAGGAACGAGGTATGATGACCTGAAGGATGTCTTGCCATTGGAAAAAGCTGTCAAAATCGGTTAGATTATAAAAGAGGCCAAATTTAAATAAGAACTTGCATGTCTGGGTCCGCGAAGTGAACGGTGTAATCCCCTGTAGGGTTCATGACGAACCGATACTGTGCATTCACAAAGCCTGGCAGTCGAAGGAACCCGTTGAAACAGGTTCAACGTATTCTCGAATAGCAACTCACGTTCCTTGTTCCACACCCCCTGTACATTGCCTGTCTTCCTGCTCCTCCTGGGAATGCTCGACACGGGTCTTGTCTGCCTCGGAGGTAAAGAGAAGTTCAGGAGATGATTGAGGTTCGTGGGCTGGCTTGCAGGCATCTTGGACAGACGTTTGGGGGTTACCTGGATAGAACCAGGAGAGCTCGTCATTTGGATTGGATGCGAATGGATGCGTAGGGAAAGCCTGCCAGTGGGAAGGATGGCCTCCACTGACAAGAGCAACGAGCCAATGGAACTTCGAACGATGTCATGACTCAAGTTCAGGCACGTGCGGTCCCGCTCTCCATCAGACCGTCACCATGGCCAAAAAGAACCTCAACCCAGCAGATGCATTCCGTTAGTATCCCCAATTTCATGTTTGAATTATGCTCATATAGCCCCAGGGAAGGCGCAGCGGAAAAAAGAGCTCAAAAAGGCGCGCTTTGGTTCATACTCTTGCACATTCATCTTGACGAGAGGCTTTGCAGTAGAACAAGACAGAGAGGTCAAAAGCACGCGACTTTGCACTTGTAAAGTAGGACACGACAGGTATTCCGAGCTTTCATTGGGTCCTGTCAAAATGTTGACGCCCACTACCAGATCTTGAGCTCGCAATCAAGGAGCTTGAAGAAAGCCGTTCCGATGCAGAAAAACTTGCAGAGCTCAAAGCAGAGCTAGAAAAGATCAACCGGAAAAAGGCAGAATACGTCGAAGAGCATCCGGAACAACGCCGTCTGGTGTACAGGCGACGGAAGGAAGGAGAACCTGAGCCTGACCTGCCCATTTTGAAGAAGCGTAACCTGTTCAAAAAGAATGGCCTTCCTCGTCACCCAGAGCGAAGTATCTATTATGATCCTATCATGAATCCTTTTGGTGTGGCCCCCCCTGGAATGCAATACGCAGAGAGACGTGAGTGTATTCTTTGGAAACAATCAGGTCTCTACTAACAATATTCAATGTTAGCGCTACTACCAGGCGAGGTCGACAGCGACGCAGAAATGGACGAAGGTGAGTAGGATACATTGTGCAGTCAGAACTGAACTTAGTTTCTACGTAGTCGACGATGATATTCCATTGCCATCAGGTCTCCCCCCTGGTACAGAAGAGGTTCAGAGTGACGACGACATTCCGATGCCTGATGGTCCTCCCCCTGGCCAAGTCTCAGAGAAAGGTCTGTTCGTTCTTCCTCATTTTCTTCTCTCAGTACTCAATCAAGGTTGCGATATTTTAGACCTCCATCCGTTACCGCCATTGCCATTGGATCCTCCGCCCCCGCCATTTCTCACTACAACGGCACCAGGCTCGGTCTTGCCCCCGCCCCCTCCACCTCCGCCTGGATTCCAAGTTCAAAATATGACTTTACCTCCTCCTCCCCCTCCTCCAGTTGGATTCCCTGTCAGCAATGCGCCGCCCATGTCATTCCCGCCTCCACCAGGTGCACCTTGGCCAAACCCTGCTCCAGGATACTTCGGCCAAGTACCGCCACCACCACCTTTGCCAGGCTTTTCACCCTTTCCAGGCACCTCATTTCCTCCATTTCCGCCGAATGCATTCCCACCGCCACCACCAAAGTTCTTACCACGTCAACAGAGCACATCTGCTATGCAAGACCCACTATCTGCTGTCCCCCATCAAACCTTTCAGGCCCATCGTGCAAGCCAACTTGGTCCTCCACATCCGTCGTTGCCTGCAAATCCTTCTTCTAGACCGACACTACCCACAAATTCATCGCTCCCTGAGAAACCAACTGCAGCAGCCGAGCTGGCTGCAGCCACAGTCTTCTCTGCACCACAACTTCGTGATTTTAAGAAGGAAGCAACGGCTTTTATACCCAGTGCTGTGAAGCGTAAAAAGGTTTCTGCACCTTCCATATCTTCTACACTCGACACTGCTCCCTCCATTGGATCCGCCGCTCCGGCTGTGGACGGCGGAGAACAGGTTGAGCATGCGCGGCCTGACCTTGTCACTGCCCTCAAGAATCAGTTTGGACCTGGTCCACCCAAATCGACCAAGAAAGAGCCAATTCCGAAAAGTGACTATGATAAATTCGTTGAGGAGATGGGGGATATTCTAGGACCTAAGTAGTTACCTTACAATGCGATGAGGATTTTGACCAGTCCAAAATGTGACGTGCATGTAACATATCTGCCTCAAGGCCTCTTTCTCCGTCGCCATGTTGTGATATCTCTCAGGGCCTCGGCCATATATCTTCTACACTCCATCAAGGCAAACTATTTTCCCCAACATGAGCTCAGCGGAGACCACCATATTTCTCCGTCCCAGACCCTATGCAAAATTCGCCGGCACCCTCATACTTTTGCCTTTGCTACCCCGGCCCAAGCCTTTGAAACCATTACCTTCCGAAATATGGGGACAAATTATGGCCCTCGCGTTTGCTCGCGAGGTTGGAGACCTTGAAACAGCGCGATGGTCGTGGTCTGTTCTCACCGTCTGCAAGTCGTTCCAAGTAAGCATTATTTCTGTAATTCCGTTTCATTGAATGGATTTCTTTGGTAGGAAATCGCGTTACCATCGCTATATACCTCCATCCGCCTTACAGGAATCTCCAGCTTGGAGAAGTTCTACAACCGACTCCACATTGCCGACCAGAAATGGGATTCTATTAGGCGCATCCCTTATTCCAGCCCCGGGCGCTGGGTGCAGACCTTGGACCTCTCTGAGCTGCTATTTGAAGGGCATGCACAGGCCGTTCTCCTCGACTCCCTCCTCACGCAGCTCTTTCCGTTGACGCCCTTCCTCTCAGACCTTTCCATTAATCCATCATTCGTCTTGAGTCGCAGGGCTTTGACGTCCCTTGCGCAGCGCGAAGGCTCCACGAGGCTTCGCTCCATTTCTGGGTTTAGTTATGTGCCTCCTCTCTTGTCTCTTCCAGACGAAGACCCATTCGTACAGCTTCTCAGGCACTGCCCCAATCTCGAAGTGCTCGTAATTGTTGGTCAAGGACTGGACCCCACAGAATTAGAACTTGAATCTGGACGTGCAGAGCTTCCGTCCATGACAACATTTGTACCCTTAAACCTCCCGAAGCTCGGCGTAATGACCTTGCTCTCCATGCACTCCTCCCCTCTCATGCTCGCCTTGCTCAACTCACCCTTGCCCCGTTTGAGGAAATTAACCATCACACCTTACGAGGATATCCCATACCCTGCATCTCTCGTGTCCGAATTTATCACCATCCATGGCGCTGCCCTTACCTCTTTATCATTGTTTACCCCGAAGTCCTGGCCTACCAGATTACGTCCCTCGCCAGACAACCTCTTAATTTGTGGACCTAACCTTAATCACCTTTCGCTCGAAAGTCCTCTACCCGCCTTAATCCTTACCGAAAAACACAACTTGCAAATCCTATCAATCCCTCGCCCCAAGGCCGACTTTTGGAGGGTGTTCGAACGACTCCTCCCCCTCCTGCCTAAGCTTGCCGTCCTTCGCGCTAGGGACGTGCGTTGGTTGCGGAAGGGCATTTCTTTGGTGGCACAGGAAGCCGGCGTCCAGGGTGAGATGCGAGAATGGCAGAGGCGTCTTTCCAGGTGGGGAATCCGCCTCGTTGATGCGGACTGGAAAGAAAACGAATAAGAACTTTATTGTCCCATTTCTTGACTTTTCGATGGTTCGAACATATATTCTACATCCCTCCTCATGATACCTTGTGCTTATTTGCCTAATCTACCTGGTGTAAGTAACTACTACCGCTATGGTCTTTACTCTTCGCCGCTTGTGCCGACTCTGACTCAGCCTCATCAAATTGGCTCCCCCCGCGTGAGTCCGCGTGATGGAAAAAATCCGCCTGGATGACTGATCATCATATTCAATCTCGACCTCAGGCCTCAAGGTCCGGCGAGTGAGTCATACAGTAGAAATGCTAGTATATCAAGTTCAAGTCTTGCCCAAATTAACCCCCTCGCTCGATACCCGGTAAGATCTAAATTTAAACACTCTGTGTACTCTACCCCTAATTTACTCATGATTTCCTTCGCGTTCGATAGAAATGTCTGCTGCAGGCCCTCCTTTTGCATTGGTGTCCGCGTTCACCTCTAAGCCTTTTGGCGGCAATCCCGCTGCCGTGGCCTTTGTCGATGTCTCTCTCCCACTAGATTATCTGGGTGGTCTTTCGGCCAATTTTAACCAGCCGATGCTATCTTGTGTCTCTCCCACATCGCTTCCATCCGATGACGAAAAAATTGTAGTCCGCAGCATCCGATTTCTCGTGCCCAACGGAAAGGAAGTCGAAATTTGTGGCCATGGAACGCTCGCCGCTGCAAAAGCCCTTTTCGAGCAGCCAGCGGTTATAGCAACTGGAGTGCACACAATTCATTTCAAAAACATTAACGGTGATACCCTCAAGGCGGTCAAGCTAGAATATGGGTTTATCGAGATCGATCTCCCTTCCGCTTCCCCCGCTGTTCTGTCCGACGACGAAAAAACAAAGCTAAAGACATTTGTGGACAAAGCTTTTGGAAGAAATGTGGTGATCCACGACATCAAGAGTGGTGGGGAAAAATATGAACCTTGTAGGTTTAATTTTATTGCGATGGAAAGCCCGATCAACTGATATCGCAACAGATGTACTTTATGAATTGGACGAAAGCGAAAACCTTGCAGGCTCTGCTATCAATGCAAGTGCTTTGGTACGTGAAACTGTGGTATGGTTTGGATTGCCCACCCTAATGCCATGACGCTCCTGCAGCTTGAAAATGGCTATGTTGTGAACGTATTTACTACAGCGTCCTCTAACACGGACGAAATCTTCGTCTCTCGGATGTTCGCGCCAAGCATGATCACATCGCCGGGCGAGGACCACGTTTGCGGGTCGGCCCACGGGGTAATGGCCCCTTATTGGTACACAAAGCGCGGAATAACATCCGGCCATGAGGTGAAGGCAAAGCAAGTTAGTCAGAGAGGTGGTGACTTAAGGGTTGTATGGGAAAAAGAGGCAGGTAGAGTCAAGCTTCGTGGACAATCTGTGATTTTGGCTACTGGGAACCTGACGCTGTGATTCATTTACTGCTCGAAATAGAAAAAAAAAAAAACTGGTTTGCCACTCAGTGGCCGACTTGTTTATGACTCAAGCAGGACCCATTGTCCAAATCAGTCTATTTGATCGACGCCACACAAAGCGTCTCAAACGTCTATTGGGCCAGTCTACGCTTTCAGAAACCTGACGGGCGACATGGCCCAGGAAAAGGAACTGGCCCATATTCCTGACAATGGACTGCTCGTTTCTGGCCCACTCTTGCTGAATTCTATATAATGAGGTATCTTCCAGCCTTTTCGTTCAACAACTCAACATGAAAACCTCTATCCAACTCTCTTTCACCGACCAAACGTCCACTCTTCATGCAGAGCGAACTTCCATCCTCCCCGTCCCTCACACCATTCTTTCGTTGAACAAGCTCCGTAGCAACGATGTCCATTCGGGGACCATGCGCCCTTCATCTGGCGACGACAAGAAGACCAAGTACGACGTCGCAGTCAAGCTCGCTTACGACACGGCGGGCATTCGTCTGCTCAGACACGAATACGAGATCTATAGCAAAGATCTCCGGGCACTCCAAGGGAGCGTCATCCCGATTTGTTATGGCCTGTTCACTGGAATGGTCAATTGCGCTCACACTGCCTGTCTTGTTTTGGAGTACTGCGCCAATGGCCATCCTAATCCAGCGGTTGCCGGGGAAGAGTTTTAGTACGCGCATCGTTACTTTTCCGTTTCTCTCGCTAATATCAAAACCTGCGCTCCAGCCGAAAGCTTATGCTTGGGATTTGCAAGATCCACCAAGCTGGAATAGTCCACAACGCTCTGCATAGTTATTTCCACGTCATGCAGCATGGCGAAGAGCCTCGAATCATAGATTTCTCGCGGGCCAGAAGGCACAATTGCCGAGGAGCGTACCCCGCTGATCGGTATGGCGACTTTCAAGGGTCCGCAGAAATACCCTGGTGCATGGAACTCGCCAAAATGGAGGGAGTGTACGGTATGAAGAGTGGTGATCCGCCAGATCAGCACGAATGGGCGTCCTTGGTCCCCACCCTCAGCCAAATTACCCAACGCCTCTCGAATATCGCGTTCTACGGGTAGATTCATACTTGACTTCGAATGACAGGAGTAGTTTAATTGTAAATTGAGCAGGATCATTTCTTCTTCATGGAATCCAAACATGTATACCATTGTGATTTATGATACACTCCCACCAATGCACTTTCAATGACTGTTTCAAGGCAAGCAGTGGGGTTCGGCCCGACGGTAAGATTCGGCCCGAATGTCTGGTTAAACAGTCAGCGCGTAGGCTTGACTGGTGATGATGACCCCGCTCCTCTTCTCCACATTCGAGGTTACGACTCAAGCGTTCTATCGCGCCTCGCTCTCTTATGCCATTGTCAATCTCAAACCTATTCTGCCCGGTCGTAAGGGCTTGAACGTCAATGATCTTCGCGTCCGGACGCTGAGTTCGTTTGACCAGATGTACTTGTTGTTCCCAACAGACCCGTTCCGCGACTTATGGACCTAGACGGTGCTGCCTGGTGTTTATTACCTGGGTTGTGGTTTAATGGTACTTTTCAGACAAAGAACTAGCCTGCCTAATGCGTTCGATCAAGCGGGTCGGGAGTGTTATCCAGAAGGTTTATGGCGGTGACGCCCTGACCATAGCTTGCCAGGTCTCCTAATTTTTTTTTCTCCGTAGCTTCAATTTGTTGATGAGTTGTCAAAAACAGGATGGCAAAGCAGCAGGTCAATCTGTCCCGCATGTTCACTTCCACCTTCTGCCCCGAAAATTCCAAGGGGATCCTTTTGCAGAGAAGAATGACGAAATCTACCCCGAACTAGAGAAAAACGAATTATCCATTCCCGACCACCTGCCTAATGCCCCGTCATCTTCTGGCCACCAGCATCTAAGAGTCGATGCAGATGACGATAGAGTCCCTCGTACCTTACAAGAGATGGAGGAAGAAGCTAGATACCTCGAGGAATTCTTTAGCGAAGGAACATAATTCTTATTAGATTTCGCAGCGCGCATCAAGATGCTACATAACTTGCTCAATATATGGGTCTCCCTGAACTTGGGCCAACTGCAGGATACGACCACTCCCGTTCAGCTTCTTCTGGATGGGCCTAAACCGTGGATGATTCAGAACGGATCTCCAACTTCCGTACAGAACTATCCTCTGTAACGCGGATAAGCCGGGCCCACAAAGCATTTCAAAATGGTGTTCAATCAATTTCCATAATGAACCCCCATCTGAAAGCAGAACATTTGCATGAGAGTGAAGACCAACAACCGCTAGGTTAGCGTGACTCTGTGAACTGTCGGCGGGCAGTGTAAAGAAGACATGATAATCCAGTTCTTTGAGGTTGGGACAGCCCTCCAGACAGGGTGACAGATCGTCGTTCATCAGAAAGTGTACGTGCCTCCCGTACTCCACTACTTCAAGTTGTTGGCCGAAAGTCTCCCAGATGGCATTCAAACCATCCTTCACTGGCGGCGAATCCAAGGTAAGGTGGGTTAACGATGGCAGGGACCATCGAGATAAGATTTGTCGCAGAAGCAAACCACTCTTGATATGCAAGCGGAGCAATTCTAGTTTGGAAAGGACCATCTGCTCTGCCTCCATGCGGATTTGACTGGTGCTAACCGCGCCGCCAATAAAGAGATACCGGAGGTTTGGGGCACCGCGAAGGACGACACCAAGAGAGTTAATGCCGCCCGAACGCTCTGCCTCATTGTGATGCCACCAGTGAAGCCGCTCGAGGCGAGGTAATTCAATCGCCTCCGCCTCATAATCGAATTGCATCCTATCAAGGAACGAGTGCTGGGGTCGAACAAGGGTGTGAAGGTTGGGACACAACTTCAATATTCCTATTGATTTCAAAGACCGAGATGGACCCGCTACCGTGCTCTGATAAGGGAGTACCACACGACGAACCTACCCGTGCCATTTAGGGCATGAAAACAAGTGGCAGAATAGGGACAAACCATTTCTCCATAACGTGGACCGGATTGTTCGTGTTTTCCTAAAGTTTGTTGAAGCGAATATGTGTCCCTTCCTATCTTGATGTCTTTGTACAATATCCGTGCCATCCATCGCTGCCAGGTCTTACAGACACTAAACAGTGCAAGTCTGACCTGCAGACCGGGATCTTGTGTGGTCCCTGGAATTGGTTCGAAAGGTTTGGAGCTACCACACGCCAAGTTGTCGTTGTCGGCAGCCCATTCAAATATCTCGAGCCATAGTTCTGGCGGAAGCATGACCAGTGAATGTTGCGGATCCGCGATAAGGTTTTCCATTGGATGCACAGTATGAGGGTGCTGGCGGCCTCAAGCTGCCGCGATAAAGAACTATAGTAAGCAAGTACTATGGTAGCTCCGGCCCGACCACTCCTCTTTCTTCACGACTGGTATGTGCTCTTCAATGTTATGTGCTTAGACTCACTTGGGCATAGGATATATACATCGCATGGTTGTCTGAGAATTCTTTTTCAGCACCTCGTGGATTGACCAACATTTGCTCGAAAAGGGTGCATTTGCACATGGTTCAACAAACGGTTGCGAAGTCGCCTTCGTTGCAAATTCCTTGGCTCTTATCGTCGACTTCACATGGCCTCGAGCTCCTTGTGGGGACGCTGGCGCGTCTAGCTCTATGAGTTCGGCCCAACTGTTCCTCTCCTTCAGAAACACATGAGGATTTCAGCGATATAGGAATCAGCTGTCCCTATGAGTCCACACTTAATCTATGGAAGCGTTATCGAAGCGGATACTGGTTCTGCGCCAAATGGTACCCAATATTGCCAAGGTTGCCGATTTGACTACTTCCCCGCACCGTATAAAGGTCGACTGGGGCTGAAGTCGATTCGTTGTTAATATGTTCTCGAGTTCAGTCAGGTCCATTCTCATCGCCTTTGTGCTTGCTACTGTCGCTGCCGCTGCTACTCCAGCACTCTCCGTCAACTTGGCAGGTGAACCTGGTGGTTTTTTGTCACGGCGTACAGCACTAAAACGCCTTGCCAAGGTCCCCGATCTGTCACCGGAGTAGAAAACCTGAAAGTTGTCGCTACGATCACCAACACCGGCGATGAGACTCTGAAGATCTTGAACGATCCTCGCAGTCTCTTGTCCAAGCGCCCAGTCAACAAATTCTCCATTACCGATGGCAGAGGCGCCCGTCCGGCATTCACCGGAGTCAAGGTCAAGTACTCGCCTGAATCAGCCGCGAAAATGGGCGCTTTCACCGTTCTCGAACCCGGCGCCTTTATCGACGTTACGCATGACCGTCCGTATCGTTATCTCTTGTTATTCCATCTACTGCCTAACTTTTAGTAACCTCCACAGTGTCCGAGGGTTACAATTTTACCTCCCCTGGAGCTGGTACTTACGATTTTGAAGCTGATCGCACCTTCTACATCGTCAAGGATAACAACGAAATTGGTGTCGTTCATGCCGATGCTGCCGAAGCTGCCTACACTGCGGAGGTTGTCGGAAACTTGGCCGTAGCTAGACGCGACGAGTCCTCCTCTGGACTGTCTAAACGTGCAACATTCGTCAGTTGCACGGCTGCCAGGCAGACCTTGATCAACGCTGCTGCCGCTTCCGCTGAAACTTACGCTGCTAATGCCTACGCGTGAGTTTATTCTTCCGCTTAAGACATGGATATGGATGGCTCACAATCCTCTTTTTTTCAACAAAAAGATACATCAATTCCCATACAACAGGCACCACTAGGTTTAACACTTGGTTCGGTACTTTAACCTCCGCGAGGCGCGCCACAGTCTTGTCCCACTTCAAAGCAATCGATGGCAATACTTTCTCCTCTTTCACCTATGACTGCTCTTGCACGGATTCCTCTTATGCATACGTTTATCCCTCTCAGTGAGCAGCAAATCCTTTCCCTGAATTGTTGTTTTTCAGCCGTGATCCCTGCTAGGTTCGGAAAGGTTTACTTCTGTGGTGCTTACTGGAACGCCCCGAACACGGGAACTGATTCAAAGGTAAGCGCTCCGTATGCATATGTCATTGTAACAGTACTCATCATGATCATTGAAATCTAGGCTGGAACCATCATCCACGAGGCATCCCATTTCACCGCAAACGGAGGAACCAACGACTATGCTTATGGCCACAGCGCTGCGAAGAGCCTGGCTATCAACAATCCCGCGAACGCTGTTATGAATGCCGACAGCCACGAATATTTTGCTGAAATCAACCCTGCTCTGGCCTAATTGTCTCTTGCTCTGGGGGGCTTATTCGTCCCATACCCGCAATGTACCAAAAAAACCAATTTACAAATGTATTTATTTACGCTTTATTTCTCGAAGAAAGAGAAAAAAATCTTGCCTTTGCGCAAATGGAAAATACCCCTGTTCTGCGCACTTCAAGATTGCACCGATCCAAAACCTTGCTTGCAGTTTTGCATGGCGATGGGAACTGACCCACTTCGCATGTAGCAGATCTTCGCAGTAATGCAGTCTCCAGTGCAAGGCTTTGTCCGCACTGAACTCTTTCCTTGGAGAGTGTTAAAGGTCTGCAGGGGTTGGAAAGTTAGTTTGGTTGGCCAGCGGCCGCTTTTCTAACAAGAACCACAGAAAGCCTTACAGTTACCAAACTCGAATCGGCTTCCATTGCTGGTATTTTTCGTCAGAGAGACTTCTCGCCAGAAAAGCAAGGGCAGGACTATACCTTCTGTCACCCGATGCCACCACGTAGCATTGAGTGGATCGTCCACACCCCAGCCACTGATACTGCTGCCGTAGGTCTCGCGCGTGTTATATTCATAGCCGTATGTAGGGCCAACTGCAGTCTGAGAATCCAGGCTCGAGAACGTGTTGACATCACTCCTCCATCTGAAAGATGATAATAAATTAGTATGAAGTTGTCATGACCATCTCCACGAACGTGTGCGCATCCATGATCTCGAAAGTCTACATAGGAAAAGTCAACCAGTGTTAACATGTCAGGTAGATACAGATTTCCTCACCGCAGAGTCGACTTCATATACGCGGAAACCTGAATTAAGGTTCGTCAAGGGTGTAATTGAGGGCCCCATCTGAATGTACAGTTCTGAAAATAAGCATTTCAAAAAAAAAGTCGAGTAACGCACCCAAGAGACGGCCCCAGCAGTATCCGCAGACATTGTCGTAGCATTGTTACTGTAGAAAATCTGGGTTCGTGGAATGGTGAACATGGTTAGAAAATGTTCCAATGATTGCCAACTAACATTGATTTGGTCCTCGTGGGTGCTTGAGTGTAAATTATAATCAGCATGAACTTGAAGGCAAGGAGATGATTAGGATCCGCACTGTCCAAAGAAGATGTCTAGACATTGTCAGCATATCGAGATCCTCCTCGGAGAAGGTGAGGTTGAACGCTAGCACTGACTCGCAACAACGTGAGGAGAAAAACGGTCCACACTTCGAAGAAAAATTTCAATGAGCAAGCGGATTCAACGCTGTGTTAGTTTGGCGTACATCTGATAAACTGGGACATTTTGGATGTTCAATTTATAGGAAAGGATTGGTAATGCAACGCGAGATCACTCACATAAGTTGGTCGGATTTTTTAGCGGGTTTGTGCCATCCCAGCCGGTCAATACATGTCCAATGATCCAGACTGGGAAGGTGAAAAGTAGGTATCTCAGAAAATGATTCGCACACCTGCACAGTAAATGAGCCGACCTTTATCGCCAGCATCCTCTGCATCTTCCAACTCGTCCGTGAGGAACCGCAACATTCCCGAGTTATCGGGATTGGTCATATTCAAGTAGTTGAAATAATTAGCCCTGATAAACCATATCGATCAGATGCCAGTCTGGACGTAAATAAAAAGCTAATAATCCTACCGATACCCTGCATAAAGGTAAGCGGATTCAGCTGCTGTAACGTCCAAATTAGAAATGAACAAGAGCCGTACACATGTCAGTATTCAACGTGATAATGCGTAATCCGTCGACACGTTTGACCATATATGCTGCATAATGGGCACGCGCGAGCGCCACGGCAGCTTGTGGAAGCCAATTTTCATGCTTCCACAGCCCAGCGACATGATCGTAGTTCCTAAAGTTCAGCCGCGTTATAAACTGCGATTTAGGTGGAATATGTGGCTCACCAGCTGAATTGTTGTGCAAGAGCTCCACCGAGCGAGTGGGGGGCATCCTGGGCTCTAGGCGCGTCCAGGGTGGTAAGCAGGCGAAGAGGCCCAATCAGGGAATAAAATTACTGGTTATAGCTGTCGTGATTTCCTAACGCAGCGTAAACGGGTCCACTTCCAAGCATTTTCTTGAAGAGATCAAAAACGATGGTCTGGAAGTATTCGGTCAGAAACTTGAAAATCATTCGGTCGCGATACACCGACCTCGGTATATTCCACATAATCTCTTCAAGCGATCAAAAAAATTAAGTACAATCACAACTGGAAGTGATTGTGAACGGGTACCTAGAAAGTTGGTTGTCGGGGTCATGCGAGACTAAATCCCCAGTATATATGGTCCATGCGAATCCGTTGTCTTTCGTTCCGGTCAGAGCTGGAATGGCTTGAAGGGCAGCCAGGGCGAGGGACAACGGCGTGTCACTTTAACAAGCTCGTCAACAAGCCACTCGCAGTCATGCTAGAACACTTCGAATACCATCGATACGCCCCATATCGCGGAGCAGGCGACAAAACTATGTTCGGACTCTGAGTATTGGTATTATTCTTTCGACAACACAATCCTGATGTGCAATTGGCCTCGGCACCTGTGAGATACCCTGCGGAAGGTGGTCAATAAACTGAATGCCATAGTGGAAGTGAAGAACGGTACTTGGATCCAAATGAAGGTCGGATAGGTGCAAAACGTTGAGCCTGTTCCCACTACACTTTGTCGGGGCCGGAAGCGGATTAGGTTTGGGTTTGGAGAACCAACTACTCAAATCCAATGGTAAAGTTGGAGGAGCCGGGCACATGCTGAAGAAATTCTGACACAAGGCCTATATCGTTCACGTAGGTCAACCTATCTTCATTTGAATGGTTCTGTGCATACCTGGCCATCATATCCACCCACGTCGGCATTGGCAACTACTTGAGTAAGAACAGACCCTATTCCACTGAACTGCCCATATGCGACATTACAATTGCTCGAGAGCTTGAAAGTGTTGCAAAATTGAATGAAGAAGGCGGGTCCGTTGGATGGTGTAGACAAAGAAACGAATTTTGCAACCTCGAGAATGGCCTGGCAGCGCCCACAAGTGTCGCCAGAGAAGATTGGGCTTTCAGAGATAGATTTCAGCTGCGCAATGGCGGCTTCAAATATCTTAGCAGACGAGGCGGCAGGCGGCAGTGGATGAGGGTCAACAGTATTATTAATCGGAATGGTATTAGGGTCTGTCAACGCAAGGGGGTATATTTCGTGCTAAATCCTTCGTCAATGTGCGCAATGGAGACAGCGATGGAAAAGAGAACGTGCAGTCGCAGGATCCGAGACAACAGGTTGAGGTTGGGCAGATGTTGCTGTCGGATTGTTGTAGTACTTTGAAAACACGGAGGTAGGAAAGGTTCCCGGAGCAGTGAAAGTCGATGGTTGAATATTCACCGACGAGGCGATTCGCGTCAGAGCCACAAGAAAATAGATGTGTGTAGCAAGCATTCCCGCCAGAATGTGCAGAAAGCGGCCATCTTTCAAACTAACGCCTCCTTTTATATGGAGGAAAGGAACGAACGTGTGAACGACGAATCAGACTATACCTGCATGGTTCAAGACGGAATTTGGGTGGTCCATGATAAAAATAGATTTTTTAAACAGCAGTGAAAATAGCGCAGTTGGGATCAACGCATGTTACATTTCTTAGGTGATCTCTTGATGCCTGTTCATGTTCATTTTGTTATGTATGTATAGGCAAGAAAAACTTACAGGTACATAATGAACCTGAAAGGCTCGATTTGGTAGTCGTTGGCAATGACGACATTGCTACCACGGTTCGATCATCAACGAAAGCTTGGTTCGAGCGCCCTGTCAATGGGCTAATTTAGCGCCTTCAGAGATCACTGGAGCCTTCTTGGTTGACTATACACAGCTGAAACATTTGAGAGCGAAATCAAGTCCACCGCTAGTGAGGCTATGTTTAAGAGCCGAAAGATACGCTTGCCACTGATGGATGGGCTGTCATGGTACCAAGGTAGCGAGATCCAACTATCATCGCTCCAATCAATAAATCAAGATTTCCCATCGCTGCCACAAAATAGACCTCCCAACTTTTGGGAAAGTGGAGATGGACTAAAACAGCCATCAATGAGTAGCAGATAAAGCTATACAATTTAAGGGATGAACTTCTACATACCTGGTGCTGCACGGATAGGCGGGTACGGTGGGATTAAGCAAGTGATCGGCGAGAGGGCTTGTACACCGCTGGTCTTATACATGGCCGATACACGGGCGGCGTGGCCTGACCAGCCAGCGAGTTACGGTAGCGTTGTCTGTCATCCAAGTGTCATAAATGGTCGAATTGGAAAGACATTATATGTCTACAAAGTATAGCAAAAGTTGTGAGATGGAAAGTAACTAGGCAAGCAATACTTCCATGCTTTTCCGCGAGAAAAACTTTAAACAAGAATAGAAGAAAAAATGGCGTCTGACACGCATCGCCTAACTTGCGGCTGAGCAGTTGAGCGTTGGGCGCTTGTGATGAGGATCGATAATTATATAACCTGCGAGATAAGACTAAGGCAGTAAGTCTCCAGAATAACGACCGTTAAAAACGATCATTAGAGCGGGTTACAAACCAACAATGGCGATCAAAGAAGGTGTGCCGGCCCTCCTTTTTCGAAGAAAAGGCTCGTCTCTCAGTGGGTGTGCGGTCGATTTTACTTCTGATGCTCGGGGGAAGACGAGGTTGATGGGGGTGTTTGAGCGGACTCATCCTTTTGCTTCTCCTTTCCCACTTCTGGTTGTGGATAACCAACTGGTGTATCTGTGCCACCTTGAGCCCGTGCCTTTTCCTCGGCAACCCTTCTGGATTCGGTCCAAAGTGCGAGTGTATAATTGTACAATGAACGGGTGTAGGATGTAAGTGGATCGGCGGCAGAATTGGTCGGTTGGGCTGTCGTCGCTGGCTCGGACATCCCTGTTGGACCGCAAGTGAGAAATCGAACAAAGAGCCTAAGCGTCTGCGGTTGGTAGAAAACAAGGTTGCGACCGTAGACTTTCGGCGTTCGTCGAAAAAAAGGCAAGGGACCGGAGGGGTTAAGAGGTATGTATGTGTGTGTAAGTTATTGATGAATATATAGTTTAGTTATGTTGGATTGGGGTCCGGAACTCCCAGGCCGAAACAAAATTTCCTGTTGATTGCTTTCCCCAATGTGGCTCAAAGCTGTCAGCGTTTAGCCGAAGTATAAAAGTACCTTATTGACGTCATCATAGATCGGGGTACCTGTTTCGTCACAAAGGTCCAGACCACTCCACCACTCCTGTGTATTGTCTAAGTTCATACGTACAAGTCCGTCCAAAAAAATAAGGTAAAATATCCAGATCGATGATAATAAGTGTCAGTCGTAAATAATAAAGAGACACTGTGCTATCGGGAACGAGAGGAGGACCTTGTCGGCATGACATCCTCCGTGGCGCGAACATCGAGTGTCACCTGCAAATCGTGATACTTTTGTAGATCGACCGCTTCAGACCGAGCCACCCCTGCTGAATCGTTAGGTAGCCAGATAATGGGAGGCGGCGCAATCAGCTCTGGCGCATATAGGATTCCAGCCATTTCCTCTGCATGATCCGTAAAAGGGAGTGGAGGAAGATGAGGCGGCGCATCAGGATGTGTCCTAGCCGCCCTTTCTGTGGCTGTCAGGTCATCTAGCGTATCGGTTTCTGAACAGTGTATGATTTATCAGCATTCCTAATCCGAAACTAGGAAACTGGAAAAGACTCACGGAGGGGCACCGCACCCTTATATGTTGATGAGGACGGCATAGCGGCCAGCGTAACACTCATCATTTCCAGAACCGAAGCCATCGATCCGCGAGTCCGAGTACGCCAGGAATGCTGCTGTCGCCATTAACCGTGTCCGTTTCGTGGTTCAGATACCGATCAGCTCCACTCGCAAACGTGTCCAGCGAGTTTTGAGTGATGGGGCTCAGGGATTGGCGTCCAGGCAGCCTCGTTTTCCAGTTTGTGTAAGTTTCCACAAACACAATAACAAACACGCCAGATCCGACGAGAATGCCTCCTTCTATCCAGAACTTCAGTGTCATGAAAATGAGCCGTAGAAGGATGGGTTGGAAGGAAAGCACGGTTCCAAAGCGTCGTAGGAGCCATATATGCATTAGCCCACCAGTCTGGGAGTGAGTTCGGGCGTAAACATAGCCGACAAGGAAACGGTGGGCTATAAGAGTCAATCTTAATATAGATAAATAGATCAGAATTTAATTCGAACATACCAATTAATGTTAGGAGAAGTAGCACAACGACAGCCGGCGCGATTAGTGGAAAAATAAGTGCAAAGGTTGATGCGAAAACAATGGCCAGGATACATGCACCGGTAGCGAATGATGGATTATACGTCCTAGGGTAAACAGCTGGCAATAATTATTGGTCAGATGATTCTCAAAGGTCATGAAATACAGATCAAATACCTCTAAAGCGTTGTCGTGGCGTCACGGCGTGCTTTTCGGCACGAATCACACGCCAGAGACGGAAAGGTTGCAGAACAAGGCACGCAGGAAAGATGATAGCAACATTGAGAATTAGCGCAAGGGCGAGAATGCTCATGTATACAGCTCCATTAGCAACCGACATCGTCGGCTTTGAGTCTGTGTTCAAAGCTTGCATGGAAAACAATATTGCTCCGATAGCAATTAACCACAGGGCTCCAACGGCGGTCAGGACAAAGAAAGTAATTTTGAAAATCAGGAGTTGGTTTCCAGAGATAGAGACAGAACCATGGATAGCGGCGACCCCTGCGAGATGCTCAGTAAGAGGAAATAACGGAACTTATGGGAATGGAAACGCACAGTGAATGGCTGCTAATCCCAGGAGAATGAAGACGGTAGCAGCAACAGCAGGTGCAAGCACTGTTGCGATACCTGCCGCAATTGTTTCGGTCGTCACGAGGTGTTGTAAGAACGGAAGGTAATGTGCAACATCAGGCGCTGGCGCGAGTGAAAGCCCAGCTGCCGCGGTCACTGGAAGAAACATGATTTCAGTAATTTAAAAATCAACGAGTTCGGAAATACTGACACACTGCGGCAAGAACCACGGACACCACAGCGACGACGGCCCACATAACAGTAGTATCTAACCAGCCTCTCTCATTTTGCAGGACATCCCATCGAATATCCTCCTTGGCCCGACCTTCAATTATTTCCACCCCAGGAATAAACCTTAGACCTCGTCCAATTATCAACCATCCATTGATGCTTGCACCAGATGCAATGTCGTTGTAGCTATCTCTCTGTGTGTCGGCAATCTCAGCATTAATGATCTTCAATCTCGATCGCCACTGGGTAATCTCCGCGTAAACGTGTCCAAGATCTTCGTAGCCGAGCCCATCCATGGGTCGTACGAAGGGCTGTGAGGGTTGAAGTCGAAGATGTGGGGGTGGAACAGAGCCAGGGTCAGCGCGATACGACATCCGACGGGGAAAACTCTCCTGTCTCGTCGACGGTGCCGTATCTGTCTTTGGTGGGCGAGGACGGCGAAACGAAGATGGCCCTGCTTGGTCTGGAGGAATTCCATTATAATCAGTCTCCAGATTGTCTGGTCCATCAGTTGACACATCAATCCACTCCTCCTCGTATTCAGCGATCGGTTGGACCACCCCATGTTCATCCACCTCCGTTATGTTGTCGTGCGAGGTCAATCCATAATTCGGTCCAAACAACCGTGGATCAGGAATTGGTGGCAACCAGCTTCCATGTCCGGTAGTCGGTCCCAATTCGCCCGATTTCTCGACTGCGACGTGACTCCCAAGAGGCAACCGGCCGTAAGCAACAGAGTTGCGATTAACTTCCATGAACCTGCTGCCAATGACACGGGAATTAATGGATTCTGACAAACTCTGATGCCGATCGACGCCTGTGTCGGCAAACCTGCCCCCGCTAATGCCTTGAACGCCGCGAAGTTTGTAATAAGAAGAAGGAGCAATGAAGGAGCCCGGAGCTAGCGAGGACGCTGCAAAGGCTCGGTTCATGTGCCGTTTGGGTCGAGTTCGGCGCTGCTGGGGGGAAAGTGGGAGGGGCCTTCTTATGTATGGCCTGCTGGGATCCGCAGGGGGTGGTGGAGGAACAAAATCGAGGATTGAGGGATCGGGAGTGGTAACGCGGAAAGAACTGATGTATTTGGTCTCCGAGATTTCTAGGTTCTCCAAAATTTCGTCGCGTTCGTCTATGAGTAGGGCCAATTTGTGCGTATCACTAAAAAGAAATTAAGGACGAATATGCAGTCGTGACAGGCATAAATTCGCACCATATTGAAAACAAGCTTTGAACGTCAACTTCTGCGGTATTTGTCTCCTCGGGACGATTGAGTGGTTGCTGCTCCTCTTCGCGTCGTCTGATCCTCCTCTCTCCATTTCTCGGGCGGGCGCCACCTCCATTCCCATTTCTTTTGGCGGCGTCGCCCAAGGACGAGCTCAGACCAATCTTGACGAGGTAATCTTTGAATTGTTTTTCACCCCAAGTCGCAAATCCGGGCGCCTTTCTAGCGCTAAGCCATCCGAGATCTTTTCCTTCGCATTTCACCTCCAGCCATCGACGTCTATAAGCCACGACTCGGTTGAACTCCCGAAGGATCTTGATTAAAGCCGGTAGGACACCGAGCAGGACGACCAGTATAGTCAAAACAATTACTCGAATTCGCGAGTGATACGGATCGGAATCAGAGATTATGGCGCGTCGTTCGTTGGTAGAGATATTAGACGAGTTGATGTTGCCGCTTTGGATCAATCTCAAGAGGCGTAGCAAACTAAGGTCCGTAAGGGTAGAGTAGCCTCCGGAGTAGGTGGAGGAGGGAGGATAGGAGGCATTACAGGGAGTATTGATTAGATAGAGTGGTAGGGCTCCAGCAAGCGCCAGAAATGACCAGCCAAGCGCCATGGTCAAAGCTATCCACAAAGCGCGTTGACTGAGTTCTTCGTCGGATGGAAAGAGTTTCGAGTCTTGCGCGATCGAGCGGCCAGCATCTGATACGTCGGAAGGAACGGGCGGAACGAGGGGGACCTTGGGAAAGAGGAAGGCGAAAAAGGATGAACCAAGAGGCCTCGGTCGAAGCCTTGGTGGGAAACGGGATATCAAGATTGCGTAATAGCAAGACAATGGCAGGAGACTCACTCTTGGTGGAGGAACCATTCCCGCAACGCGTATACTTGTCGGAAACGAGGCCTCAAAATGGCGAAAATAAGCTGAACACGGTTAGTCTCTGATAGGAAATTTTTTTGAAGAAGTAGATTTACCCATAGTATTAGACCAATTGCAGTGGGAATTAAAACGGTCGCGATTATTCCGGCAGCGGCGGAGTCGAAGCCATCGCCGGGACACAGAGCACCTGTCCTTGACTGTATGAGGGATTGTGTACTAAGTGCAGCGGAAGCGGTTGAAGAAATGGAATTGGAGAGTGTGGATGCCGATGATGAAGGGTATTGGGTAACGATAGATTCGGTAAAGGACGTAAAGGTTGTGGTCGGTTGCGTAACAGTCGTAACAGGAAAAGTCGTGGTGAAGACCAGAGGACCTGGAATGGTTGAACTGTCGGATAGTGAAGAGCTCGGGAATTGAATGGAAGAGGGCTGTTGCGGTGGATTCGTTGGGGGATCCGTCGAGCTAGAGGGTATCGCAGTGTTGGTATCATAAGAGGTTGAAGTTCCGGGAGTGAGTGTTGAGGAATCGTGACGGGGTCGTAGGTTGTTCGCATGAGATAGCATAACTGGGGCGTGAGGCTTCATGGAGGGCCAGAGGGTATATGGGAGAAGCTGCAAGACAAAAGGCCCAAACTTTTGAACCACAATGCTGATAATCCAAAAAAGGAAACCAACCTATTACTGATCGCCGCCGCGACGATGATGGCAGTGAATTCAAAAGGCTCACAAAGCCGGGTACGAGGAGGATAGCGGTGCAATGGGTCGTGTACTGGTGTGCGTTTGGATTCCGGGCGTCGAAGACTACTTTGGCATGCGGCCGTACAAAACACGTTGTCTCCCAGGGAACATCGGTGGCTGTTTGGTCATGTACATTCCGAGAAAAAGGTTGCCATAGGTAAGGTTGTCCGCAGAATTGGCTTCAACTTGGAATTTTCATCACGCTTGTAATGCATCTTTCATATTCAAGTTCAATGAGCGCGAGTTCAAGTTTGGAGGCGTGGTTTTGGTGTCTGTAAATGGCGGGTCATGTGACCGAATCTTAATAGTTGTCGAGGTAGGTTGGTAGTTGACAAGTATACTGTTAGCCATGGCGAGTACTGTGCGCCAGGTGTGTCCATTATCGTTCCTGATAACAAATTCACATTGATATTCATCTCAGCATAGCCCATAGCTCCCATAACCCTGCAGCAAGCACAGACCAATGCCTTGCTCAACCTCCTCAATCTCAATCAACCTCCCGAAATACCTACACACGTCCCCGCCGGAAAGTCCAGCTCGGGATTCAAGACACCTCCAGTATCTGGTCCACCTGTCTGGAAGATATTGGTTCTCGACCAACAGACCAAGGACGTCCTCGCGACTGTGCTGCGCGTCCAGGATTTACGTGACGCTGGGGTTACCCTCCACGTGTGAGTCCTTGCTTGCTCTCTATCAATTATCCAAAATTCATGCCCATATTCCAGTCAGCTTCATTCCCTAAGACCTCCACTGCCTGATGTACCTGCTGTTTATTTCGTTTCCCCCACCCTGGTCAACATCCGACGAATAGCGCAAGACTTGCAGAAGTCACTTTACGAGTCCTACCACCTGAACTTTGTCGAACCACTTCCTCGTGCATTATTGGAAGAACTCGCGGCATCTGTCGCACAGGATGGAACGGGCGAACTTGTAGAACAGGTCCGTAAATTTCTCTTCAGGATCTAGAGACCCCAGCCAAAGGAGATGCTTCCTCGAGATTAGGTAGTCGACCAGTACCTCTCATTTATTGCGCCATCGCCCTCCCTCTTCTCCCTTCTCCCTCCCCCGCCCCCGCCTGCTCCTCTAACATCTCCCACTCAAACAACCTTCTCTGGCCCCGTTTCCACATACACCATCCTCAATTCTCCTTCGTCTACAGAGCAGCAAATTGAGGAGGAGATCGAAAGAGTGGCTAGTGGATTATTCAGTGCCGTGGCCACGACAGGTGAGCGTTTTGAAACGTTATCAACTCAAGCTGTAATTAACTCTGTCGCAGGCCATGTGCCGTTCATCCGAGCACCAAGAGGGAATGCCGCTGAAATGATAGCAAAGAAATTAGAAACGAAAATCAGGGACGCTATCCTTTCCTCTTCAAGGTCACACAATTCTTCTACCTCGCTATTTTCTCCGGATTCAACTGGTCTATCGAATCTCCAACGACCTCGTGAGTACAGTTCGCAATATCGGCATTCATGGAACCCTCACCTTCCCTCTAGTTCTCCTCATTCTTGACAGGAATGTAGATTTAGTTTCGATTCTTGCTCACGGGTGGACATACCAGGCGCTAGTCTCCGACTGCCTCGACATAAAACTTAACCGCGTCACCGTCTCTCAAAAAGACTCCAAGAAAGCCTACGATCTGGACTCAAAAGACTTCTTCTGGGCGCAAAATGCGGCAAATCCTTTCCCTCAAGTAGCTGAAGAGATAGATGCTGCACTCAATAAGTATAAGCAAGATGCTGCGGAGATCACGCGAAGTACCGGTGTCAGCGAAATCAACGACATCTCGCAACTGTGAGTATTACGTCCCAAAATTACATTGTTGCATGAGTTGTTGATGAGCCTTTGAGCTGTTCAGGGACCTAACAACAAACGCCTTGCATTTGAAAACCGCGATCACACAACTACCGGAACTGACCGCGCGAAAGGCAACGCTTGACACTCACATGAATATCGCTACGGCTTTATTGGAGCAAATTAAGAAACGAAGTCTTGACGAACTTTTCAGTACAGAAGAAGCGATCGGAAGACAGGTACTTCCAAAACCCCATTCATTTTCCATGAAACTGACTGACCGGCATTTAAGACCACACAAACCATCCTAGAGTTCTTGCGTGCTCCACGTCCGGACGGAGCGCTTACATCATTGGATAAACTTCGTCTCGTCCTGGTCTTCTACCTATCCGCTCCAGACAACTCCATCTCCAAGGACGACATCCAAGAGCTCGAAAAGGAGCTCAAATCAGCAGGTGCAGCAGTCTCTGCTTTCGAATATGTGCGACGGACAAGGGAAATATCCCGCATGACGTCCTCGATCAGCATGGGCTCTGTTGGTACCACCACCCCTTCACTAGGGGGTGTAGCCGGCCAAGGAGGAGAGCTATTCAAAGGCTTCAGTGCATTGGGCAACAAGGTATGCGTCATTGACATATACAAAATAAAATCACGCCTAAACAGCATATAGATCACGGACCGCCTGAAAGACGGAAGATTCGACACCCTCATTTCAGGAGTCAAGAATTTCCTGCCCACCAACAAGCTTTTCCCTGTTACCCGGTTGACGGAGGCTCTTATGGATTCGTCGGCGGCTTCAAATCAGTCCTTGGCCGAGACGGACGAGTATATCTTCCTCGACCCCCGTGCTCCCCGACATATCCAGGGCATGCCAGGCGCCCCAGGAAGCAGTGGTGTCAGTAGGGCTAAACGCATGGCGTTTGCGGAAGGCATGGTGTTTATCGTTGGAGGTGCTGGATACGTTGAATATGGGAATTTGGAAGACTGGGCTGGGAAGACAGGAAAGCGTGTCACTTACGGTGGTACGGACATCATTGATCCTGGAAGCTTTGTGGAGGCCCTGGAAAGCTTGGGAAGGATAGGCGGTACATAGGCTGACGTCCAATCTCAGAAGATAGATCCTGTAATCTGGATTTGACTTGTCCCCCCTCGGCTACAAATGATATTTTATTCGACCGGCCAGGAGCAAATTTGTCACATAAAGATACAAATACATTGTGGATAATATAATAGATGCTTGAGTTGGGGCCTAAAATTGTCGTTCTCTAATTATTTTCTTCTGTTGTTTTGCATTGCGAGGATTTGAACAAGCCGGATGCTATAAATATCCATTGAGTGTTGAATTCCTCGCAAGAAAGAGAATGACGAACAAAATGTTAATCATGTCAAGTTCCAAACTAATAGATTCGGTTATGGGGTCCGCCGTCATCAAGCCTTGCTCAGCCATTCGAGCATGTTTCAAGATTTTCTGTGTACTGAAAGAAAAAAGGCTCGCTGAGAATCTGTATAAGAGCAGTAACGGGCATAGGCCTACTCGTAAAGAACGAAACCACCAAAAACGGCAAGACCCCCATAAAGAGATACAGATTCAACGATAGTCTAAGCACGGATACTCATTGGGATGATCATAGGCGCCAGAGAGGTGAGAGCGACGACTGTGACTCCTGCCAAGAGGGGGCCACCAAGCGTTAAGTATTTGTCGCTCCTGTTCATGCGCATTCAGAAACGGCAGCAAAAATGTGATTTAAGTCTTACGTAGCAGTTGCACCGACATATGAGATAGATCCAACCACGCCGATTGTGTAGAGTGCAGCTCGAGAGAGAATGGCAGGGCTGAAGAAGAACAACGGACTCAGTGTAGCTGCCTGGCAGGCATTGAAACCCTAAAATCGAGTGAAAGTTAAGGAGCGAAGGTGGAAGTTGGATCGGAACTTACTAGCCAGAAGAGATGTTTCTGAACACCTTTCTCTGGAGGAGTGTAGAAGGTGCCCATCATCGTTGCAATACTTCCTGCGAGACTGACGCCGAAAACGACCCCTTCAAAAACCTTCGGAATTGTCGAATGCATTGTAAATAATAGAGGTCCTTACAAGGATTCGCCGCCATAATTCTGAAAGCCACACCAGAACGAAAGAGACTACGAGCTGCGACAGCGGTCAACGTCAAGCCGAATCCGGTATACTTGAAACTATCGTTCAAGAGGCTCTGTTCTGCATGGGTAAGCGGATCCCTTGTATTCCTGTTGAATATTCCGTCCAGGACGACCACAGCGCCAGCAACGCCTCCCTAGAGACCGAGGCTGACAGTCAGCGTTTGACTCAGAGACGAGGGAAATTCAGTCACCCACAGCAGTGATGGCAATCTTCCGCCACGAGAACTGGTTGTCTGGTTGCACCATCTGTCTTTCGGTCATGATAGTCCGCGCACCCTTGAGCAGCAGAGATGCCGGGGAGCTGGTCGCGGTTTTCTGAAAGATCTTCAGAGGCCCATGGCTATAGTTGCGACAATTCTTTGGACTTGTGCGCAGCACAGACGAGAAGAGGGTAGGATTAAACAGAGGCCTGAACGCAGATATAGGAGGGCGCAACATGGTGAAGCTCATAGAGGCCGGAAACACGCAGACGTCATTCTTCCGCCGTCCGCATCAGTCCCATAACCAATTTGGGAAGGTCACGGCTTGGGGTCAATTTCACGTACATGGCATTTTTAAACAAGCAGGATATAGTCGAAAAAAAACATAAATATGGCACATCATAACAGTTCAAAGTTTATAAGGATAATCAGCAAGGTATAAGCATTTATAAACAGAGAAAAATGAGGGCGGAAAAAAACTGAAAAACGGAAGAGAAAAAATAGATAAGCAATAGTCAACGCATCTTGATGATGGTTGACATTTTTTTGGGGACCGGATAATGGCCTATTGTTTACCAGGAGCCGCTTGAGCAGCAGCCTGTGATTGCTACTCAGATATGCTCAGCACTTTAGATAAAACGGAGACCGGATATGGATATAACGCACAAGGTATGCCATCAATTGCTGATATTGTGGGTTAGCAGCGGCAGGAGGCGCAGTTCCAGGCGGGGGAGTGCCCATGAAATGGGTAGGTGCCATGCCGTAAGTCTGCCCTGGAGCAGCCGGGGGACGTTGTTGTTGCTGCTGTGCGGATTGCAACAATGCAAGGATATTTGGTGGCAGGTTGGCCAGAGCTGGATTGGCTGCAGGCGGTTGAGGAGCGCTTGCTGGGGGAGGCATGGCTGCATTATACGGATTTCCAGGCGGAGGATACGCTGCAGGGGGATAATAAGGACTTGGTGCTGGAGGCATCGACGACAGCGGCATTGTTGGTTGTGTAGGTGGTTGAGGTGCCGGTGCCGGTGAAGGCGCTGCAGGTTGCTTTAATGCAGCCAACAACTAAAAAGAACATAAATACTGGAAGGAGTTGGTTGACACTGATCTCACCTGTTGTACTTTGCGAGCTTGCTCTAGCCGATCATCCTGAGGCTAAGGAACGAAGGTGTGATAAGCACTCAAACCGTTTGGACAAATGAAAGTACAAAGAAAAGACTGACTGGAGCGACAGGCGGCGGGGCAGGAGGATAACTCGACGGTCCGCCGCTGTACCCACTCGATGGAGGTCCGCCATAACCCCCACGAGGAGCATCGTATCGATCGCTATAGCCGCCTGACCTTCCACCACGTCCATGATCATCGTCGTATCGACCGGCACCAGCTCCACCACCTCCACGTCCTCGATGATTACGATCTTGGCGACCATAATCACCCCCTCCACGACGATCGTACTCGTCTTCCATACCCCGACCCCGTCCTCGACCCCGCCCCCGCCCACGACCTCCGCGACCGTTCCTTTGATCTTCCCAATCTTTATTACCGTCACTACGAAAAGAGCCCAATAGGTTGATATAGTACAAAGGGGGAAAAAAGGTCGTCCTTACCGAACTCCACCGGATGTCGAGTCGTCCCATGCGAATACGATGTCCATCACGCCATCTTGCAGTCCCTGGTGGCGAAGTCGGTCGTGGGCCTCACCACAAGCCTGGAATGCATCTGTTAGAAATGGGCAAGGACGAAGGAAGGAAACGTAGTCCTACTCTCGTGTCGTAAAATTCAACGTATCGGGAGCTGCCGAAGTTGGGTATGTCAGTTCAATCTGTGACAAGAGATAGTTAAGATTCTCAACTCGATGCGATCCCCTACAGGCTTGACAGTTTTCACGTCGCCGAACTGCTGAAACTTGCGTCTAACTTCATTATCATCGATGGGCTGGCCAGAGGGTGAGTTACGAAGGGTGACCTGTAGTGTTCCTTGGAATTGCTGCAAGAATGAGTTAATATATAATGGGAATAAAGGTTTGGAAAAAAGAAAAAAGTTCTCGTACTTGATTCTTTTCGCGGTCGTTTCCTTTCTGGTCGTCACGTGGAAGGGAATAGTGAACGTCAATCTGCCGAAAGAGTCGAACAATGAAGGTTCATGCCAGTATATAAATCATTTGGATGGTTGCTTACAGGTCGGCCACTGATTTCTGAACCTTGCAGGCGATCCCTTGCTCTCTCCGCTGCTCTAAGATCATACTAAATGTTCAGACGAATGTTGAGTAACCGATTTCTGCCCAAGTCACTCCACTTACATAGGTGACGAAAACCATACCCCTTGTTGATATCAGGTCGAAAAACGTCTTGATCTCGCCATGTTCTTCAAATATGCGGCGGACATCATCGCTGGGTGTTTCATACTAATGGAATGCATTAGCACACATTCATTTGGAAGAGCAAAGAAGTGGCCATAGAAAATTAGGTAACCCTTCAAAAATTTGAACTTGCCTTAATATTGCGGATGAAAAGGGTGCGGCAAGGTCGTTCGCGTTGAATGCGTTCCTCAATTATAGAGTCGTGTACCTTATCGTCTCTGTCCTTCCTAATGGGACGGCGTCGGTCTTCGTCGTCAAATACTCCAGGTCCGTCTATTACAGGTGAACAGAGACAAATGAGAAACTGCACGACATGGTACGGAGAAGAGCCAAGCAAAGATAGGACGTAGCAAGGAGCAGCACGCGGGACTGGCATCATGTAAGATTCTCAAGGATGTCAGGAATCGACGCTCAGGGACTTTCACCGATTTTCACGATTTCAAGTTAACCAGAGTGAGAGTCCGGGGGAGACATCACGCAGCACATCGTGATTGTTACAGTGCATGACAACTGACTGAAAGTGTGCTGAATCTCCATGCCTCATCTAGCATTCAACTGAGACGGAAGGAGGATCTCTTTTCCTATCTTCGATTATGACATTCAGACTTAATTGTAGCGCACCTTCAAATTTAGAATAGCCTTGGCTGTATCCTGCTGACTGCGGGGCAGAGGGAGGGAAGTGGGCAGGTGTGGAATCTGCATAACTGTTGCCTGAATAATACGGTTGTTGTGCGCTGGGCGGGTGTTCATAACTATTGTAGCCACCCATTTCGCCCTGGCTGTGTCCTTGATCGTAAGCCCCGTGACTGCTCATGGATGCGTCATAATTTCCGTATCCTCCTCGACCTCGTGCAAAGCCGCCTCTTGCTCTGAATGGTGGGGCTCCTCTTTCTGTGTAACGATGGCCTCTGTCACCTCCTAGACCAGGAGAGTTATTACCCCGACGACCAGGGGAATGTTCGAAGCTTTGACCGTAAGGGTGATGGCGATTCATGACTCAAGAGGACTGATCAAGCGTTGGTGCAAAGTGACGTGGAGAAGACTGAGGAAGCAGGGGACGAATTAATGGCAACGCTTGACTGACAAGACACTCGGAAAAGATTGAAGACGTTAGAGGGTCAAAACTCAGGCCTGCGGCCGGGAAGATAAGAAGGTAGTGGTGGAACGAGAACAAGAAGGAAAATTGAAAACATTGACAAAAGGCAGACCGGGAAGTGCCGAGATACCGAGTGCCGTTTGTGGGAGACTGCGCCTGGAGCCTCATTTCAATCAACGACCATGTCCAAGCAGTTCCAGTTTAAACTCGTCCTCCTAGGTCAGTAGAATGGAATTCCCTGTTTTCCAATCCCTGCTCACCATCTACCTTTATCCAGGCGAGTCGGCCGTTGGGAAATCAAGGTTAGTCTGACGTGCTGCTCAGCTTCAGCTGCTGATACCTGGCAAGTCTTGTTCTGCGCTTTGTGAAGGACCAATTCGATGACTATCGTGAAAGTACCATTGGTGGTGAGTGCCAACCGCCTCTCCTTATCCACACATTGCTGATGGCCTGTACAGCTGCCTTCTTAACCCAAACAGTCACCCTCAGCGACCAAACGACTGTGAAGTTTGAAATATGGTGTGCTTTGCTTATTTTCTCTTCTCTTCTCGGGTTAAACCTCTCCCAGGGATACTGCAGGTCAAGAGCGTTATAAGGCAAGTTCCAGTACTTTGATCACCGTCTCCACTGGAGCTGACGTCGTGCTTGCCCCCAGTCACTCGTGTGTATCAGTTCGACATTATTGGCCCACCACATTCTCATTTGGCATCTGCATTCCAGGCGCCAATGTACTACCGAAATGCCAACTGTGCGGTTGTCGTGTATGACATTACCCAATCAGCGTCCTTGGAGAAGGCTCGCACCTGGATACGAGAGCTACAGCGGCAGGCTGACCCATCGATAGTCATTGCTTTATGTGGAAACAAGTTGGATTTATCTGCCCGACGCCAAGTGACACAGGAAGAAGCAAAGAAATATGCAGATGAGGAGGGTTTAATGTGGACGGAAACCAGCGCAAAAACTGGGGAGGGCGTCACGGAGATTTTCACAGCCATTGGTGAGCTATCGACTTACTTCCATCACATAGTGTTGTTGATTAGTATCGGTTCAATTTCATAGCCCAGAAACTCCCTCTGACAGCGCCAGGTGCCACCCGCGCTGGTGCCGGACGGACAGGGGGACCAAGTGCACGGGCGGGGGTAGATCTCAACAAGCAGTCAACTACACCAGGCCAGCCTGACGCATGCAATTGTTAAATCCTTCTATCAGCTCCGCTATGTTCTATCCACTCTTTTACGTCCCATTTGATGTTCTTGTACCGTATAGCATTCATTCTGTCTCTTCTGGTTACTTCGGACCTTCACGCCGAAATGCTTCCTTCACACACTGTTACTAGTTGTGGGGTACAACCGCGTGCAATCCTATATACTTGATATTGATGTGGCAGCTTACATTTAATTAACATACATTTCAAGGTTATAGCTTCTTTGCATTTGAAACCTCGGCCTTCAAAAATCTTTAAAAACCTGCCGCTTCTAGACCTTTCCTGATATCGGCATGCGCAAGTTCGGAGTGTTGAATCTCTTGACTCCTCGACCAAAACCAGTTTGGCTCCCGCAAAGCTCCTTCCTTGAGGCGAGTGTCGATAAAAGTCATTGTGGACTCGCTAACGGCAAGGCCATATGGTCGAGATTGAAATTTCAGCATATTCGTGATAATTTCATGCCATCTTGCTCTTTGGTAGAAGCAAATTCGACCGTCGACGTCTTGATCGCTGAAATGTTCCTGGACATGGATGATGTCTGTGAGGAACATTGTAATGAAGGGTACACAAGGGCCATCTGTTTGTTGTAATAACATTCGATACCCAGCAAAACCCCCAGTAGGTTCATTATGTCGAAGAAGCAGATCAAGATTGGATTTCCGGCTGACATGAGCCCACGTCAGGTGTAATCTTGTAATAACGGTGCTTGACAAGGCGATGATGATTGCACTCATCGAAGAGAAATTGTTCAGAACACGGCATTTCTTTGCATGTTATCAGTGTGGATAGCAGAGATCAGGACTTGGGAATCACACCTCAGCAATCTTTACCCAGAAATCCACCGTATCCGCCCTTTTTCCAAGAATACTATTGGTTAGAATGCTATTCTTCACCCAAGAACCAAGCTTGTCGTGTGTGCTGCAGAAATCTTGTAGTCTGGCCACGGACTCGCCTGTTTGGGTTTTCGCGTACGTCAAACATTCCTGAGGGGTGATCCTAACGAAAAGCGAGAACTCTAGCAGGGCCAACTGCTCGGCAATGTCAACGGGATCCAGCTTGAGGAGGTCATTCTTATGAGCCTTTGACTTCCGAGCTTTCTTGGGTGTGATCATTGTCGGAACTGTGGGTATCGTGAAGGTCTGTAACGGTTTTCGTTGGAATGTCTGGAGCATAAAAAATTATTATTAATTACGTACCAGCCGTTCAATTGTTCTGTTCATAGCGGCGGCTGTGGAGGTGAGCGGCCCCTTCACAATCGTGCCTAGGAACTCCGTCAAACGCTGAGCGATCTGCGGTTCCTCCTCAAGAAGACGATAATCTTCCAACCATTGACTAAAGATCTCTAGGGTTCGCCGCTGGACGGGCGTTCGAAGATGAGCTTTCCAATCTTTATATTCCTGTTCTGTGAGGGACTTTGGTGGTTTCATACGGAATCTCTCGACAAGGCGTTCAAAGAGTTGGTCCGCCGTCATGAATGTCCGAAAAGTCAGGAGAAATACATTCGTAAAAGCGTGACTTTCCGCTAGTTCTGTACACTCTGCTAAGATAATTTCTGAATTGCCATTGAGATTCCACTCACTCGTAAGATCCGAGGGGTCCACCTCCCAAGTCAGCCTTTCAATTAATGCCACGAGAGTTGCAGTCCGGATTTGACCCTTGTCGTTTTCGTCTATCTGATCCGTGTACTGGGGCTGAAGATACTTCGCGTTGCCTTTCTGCGCACGGATATGGATAACGGGGCTCAAATCCTCGCTCGCTTTTCGCTGTCGTACCCTTTCCTCCCGAGTTCGCTTTGAAAGAGCTTCAAAAGACCCAACTATATCAGGGCTTGCCAGTTTATCAATTTCACGTGTGTTATTAGATTCAAGGAGTGTGGTAAGTCGGCTGAGTGTGGGATTGTCATCCAACATTACTGGTCTTCGACGAAGACTCCGACTTGACAAAGAGCCCGTCCGTATTCGGCCAGCCTCTGAGTCTTGTGCGGAAGTTGAGGATGCAGGATTCCGCTGCGACTGGGAACGCGTTGGAGGATGTGGCATTGGAGACGTTGGGGACGGGGGAGGTTGTGAACGCCATCGTGAAGAATCTGGTGTGGTGTAGGGATTGATGTTCTGGTCTCGTTTTGGGTCGCTCTGTGGTGTATCTCTAGGAGTTTGGTATGCTGAGGCATGTCGGGTTACCTAAGAACATGCAATGATCAACTAAGTGGGCATGAATCGTGAACCAGCGTACTTTATAATCCTGATATTCAGATCGTGGGGAGGAAGCTGCAGATTCTGGGTCGAATAGAGCAAGGTTGCGATTTACCGGGGCAGAGTTATATAGTTGCTCTGCTTCGTACTCGTATATTCGAACTTCCTCCCATGTGTTTCGTAATTTCCCAGCCATTTCTTCAGTCAGAGGACTAACATACGCTTGAGGGATCCAGCCCACGACGGGACCCTCCTTGCGCATCGCCGCCCACCAACCAGTGTCGTCTCGTTTTACAACATCCAAGATCTCATTCTTTCTAAATGACAGGAGTCCGGGATCCTCCCCATCGAAATCATGCATGCAGAGGACGGAAAAAAGGATTGTCTCTGAACTACCAGCCGAAGACTGGTAGTACTCTTCACTATCGGTGTTCATCGTCGTTGAGCTGCTAGAAGATGGTGTCCGGGGCGTGATAAGGACCTTGGAAGACGAGTAGGAGGAAGGAATAATGTGAAGTTGAAGCAATTGACGCACAGCCTGCGAGCGTGTCTGGGAGGAGGACATAATCTATGGATATCCAACTCGCGAGCCGAGATCAGAATCTTGGTGAGGACCGCAACCTCACAGATATCAAGACAACCCTATGTTCGAGAGAGAGCTGGGAAGAGAATAGGACCGGTCCCTGTTGGCATTTCCCCGTTATAATTGGTCGTTTTGGATAAGGCAACCACCATCAATGTCGCTCGTTTTGGTAAAACGTTTGGATAACAATTTGAGGCGGAGAATTTCCTGGTCACTGAGTAAAGTAAATCCATTTTCAAGGCCTCGGGTTGGGTATGGCCTGATAAAATGATACTCTAAATGCTTGAGGTCAATAATTAAGATTTGTAAGGGGCGCACCAGCAGCTACCAGCAGGAACATTGCTGCGGCAATCGCCGGGGCACGCTAAATTGAATGCTCCTGAGTTCGCACAATGCCTGTATCCCCGCGAATTGATCATGAGAATTCAGCATTAGCTGTTCATACATATGCCCAGACCATGAGCTTCCAAAGCACTGGCGGTGCTGTCATCTCACTCATCTACTCGCCATCTCTGCCTAATTTACCCAGGCCCATGAGTCGGAAGGACCTCACACAAAGTCAGGTCAACTTTACCTAATCTCCTCTTCGTTACGAACAAATGTTGTATGGTGTACCGGTCATCCATTTCTTCGCTTGCCTGTGCCAAAAGTTTGTTGTGTACATTGAATGATTGAAAGTTACCGTTTGAAGTCATTGATGCCGTGGGAACTTGTTAATTGCTCGATGACTACATGCAAAACTCAAGTATACTCGAGTAGGCATCGCTAAGCATCTCGTCCTCAAACCGTGCAGAACATGTCATTATGGAACGCAACTAAAGCAAAGGTGAGGCCTGCTATGCGAGCCTTCGCGCACGGATCAATAAACTCACCCCCTTGCATACGATGCATTAAGGTCCAGCTACGGTCAACTCCACGTCCATTCTGTGCTTGCAAATTTACTGATGTTCCTATTTTTCAGGCTGTCAGTTCAACGCCTTCGTACTCTCCAGCAGAAAAAGGAAGCACAGGCGAAAGCCTCCCGTCGCGATATAGCCACCCTGATCGAACGAGGCAAGATAGAAACCGCCCGTATCAAGGTAGAGACAAGTGTGTAACCCCACTAGTACCAGAAGACGAGCATTCGAACCTTCCTTTTTTTTATCCTTCTAGTTATCAATGAAGATATCCACGTCGAACTTTTGGAATTGCTCGAACTCTATTGCGAGCTGCTGCTGGCCAGATTCGGATTGCTTGACCAGAAGTTAGTTCTGGAGATCTCGAATTTTGAGTGGAAGATTGACAATTCTTAGCACACGCGAACCGGACCCAGGTACTCAAACTAGCCGAAATGATTTGATGATTCTTTGTCAAGCGAAACCCCATAGGAATCTTGGAGGGAGTCTGCAGCATAGTTCATGCTGCGCCACGGACAGAACTCAAGGGCAGGTCCTCTTAATATCGATCAACGTTCGAAACTCATGATCCCTACTTGCAAAAGAATTGCACATCCTGCGTGATATCCTTATGCACAAGTATGGACGCGAATTCTCCCAAGCGGTGATGGAAAACCGAGAGGGATGCGTTAGCCAACGAGTAAGTACATTCATGACAATCCTCAACGTATAACCATTAATGCCTAATGAAGGTCATGAATAAAATATCGAATGGAACTCCTGCACCAGCCTTGGTTGATGCATATATAAAGGAAATCGCTAAAGCATACGGTGTTCCCTGGGCCGGTAGTGGTGAATTGGGCGACCCAGAATCGAACGGAGAAGGCTCGAAGGTAAGGGGGCGTCCATTCATTCAATCGTCCTTGAAGCATCAATTTAATTGCTCTTGGTGATAGGAAATAGACAGAGACATGGCGTCTTCCTCTCCTCCCACTGAGAAAGATAGTGCCATTGATGAAAAGGGTCAACGAACATCATCGGCCACACCAGAGCCGTCGAAATTGGGTGAATCGAAGAAGAAACCATCCACTCCACCTGCACCCGAAGATGAATTCGAAATCCTCTCGAAACGATTCGCCGAACTGAAGAAGCGGTAACCTACTTCTTATGTCCTTTGATGAGTAGTTTGTATCTATAATAGTCGGAGACGATTCCCAAGCGGTTGCGGATTTGATCTTCAACCAGAAGTATGCGCCGTATGTTTCACGAGTCCTGTCCTGACTTGACTGCCTTAAAACCTTCTCAGAACGATGCCACCCGTCCTTGGTTTGTTTCATCATCTTAGATTCCGTCGGGTATTATTGTGCTTGTTCCCTGTCAGACATTCAGAGGATAGTGGCAAACCCTTATAAGCCTAGGACTTCAGGTAATCAAATGAAATGAATACCTTCCTTTCCGATCAGTACTCTTGTTGTAAAATGCGCCGGGCCGATAGTGATAAGTAGTGGCTGTGTTGAACGAAGCTTCTTGGACTCAAACCAGAACTATTACTTACAGCGACCTCTTTGAAGCCAACTGGAATGGATATCAGTTTGAGGGACGAGTCAATTGACCAGATCGTCTATCCTCAGCCCGAGGGCGCCTCCAAAATCTTGGAAGGCTTGCATCTGGCTTCTTTTCCTTCAACGTCAGAAATCCATGAAGATATCGAGAAACTTCTCCTTTCACCACCCCGAGCTGTTCCAGACTATTGGTTATCATCTTATCAAGTGTTCAGTGGATTTTATTTGGTCCCTGGTATTAATTGATCTTATGAACACTAGGCATTGGGACGATGATTTATCAATCCCGGACCTCCTGAAGTTGGAACCCGCACCTCCCTCAATATCGCTGACATTTGTTCGCTCTGGTTTGGACGGAAGGGTTACGGGATATGCTGAGGTTCTCAACTGTTATTCGAAGTAGATTTGGGTGCTAAACCATTTGGTATCACCAGACACCCACAACACGAAACCCTACTGGACTGACATCGACTTCACTCAATCGTCCGCCTGGTCCAAATAAAAATTTCGTAAGGGGAAAGTCTGGTTATGTGCCTTTTTGGCCTGGAGGATTCGATGACGTCGATACTGCGTCGTCGGATGCAAAAAATCTTGGTAAGGAAGCGAAGGGATTGAGGTCAATCCCCCCGGGTTTCTCGCGAGGTTTGCGTCTTCCTGGAGATCCTGTGGAAGATGAAGAGCTTGTGGCCATTGAGGAGGAGGAAACGGGGGGGTTGGACGATACAGATGATTTGGTAGATCAGGTTTTTTTTCTTTCGAATACTATGTGCTTCTTATCATTGTTAGGGCTCTGCTGCCGACGGACCTCCCGATGAATATTCCGACATTACACTGGATAGAAGTCACGGAGTGGATGACCTACTTCCAACCTCTGTGAGTGATCAAGATTCCTATCCAAGTGGCTAACCTCAATTCATCACTGCTGAAGCGATCTAACCTGCATCCAGTTGGGTCTCATAAACGTCGCTCCAGACGTCCACCCGCACAAAAGCGTGATTGGGCTCATGTTATCGATGTCAACACTCCCTTAAGCAACTTCCATGAACTGGTGCCAGAGATGGCTCACAAAGTAAATATCTCTTTCTGCTCCTGGTATCTGTGTTTGACCTACAATCTTTAGTATCCCTTCGAATTGGACACATTCCAAAAGCAAGCCGTTTATCATCTTGAGATGGGAGATTCTGTCTTTGTGGCCGCCCATACCTCCGCTGGCAAAACTGTTGTAGCTGAATATGCGATAGCTCTAGCTGAAAAGCACATGACAAGGTTCATCTGGACTACCCTTGCCATTCTTCGTCCTTACCGTTACTTAGGGCCATCTATACATCTCCCATCAAAGCACTCTCGAACCAAAAATTCCGAGATTTCAAACAGACTTTCTCCTCTTCATCGGTGGGAATCCTGACTGGCGACGTCCAAATAAATCCTGAAGCGAGCTGCTTGATTATGACCACGGAAATTCTACGTAGCATGCTTTACAAAGGCGCTGATCTTATCCGAGATGTAGAGTTCGTCATTTTCGATGAAGTTCACTATGTGAACGATGCAGAGGTCAGCAAAGCACTTCGGAAGGCTTGCCCCATCTCACAAGCTCTCAGAGAGGTGTCGTCTGGGAAGAAGTTATCATCATGCTGCCAGACCATGTCAACATAATTTTGCTATCGGCGACTGTGCCGAACACGAAAGAATTTGCTGATTGGGTTGGGTGAGTTAACTTGTCGTTGTCCGTGACGAAATTATTGACCAGGATAAAGGCGAACCAAGAAAAAAGACATTTATGTGATATCGACTGCTCACAGGCCCGTCCCTCTTGAGCATTACCTGTACGCAGGTCGTGAAATGTATAAAATCGTTGATGCGCAGCGGAATTTCCTTGCTCTCGGGTAAATTACCAACCTCGTGCTCCAGTTTTGAAATGTTTCACGCCATTGCAGATATAAAGAAGCGGGAGAAGCTCTCAGGCGGAAGCAAGACAAAGAAAGGGAAGCTGCGGGTCTACCTCCAGTCCAGCGTGTCGGTGCTCGCGGTGCTGCTCCTGCGCAGCGAGGACAACAACGTGGAGGACCCCCTGCTCGGGGTGGCCGAACCGCTGTTCCTGCCCCGAGAAGTGGTGCGCCGCAGCGAATGATGCATGCTGCAACCGACAAAAACATTTATGTTCATCTTCTCGGTCACCTACGCAAGAAATCGCTTCTCCCTGTTGTAGTATTCACTTTCTCGAAGAAACGCTGCGAAGAAAATGCTGCGACTCTTACCAATGCCGATTTATGCACCTCGGTAGAAAAAAGTGAAGTCCACGTGGCGATCGAGAAGGCTCTTTCACGCCTCAAAGGTGCGAATTCGGTACCTTGCGCTGTTGTATCTCATATTTTTTTGTTAGGACCGGACCGAAAGCTGCCTCAAATATTACGAACTCGCGACTTATTGTCTCGTGGAATTGGCATCCATCATGGAGGACTCCTTCCCCTCGTAAAAGAGGTTTGTAAAGCTGTTTTTCGAACCTGATGTCAGTTAACCTTTTCCAAAGCTGGTGGAAATTTTATTTGCTCGAGGATTGGTAAAAATACTGTTCGCCACAGAAACATTCGCCATGGTGTGTTTCCGTATATTCACCTTCTGTGCTATTGACCATAGGATATCAGGGTGTCAATATGCCAGCGAAATGCGTGGTTTTCTCAAATATAAGAAAACACGATGGTCGTAACTTCCGTGAAATTTTGCCAGGAGAGTATACCCAGATGGCAGGGCGTGCTGGGAGGCGTGGATTGGATCCAACCGGGACCGTGATCATAGTTTCAAACGAATCTTTGCCCGAGGTACACTTTCCGACTGGTTCTTGATGCATCTGGCTTAATCTATTTTCATCTAGCAAACCACTCTGCACACCATGATGCTGGGAATCCCGGGAAAGCTTTCATCCCAGTTTAGATTAACCTACAACATGATCCTCAACCTTCTGCGCGTCGAGGCTCTAAGGGTAGAAGAGATGATCAAACGAAGTTTTTCAGAGAATTCTTCACAGCGTCTTTTGCCCGAGCAACAAAGGAAAGTAACAGAAGTATGTGGTTAAATTTTACGGGTTTTCTGACATTCTTATGCCTTTCGTCAGAGCGAGAAGCTCCTCTCTGTCATGCCTAAACTAGATTGTAACATTTGCCTGCCTGATATCGATCTCTATTACGACGAAACGTTGGAAATCGTCGAAAAGAATCGAAGACTTTTGGAAATTACTTTGCGCTACCCCGAGGGGTCCAAAATATTGAACGCTGGGCGCGTTGTTGTACTTCGAGATGGGGTAATTCCAGGATTATTTGCAGAGTCGGCCAAGAATTCATGACTTCTCCACCAGCATTTCCGGCACAACAACTTAGGGATCATTCTCAGGCAGGCGCCTATTCCAGCGTTAGATGCGGGAATCCTAGCAAAGGTGAAAACCTACTTTGTCTTGGCCTGGGTCGACCCAGAAACCAAAGCTGGGAGAGCAGGTGCGTGATAACAGTAAAGGGCTTCAATCTTCGCTGAAGTCAACCCTTTTTAAGACGTCGACATGGAGGCAGTCCCACCCATGTGGCCACTGACGCCGAGCTCCTTGAACATTAAAGACGGTGTTTATGAACTCAGAGCAGTTCCATTTTCTAGCATTGTCATGATCACCAGTCGCGTAATTAAGGTTCGTTTTCCAAAAAAAACACTTTCGGCGTTTTTTTTAAAAAAAATCACTCGACCTAGGTCAATGTGAACGACATTGTTGATCGACACCTTATCTCTCGGATGAAGGAGGTGATCGCTTCGCTGCAGACATTCGTTCAGGAATTGTCGACAACAGCAACTATTCCAGAGGTCGACTGGAGCCGTTTGCGAGCCTTGGAATTTCAGGAGCTACTTCGGTCTCGCGATTCTGTTGCGGAGAAACTCGGCAAACGACATCAGTTATGTCCATCCTTTCCTGAACATGTACGTTGTCCCAAGTAATCTTTGCCCCCGTTTTGACTATCGCCCAGTTTCTAGTCGTTCATGGACAGAAAATGCTGCAGCAAAACATTGCATACCTCAAGCTCGCCATATCAGACCAGAACCTGGAGTTGATACCCGATTACGAGCAACGAATTGGTGTTCTCAAGGACCTAAAATTTATTGACCAAAATTCTACGATCCAACTGAAAGGACGAGTAGCATGCGAAGTCAGCCATATCAATAACCTCCTTCCCCGCCTACTCTCACGATTGTGTCCCCCAGATCAATTCCGCCAACGAACTAATTCTAACAGAATTAATATTGGAAAATACCCTAGCAAGCTACGAACCAGAGGAGGTCGTCGCTTTGCTTTCTTGTTTTGTTTTCCAAGAAAAAACCGATGTCGAACCCCTTCTTTCTCCCAAGCTCGAAGAAGGGAGGGATGCTATTCTGGCAATTGCTGACCGAGTAGGTCGAATCCAAGACTTTCATAAAGTCGCTGCGGAAGACTTCCGGTCGGATCTCAAGTTCGGTCTTGTAGAGGTGGTGTACGAATGGGCCAAAGGCATGGTGAGCCGAAAATTAAAGTCTACAAACAGCATTCCCTGAGATTTTTGCAGCCGTTTGAGCAGATTACGTCTCTTACAGATGTTGCAGAAGGAACTATAGTTCGGGTTATTACGCGTCTTGACGAGACCTGCCGAGAGGTTAGAGACGCCGCAAGGGTTATCGGTGATGCGGAATTATTCAGGAAAATGGAAGATTCACAAACTAAAATCAAACGAGACAGTACGTGTTTTTTCTTTTCCAAAGCCCAGTACCTCACAAAGTCCCAGTTGTTTTCGCAGCAAGCCTGTATTTCTAGTAATGAGTTCTAATGAATTCCATTCTGGGCCATATCACGTGACTATATTTAAGACGCGTCGAAGCTGTTTGCATATATTTCCCGTACTCTAATGGCGACACCTCCAAGGATCAAGGAAGAATCTCCCCCTCCTCTTCTTAAGCGAGAATTAGAAGGGCGTTATGGTGTCTATAATTCTAGAAAGCGAAACTGCGATTCCCTTCATGAAAGCCTCGACGACGGCATGTGGGAGCTGAATGACGACGGTCGACCCAAAACTAGGAGAGTAAACCCACAGCGTCTCGCCGTGCGCCTGGGTCCAGATCTCGTTGCCGAGATGGAGGCTTTAATTGTTCCCGGTGCCAAAATGCCGACCTTCGCTGTGAGGAAGGATTTCCAGGAACGATACCAGGTTGACCGAAGACATATCTATGATTACTTTCATTCCAGAGGTGACCATCAAGTTATTCCCACTATTAAATATTGCTTATTGTATGCAGGTCTCCGAGTTGCAAAAGAGGACAAGCACACTAATTTGATCAGGGGACGCGCGATGAAAGCTCAAGCACAAGCCCAGCAACAAGCCTCACATGCGGACCCCGAACTTAAGGTAGGTTATCATAGGCGATATTTCTGAGCGTTCTAACCATATATCAGGCTATCACTGGTAGTGTGAAACATGAGCATCCAGATCGTGATATATCTCTCGACCATTCTGTTTCGATCCCACATCACGCTCCGAGGCCTCGTGGCCGGACTGTTACCAAACGAAAAATCAAACTTGAAGAAAAGAAACCCCGTATAATGCGCCGCGCCCCACTTCCCTCTTCTAGAGTCTCAAAGGTCATGAAAACGTTACCTGGATCTGTCTTTTTTGTGACTCAAAGCTTCTCTGGGGACGGTTTTTCTGAGTCTGGGCCTTGGACACCATCCTCTGGAACCGATACGGACTGGGAACCGACTTGCCCTCAGTTCACTCTGCCAGATGACTCCTCTGATGATACCGCAGGAAGTTGTGGCATCGGCTCCGTTTTCTTGCCTTCTCCCGATGAGTTCGTTCTCAGCTACTTCGATTCTCCCCTGCAACCTCAAGTCGAGGAACCATTCTTAGACATAGGTGTTGCAACTTGCGAGGGCGAATTGGAATCCTTTATGTCTGTCGACGAACATCGCCTTCTCACTGTGGACGAGCGCACCGATCTCTACAACCTCATCAACAACAATATACCCTGCGCCAGCGGGGTGGAAGAATCTGCTGGGACGTACAATACCTACATGAGCGAGAAGACGCGATCATACTTTGACCGCCTCCTTCCTCATGCTCGAACTTTAATGGCTGGAAGTCATGGTCATAAACCGTCAACGATCCCATGTAATTCTCCGGCTGCTGTGGAATTCCCTGAACTTCGGAAATGGCTATCTGACGATGTTGATCTCTATCAGCCTGTCATTCACAAATTCAATCCTGCCAGTGACGGTCTAGAAGCAAACATTGGCCACGGTGGCATGCAAAAGGCGTTAGTTGGAACTCCCGGTCGTTCCAGGGGCTCGATGCGTCTGGATGGTATATTACAGCAATTCCATAATCGAGCGGCGCTTGGAACTCCCTTAGGCACCACCGAGGAAGTTGGCAAACGGGTAAGTCATTAGAAACCTGACTGTAACTTGTCCATACATAACGTTTCCGAAAGCAGGTTGTCAAATGTTCTGGCGAAGGACTCGAGAACATAGATCCTGTTTCTTCGTCGGCAGCCTGAATCCTCTCAACCCTCGAATCTTTCTGATATAGTTGGCTGGCCATCCAGTTAAGCAGCCAAATCAAGCATCCTGTCTGTCTTGGATCTTTTACAAATGCGTTTTCCTGTTTTGCGTCACCCCCGCCCCACTCCCTGGACCTTTAATCTCCGAGCGATAACCCTTACATACTTGCCGTTTCTGCGCTACCCATAACGACCTTGCCTCCACTTGTTTAAAATGTCTTGATTTGTATTGGAACCCTCCGTCTAGTAGCAATGTATTATACTCAACAAAAAAAAGTAATGAATATGCGTGTTGATGTACATATGCGTATGTGGAAATAAAATGCCGTGGAAGACTGCGTAAAGCAGTGATTAAGTGAAAATGTACGATTCTTGACAACCGCAATTACATGAAAGAACCTTTCCTTGGTCATCATGTGTTCCCCAGGGAAACGTTGGAATGTATATGCTGTTTGTCGAATGCAAAGAGGGGGGTTCGATCCGGATGTTTGGGTCTCCTGTGATTGTTCGATGCGACTGTAAGATGGATGAAGAAAGGGGTGAAAGAACTTCTCCCGAAACCCTGCCCCTCGGGTCCTTTGCAGGCGTTTGGATGGGAAACGTATCACACGCGGATGCCAACTCTGAAAGGGATATGATCGGTATCCGGCGAGACGGGCGTGGTTGATGAAGCGTCAGGGGAGGTAGGGACGGAGAGGGATTTGAAGAGGAAACAGGCGACGGGTTTGGAGGCACAGAACCATTGGTTGATGAAAAGTGTGATGGTAATGTGGAGGAGGATGAAGATTGCTCGAATCTTGTGTTGTGTTGGGTATGGGAATATGACTGTGGGTAGGAAAAAGGATATGGGTGAAACTGTTGCCCCGGGTCAAACTCTTCGGAAGTGATGAAAAGCACAGATGGTTCTATGCTTGCTGCGTGATCTTTCCAATTGCAATTCGTGTCAATTGGGGGTACAGCGGGGTGACTCTCTTGGCAAGAAATAAGGGGAGACGACTGCCACGGAGGCGTAGGATAAGAGGGGCTGTAGTTTGACTTGGTTTGTTGCCATGGGGTCAGCAGGTCGGGAGGAGGTGTAGAAATTATGTTGGAGGAGGTTGCAGAGGGGGGAGAAGGCAGGTCTTGGTCATAGTAAAGGTCCGGTAGATCGCTGGGGATGGCTGCCTGGTCACTCATGTATACAGATGAACTGGATCCAGCTGGCGCCGCCATATAAGGAGAGCGATAATTCTTGGAAAATTCGGCAGAGTCTCCATAGGCGCCATAAAAGTGAAAGAGCGGGCCATTGCTTCGAGGATGGGACATAAGAGGGACGGGTTACGGAGGGAGAAAGGAAGAAGCCCGGGGAGACGAGAGTGGGCAGGCTTTTATCTGCATCACGTATCACTGAAAATAGTGGACGGCAAGAATAATTCTAAAGAGTTCCTCTGCCCAGCCACAAGGGGCATGTGTTATATCGGTTGAGTTAATTATATGGCGTACACAAAGGAGATCAGGTACGCCACGCCGTTGATGGCCATACTTGGCCACAGCAATAGACTGCGGCAATGGCAACTGGGGCGCTAAGCTTAGCTTTTCTCGTCCGAGACTGCCCTGCAGGCTGCTATATCAGGGAGATCAGTATTAACAAACGAAAGGACAGCGCCACTTATTCTGGCAGTCTTGCGTTGGAGTTCTTCTTCGGTGCATCATGGTTCGTTGCTTACCTTCGTTCGGTCCCATTGTTACCTTCAACGCTCTTTGTCACCACCTCCCATGGCATGCATAATGCACCTATGACAACACCTTTTCCATCAGTTATGATCCAATGGCATCATCACTGGAATGGCAGACGTTTGTTGTCTCTTCGGGAGAACTTGCAGGGTGCAACTTTCCATTCCAATGCACCCACCATCGCGATTGCGGCCCATAAAGGGATGGCTCATGCTCCACGCTCTTCTACTGGAATGAGTATCGCACAATCGCCTTGCTTCTTGCGCTCATGCCATCCAGATTGGCTGTGATTGACTCGCGGGGAGGGTTCTGAGCTGAGCGCCTTGTTTGTCACAGCTCCGGAAAGACGGTCTTTGGCTTGATGACTATCAAGTGCCGCAAGGTATCTGTCTCAACTGGGGCTTGGACTTAGTGTAGAACATGAGGCGCATAGGCGCGATTTGTTAGGTTACGGCTCTTGTTTTCATTTCCAGTCAGAGCTGGTCATTGAGGCAGCTCGGAATGGCCCCTTCAATCAAACTAGGTTACGTCCACTTTTGAATTTCGTTTTGTCAAGCACGTTTCACTGCGATATTGGCTCTCGCCATTCGTTGATATCAAACCCCAAGAGTTTCCACTGGTAAACCACCCCAGGTGTGTGGCGGAGGTTCAGGAACTCTGAGCCTGAAATCTGACATTGACAAGTTCGGAAAACAGCATTCCTTCGCAGTTATCAAGGTGGCGACCGCCCATACACCACACCTTCTATATAACAATCATTTCATCGAGCTGAGGTGAAGTAGGGGGGGCAATTACATAAAGAACGGCGACAAACGGGCTCAGCGGCCTTTGCCTGAGCGCTCATCGCTCCATCGATAAACCTATTACATCTACTAGTACAAATTTTAAACCTGATGCTAGTACACAATCCGACAGTTAGCTAGATACCATTTATTGAAAAGGGGTGGTTAGAGATCGTCTTCTCCAAACTCATTGAGTTCCTCATACGCCCCTGGAATGCGCTGGGCTTGGAGTCGAGTGGACCTCCTTACATTCTCCGTGTCAGCTGCTTCTCGCCATCGCTTCTCCACCAGGTCTTCCAAAGCTCCGGGCATCTTCAACAAACCTTTATATTCGTGCCTCGCAATAACGGTTCCACCACGTGCGCTCTCCCACCCGGCACTCATAATTACGGGTTCCTGAAATTGTGTTATGATTAATATTGATTGCTTCACAATATCGGAGGGAATTTCTTGACCTGTGAATGCCAACTAACGTCACGGACGCAGATATTCCCACTCATGCCACTTGTAGGTTGCGGTTCAGGTCCGGAGGGGGAGAATGACGCTCGCAAAGTTTTTGAACGGTCCAAAACTTCCACAATTCGACCATCAAGTGACCATATCTGCGAGACAAAACAATTGAAAAACAAAACATGGGGAGAATATCAGGTATGGAATTTACGTGAACCCTCCCATCAGCCGAACCAGAGTACAGATACTGCGCCCCAGTCGTTTCGGCGGGACTGAAATGGCACCTGATCAATGTCCTGAGGACGCTGTGCCCTCGGTAAGTCATGACACTGCAATCCTTTGGATGTGCATGATATTTTGGCCGGGGATAATGGGGATACCTAATGAAGACGAGGTGAGATTAAAAATGACCGCGATTAAGTCACGGACCTGTAGTCGAAATTGGGAACACCGTATTCCTTCCTTTCCCGCCTTGCATCATCAAATTCGGCACTGGAACGCATTTGACGCAGATCCCAAAGCCGGAGCGTTTGGTCTTTTCCGTTGGAAATAACATAACGGCCATCGCCTTTCGCAGAAACATAGGTGATTCCTTCTGTGTGCCCCATCAATACGCCCGACGGTTTGCGGGAGGCACCCAAAGACCGACGATCCCTAATTCAATCAATTACGATCCCCCGAACCATAGTCTTGACAGGGCTCACCAAACTTTTAGGAAAGTGTCATCGGATGCGCTTACGAGGACATTCCCGGAGTTTGTATCCGCCCAACAGCAACTGTTAACATCATCAGCGTGCGCCGAGATTTTCACTGTTCTCTTGTTGGCCAGTAGATCGTAAACTGTTTTCAAGGGGCGTTGAACATCGTGGTTTAAGGTCAACAGGGAGAGACTGACCGAAGATCTTGCCGCTTCCACCCGCGACAACCTCATTTCCGTCAGCAGAAAATCGACAACTCCATATCCCAAAATGTTCCCCGTAGCCGGAGAATGGGGATGTTCTACTGGAGGGGTCTGAGAACGGTATGGGGATTTGCATTGAATTTCCATCCGGTGCGGTACTTGTCATGTACACGGTTGGTGTCTGGAAGTGGTTAGAACTTGCCTACGTTGACAGAGCGACAACTGACGATAGAAGAGTAAATCATTCTTCCGAAAAATATCAGGATAGAGTAAGATGCAGACTGAGAAAGAACTTGCCTCTCGTTATCAGGCGATAAGTTAGCGTCTGTAATGGTCCATCTCCCGGGATGTCCTTGAATCACCTTTCTGACTGGCATTCGTGTCGACAAACTCGGGTCCCCACCCAGTCGTCGGTAGAGATATCCAGGAGTAGTGTCGGATGTCGGAGGTGCTCTCATGTCAAAGACATGTAGTTTGAAATCTAATGGTGAGCTTAGAAAGCGAAAACTTTGCCAATCAAGGCCATGACCCGACCTTGTGCACAGGTATAATAAAATGAAGAGTCTAGGTCGATGATTAACGAGTGGAGCATGGTGAATTGAATCTAGGTGTACCGTCTGAGAATTGAGCAGTGTACATGTTGGCATCATAGGTTGCAACGGCAGTGCCATTTGTATTAGGAACAAGGGTCTAAGGTGAATTGAGATTTGGATGAGTAATGCACATAAAAGATGGATATCAACGAACACTCTGAAGGTCTTCTCTGCTCGTCAGAGGCAACGGGCGATAAAATTTTTGTAAGACCGGTTTTGAGATGTTATGGGACTTCCTGCGGCTGCGAATCTTCACTCCAACCCGACCGAAATCACCATTTGCAAGTAATTCAAGGCCTGCTTTCTGGGGTTCGCGGACAGGAGCGTACCACTGATGAGCGGATGCACGGTAGCCATCACTGTCATCATCTTCCGCTCCATTATAATCTTCGTCGTCTTCCTCTTCGTCTTCGTCTGCATGAATGTGAACTCGATTCCCAACCCTTGTTGCGGTCCCAACATCCATCAGACGGGCGAGATCTTGTAAAGTAATTCCTGATAGCCTCATAGACGCCCCACCAGAAGGAGAAGATGGCTGAGACGCCTCTCCAGACTGCAATGCGATAAGGCCTGCAAGAATGGGTAAGCCGTGTAAAGTCCAACCGTATACATCAACTGACTGCTTAATATGTCCTGGAGTCTGCTACCATCTCCTGATACGACTCTGATACCTCCGGCCTGGAAGTTTCGAGGATCTGTGGGCTGGTGCCCATTATTATCTGCCATGGCTGGGAGGGGAGAAGAGTGAAGTTCGGAGGCCGGACATCCTTGTGCCGCTGATGTCAAGTGTTCGATAAAGACCACGGTAAGCCTGACCAAATAAATACACCCGTTACTTGTCACAACTGTACTTACCACGATCAAGTTGCTGCATGCTCATTCCCTAAGCCATGATTGCTACCCCAATTATCATATCGGCAGACGAGATAAACTGTCTTATATATTCCTACTTTCAAGACTCCGGTATTTATCGAACTCCTTCATTTCTACAACAACTCATGGCTTGCACATCTAGGATTCAACCATTCCGCCTTCGCACTTCGTAACGAAGGCCGCTTACAGAATTCCCCCTTCTTCACGAAGCACATTCCACGGGGTGAACTCATCGATCTGCTTAGCAAAGCGCTGCTCTATCTGGAGGTAGAATCTCACTGGCGAACGGATGGACTTACGAACAACTGCAAGACCAACTTTTCTCTTCTCGAACCGCATGTATGTTCCTTGGCAGAACCCTCCGAAAAACCTACGTCGGGGCATGATATTCCCATGGACGTCAGTGAAACCGGTCGGTTGCCTTTGACGGGATTACCTTCAATATCAACGGGAATGCAACCGTACGCCAAATCTCAAGCCTCCAGAAATGGGGCTCAAATATTCGATGGGAGATCTCTGGAACAACAAGAGGCCGAGCCCTTCGGGAGCCCTACGTTTCTGAATGAAAGGCAGCCACAAACTCTGGGTTTGTCAAGCGACGGCATCAAGCGCAAAACATCACCTATTCCAGTGGATGGTCCCGTGGAAAAACGTGCACGACGCGACTCGGGAGATATGGATGTTGACACGATTTCTGAACGTAAGTTTCATTCCAACGTGACGAGTGATCTCCTTACGTTCTTTCTTCTATTCATACAGCAATGCGGTCAAAAACGCCTCCACAGGAGGTCGCTTTCTGGTTCCAACAATCAGCGCTAACGAAGATAGAAGACCGTCCCCAAGGACCTGGTGACGCAAAAACGGATCCGCGAGTGATTTTATTGCTTCCGGGCCATAAAACGGAAGTGAGCGCTTAGTTCTCGTTATGCAGTGACCATCTGTTTTGATAATGACTTCTAGGTATTTGTGTGCGCCTTCAATCCAAAAATGCACAACTTGTTGGCTTCAGGGTGAATATTGGTCTGGCACTCGCATCCTTTGATACTGACCTACGCTCTGCAATCAGATCAAAGGACGCAACGGTCAATCTCTGGAATCTACCCGACCCGCCCCCGCCCAGATCAGAAAAGTTTGCGGATGCTCCCGGAGAACCCCTCATTATGGAGAACGTATCGAAAGCTGGACGTCAGGGTGATTTAACATCCTTGGATTGGAGTTCGGATGGAACGCTGCTGGCGATTGGATCATATGATTCCATTCTTCGTGTCTGTACTAATACTGGCTCGATCTACTTCACACATCCCCAGCACCAGGTAAGACCATGCAACTTTGAGGCTTTATGGCGGTGAACTGACCATCCCTGACTTGTGATGAGAAGGGTCCCATATTTGCAGCACGCTTCTCAAAAAATGGTGCTTGGCTTCTAACTGCAAGTCTTGACGGAACAACATGCTTATGGGACGTCAAGGACAAGCGGCTACACAAACAATATCGATGTCATAAAGGTGGCTGTCTGTCATTATCCTCCCTTCATCATGCATTTACGACGCTAACCTCTCTTCAGATTGCTGTTTGGACGTCGAGTGGATCAACGAAAATACCTTTGCAAGTGCTGGTGCTGACACGCGTATTTTTATAATGCGAATCGACGAAGATGAACCAATTAAAACATTCAAGTGAGTCGTCTCTATTTCGAGATTTCCGTTTCCATCGGTTAACGTCCTTCCTAGCGGACACAAAGACGAAGTCAATCAGATCAGAGTTAACCAATCTGGTACTCGATTGGCATCCTGCTCAGATGACGGAGCGGCGTACATCTGGCGAGTGGATAATGTCAAACGAGATTCAGATTCCGTACCAGGCTTATCAACGTCGGATCATGTTGTGGCATTGAAAGGTCATGGGCACTCTGTTAGCACCGTTGGATGGTGTGTTGATCACCCGGCGGGAACAAATGAGCTCATTGCGACGTAAGATACTGTTTTGAATCTTGAGTGTAAAAGAACTGACCGTTACAAATCAGGTCATCGTTTGACGGCACAGCTCGACTATGGGACTCAGTGACAGGGGAATGCCTGAATGTCTTTAGGGATCACAAAGCCCCACTATATTCACTCACATTCAGCCCCGATGGCAAATTCTTCGCCACTGGCAGTGGAGACGGTTGGTTACACATCTATCATACGAGGGTATGTCGCACCATTGTCGCCTCGCCCTTCGTACCTAACTTTGGATTCAGTCATATGCTCGAGTGTGGTCATGGTTCGGAGGAACAGAAAAGCCAGGCGTGTTTGAAATCGACTGGCAGGAGCACGAAGGGATCAGCCGCATTGCAATGGCGCTGGAATCGCGGCAGGTTGCGGTGCTCGATGTGAACAAGCTTGAGGCATTCTGTTCACCTGAGTTACCCAGTGGACGAATAGAAGATGCATGAGGTGGTATTTGCGATCGGCTCGAGTACGATTAAACTACGGTAATCTGCCTAATTGTAAGCCTTATAAGATATCTATAGACATAAAATCGGGACATCGGGCGATAGCAACACCGCCACCAGCGAGCGAGGACGATCGTCGTCATTGACATCACACGTGACAGGAAAGTTTTCAACAATAAACGCAACAAGTTCAACGAACTTGAATCGAATTCACTCTCCTACGGGAGACTCGGCCTCATTCAGGATGTTAATGCTTTCGATGCTCCACGGTCTTCTCTCCAAGGTTCTGTCTCCGCCCCATCTCCACACCGCAGTTCTCCTCACCACGGCGGGAGAGTTGGTGTCATTCGCCAGCGACCCAGTTCGACCGAAAGATGAAATTCGAATCATTGTGGGCTTTTGTGGGGAAGTTTGGCAAGAAACGCGAGAGGAAGGCTATGGGTTAGTTGATAGCGAGGTGAGCCCCCCCATGATGTCCATCGCGCTCCCTTGCCTAACGAACCCGTGCGGCACTAGCTTGGCCGGTTGGTTGTGCTTCCGGTGGACGACTCGTCAGGGGGGTCAGGAAAACCTTACACTGATGAACATCAACCCTTAATGCTTCTTGTACTGAACGCAACCGACGCAGCCGATTGGGACGAACTACAGGACAAGGTTCGGTATTTGTGTGTTGTTTTCTTTTTGTCATAAAGCCAATGGACTGCATGTGCAGGGAACGACGCTAGCTACCCACCTGGCAAAGTCTCTGGGTAGATTTCGAGAACACATCACCGTGGGGAAAACGACACCTTCGACGGCGGCGGCCGTATCGCCAGCGCCTACTCGACCATAAGGTTAACTTGCTCTTGAGGTCACCACTTTACACGACGACGATTTCTGCGCATATTCTGTGCGTCCTCAACGCACTGTTTTCGAGCCTTTCGGCTTCTTTATCACTATCATATTTTTCTTCTGTCGTATTGCAATTTTGACTATTCGTATTTGATTGTTAGATATAGTAATAGAGACCCATGTACCCATGCTAGCATATGTATATTATAGGACACGCACGCAAATGGATTTATTCACCGGGAGTAAGTAACGAGGATAGAGCGCGCGGGAAATCTCGTGTGCGTCAGATCAATTACCGTTTCCCTTCCACGCCATCTACATACCTAATTTATTCGGACGATGCGTCCCGCCGTGGACTCAATATTCCACTCAATAACGCGTACAACGATCTCAGCAACGCAATGTGGACGCCGGAAATTGAGCGTATTGGCGCAACAGGTCGAGCCCCAAGCCAGGTCACGTCCGGAGCCCTTGCCTATCCACCATGAGCCTTCCATTCCCCGCCAACGACCAGATCCATATCTCCTCGTCGCTTCTGAGCTGACATACATACGAAAAAGCATGCTAAATCTCCTTGGCGCTGCGCATCCAGGTTTGGCCGATATGGCTGAATACTATTTTTTGCATCCTTCGAAACAACTACGTTCTCTAGTGGTGTTGCTGTTCTCGCGCGCAACTAATGGCGTCGGTCGACATTGGGAACGGAAGCACTGGGACGCCGTGTACCAATCGAGCTCAGGCCAAGCCCAGGACCTCGACAAACCTCTGACTCTGCCAAACGTCCTTCACGAATGGAATCCAAGTATGAGGGACGACACGGCTTCTTTTGAATCGGTATTTACTCTCCAACGACCAGTGCCACGATCACCACGACCATCACCACCCTTCCCTCCACGGACTCAAAAGTATGCTCGTTGTATTGTTTCGCCCCCAACACTTCTTCCATCACAAATACGCCTTGCGCAAATCACTGAAATGATTCACGTCGCGTCACTCCTGCACGACACCATCACCAACGATCCGGGGGACGAGAATGACGGCTTCGGGAACAAGCTTTCCATCCTCGGCGGTGATTTCCTGCTAGGACGCGCCAGTACAGCTCTTTCGCGACTGGGAGAGAGCGAAGTCGTGGAGCTGCTCGCGAGTGTGATATCAAACCTAGTAGAAGGGGAATTCCTACGCATGGATGAAATCAAAACACCAGAACTCGGTGCTACGGACGGTCCTACAAATTTGAAAGCCGCGTGGGACCTTTACTTGCGTAAAACCTACCTCAAGTCAGCAAGCCTGTTTGCGAAGGGGGCCCGATCTGCTGTTATTCTTGGAGGCTCTCAGGAGGGTGATATTTTGAAGGAAGTGGCTTATATCTATGGCCGAAATTTGGGTATCGCCTATCAGGCAAGTATTCTTCGCCGAACGTCCGAAAAATGTTTCTAATTTCCTATTTTCTTTTGTCCCAGCTGGTGGAAGACATCAAAGATGTGAAGCACCTACAGTCAGGATTGACTGGTCCAGTCCTTTTTGCCTCAGAAGAAAATCCCGTATTGTTACCCTTAATTCAGCGGTGTTTGAAGATGCCAGGAGACATAGAACTGGTAATTGTTAATCAAAAATGTATCGAGTGCTTGCTCAATCATTTTCAGGCCACCGAATACATTCAAGGTACATCAGGCATAGAGCGAACGCGCCTGCTTGCAAAAGAATACGCATTTAATGCCCGGGACGTTTTGCGCCTGCTCCCAGAGAGCGACACCAAGCTCGCACTGGAAGCACTGACCGACATTGTAATTGAACGCGCCCGATAACGGCTTCGTGGTCTATACCATCATTGAGAAGAGAACTCTCCAGCACATATCCATAGACCGGAACTCTACTCCATATCCCTAATTTTTAGCTCTCGTAGAGCATCGGTTTAAGAGCTTAAACGGACAGCGCCGGAACGCTTCCAATAACTAGACACAGCGATCCGCCTTCAAGGCTGCTTGAACAGCTAGTACGAGAGACCTGTGAGGTTCCACCCCAAAAGGTAGCCAATAGCATTTCCCGGAAGCATGTGGGCTGTAAAGAGCTTGAGACTCGAGTTTGATGACCTCGGAGCTCTCTAAGAATTTGAAGTATGTGTGCTTGACAGCGTACTCGTCCTTGATGGGTTTGGCTTGCGATTAGGTTTGGCGTCCGTATAGAGGTGGGAGCTAAACAGGTCCAGGGGAACACAGACAGGGGCATCGCGTGGTAGTGAGCGTTCGAGAGTGGCCAGGGCAGTGGGGGCTGCTTCGTTTGAGGTCTGTTTCACGTAGTTCCCGATGATTCCTACAGCTTTCAGAACCAAAGTAGGATCCGTTAGGACTCGAGTTAAACTAAGCAGAATGTCGATAATACTCTGGGGAAGCCGGGTGCTAGAGTCTGGTGAATATTCGACTGCTTCTTCCAGGTAGGCAACCAGCCGCTCTTGGGATTCTTTAGTAAATTGACCCTTGAATTTAATGCGGAAGAAGGCGCGTCTAAGGGTGTTGAAAGCTTCGTGCGGCAAGGTGTCCAATTCTAGAATGTTGCCTATGTATTCGAGAGCAAGGTTAAGGCTTGCTTGGTTCACTATGACCTGAAAAGCTTTGATTGAATCTAGAATATCACGAACGTCCGTTTGGCTTTCACCTCCAAGGGTGTCGGGGTTAGTTGCAAGGGAAATTGCAAGTGTATGGTGGAAAGCTATGGCTTCCATCGTTGCGTATGGTTCCGGAGATGTCAGCGTTTTCATTTTTGAGATGTCGTTCTCCATGGACTTGATCTTGAGCAAAGACGCCTGGAAGAGTGTGTTTCTCGCCGGAGTTGTTACGTATAACCCTTTCTCAACTGTACATCCTGGTTGTCCCGACTCCAAGACGGTAAGAAGCTCACTTTCCAATGCCAGCGCACGATCCATTTGCATATCCAGTAAGCTCCTGGCGATGACTATGGAAACCGAAAGGACGTGGCCTTCAACCGAAGGTACAGCTTTTTGAACATTGAACAACAAGTCGAAGGTGTCTTCTTTGAACTTGAGTTTCTCGCGAAATGTGTTGGGTTGCGAGGGTGCAGGTTTGGGCATCGAGAGCATGATCAGGGACCAGATCGACTTCAGGCATGTTACCGCTCTTTTGTGTGCCACGCCGGGGTCAAGAAGTCCGGTAGTGCATGTCGTCAGCAGCCTGGGGATCCGATGGCCTAGTTTGATGGAAATGTCTTCGTGGTTAAGCAACATGTCCATTAGCCATTTTGCACTGTAGTCGAATCCCGAGACAACGCTAGGTATGACTTCTACGAAAGGCTCAAATTCGTTATCTTCCCGAAGGGCGGTTATTGTCCAGCACATCGCCTTGAGGTCGCGTTGATCACGTTCGGGGGTAATTTCGATGGCGTCGTATTCCCGAGCTTCCAACAGGGGAGAAAGGATAGGAACTTCATTGCCGTCGGCATCTCGTCGATGAAGAAGGTGTAGCTTTTGAAGGAGGAACCAACAGATAGTCGAAAGTGGGGTCCAATAGGGACACGCAAGCCGGAAGATGGGAAGAATTGTGGCGAGGAAATATAAAATACAGCAAACAACAAGCATCGTTAAGATAAGATACTCGAGGGCCGAGTTCACGGGAACCAGAAAGGCCACGAGACCAGCAAAGAACAAGAAAAGAGAAATATGGAGAAGCATGGGGATTGTCTCGACTACCGCGGCCATTTTGTATTTCTTGATGCCTTGGTATAGGTATGTGTTGAGTCTTGCTCGATCTTGAGGTGCTGGTTTCCTGTTTGTGGCCTGGAGATATTGGCGCGTCCACTGTTCGACTAGAGTTGCCGATAAAGCACATATCAAACTAAGTCCGAGACTGAGGAACCATAAGGCGTTGCAAACCAGCGCGGCCGTGGGCGGCGAAAAGCTATTATCTTGCTGCATGAATTTTGCCGGGTCCGGTAGTGATCCATTTGATAATGATATCGATGCTAATTGCTGCGAGATTTGAGCGAGAAGGAGGACAGTCGTTTCGCTTGGATCAGGACTAAGATCCTTGTAGCTTTCAATTATGAAAGCGGTTACGCTTGCAGAAAAGAGACCAGCCTGGAACCAGAGCGCTCCATTGATATTTAATGGGTGGGTTTTAACGCAAGGTAGAGCTCACGAAAATAAGGATTGCATCCATGTCCCCTTTCCAGTTCTGCGCCATCGTCTTGTCATATTTCTCCGACTTTGAGAGGTATGTTGACCAGAGGTTGGCCGAAGGATCATCATAATGATACGGCTGGTATCCTTGGAATTGCGAGTTAGCCTTGTCGAAGGAAATATTCATCTCAACCGCACGCACCGGTCTTTGCTTCTGCCATTCGAAAGAGAAGACGAACCAGGGTCATCAAATGCCAAACGCTGGTGCTTTTCGGAACAAATAAAGTTCGCGGGCCCCAGGTGAGTTGACATCCTGATTACGGTGGAATTTAGACGGGGTTTCGAGATGAACTTTACATCGGTAAGTAAGTAACACAAGAAGACGAGTAAGTACAGGTGAGTACCACGTTTTCCAAGAATACAAGTTTCGGAAAAGGATTTGCGTTGTTCTTGGCATAAGTACGTATCGTGACTACATACAGTAAATGCGGTTCCGAAGCCCCTAACATCGGGTACTCCAGCAACCGTGACCGATTCATGTTTACTTCTAACCAGCATCCTTCCTTTCTTTCTGGGCTGTTTCCCGGAGTTTACCATGCTGGCCCGCCTCGCCATGAAGACGGCGCGTCTGCTCGACGTTCATATAGAACTTTCAACCATTCATGATGAAAACGCTTTGGTAAGTCTCGCAATACCTTGAGTAGGTACATTAACTCAGTCTCTTCGACTCATCTAGGTTATTGACTTAGCGCACCTCTGTGCACGCCTACCGCTTATTCCTGAAAATGCCTGGCAACGCATAGGTCGGTCGTGCAGCAGGGCTTTTGTCCCAATGTGTACCAATGTACACCGCATGATAAGTCGTGACCTTGAGAGCGTCGCTCAGCTTTTATTGGAATTGGAGCTCCAAAGCGATGATGCTTTTCGCGGTGTTCCCGTAAGTCAGTGGACGCCTTCCATTACTACGTCTTCTGAACGTCTGGCTGCAGCCTGTTGGTCTTCTCAGTGATTCCAGGGGAGGAGAGGATGTCGGCAGTTCGAATGAGTGCCCAGCAAGGAAGCGCCCGCGATCCAACTTAGTCAGTGTATCGAAAATTGTTTGATCCCGCTTCTCATTGGTATCCATAGTCACAACCTATCGTGATTTCACGTACCCACTCTTCATCTCCCACAATAGTTATTACTCTAGCGCCACGACAGGCGCAGGAAACATCGTGTCGCATTCCCTATCAAGATCAGGCTTTTGGAAACCTCCTCACCGTTCCTTCTCATCCTGCCTTCAATAAAGTGCATCCTCCCATGATACCTGATCCCTGTGCATTACCTCAATTCGATGGCTGGAAATGGCACAATGGGCACTGGGAAGCAGTGCTCCCCACCCTAAACGACCAGCGCAGGCAGGGAATGTATTCCAAGGCTATAATTTCAAGAAAAAGATCATGTCTATCCGTCAAGGCTACCCCGCGCGTCGGGTAAGCGTCACAGACGTTGGTCGATCTAGGTTCCAGTCTACGGTCTCCGCCTTCCCTCCGAATCGTGTCTCCGAAGCACCGCACGGTGGTGCTCTCATTTGCGAGTTATGCGAAGAAAAACACGCATCCGCCTCCCTCCACGGAATTTCGCCGCAACATATTCATGTGGTTGTACTTCACGATGGCAGGGCGGGGTTAAAGACGTTATCATGTACTACAGTACCATATGTAAGCCCACCTCGCAATTTATTTATTGCGGTATGGAATGGAATGGAATGTTATATTTATTAGCTACCTATGTAAGTAGTCAAGTAAGTGTAATTGGATTCTGTTTCACCAAGTTCATCCGCGATGTCACAGACACGTGGCTAGTCGTCACCGTGACCAGGCCCAAGAGCGTGACTGTCCTCTCCCCGCCAGCAGAACGTACAGTGTACACACCATCCCCCATTTCCCAGGAGAATGCTGAGGGCCTTATTGTATGCGTATGTTCTGGGAGGCATAACATTCATTCCCCTTCTTATCGTCGCCTTCGTTTTCATTACCATCTACACCTCTGTCCCTGTCGGAGATGCCGACGTCGCCAAGAAGAACAGAGGTCACTTGGAGGCGGCTTCTGTCGAGCACGCCGAGAAGGACACAACACCTATAGATACAAATGACGCGCCTCGTACACGCAAAGGCTGGCTTACGATGCGACGCACCTTCGAGGAGACCGCCGGCGACGCTAGCTACGTCACCCTTGTCCGTTCGTTCTTGGATTCTCACTCGAAGGACCCCAAAAGGTCTCGACCGAAGGACATGTGGTATGTCGTCCTTAAGGGAAAGGTTCTATATCTATACGAAGATGAGGAAATGTCGGAATGCGAAGCGGCTGTGGAGCTCAGTGGCCACCAAGTGGTCATATATCCAGAAGATCTACCAGACGGGGAACTCTTTGCGAAACGGAATGCCATATGCTTGATTCCGAGGGCTGTATCAGGGAGCATGCCGAGTGTCACCAAGCAGATGCGACTGGAGAAGGATAACCTTGATGAGAAGTTGGGCGCTTCTTCTGCCACTGGCAAGAAGCGGAGGGACCAGCAGGACGGTTTGTTGGAGGCAGAGAAGATCAAAGACGCTGCAAGGGAAGAGGCCTTGGATCCCTCGACACCATGGTTTATTTTCGTTCGGTCGAACGTTGAGATGGAGGATTGGTATTTTTCCTTGATACACGCTTCGGAACATCCGACCCAGACGCCAACACTTTCACCCTTAAGCGCCATTTTCGACACCGCCGACATGAACCATCTGGTGGCAACCTTGGACGAACAACCGGACGTGATACCGATGCGATGGTTAAATGCGCTGCTTGGTCGAATCTTTTTCAGTCATTACCGAACGCACAACCTAGAGGCTTATATTATCGGCAGACTCATGAAGAAACTCTCGAAAGTCAAGCGTCCAGCATTTCTCACAGAAATTGCTGTGACCCATGTTTCTGTGGGGAACAAAGCGCCGATGTTGAGCAAGCCAATGCTGAAGGAGCTAACGAAGGAAGGAGACGCTTCAATTGAAGTTCATCTACAATACAAAGGGGAGGTGCGCATCACTGTGGAGGCAACCGCAGTCATCAATCTTGGAGCCCGCTTCAAGTCATACACCGTCAAGTTGACACTGGCGGCCGTCTTGAGGGAACTGGAAGGAAACCTTCTAATTAAGGTCAAGCGCCCTCCCAGCAATCGCATCTGGTATGCATTTACGCAAACACCCAGAATGGTCATGGAGGTGGAGCCCATTGTTAGCGACCGACAAATCACCTGGGGAATGATATTAAGTACAATCGAATCAAAGTTCAAGGAAATTGTAAGCAAAATTACATTTTATCTACGAGTCTCCACTTACACGGGCCTGTAGATCCAAGAATCAGTAGTCATGCCTAACATGGATGACATCGCATTTTTTGAAACCGGGCCATACGAGCACCGCGGTGGAATCTGGTCGGACGCTTGTCGAAAACCCGATGTTTCGACAATGGCTCCCTCTCCTCCTGTACCAGATATCGTCCAATCTGTTGTATCTGCACCCCTTCCAGAAAAATCCCAACCTCCGTGTGGCGATCTAACTTCTGAAGATTTGTCCATACACAACGCCGTTCCTGGTGACGGCACGGCTATCGAGGACACCGCTGACTCTTCCCGCAACAATACACGGCGCCGGACATGGTTTGCGACTGTTCGAAATGAAGACCTTGCTGCCTCGGATATCTTCCCCGAAGGTCAGCTGGACAAATCAGAGGGCAGCCGTGGTCGAACGGCAGAATCTGAGAAGTTAACCAGCCCTCGTTCTCAATCTGTACCGAAAGCAGAGAATCTCAGGGTTCCTGAACCTGAGAAAGAGGGATCCGAGAGCCCTCAGTTTATCACACATCTTCGACCTTCCACTTCTCGTCGGTCATCATCGCAGCACTCGTTAAAATTGGAACAAGAGGACGATACGACACCTCCGCGCACGAAATCGACACCAACAACACCTCGTAAGAATTCGGATGCTTCTCAGATTGCCCGTTCGCCCAGCCCTCCTTCATTCTTTTCGACACTCAAATCCAAGGCAGCCGCAGCCGATAAGCAGGCCATTAGCAATACTGCGAAAGAGGCAATGCGTAAATGGGGTGTCAACTGGGGCGGTTTCAAGAAGGACACCAATAATAACTCGTCGCAGCACAGTGAAGAACCCTCGCAAAGCGGAGGAAGCCCCCCACGGTTTAATGGCCTCTTTGCAGAGGGAAGTGCGGCTCCCCATAGATCACGAACGAGCTACGCGGAAGTCAGAGCTGCAGTCACCGAACGAAAAGAGCGAGAGCGCACAGCATCACATCTTGAGGATGGTCCTGATCCAACGGAAGCGCAATCACATCCTGCCATGGCCAGAACCCGACTGACAAGCAATCCAAAACCTACGCTGCCCAATGGGTCTGTCTACGCCGACACCCCAATCAATCCATCCACTGTATCATCGACTACGCGTTTAGCCACACCCAGACTAACTCCGAAGAAATCAACTCCTTCCATAAGTCGAGTGAACACGGAGGTTGATACACAGGACTTGGCGACTTCGGAAGAACCCAAGCACGCACCCATTCACGTTCAACCCCAGGCGAAGACAATGTCAATACCTGGCATTCATGCTAGCCATCGCGGAGAAGTCCAGTCTATGGGTTACGTTGCACCGCAGCCCGCAGGTCCATCGGAAACTATGCTCAAGAATCCTGCCATTCAGACCGTCTATCGGCTCTGGAAAACTCCTGCACAAGAAGCGGCGCATCGGACTCAACCCAATGCAGAGCAACCGCAGGTCATTGGTGGGCAGCCTCCCGAAAGTGCTGACCATGAAGAGATTATTTCGACAGATGGCGTTGGCTCAGCGCCTTTACCAAACCCCACTTTACCCGCTCAGCCCGTGCTAAAGCCGACACCTCCGCCTTTACCCCCAAGGTCAGTGTCGACTGTGGTTCGCCCGGGTCCCATCGCGTCGAAAGACTCGCCTTCTGCATCACAAACTCTTAAGTCTATAGCGCAGAAGGATGACACTATCCGTTCACAAACTATGGTCGAGTCACTTCCCCCAGCCGACCCACTGAAAAATCCAGTTGACACCCTAACCGCTTCTACTGATAAGGAGCTCGAAGCTATTCCAAGCCCGAATCCAGACTTACATCCACCCAGTAACATAATTCAATCTCGGCTGCAGGCAACTTCTAGTACAACACCTCCAATTCTACCTCCTCGCCGTATATCAACAGCGGGCTGATTCCAGATAGTTTAGTAAACATCATGTAAATTACTGCACACAATGTACATTATTCACAAGTCCACCTCATGCCTACAATGCCCACGCCAATGTGTTGGTGCGGAGGGAAGTTGGATCATGATATTTTTAGGCGTTGTCAGGCAAACATGAGGGATTGAGTCCAACTATACGCATGTCCCTGTCATATGAGCTTTCATAGAATCCATTTGTACAATGAGAGGTTGCACAGAGGTCCCGGGTTGGAGGTTCGGGGAAGTGAACTGGCAGAAGGTTTCATGACATTCTTCAGCATGGTGTGCGAAGATTGACATTCAGGAATCAGGATCGACGGACAGCTTTCACGGTGTTATCACGACGGTCGGAGTATTCAAGGCAGTTTTTTTCCCTTTGCCCATCATCTGCCTCGATGCGATAATTGTGTTCTATTCTGCGAATTCTCAAAGTTTTGCAGCACGTTGATCTTCTGTTGGTGAATACGCGACAAGATTACGCCTTTGGGTGGGACAGAACGTGGGATGACTACAGAGGAAACGACAACAGACCCCACGTTGGAAGCGCGCGGACATTTGAAGAATTCGAAACCACGGTCGCTGATTATTTCGCCAAATCTCGAAGCACTTCTGGAGCATGACGAGCGTATGCGATGCCAAACCGCGGGTAACTCTTTACCACCGTCGCCCGAGTCGTACAGGTTCTCGTCAACGGCAACTCCTGGCACTGCAGAGTTTCCAAATGGACTTCCACCACCCCCAAGACGCTCTCGAGGACCCAAGCCGCCTTCGGAAACCAGGACCAATTCAGTTGTGGAGGAAGCACAAGGACAAGAAAACCAAGAGATTTTGGCCGCGATTCCGGTTTTGTCAAACCCATACATTAATCCCGCTCCCACCCTTGACGATGTTGGCATGCCGTCGAAGATGTCGGTAACAAGCCCGATGACCAAGGGCGCATCTCGTGATCAGGACGGATCAGCCGCTGTGCACTGCCATGGTCCCCAGTTGATGCGCAAAAATTCATACCGACGCAACGATCAACACAAAACTCGGATAATGCCTTAGCAGAGCACCCAGTATCCGTCCTCCCAAGATCCCGAGGCAGGGGAGAGTTCGTCCCGGACGCGAAGAAATCAGGTCAATCCCCAGCTCTCCTCATCGACAATAATACTGACCTTCTCCTCCAGCTCTCAACATGCGGCGAACGGGCAACGAAGCTGGGCGAGGCCCTTTGATTTCCCACGGACACCTATCCTCGATTTCCTCATTTGACTCAGTGAGCTCCTCATCGACCAATGAGCCCGTCTCCACAGCCGAGAACGAGCCTCGTATCAGCATATCAAGCACTATCTATCCAGCAAGTTCAACCCAATCCCATTCCCATTCGCTCTATAACCAACCCGTACCGAATAATTATCGCGACTCGTTTATGGACCTTTACTCACCTGCCATCCCTGAATTTAACATTGGAGGTAATTCGCCGGTGACGGACGGCAGCCACGAACCTATTTCCCCCATTCGGTTCTCTGGACCTCCCATATTAAAACCCGCTCCCTTTGCAAACAGTGGACAGAAACCACCATTACCTACTGCCCCCAAACCGAAATTCACTCGTGTAACGACCAAGTCTCGTCAACCATCCCCTATGTCGTCAACACCACCCCCTATCCAATCAGATCTACCCCCGACAACCAACTTCCTCGACATGGATGAACGTGCTGACCTCGTCAGGAAGTCGCGCAAGCTAGCTCGTGTTTTCGGCCAGACACCAGGCGCTGATGCTATGGCCCAACAGGATAGTGGTCGTTCGACCAATGGCGGCCAAAGATCGTGGCGCTCGGTACGAGAGCCCTTTGGTGTTACCGGCCCACGAAGGCATTCGATGCCCCTCTCCCCAGACGATGTTTCTTTCCTCAGCATCAAGAGCCCAACTTTTGATAGCCATCCTTCTCCGACCCATTCAAATTTCCAAAGTGAAATGGATCCACGGGGAAAACCTCAGTCAAGTGACGTTGCTCAGTCTGATCCACCAAACCAAATCAGATCAAGTCCACCCACGTCCTTTATTGACCTATCAGACGATGGTGCTGGAGCCATTAAAGCCACCTCTCCCACCGTCCCAAATTCGCCATCCCATTCATTTCTCGAAACGATGTCCTTGGAGGAATCGGTTGACGACGAACGGAAACGGAAACGCGAAAGACTGGCGAAGCTTCATCGCTTCCTAGGTTCTCGAGTACCTGCTAATCTTGTTCTCGGTATTGACGACGTCGAGGCCTCTCTACCGCCACCTACATCCCCCATGGGGTCTGAAAGTGACGATGCCAACGTACGGAAAATCTGGATAAAGCGGCGACGCAGCAGCTCAGCGGGTTTGACAACCCCAACTTGGAATGACAGTCTTGAGAGAAGTAAAGCGGAGCTTGATGACCGAGAGAAGGCCATCAACGTACGACGGGCACAGAAAATGGAAAAGGTCTGTCTGTCCATGCCCAATACATATATTATCTTCGATTCTTTCCATCCAACTCACCTTACCCTAGGTCTTCGGCGTTGCCCCTCCTCAAACATTGTATCACACGCGCCAAGGTCCAGTTCCGGCCCGAGTCGTGGCTCGTGGAACCGTGCTTGACGATGCACCGCAGGTTGCACAACGAAACGTAAACAAGGCAGCGTATAATAAACCCAAGAAGAACAACCGTCCCGGTACCGCAGAATCCAGTAAACAACTATTACCGAAAGGTCCAGGATCATTAGGCTTTGATGAGCCCGCAGCATCCCCCAATACCCGACACTCACTTATCTACAACCACTACCAACATTCCCTAAATTCGTTGAATGTCATTCTGGACAGAGTACGCACCGCGCCTCCTTTATCGATTAAGCTCAACTAAAATATATCTTAGGATGACCGGGAGTCTCTCGCGGAGCTCCACCAGTATTTAAATAACCCGGCCGTGCCCACCTCGCAACTTGAAGATGAAACTCCAAACGCTGTCGACCGGCGTCTGTCAGTTTCGTCGTCCATCAAATCTGAGCGCCGTCGTTCCCTTCCTGCAAGAACATCCATGATCTCGCTTGCCTCCGAATATACTATCAGCACCCCGAAGGCCGAGATAACCGCTTTCCAATTGAGGCGACGAAGAGCGGCGAAACTCACGCAGTTCTTTGGAGTCAATTATCGGGAGTTGATCAATGACATCCTCGACAGTATTGAAAATGGTGTCCAGCACGAGCAGCAGAGGGGAACATTACGTGCAGAGGAAGTTGAGGTTAACCCGTTTCATATATATATGCTTATATCATTGGTTGACATTTTAATCCCTAGGATCTACTCTCAAAACTCAGAAGCTTGAAAACCAAGCGACAGGGCTTATTCTGAAATCTCCCAATGGACCTTCTAGTGCACATTATCTTTTCTGGAATCTCACTCATACATATATCACGAAATTTGCAATGAATATTTACGACCGTATCGATATCTATTAGTCCCAATCTCCCTAGTATTTAATCACAGAATAACAAGGTCATCGTGACATGAATGACACCAGAAGACGTGAGATTCATCCAGGAATTGAGGTCGATGGATGTGGTGGTGTGGTCCAAGAATTGATGACCTTCGGGAGCCGCTCTCTGATTGCACTGGAGAAAGAGCACGAGATGGTGGTTGAGAATGAGTCGTTGTTTTCACTTCGCTGTCTATGCGAGCCTTCAGCATGCTTAGGCTGACCTTCCGCTTGTGCATGGTTTCCGGGGAGATGTTATGGTCAAAGACGGTGCGAGATAAGGGGGCCGGGTTTGGTCGGTGGGAACCAAAGGACGAACGGCGAAGGTCATTCTCCAATGCCCGACTCGCAGGCCGTGCTGGCACGGGTGAAAATGGTCGGCGAGAGCTTGATTGTAGTTGCGCTAGCCGCTCTTCAGCTGCATTCAGCTGCTTCTGCAACTTGTGGTTAACAGTGTCCTTGTCGAATATCGTGTTCTCCAGGGCTCGGATTTGGGATGTCGCGGCCGAGATTTCAATTGCGTGTTGTTGCCGGATGGAACTGAGCATTTCATCGTCCAGGGAACGCGGGGCATCAGATATCGATGGAGATTTTACTGCTTCTCGCAGATGCTCTATTTCGTCATCACGGGCGTCAAGTTCTGCCCGCAAAGCCTCAATCTCATTCTGAGTGCGATCCAGGAAATCCTGCTCCTCATCCTAGAAAAAATAAAGGTCAAAATGATTTTCAATAGGGATGCGGGAGCCAGTCACATACATGAGCCTTTCTTCTTGCGTCTACCTCGTGTCGTAGCGCGTCCAATTCTTCTCCTTGTGATTGTATTTGATCTTTGAGGAGCTCGATCTCTTCCAAACGTCGAGAGGCTTCCTGATGTGAATTTGCTCGCTGAGCTTCCAGGTTGCGCAAACTGGCCAAAGCTGTATCCAATTCTTCTTCGCGCTCTCTGTACGCCTTTTGGATATCGGATGCCCCCGACTGGGCTTCCTTGTGTCTCTTCTCTTGCTCTGCCAGCCTCTCTTTCCAGGTCGCTTCGGTTTCTCCATTCAGGTGTCGTGCCTCTTCCAGGTCATTTTCCAACTGGACGATGACGGAATCCCGACTCCGAATAGTATGTTCTAAACTTTCCACCCTTTCCGCGAGTTCAAGCTTAGTATCAGTGAGTTCGACGATTTTGGGGCGCATCTCATCCAATGCGCGCATGAGATTCGTTCCTTCTCCCTGCAGGCTTTTCTGAGTTTTCTCGGCGTCATCAGCGCGTCGATTTGCAACCTTCAATTCGTTTTGAGCATTTTGCAGTTGTCGAGTTATCGTAGCTAATGCTGACGCCGCTTTTACAAGTTTCTCCTTGCATTCCTCGATAGAAGTTTCGTGAGATCTAACCACGGTCTGTAGTCTTGCGTTCTCTTGAGAGGAATTGTCTAGTGCTTTCTCTGAAGACGAAAGCTTTTCGCGCGTTCCTGCGAGACTTTCTTCCAGAAGCGATTTTTGCGTTGTCCATTCTGTTTCTTTCGTCGATACGCCGGAAATCTTGAATTCAAGTTCATCCCGCTCTGATTTTAAAGATGTATGCGCCTGTTTCAATCCACTTTTGAATTATTCCTGACAGGAAACCTCTGGGCGTATTGAACACACCTGCTTAAGCTTGGTCAACTGAAATTCAAGTTCGTCTGCACGATCTTGCGTGTGTTTGAGGGAACTCTCGAGTCGTTCTACGCGATCATCACTTTGGATCTGTTCTTCCAGTTCACGCAGTTTGCGTTGCGATTCATCTGCTTCCTTGCGAAGTTCGGAAGACGAAGCAGAGATGATCTGCAATTGCCGTTCCTGCGCAATTGTTTAATAAACGAGGAAAAGGACAAAGTATAGGTAGGCATGCCTGCTCTCGGTAATGATCAGCTATTTCCTTCTCTTTCGCCTCTGACACCTCTGCCCGACTTAGTGCCTCGCTGACTACCTCTTGGAGCCTTTGAACTTCTGATACATGATTCTTGGACTTGACTCGCTCAGACTCGAGCTCATCCTCTAGATCCTGAACCTCTGCCGCAATTACATCAGAGAACCCATGTAACAAAGAGAATCTGAACATACTAGATTCAAAATCGGCTCGTTTTTGCAGCTCGGCCGTGAGATGAGCCTTTTCCGTCACAAGTAATGAAACCGTTTGGCGTTCATTCTGGAGAGCAATCTCCGTGTCGTCTTGTAAGTTTTGCAAGTTTTCCGTGAGTTCTTCGACGCGTTTCCGCTCAGCGGCAAATGAAGCCTGTGCCTGTTGCGCAGCTTTCACAAATTACTTCAGAAGGTAGGAATAATCTGCGTGCATCAACCACATACCAGCTTCAAACCGTTCCAGACGACGCAAGGTAGATACCAATCTTTCATTCTCTTTTGAAAGGCTTTCCAATTTCGCTTGCAACGCAGTGGACGCAGGCAAAGGAGATGAGGGGTGTTCAGATGAAACACTCGCAGCAGGCGGAGAACTGGCAGTTACGCGAGGAACAACCTGCGCAGGTGGCGGTGGTGGCAGCGAAGGCGAAGCGATGCGAGGCAGCGAGGACAACCATGAAGTGTCCGATGTGTCCTTGGCGAAACTGTTTCGGAGAGTTGTGAACTCAACGTCCAGATTCTCGTGAGTCTCGAGATGCACCTACATATCTCCCAAATCACGAACATTTTTGTCTTCTTCCACTGGTTCCGACAAAGGTGGTGAAAATGTCCTTGGGGGGCTTACGGACGACACAACTCCGGAGCTGGATACAGCAGCAATATCCGCAGCCTTTTTCTGCTGACGTTTTTTGAGCTATTTCCTCGTGTAAGCATGAGTATGAAGGTTGGTCCGAAGGCAAGAATCACCAGGGCCTTCGCTCTCGCAGCCTTTGCTGCGCGGTCATCTTCAGACATTGCTTAACGGTATTGTTGCGCAAACTCGCGTCGAGGTCTAAATACAAGTCCGAATTTGGAATTGATGGTCCTACTTATAGAGCAACGTGGCCTGGACATAGCCCACATTGGCCTGCTGCTAGCATATATAAGCCCGAGGAGCCAAGTGGGAGTGCATAATAATAAAATTGAATGGGCCGGTATATAAAAATCATCAAACGAAACAGAGCAAAGAGCAAAATGAAGGTATGTATGAGCACAGGAAGGGTAATAGGAAAATGTAGTTAACCACAGGCGATGGTATCAAATTGAAGAATGTTATGGTTAACCAGTAAGGGCCGACTTGCACGTCCGTTCCCATGTTCAACACCTTCGCAGGTAAGTAATAGATTGATCATATAAGATGTCAGACGCCCAAACGAGACTGCGGCATTGACTTGGAAGAGGGAAAAGGGCGAAAAGCCGCAAGCCGAAAGAAGGGAGAAAAGAAAGAAGCGGTAGCTTGTCTACGCCCAGACCTAGAAGTACTATTAGACCAGATTTCCTGTGTGAAGGAAAAAAACGTACCCTGAGAGTGCTGTCCCAGCTACCAGTACAGAGAGCCATGCCGTCGATGCTGACTCCTAAGCAGCTCACGCGGTTTTCATGACCAGTGAGAACGCCGACGCGTTCTCCCTTCAGGGTGTCCCAGACGTTGCAAGTCCAGTCGTCGTAGCCACCGAACAAGATACGACCCGAAATTGAAAAGGCAACAGATGTAATCCCGCAAAGGATGTTGTCGTGAGTGAAAGTGTTCAATTCACGATCCGCGCGGATATCAAATAGACGGCATGAAGCATCGTCAGAACCGGTCGCAAACGCATCGCCATTAGGGAAAAATCTATGCAAACATGAGTGATTATTGATAGTCTCATGTCAGGATCAATACACACTGGACGGCGTTGATGTCAGATTCGTGCCCTGTGAATGTTTGAGTCGCACGGCCTGTCCTAATATCCCAAAGTTTGGCCGTCGCGTCACAGGCTCCGGAAACGAAGACGTTCTGGTTGGGTCCGAGGGAGAGACTTGAAACAACGAATCAGCCGAGAGTGCTTTCTGGTTGATGTAAGACATACCTCATGACATCGCCAGTGTGATCGCTGAACTCGACAACTCGGACACCGGCCTCAATATCCCAAAGCATGCAGGTCATATCACCTGAGCTCGTTACAATTTGACGATCATTGATGAACCGACAGCAGCTGAGGTAGCCGGAGTGCGCGCTCAATTCACGAGCACCTTTTGCATTGGTTCCATCCTTGTTAGTCAGGCTATAGATGGAGCAGATGTTGTCGAGACCCCCACAGGCAACGAAGTTACCGGAAGGTGAGTAAGCACAGGTCATGACCCAACTTGATCGCAGGGGAATAGCATGGACTTTGTTGGTTGTATAAGCGTCCCAGACGATGAGTTTGCCATCTTGAGAAGCAGAAACGAGATGGCGACGGTCAGCAGCCCAGTGCATGGCGTAAATCTTGGCCAAATGGCCCCTGAGGGCGCGCCTAGGGCGCATGACGATTCGGGGTAGTGCATCGACTTCTGCAGCCATGGCACGCACTGAGCAGACAGTGTGAGGACAAATGCTAGGGTGTGAAGGTTTCCATACTCACAGCTAGTATCAGCTGATGATTCTCGTTTGGCTCTGATTTTTTCCTTCAAGCTTTCCGCCTCTCGACGCGCGGCGGCAATGCGCTCCTGTATGTCGCCTTGATTTTGAGACATGGTGGGTGTGAATGTGGAAAGGGAAAGCCGATGTGACGATGGATTGGAAGGTCTGAAGGGGGTCAGCAAGCCAGTTGAAATGCTCAGCAGCAACAGCTACCGTCAGGGGAAAAGACCAGGAACTCGAGAAATCGAAGTAATTCCAAATTTCTTGAGGATATGCGCCTTGGAGAGCGCTCGAGGCGACGAACAGGGTCGTTGACAGCGACGGTGGAGGCAAAGACGACGAGTGAGAAGAGAAAAGAACACTGGCTGATGTGAAATACAGACCCCGGTTGCCTTGTGCCTCCCGCAACTTGCCGCCCCACCATCACCTTTTTCCTCCTCCGATTTCTCCCCCTCCCCCACATCTTATGGCCAACATTCTTGTCGAGAACCCCTGACAAGGCGCAGTGTTGATAATAACAATACCTCTGGCTTTTTATTTTCTTCGTTAACGTCCGAGCCCGATTCCCAAGATAAAACATTGTAAGCTGTATTTGCGGTTAATGCGACTTTAGCCTTGCCTTCAGTTTTGTAATACTAACCGCCCGTTGAGTGATGTAGATATAGAACCCTCGATTCAACCGAGGTACTTCCATCATCACCTCATCCTCCGAATGCGTTCAACCTGTAGCTACAGAGGTAGGTTATCCAATCGGGAAATTTATCCATGTCTTCTTTCTGCAGCGCGATCTCGCGTGAGCACAGCCTTCCATGTTTTCAGCAAATCCATATCTATCTCCGTCTGTACATGACTTCGCTGATCATTTGCCTGCTTCCCTTCCAAAAGCAAGGATGTCGCAATTATAACCTGGCGCTCAAGGATGAGACGGCACTCCTATGCAACTCCATTCGTCTTAGCTGGTTTTTTGGCTGTACGTTGGTATACCATTCCTGTAATCACCGCCACAGGACAAATCGCGATCTTGGTCTTTCTCAAGGTGTCTGCCGTGTGATCGATGCAAGTGGTCCTAGCAGCTGCCAGCGTCGGATATGCGGTTCATTGAACCATCTGTTCAAGTATCACTATCGATGCGCAACCTGACTGCTAAATGAGACGCTCGAATTCAGCATCACAAGTTGGTCATTTTTGTTCCAGGCAATAAAAAAAATGAATAGAGCTTCTCTCTTCAGCTGTAGTACACAATTGGTATTTTCACCATTGGTGAGGATATTCCCCTTCTTCCTTCTCACCGATATTTAAAGCATTTCTTTGTTGTGCCCAGGTAACTCGCCGGTGTATGTGAAAAAAGAACTCGTATTGCGACAAACTACAGGCAAGAACTGCAAACAATAAAACATTCCAATATTTATTCAAACCTTTTTAGGATCGCACGAAATCCTGGAGGAACTCTTTTTCTTTGTTCCCGTCGGAGACGTGATCATCGGGTATTTTTTCTCATCTGCTGCCCTTCAAACTGACCTCACTTTTTTAGGAGCCACAACGGTTCGACCGACCCTCGCTTTTCTGGTCTTTTCTTCTCGAGTTTAGGACAGTTCCAAGGGTACTCGCATCTGTCAAGAACTATCTTGCGATGGATGGTGACGCTTTCCGATAACCCAACATTCGCGCATGCACTCGAGTTCCAGGCCTTCGTGTACAGTGATCCCCGTGATCCATCTTGAGCTTCCCCTACCAACTTGGAGGTTTATCGGATGTGACCTTACAGCGGATCCTGAGGCTGGCCTTTCTTAGAGACATCCATGTCGATATGACAGCTTTCCAGCCGTATATAACGACTAATTCAGCAAATATGGTCCAGAGAGTTGGCTCATTGGGCAGCAGTGCCGTTACCTGCTCACGAAACAACAGCTTCTGCGGTTAACACTGGCATACACGAGTCACGACAAAGTCATGCCATAGGCACGGACATAACTCAACGGAGGTGTGTGCATGTGGGATCGCCGTCATCCGCACGTCCGCAACTACGTTTGCGCCTCCATTCATCTCAATTGTGCACCATCAACCCATCCTTGGATGAAGCCTGGATTCATCCCACTGAGACTACCGCAACATAAGCGAGCCTTGCTGGGCATTGATTCACATCGGCTTCATGTATCCCTCGTGCTTATGAACCATAGGATTCTCCCTCGTCCAACCCATGCCGCAGCCTTTACGAGCAAAGGACGACACTGAACCCCCGGAGCCAAGGACCAGTACTACGAACGGAGTCCTATCTCATCAAAATTCGTTAGAAGGATGGACAGACTGTGGTTCATAACTGGAAGCCAATACGAATTCACCCAACTGAACCTATCCTGTTTTTCTCATCTTCCTGCGCGATTCAAGGCGAGGGGAAATGAATGAGATTTCATGTTCGCTCCACTGAGACACAGCTGCAAAGTTTGGTGGCTGCCGCGTCGTCTTTGCTGCTGGTATATAACAAAAGGCACCTCCTATGGCGAACTTCACTGTAGGAGATGTCAGCCTTGACCGGTAAGCTCTCAGTGCGCGAATTACCCCTCGACCTCACAAATTACTCTGCAGGTACCAACCGGCTTAACTCATGTACGCGGACTCCACAATTTTGGACTCGCGCAACTCACTATTTTGCGAACAGATCTACAAGAACGTGGCCGCATGTCGTCTCTGAGCTGGGTTGAATCCTGGGCTGGGCCCCCGCACGCTAAGACGTTCACCTGCATTTGCAAAAGTTCGAGTTCCTACCAGTGTTTATGGTATAAAAGACTGATTAATTCTTTTTGAAGTTGATGGGAAGGCTTTTGGTGAGGGACAGGGCCCCAAGAAACACATCGCCAAAGACTTAGCGGCCGACGCAGCGTGGGCTGTTCTGATTGCTGCAGCCGGTGGAGGTTCCTCCTGACATGCATTATCAGCCCTTAACGGGATTTTATCTATTAAATGATTGTCATTTACTTTCCATTGCTTCCCTGATTTAGGGTCGACTGGTGTTACATGCTTTCGACAAAATGCAACGGTGAAATATGAAATAGGACATTAAGAAATGAAGACCGAAAAGCACTTCAATTTTTTTTTTTCGAAGCAGTTTTCCACGACGGTAATTACACCAGTCTTTAGGATAACTCGGCTCGGTCTCGATCTCTGCCAAAGGGTCATCCACGCTTCTTCACTGAAAACAGATGCCTGGAAATAGTATGTCGACAGGAATAAAATCATATTTTATTTCCCTTCCTGTGGCAGGCACCACTATTCTTGAAGTCGCTTGAAGCCTTCAAAATAGAAGTATGCATCACGTCATTGAAGTTTGCAAGCTGCCTGGATCCCTTGACTTTTGATAATCAGATTTTCGTATTCCTCCGGAGCGCACGGCGGCAACAGGACGGGTCTTGCTTCTGTTATCTTGTAAAAGTTATTCGGTTGTTTTAGCGATCTGGATCCCTCGTCGTTCCGCTCTCACTCGAGATCTTGGGTCCTAAAACTGGGCGTTAACTCGTTCAATCCAAAGTCACACAGGCGCTACCAATGTCCCGACTATCAGATCAGCTGGTAGAAGGTACCAAATCTCAGAACGCCTTCAGCGATCTATAGCTGTGCCATATTTCACTGAGATATGCTTGATCCATCTTCCTTCCCTCTCGTAGCGTCGTCCATGACTTCGGCTTACCCACAAGTCCGTCAATTAACACCTTTGTATACATGTTGTACACGTCATTGCAGGAAAGAACCCCTCCCCCTCCCGATGAAACTCAGCTGGCACGAGCATAAAAGGACAGCAATTGGAGAAATGCAGTCTGACCTCTTCCTTCCTTCATCTTCAAGTTTACCAGTGAAATTCCAATGTCCAGTGAGTCTCCGACGATCCTTTTAGGTGTTCGAGGCTTAAAATCAGGTAGATTATGTTACATACCTTAACAACTGTATGGCGGCCCCGAAACATCGTACGGAAATTCCTTAAGGACTGACTTTCCCTAGACCTGCAAGGCAGGAAAGAAACTCATTTACTGACTTGGGCCGAGTCGTATGCGGGTCCTTGTCACCAGGTAGAATGGACCGTGCAATGCAAGAGTAAGAGACTTGTATCTATTCCACCTTACACATCTTATATTTTTCGCAGTTGGAGGGGTGGTTAAAGGTACCGGCGTAGGAGCTTCAAAGGCCGATGCAAGGCAAGCCGCAGCACAAGAAGCCTTGACCGTAAGTTATAACTTCGAACGGACTTAACTTTGTGACCGGGATCTGACCAGTGGCAAGGCTCTGAGATCCGCTCAATAATTTTTTTTTCTATGGAGGAATTTTCCGATAGTAGTTGGAGTTTTTTTTTCAACGACTTACACCTAACGCAATGAAGTTTGTGCACCCAGAGCGTTTTCAAGATTCCCTTTTGAAGCAATTGACCTTCAAGTGTGTCACAGTCATGTGATCCGAGTAGCTTCGCGGACTCTGAAGTCGACAATTAAAGTCCGTTTGAAACTACGCCAAATAACATTAATCATTCAACGCCTGGCATTCTAAACCATCATGTCGGGATTTCGTCGGGCGTTCCCTTACCTCGTTGCAGCTGGAACAGGTATGACCTCAGAGTTTTGCCGTTGTGGAATGAGCGTGACACGACACAGGCGTCATATCGGGAATGTACATTTTCAAACCATTGGTTGCAAAGGAAGCAAACGAATTGTTCGTGGAGTTTACAAAATCAGGTGTTCATGATGTTGACGTGCGCAGAAGTAATGCCCCGAGTCAAACCAAGCGCTCACCCACGGAGGGTCCCCAAAAAAGTCAAGAAAGTTCCAACAATAAGGACACCACCCGTGACATGAAGCCATAGATGTGCGAACTTTGAGCCTCACGATAATGTCCCTGGTTAACGGAGAGGGACGTTGAAAATTATTCAAGGACGTTGATCTTACATAAAAAGTGGAAGATCAAGTGACTAAGCAATTCTGCCGTCAGGTCGGGTTGTCTCGTCTACGCTCCCAAATCTAAAATGTTTCCATTAGTCTTGTAAATGGGTAGAGGAGGTAGGATCATACTTGAAGAATTGTTTCTCCCAAAAATATCATTTCCTTTCGCGTTTCTTCAACGATCAGGTCTTGAATCATGAACCATTTTTCATTGTCGCCGCCACCGCCCGCTGTTCGGAGATGCACTTTCCAGACTGTATTTTCTTTGTCCCGTGTTGTTCCAGCAACAGATTCATGGGTGACGTTGGCGATCAGATCGTAAAGCGTTGATTGGTTGTCGGGACGCGCATCAACATCTATAATGATCACAGGGGAGTGAGAAGATTGGTCCAAATCAAGGCGTATGGCGAAGGTAATACATACACTCTTTGAAATCCAGACCGTGAAGAGGGAAGTTAATAATCGTGGGGTTCTTCTCTTCAACGAATGCGTTCTTGGTGAAGCGTTTGAAGTGGAGAATAATGTAAGGTGGTAAACGCTGGCATTTGTATTGACGCAATTGTCCAGCAGATTCCTGAAGTTGAAACAGGTGGGTGAGATCATGGAACCGAGAGCATGGAAGGCTCCTACCTGTGCTGTTCTCCCATCGTATTTGGCCAGAACGGAGTGTATACTCACTTGAGGAATAATATTTTTCTCCACAGCGTCCTGGAATAGCGGGGGCGGAGGGAGGTCGACCGCAAGGAAAAGGAAGGGTGACACCGAGGTCTTCAGCTCTGACGAATAAGACATTAAATTGAGCATCTTGACACCTCTTTGGAATGACATACCGCGATCAATATCAAATTTTGGTTTCTCATTGGGCCCAGAATCTGGTCGGATCAAGACTTGCTGGGTTTCCACTCTGAGTTCGCCTTGGAATGTCGTGAAGATAATACCTAAAATGATATCAAGGATTTTGAGATAGCACAATGCGGGGAAACCTACTGGAATTTTTCTTCTTTGTCCCACCAAGATCTTTATGGAGGTGATTGAGCAACCACCCCAGGAATTCGACGGGGTCGCCTTGTTGTTCCAAACGAAATTTACCAGAACTAGCCCTATTCACTTCCTGGAGAAATTCATGAGGACTGACTTGACTTTTGAATAGCCGAGGGTTCCATATTTTCTTCGCCAGTCCCGCGAAACGCTTTAGCAGTTCAGGTTCCTTTCCATGAAAATTTGAGAGAAGGAGATAATTTCGTAAAGGTGGCACATGGAGTAGGGAATGGATTATCACGTTCATGTGATCATTTCTTTTGATATTGTTCAGCCCAACGTATCCCGACAGGTAGGGTTGATGATTGAGGTCATAGGAAGGACGAGAAAGATGGGACGGTGAGGAAATATTGGCAATGGAATTCCTGGTAAATTTTGGCGCTAGAACGTATGATATATCCTCCAGAGAAGGGTCAGAAACGGGGTATCCATCCGGAAGTACGTAAACCTAGATAATAGGGTAAGAGAAAACCCTTGTAAGTATGGATGAAGGATACATACCTTTGTGGTTTCTAAGTTTATAAAGACATGATGATCATCGTGGATTGAATGGGCATATGCGTAGGACTTGCGTCCCCTGCCTTGGAAGTATTTGCCGCAGACTAAACAGCCATAGATGTTGATGTTTGAGAGGGAGACGGAGCAAACTTTCTCGAAATCGAAGTCCAGAGTCGCGCGGTTGATCTGGGCGTCTAAGGGTAAGTAAATGAGAACCTTGGATAATAAACACTGAGCTTGCCGTATCAAGATACAGGTCAGATGCGCGTGTTTCATGGGTTGGATGCGATGAATTGTCTTCTTCCTCGGAATCAACATGCGGGGATGCTGCTCCGTTTTCGTTAGGGGGTTCGACACTCATCCGTGCCCGTTTGTTCGGTCGTTCTTCCTCGTCGGCCATTTCCAGTTCATGTCGTTTTGTAAGTGTTTCTGCCATCTACGGTGTCCGGACTGCTGCCAGTGGAGGAAGTGCATTCGCCATGCTTATGTAATAAACCCAAATTTTGAACGGGTCCGGGCCGGCTATCCTAGTCAGAGAATTGGAAGAACTTCGCTTGAACTTGACCACACCCACATTTGCTTGCACATTGCTCAAGATGTTCAGGACCTCATTGCTGCCTTTGAGACCGCGAAATTGTTCCATCTTGTGCGCTCCTTTCTCATCTTCAATCTCGAAATCCTATGCATTGCCAAATCTCTCTCTGGACCTGGACCCAAGTTATCAAAGGTTATTCAATGATATTGATATATCCTTAAAGAAGAGCAGGCTACAACAAAATGCCACACATCGCGAGTTGGAGATTGTTCCGGGTGACTCTACTGCATTAGCCAACGATTTACCTGTGAAAGACTGGACTCCATTGGATATGGAAGACCAGCCATTTTTGCAAGAGGATTCAGATGAGCGCGAGCACCGAAAGTCTCCAGCTGCTTCATTTGGGTCAAGACAGATAGGCACTGTGGTACTTCCACAAGAGCTACAAACGGTCATTAACCTTCTCATTTCTGGTGAGTGTTCCTAATAAGAACAAACTCCCAAGCGCTGAAATCCCTCAGATGGCAAAAAGTCTCTGCTTCACAGTGACGCCACGCGCCTTTTCACCTCACCAGGTACAGGAGGAGAGAATGAGATTGATTGGGATACCCAGTACGATAGTTCATATCGTTCAAGGACGCAGGCAGCGCGTCATTACGCAAGAGACGGGGCAGCCTTTGCTTCAGTCGCCCTGCCAGCTCATTACTCGGCAATAACGGCGGTTCTACATCACTTAAAGCTGAGATTAGGATCGGCTTTGGAAGTAAACAACATTATTGATTGGGGTGCAGGCACGGGCAGTGGGTTGTGGTAAGCCTTCCGCAGAATCCAGTCTCCGATTTTCTCATTTTATTCCAGGGCATCTCTGTATGCGTTTCAAAATAACTCCTCGGACGATGGGGATAATAAGATCGCAAACAACTCAACTATCAAGTCGTATTTAGGTATCGATAAACGGGAGGGATTGGTTTCCATTGGCAAGAAACTCGTGTCTAGTCAGTGCATCTGGCATTCTTTATATATGTCCGCGATTCGAAGGCTTTTCTTCTTAGGTACCTCTACAGGTGGACTCAATGTTCGGTGGAAGAAGGCATTCAAAGAAGAAGACAAAATCCTGCAAGATGATGCATCGAAGACAATTGCATTATCCTCCTTCATGATGACTACCTTACCAACCTCGATGGCACAAAAAACAATGATCCAGGAGATGTGGGATAGTGGTGCTCACACCATGGTCCGTGAAAGCGCACCCCTCTATCACCATGATTCTTGCTGACGTTTTATAGGTCATTCTTGACCACAACTCCAAGGAAGGATTTGAAGCGGTGGCCCGTGCCAGGGAATATCTTTTAAGACTGGGAAGGCAGGAAATTGAAGACCCAAACCTTGCCTCGCTGAACGTCCGTGGCTCGCACGTTGTCGCTCCTGTAAGCTATTTTAACTGTCCAGTTACTATGTATTTAAGTCGATCTCTCACCAAGTGCCCTCATGATCAAGCCTGTCCCTTGCTTCATTCTGGAGGTGCAAAGCTCGTCTGTGGTTTCTCTCAACGTATTCAGCGCCCCTCTTTCGTTAGGCTAACCAAACACTCTGGCATTGGACATGAGGATATTGGTTACTCTTACGTTGTCGTCCAACGAGGCACCCGACCGAAGGCTGTGACAAACGTAGGCAGAGTGGGCGCCATAGGGAAGAAAGAACTCGAAAAGGAACTCCTTTCAAATACCCCAATGAAGGAACTGCAAGTTGGAGTGGATGAAACGATTCCTTTACTGGATACCTCCGTCGAAACGCTCTCGATCCCACCAACTATAGACTATGAAGGTCGCGATTTATCCCCAGCTCAAGTCGAGGAACAACTGCGTCGCGAGGCATACGGATGGCCGAGGCTGGTTTTCTCACCGCTGAAGAAGAGTGGTCATATCATCTTGGATAGCTGTACAGCAGAAGGTATTTTCAAAGCTCGAATCAACGAAGTATTTCCGTTTGACCTCCGACTAGGTAAAATCGTGCGGCTCACAATTCCAAAGTCTCAAGGAAAACAAGCGTTCTACGATGCTCGTAAATCTAGCTGGGGAGACATATTCCCTCATTCTCCCAAAAATGCGCCTCTCGAACGCCACCAACCCAGACTTAAAAGGAAAGATAGTGTCGGCACTGGAGCAGACATTGGAAAAAGGAAGGAGTATCGGTCGAGAGTGGATGGGCCAAGTTATGCCAAGGTGGCAGAGAGCATTCGAGAGACGAAAAAGAAGTCTAAACGAGACTATGCATTATCTCGGGGAGATAAGGTATGGGATGACTGAGTCGGATCGAGAAGCAAGATCTTGGAAAAGGGAATGTATTTACTGTAAATAATTATAATCGCGAGTCATGACGTGGAGTACACCACCACTCTTCTTAACCACAGCTAAAAATCGGCTATCCGAATCCCAGGCCCTTGTTTAGAGCTCAGCATGACCTTAGTGATGGGTATAACTAGAATTTCACATCGGTGATTTGGTTTAGATAAAATATTAAGGAGGACCACATACCAGGCCTTGAACCACCGGCACTTCGAAGTTTACGGTCAGCGGCATCAGGATCTTTCCCATTGCCCGTCGCTCCCTTCACAGATGTGATAAATTGGTTGAAATTGGTGACAACATCTTCCACGGGGAAATCCATCTATTCACGAGTTAGCTGGGTGCAATAAAAGACAGGGAGGAGAGCGTACCATGGCAATCGGCGCTCGAATACTTCCAGTCCTGTCTGCTCTCCACTCGCTGGTGCCACGAAGGCGCTGGATGTAACCAACAATATCCTCAGTGACGGTTCCCCTTCTTTCGGAGGGCATTAGGCCCAAAGGTCCAAGGAATCGACCAAGTTTTGGGGTGATTGCACGGATGAGGGAAGGGACGCAAAGAATTGTCGTAGCTCGGTGACGATTATTGAGAATCTGCAAGGCTCAGTAGCTGGTATTTCGTTCACGGATGGATGTAAACGTACTCCTTCGATTAGCTCGATACCTCCTACAATGTGGGCGCCGGCTCTCTTGGCCTCCTCTGCTTGACGACCCTCTGCGAATACGAGAATTTTGCCTTCGTCCTTAGATTTAGCTTCTCTTGGAAGATTGACCCTCCCTCTTGGAACAGCAGCTCCGTTTCCAATTTCCGTTTTCACATAGAGTTCATACAGGGATTTCGGATGGGCAACCTCCACTGACTAAATTATCGCGGTTGACGAATTCCGAAGGGAGGGAGGTATCGAGAGTAACGTACCCGTAAGACGGCAATGGCATCCAGAAGTGGGAGTTTGAGGAGACGTTGGTCTTCTTTCTTCGCAATGGCAGCTTTTCTGCGTGCTTTGGCAGCAAGCGCCTTTTTAGAGGGTGTACGGATTTTAGGTTCCTTGGTTCGGCTAATATGCAGAGCAGACGTGGTATTGAATTGTCTGATATAGGATGCCGGACACTGAGCAAAAACACATATGAGCAGCCAGACTGCAGGAAATTTTGCTGGAGCTTACTATTGGCGACGGTCTTACAAGGAGGCCCAACATTTTGCAGCTCTGAACGATTCTGCGGGGGGTTTCGTCAAGTGAATTTCTATAGGTACCGTGGGAATAACTTCGCCCAGGTGGCTCGCGTTCTCGTCTGTCCTGGATAATTTTGCTTCCAAAATGTCCACATTTCTCAGTCACACCGGGCGAACAAGCCTTCCCCTGAGGAATATTCCGACATGCATTAGGCATTACAATGCACCAGGAACCGAGCAGGCAGGCGACCCCAAAAACACCACCATTCGAAAAGTTCTCTACCCTGCGAACATGAAGAGTCGCTCAACGCCAGTAGGGACATGGCGTCCGGATGTTGGACCAGCTATTCAACGCGCAATTCCGTCGGTCCAGGCCCACGAAACCATAGAACGCGCGTGGTTGTTACACAAGCGTCATCTCAGGAAGAAACGGGAATTAGAGGCTGAGAGGAAGTTCGAGTGTATGAAAAAGGCCATGGATGTCCTGCATGAGATAGACCCCAAGCTTTATCTCGAAGCAAACAAGAAGGATGATCCTCGAGCAAGGTCAAAGGAGGAAATGGAAAGTATGAAGACGATGAAGGCTTCTGAAATCCGGGCTATGGAGGCTCGGATACGTGGGCTCTTCCCTCGTGAACTACGCATACCCACCGAGACTCCCCCTCGTACCGGTTGGAAATACGAGTGGAAGGCCTTCCACCGAAGCCTATAATTGTGCGTCCCTGCTGCCTTCGTTACACCATTTACTCTTCTAATAACCTGCTCACAGTATGTCTCCTTTTACCACAACCCTCTTCCAAGGTTAATCACAGTGGATAATGCTATCTATCCGTCATTATACAATTACGAGTGCAAGAATGTAATCTCCATGTCAAGGGTTGTATGGCGGGTCAGTTCCATCTGTCGTCCCGAAGGCCGAAAGCCTCTGGTCCAAGCATTCCAGGATCAGGTCCACCACGTCCAGAACTGGCAGTTTTTCCAACAACAGCTCCGTGTACAGACTCAAGGGCATCCGTCCATCTGCTGAGCGCGGCGTATCGTTTCTTCTCGAGGCTTTGCCTATGGATTTGATGGTTATATGAATGCTCCTCATGTCTTCAAAGGTTGACTTACTTTCGGTCAAGCTCCAATCTCATTCCAACCTGATCAATGCGACCCTCCACCTTGCCTTCCAGAATGAGACCAATGAGGAGCTCCTCTACTTCTTCAGTATCAACATTGAGTTGCTTGGCAGAAAAATGAATTTAGATTCTTAACGAAAGGAATACAAGCACAGGCGAACCTTTGCAAGGAATGAAAGCTCCAAGCGGGTGTAGGGTTTGATTAGATCGATTAGATATTGTGTTCGCAAACTACGAAGTAATTCGCCAATGTATGAACGGATAAAACCGTCGTCCATGATGGTTGAACGGTTGTCTTTAAATTGCAAAGCTTCAGCACGGTTTGGGATATAGGCAAATAAAGGATTTACCTTTCAAAATCTTCTCGGCAAGGTGCACCTCACGACGTTGGTAGGCGTCGACAAGATCGGTCATAGCTTTGATCTGCGGGTCGGCCTTGTACCTGGTTTACTGCTGAATAATCGAAAATACCATGGAAGCCAGACGGGACCTACGGCTTTGTTTCCTGACTGTCAAATGGGTTCACCTCGCTTCCAGTCAACATGTTGGCCAATACCAAGTATTTAAGGACTTGAATTCTTTGCGGGGATCCTGCTTCGTCGTAGTTCCGGAAGGACTCGAAGAAATCTTCGCTTGCCCTGTTCCATTGTCCTTAACAGGAGTGAGGTTTATATTTAATACCGTCAATGGGTGCAGTGCTTACGTTCGCCCATCCACATCTTTCCTCCACATTCCTTGATAACCCCCATAATTCTTGGATGAGGAATAGCCGAACGGACTGCATTACTAGCGTTGTAAATTTCCTGTGAGACTCAATGAGACTTAATGCAACAATATGAGATCGAAGAATTACCTTGAGCTTCTTGAAATTTCGTGTTTCGTTATACATCTGAATCTCAAGAGCATAGATTTCGAGTAGTTGTGTACCGCGTTGAGACTGGTCGTCAGCATCGCTTGTCGCCATAGTGGCACTATGCAACTCGCGTATTAACTACATTCATCATATATTTTGAGCCGAACAGTGAACAACGGTGAGCATAAAAAAACAACCTTTGAAAGTCGACTGTATTCTTTACGGTCCAACCACAACTTGGCGAGCTTCAAGTTTGTCTTCACGGAAAGCCGCTGGGATTGGAAAAATCAGCTTCATTTCTTGCTTTTCAGTTTTGAAAGCCAATTAACCTCGTTCTTGGCCTCCTCCAAAGCTTTCCTGGTGACTTGGTAGAACTTCTCCAGGATATCCACCTCGACAATGCCGCCTTTGCCTCCTCCCACATAATCCAAGATTCCATTGATCGATTTCTCAGAATAGTTTCGAGTGACCGCCGACTTTGTATAGCTGAGTAATTCGGTGTAAGTCCTCAACGCGTCATTAGGTCGGTGCAGGACCAGGAATAGGAGCTTGGTCATTTGTTTGAGCGCTTTAAACCCCCTGGAGGGCATATTAGCATCTGATTGAAAAGCATAGTCAAGCAGGGTCAGACCAATCGCCTTTCTCGTCTTCTTGGTCTACAATGGCCCGGAATTCTTTCAGCGCCTCTTCGGGGTTATCTTCCTTTTTGGCTGCACACAAGTCAGATCCTATCGAATGCTGAGAGATTACCCGTACATTTGGCCTTGTAGTACATGTTTTCGACGTCAACGCTACCTGACTCGTTCGCATCCTCGTTATCAGAGTAATCGAAGCCATAGTCCTGGAGAGTTGAGAGGCCGATAAGATTTAACGAATCAAAAGACATACTTCGTCATCGCTTCCTTGCATATAATCGGCATCATCGTCATCCATATTTCGTTTTGAGCGCGTTGGTTCGGTGTTTCCCTACCACAGCTCTGGACTGGTCTCGGTGGAGAGGGTCTAAGTTAGAGAGCAGGGACGCGCACGTGAAGCAGGTCGTATAACAAGTTAAACAACCACAAATATAATACTTAATCCCTCTCGGAGTCGAGGAGAATTGCCCTCGTTCTTGCACCAAGAATGAGCTAGTTGAGTGAAGGATGATGTTAACTCGTTTGAATGGACGTACGCGATACGACTTCAATTCCTCACCTCATTCCGAGGTGAAAAAGGGGCTACACGTGATTACCGATGATGCATTGCTCTAACCTGCTCTAACTTAACTCGTTAATCGACCGACAGGCCTTGATATTTCTCTCCACGTGAATCCCTGGGATTGAAGCACCTACTTTCCATCGACAATGGAGTCCCCGAATGCGGTTGAGTCACTCAGTGGACATTCATCCAGGTCGAGGAGCAGTACCAAGTTGGCCGACGATGTAACTAGCCTCACGTCTTTCAACCCCTTCTCGGAGGAGGATGAGCACGATCAGTCATCTTATACTCTCGTCACGTCCATCTTTTCACGAATGAAAAACACTTTATCTGCTCCGCTATCCTCTGCAGTTGGTGTTTCCGCCAATACCTCGGTTTCTAATAACACGAATGTTACGACGGTCGTCGGACCTGAAGCCAGGCGACCATCGTATACAACAGCACAAACTGGGTCCTCCACTTTTTCTTCGCGAACAAACGCGTCCGATAGACCCAATCCCCTTGCCGCGGCTCCGGCTCAGGCAGCCCCCCCGCTTGTTTCGTTGACACCGGCCGAGTCAGAACTTCCAACATTTACGGTCGAATATGACAGGTCTCCGCAGATTCACAACAAAGTCCCTTATTCTCCTGCATTCGATGTTGGCGAGAATGTTCCGTTTGGAACGTCGATCCCTGGTTTTCCAATACAGGATGATGCTCGCAGTGTCAAGACCGCGACCAGTGTTCATCGGTCTGGTTCGGTTTCTAAAGTCATACGGCGTCTGAGGGGTGAAGGTTAATATATTTATTCCCCACATCCTTTGACTCTGGTCTCACAAATACCTTAGGATTGTCTCGGGACTATTGGATGGATGATGAAAACTGTAAAGAGTGTTATGATTGCAAAAGCATATTCACAACTTGGAGAAGGAAACACCATTGTCGGATTTGCGGTAATATTCTTTCTCGATAATACTTGAAACAAGTTGACACTTACCAAGGCCAAATATTCTGTTCACGTTGTGCTTCCAACATCATAAAGGGTGCAAGGTTTGGTTCTGAAGGAATGGTTCGCGTGTGTAACTTATGCCTCGAGAAGCTTGCAAAGGTCGAAGAAGATGATGACGATGACCGTCGATCTGTCATTTCTTCTGTTACTAATTTTCCTGCTCACCAATTCGGAATGGACCCTTTCACGAATTTGGCCCACCCGCAATCCCCTTTTGCGGCCTCTCAACTTTTTGGCCGTACCGATGAACCATTCAACCTTTATTCTGTTGCCGAAACTAGGAGGCCCTTACATAGCCAGGATGGAAGCCCTTCGCGCGCGGAAACATCCTTGATGAGAGAAGGAGAAAATGATGTCTGGGAGCCAGTACGAGATAACCCGGCACCATTCCGTAGAGGCCTCTCCGATGAGGAAAAGGATGTTGGGCAACCACCGAGCTCATTCGATCACGATCACCTTGCTCCTGGACCAGAAGGAAAGAGTCATATTCAATTCCCAACCACGCAACCCATCAATATCGATGCACCAACAAGCTCGATTCAGTTTCCCCTCGGTTCACCCGAACACATTGGAACTCCACGACCATTGAACAGAACGAAGACGTCCAGTACCCCATACGGGGAATTCGAGGTTGCCACGCCATTTATTAGGAGCAGGGTTCAAAGTAGGCTTGACCCGACTTTCGAGGCAGAACCTGGTTGGCGTACAAGGAGAGAAAGTACAGCGTAAGCTCTGTTTCACGTTCTGATACATCTACGCCTGTTGACTTGATCATAAAAGTTACGCACAAGAGCTCAATCTTGCCTCCATGCTTCATCTCAAGATCATGCTTCGCCAGATGTTGACAATTGAAGGAATTCCTAACATTAGGGAATGGGAGGAAACACTGTTACGGTTGGCTCTGCGTATTGCACGAGAGATGACCTTTACAGCGTTGCCTCACCGCCAAGGACAGGACATGGATGTCAGGCGATATGTCAAAATCAAGAAAATACCTGGAGGAATGCCCAAAGATTCGGAATACGTTACTGGGGCAGTCATAACCAAGAATGTAGCCCACAAGCAAATGTCAAGGCTTCAAGCGAATCCCAGAGTCATGCTTGTCACTTTTCCCTTGGAGTTTTCTCGTATTGAAGGGCAATATATGCACTTCGGTCAGATTGTTCGCCAGGAGAAGGAATACCTCGGCAATCTCGCCTCTCGCATTGCTGCCTTACGGCCCCATGTTGTCCTCGTCGAGAAATCTGTTTCCCGACTTGCCCTGGATGCTTTGGCCAAACATAACATAGCCGTTGCTCGAGCAGTGAAGCCTTCCGCAATTCAGACGATCGCAAGAATGACGCAAGGAGACATTTTCTCCTCAATGGATAAATTGGCGCTAGAACCACGTCTTGGGCATTGCGCGCGGTATTGCATCCAAACATATGATCACCCATTGATCCCTGGTCGTCGAAAAACGTACATGCGCTTTGAGGGTTGCAACCGAGACATGGGCTGTACCATCATTCTGCGAGGAGGCGACATCGAGACCTTGAAACGGATCAAGAAGGTGACCCGCTTTCTGACGTTCATCGTTCGAAACCTGAAGCTCGAGACACACCTTTGGAAAGATTCTGTCATTAGTGTTCCATCCTTCAACGCCCTGGCAATTCCTTCGTCTACCAGCCGTCTACTAGGCCTAGACGCCACGGCACCATCCCTGCTTTTAGGATCCTCCAGTCTTCTACCACCCAGATTCTTTACCTCAGGTCTTGGCCTTACCAGTCCTCCAAAAGATTATGATTCCTCCAAGAATATTGGAGAAGAAGATCTGCCCAATGAAGATGCAGAACAACTCCGCCTTTCCCGGAGAATAGACGAATCTCTCGGCCATTACACGAAGACATTCATATCTGTGTCCGCTACATTGCGATTCCCTCCTCCTTATCCTATTCAGCGCATGAAAGAGTTAGATAACATGTTGCTGGAAGCCAAGCGGGCCTGGGAGGACGAAGTTGTAAGAAAAGAGGAGAGGCTTCAATCTCTGCATCGGCAAGAGGAAACGATTACTGCTGCGACGGTTACTTCGGACATTCAAACGCCAGAACTCCAACCTGACATGAAACGAGAAGATATTTTTGCTCAGATAGAGGCTTTACCAGTTCTAAGTCTGCCCTCGACTCCCTTACCAATGGATGGATTTCCCTCGACTAGTAAATTGGATGACGACTTATCTTACTTCACCTTGGGGACTCTATCACCCAACCCTTCGACGCCCAGCACCGCCGTAACACCTTTGTACCGAGTTCTTGCAGCCGAAGAACCAGAAACAATGAAAACGGCTACAGATATTTATCAACAAAGTCATTACACTCTTTTGAAATGGCAACACGAAGAATTCAGACGAATTTGGGAATGGTATCTTCGCAAGAATCCTGATGACTTCGTTGTAGAAAAATATCAGTGTATTCATCTCCGAGAGTATACCATTCCCGCGACGAACATCGGTCAGCATCGACCATGCTTCGCCCCCCGTTTGCAAAACATCAAATTCTATGGCGAGAACGATATGACCCTCGGACAATTCATTGAAAAGTCGGTGAATGACACTCTCGTGCAATTCTTGGACCCGAAGGCAGTGTGCACGGGGAAAGGATGTGACCAACCTCTTGCTCGGCATTGCAAAGTTTTTGTGCATAACGAAGCCACGCTTTTTGTAGCGGTAGAACAATGGGATGGGCAGATTATTGGTCGTTCCGCATACTACCCTTCTCCTGATCTCGTCACGACTTGGAGCGCTTGTAGAGTCTGTGGTTCAGCAACTCCCTTCATTCCAGTATCGGAAGAAATGCAGCGATATTCGTTTGCAAAATTCCTGGAACTTCACTTTTACCCAGCAGACGTCAAGTTGGTTCAGGGTGCAGGCTGCCAACATAACATATACCAACATCATATTCGCTACTTCGCTTCAAAAGGCATGACTGTGCGGTTCCAAGCCAACCCTATTGTCCTGCACGAGGTTGTTTATCCTCCCTTCCGGATACGTGTCCGACCCGAAACTCAGCTAGATCTAAAAAACTCCGATTTCGAAAGATTGCATTTCCGAAATATGCTGTGGTACACTCAATTGATCGACGACCTGAAGTTGATCAGCATTGACGCCGCCACTGGGGATGAAGAAACCGATGCCCTTCTTCTCGCAGATATCAATGTCCTTATCACGAGGGCGGAAGCCGAACGGGAAGACATCAGTCGCCTCATTAACCAAATTTATCGAGACTCTCCACCCACTGACACACTCGCTCTCAATCAAGTTCATGCAGCAAGGCAAGATAAGATCGTCGCATGGGAAATGGATTTCGACAGACTTCCGAAGCCTCGGCCAGCGCAAACCATCGTGAACAGGAATAGTAGATCATCTGCATTCGATTCTATGAGAGCCATTTGGCCAAGCAGAAAATACGATCTCGCTGGTGCTTTTGATAATCCCTACATTCCACCTTCCAGCGTTTCTGAAGCTGAAGAGGATCCGGTGAAGTCGAGAAAGACGACGATCGCGGATTCCGCGTCCGATGCATCTGAGAATGAATCAACCGAAAAGGGGAAGCAGGCTTCAGATGTGTCTCCGGCTTCGGAGACCAAGGCAATTTCAAATAACGAAGCTACGAGCGATGAGCATGTTAGGTCAGATCCTGATAGTGATTCCACCATTGGTGCTACTCGTGAGGATGGTGGTAGTCAAGAAATAGCCCCATTACCACCGCAGGTACTTGTCTTTTTTCATACCAAAACAAACCCGCGTTGATTCCTTTGTATTCAGATGCCTGACGAAAAGGAAGAGATTCTCTCCACAGAAGAACCAGGTCAAAGGGTATCTCGTTTGCCGCGACGCACGACCCAAAACATGTCGGTTGCGGAACTCGTGAAAAAATACCAAGATTTCTTACCTGCTCAGGGTGTACATGACCTTGCTCAAACTGCATTTGCCCCAAGGCCTGTTATGTCGGAGAGTGAACAAGAATACCCTTCGCAGGTCACGCCACGCCCAGGAATTCGCAGCAAAGGTCGACATCGCCTTCCTGTTCGAAAGGCGTCAACTTCTGACTTCGAACAAGGTTATGCTGCTAATGTGGCTCCGAGATACTTACCCCATTCTCGGAAACCTATCCCTGCTCCCTCCACCAGCCGGATTCCTGCCCCGAAGGGGCCTGTCTTTGAATCGCACGAATCATCTCGCAGAGCATCTCCCGATAAGCGTTCCTTTAGCAATCAAGGCAAAGAAGTTCGTTTCAGTCGCCCCCCTTCTCCACACAGTACCAGATCAACAGTTCCCGGGATCAAACAACCCAAGAATCGTGTTATCAGTCGTTCCAAAGACAAAATTGCGCCCCGGCCTCCTTCAATTCCAAATAGATCCACATTCCGAAGGCCACCAGCAGGTGCGGGTAACAAGGTTTCCAACATTGCCAAACATTTTGAACGACTGGGTCGTGACGCCGAAAAGTCCAAAGGGAGGTATGCGGTCATTCGAGGAAAGCGTGCCCGTCCAGTTGCCTCCGCTCGTGCGAAAGTAGAGGTACTTGACAGTGTCAAGGACGCTATTCGAGATGATTCGGAAAGTTCAGACTCTTCCAGTGAAGCGGATGACGAAGATGAAGGCAATGATGAGGAACATCCAGCGCCGACCGCCCAACCGGACTTATTGGAGCCCAAACCCAATTCCCTTGAATCTGACTTGAAAATTGTCCCTCCTTCAGATTCATTTCCAGCCACTAATCTTGATATGGGCACTCAGGAAGGAGGAGCTACTGTTCCGCTTCCACCGCCAGGGCATATTTCTTTGCCATCATCGCCTTTTCTATCCTCTATGAAGAGCAAGCAGGAAACGGCGCTTACACCCCCTGCATCTGATATCGAGCTTGGGGGTCCTGAACGCAATTCGATACTAAAAGCCCTGTCGGGATTCTGGCCGCAACCAGCTCGTCATTCCATTGAAGGAGACGATCCAATGAACGACCCTCTCCATATCTTCCGGGATTCTTCGATGGTTGTGCGGCTTGATGAACCTACTTCGATCATTGCTTTGGCCTTGGAGTGAGCATCTATATATAATGTGACTTTTTTGCTCATATATCTTCTAGTTCCCCCACTTACCGTGATACCCTGGCCAAATCTCGAAAGATCGCTCGGGAAGCGAAACTTACTGAAGGTAGCGAAGCCTTCATGCCCGACGAATGCTCTATTGCCGACTCTTCGTCGACCTGGAACGTCGTTAACGTTGACTCAACGGAAACCGTGGATCCAACTGGCGAGTTGCGGGTTCCGTCCTCTAAACTACCTTTGGCAATCAGTGAGTGGCTATTTACCGACGAGCCTTGGTTACAAGATTGGAGTTTGATATCGGTTGCAGCGTTTGAAAGCAACGGCTTGACCATCAGCTGTACGGTCCTGTATCCAGAGCAATTCGATGCTTTGCGCAGAACCTACGACTGTGAAAAGAGCATGGTTGAATCATTGTCGAGGTGCGTCAAGTGGAACGCCAGTGGTGGAAAATCTGGTTCCGCATTTCTTAAAACGCGGGGTAAGCAGTTAGTCTTTCTCCTTCTCCGTCTGACTCACTGATAAGGTAAACAAACTACAAAGACGACCGATTCATCGCCAAAGAGTTATCCAAACCTGAGTTACAAACCATGGAGACATTCGCGCCTGCTTATTTTGACTATATGTCTTCGTCCGTATCAGCCAATGTCTGTTTATTTTTCCTTATTTCTGTAGCCTTCCCTCTGACACCAATCGAAGCGCCCCACTCTCTTGGCCAAGGTTTTCGGGTGCTATAAATTGACTTTCAGGAAGACCGGAAAGGACAAAGGCCCAGGCAAATCGAAGTCGACGCAAATGAACCTCTTGGTCATGGAGAACTTGTTCTATGATAAACGATTCACCAAGGTCGGCACTTTGCATTTCAGTTAGAAAATTCTAAACATTCCTGCAGATCTACGACCTAAAGGGTTCAACTCGCAATCGGCATGTACGATCTACTGGACGAGAGAATGAAGTCCTTCTGGACGAAAACCTAGTAGAAGGCAAGAAATTGTCGTCCAGCTTTCGCTCAACGCTCATCCCATTTAGCTGCTCACGACAAGCCATTTTACCTTCGTGAACACTCGAAACGTATCCTTCGTGGCGCCCTCTATAACGACAGCAAGTTTTTAGCAGATATCAACGTCATGGATTATTCATTGGTTTGCGGAGTATGTTCCTTTTCTTATTCTATAAGGCAGGTTACTGAGCAAGGCACAGGTGGACAGTGAAAATAATGAACTGGTTGTTGGCATCGTTGGTCAGTTGTTCGAAATCCGTAGCCGGAGCCTGAACCTTACAGCATGAATCAAAGATTATATCCGGACGTATACCTGGGACAAGAAGCTTGAGAGTTGGGTCAAAGAATCCGCATTCCTGGGAGGGGCTGGTAAAGGCGAGCCAACTATTGTCACCCCGAAGCAATACAGACAAAGATTCCTCGGTGCAATGGAGCGGTATTTTCCTCTAGTAAGCCCCCATATTTCCAATCCCTCATTTTATTCTTACTTGTTTTATCATGAAAGGTACCGGATCGCTGGATGAAACAGACGGATACACCGGAGGAAGACTCTATCGTGCTCTCTGAGTTATGGCCGGACTGGTAGGACCAAGTAGACATCGGTGGGGTTACTAACTCCCACGCCACCTGTTCATATGTTTTTCAGTATACCTTACTCTACTGTACAATATTAAGGAATCGACAGGCTGGCATAGCTGGCGACATATACAATGTAATGTAACGATTTGACACTTATCCCATCTTGATCTTCTTAGCTGGCTGCGGTGTGTCTTGCTCACCATCCTTCCGCTTCTTGGTGGCACCTGACTTCCAAGCCGCTAATAATGCCTGGAATCGATCTTCGAATGCCAGTGCAATAAGACCGACTTCAGAATCCACGCCATTGAATTTGATCGCATTTTTCAGCATCAAGTCAATGTCGCTCTCGAAGGCTTCCACGGTGTCGTATTTGTCGGTGTCCAATTTCTGACGGATTGTACGCAGTTCTCGGGCATCTTTCTTTGGGATGACATCGTGATACGTCGGGATGCCCAAAGCAATGGGATCCACGGGTTCAAGGAAAACCCAGGACCTGCACAAGCTTATTCATCAGCTATCGAATGGTCAAATAGTTAATTGGGACTCACACTTGTTCCTTCGCAATGTTTGTCACGATACTTTGCAACCCGCGCTTTTCAGTCCAGGACAGTTTGCGTTCCATGGCCTTGGGCCATTCCTTCTTAAACGTCTTCTCCACTGCTGCTGCGCAGGCCACAGGTATCGTTCCAGGTGGGTTAAATTGACGACAATTACTGAAGATAAGTTCCATGTCGTCTTTGAAGTCTTCCATGGTTGCATATTTTCCTTCGTTCAATTTCGTGGACATGGTACCAAGGTCCATGGGACGCAAGATTTCATCGTAGTACCTGGATTAAATGCAATAAGAGACGAGCAAAATAAATATAAAAAACTTGGATATACGTTGGACAACCGTCGAGAACAGGGTCGACTGGCCTGAGGAAGATCGCTGCATCGGGAAGCTTTTGAAGTACCTTGAGGAGGTCTTTACATTTCTTCTCGTTAATAGGAGTTGCTTGAACTGGCTTGCGTGCCTTGGCTGGAATAGGAGCTGGAGAGGCTGGAACAGCTTCACGTTCTTTTCCTTTGACCGAAGCTATTGGCGAATCGATGGAAGCAGAAGGACGTGGGGGCTCCGGTCGCTCCTTCTTGGGCTTGACAGAAACCGCAGGAGGTTTCGACGTTGACGCAGCGTGATTTGTATTGCCGGATGAGGGTCCAGGAGGGGTTGGGCGCTCCTTCTTCGCTGGGGTTGCCAATGCTAGAATATCATCTTCATCAATGCTATCAGACTTCTTCCTTTTTCCGGGCATCGAGGTCGCGGTTGGCTTATCCTTCTCGTTAACTGAGCGCTGGCGCTGTTCGTTTTTTTCACGCTCAATTGCGAGTACTTCTTGGAGGATATCATGCGATCCATCATCGACATATGGTGGGGGTGGAGCATCCAAAATAAGGCTCGTTGGCGAATCGGAGGGCTTTGGCTTTCGTTTGGGGGGTTTCGGTTGTTGGGGACGTTCAGGTTTTTTGCTCTGTGACCCCACTTTCAACTTGATCACAGGCCGAGACGAAGAAGCAACGGGAGGTGTAGGGCTGGAATGTCGTGGTATGGCAGGCGTAGATAAATGTGTGGGGGGAACATCTGGAAATGCCCTCGGTACGGGTGGTAATGTACGAGGAGCTGGTTTGGGTGCCTCAACAACGGCGACAGGATGAGCTTTATCGACCGCTTCCAGAGTCTTGTTTATGATGGTCCACTCTGCAAAGATAGATGAGAATGAGCTGACTACAAGGAAGCAATTTCGAAAACCACAAACGTTTCTCAAAGAAAGTTTCCAGCGCAATTGCCTCGTTATGTGGGTAGCTGCCCACAAGGTTGTACATTTTCGCGTTATTGACCATCAAACGAAAGTCAGCTTCAAACGCAAATCGATCTTTGTACATGCCGGCTTCCAGTTTCGCTCCCATAGTACTGAGATCCATCGGGTCCTTAATAATGTTAAAATAACTAAGCAAACGTTAGCGATGTTATAAAGATAAATAGAATAAAATGGACAAAAACACTCACTTCGGGGCATGATCTCGGATGGGGTCGACAGGCTGGAGGAAAATAGGTGCATGCTTATTGACCTTCAGTTTCTTCAGTGCATTTCGCGACGCTCGAAGATCGTTCAACGGCATCCCTCCCGATTGAGCTTTCGGTACATGAGCGGACTTGGGCATGTCCTTCGATGGTTTTTCTTTGGACTTTAAGGGCTTGCGTGGTAGCTCAGGTTTCGCAAATGCAACAGCCTTTTTAGGAGCATCACCGACCGGAGTTGGAAGAGGTTTTGAAGGTATTGCATCTGGGTGAGGACTGCTAGCTGGCAGCCTGAGCTTTGTTGGAGGATTAATGGCGGGAGGGCCGCCAGATTTGATGACTTTGGAAACCCTAATTGGTGCTTTGGGCAGAGGTAGCGGAGGTGCAGTCTCAATGACGGGTGTGCTTGGGATGTGAATTTTGACGGTAGGTGGCGCTTCCTCGACCGGGCGGATGAGGAGATCTGCAAGTTTCAGGAGGCACCATCTAACTTCGTGATCGATGTCTGGATTCCTGTTGAAAAGAGTAAGTTTCTTGTTATACGACCGGGATAATAACGCACAGAGCAATTGGCATTAAGAATTCTCGGAGGGCTTCATTCTTTCCGACTTCACGATCCTTTCGGAGTACCTTGATCATGGAATCCAGCTCGCTCTTCTTGGACTCCTTTGTCTTTTCCTGCGAATTACCGTCCTCTTCAATAAGGAGTGATTCAGATTCCTTCGCCGTAGCCTTCATCTCGCCCATCTGAACTAAAAGCGCCAAACTGTAACAAGCATTCCGAGCAACATGGCGTCGAACAACTTTGGAAGGGTCGGTGGCCATCACTGCCAGTATGTAGCGCATGATTGTAGGCGTATACCATTTGGTGAGGAACAGGCCGTCGAACGCTGCGATCCGCACTTGAGTATAATTCCCGTCCCTGTGGAGAAGGTAAATGAACCAAAATTGATCATGGGCAGAGTGAAATTACCTTGTGAATGGAAAGAACATCCTTGGATGGCTGGGCACAAGATTGGCAATGCCAAGCATCATATAAAACTGACATCCAAGTTTTGTGTAAATAAAAGCCATAATCAGTGACGAGCCAGCTTACCTCTAGAGCGGCAATTGTAACGACATTGTGGGGGGATGGAATGAGCCTATCCATGCTCCGATATCGATCAACTTCCGTCCGTGTTTGCTTCACAAGTTCCATGTCTTCCTTTGTATATTCCGTCCGCGTTTCAGAGGGTAAGAGTTCTCCACGCTCAGGAGGAGCAGTAGACACATTTGCACATGCAGCGGCAGATATGATGGTGCTTATGTAGAAACCGTCGGTATACTAAATAAACGATGTAAGGATTTGGATCGTCTTGATGACGGAAGGCTTACGGGATTGGACGTATTGTCGTTGTACCGGAGCTGGTCGATGAAAAATTGGCGGACAACCGATGGTGTTTTGCCATTTTCGAAGCGAACCTGGGAAATAGCAGTGACGAGACTCTGACATCCCGTGGTTCATTGAGCTAATTAGTCATGAGGTTATTGAGAACAAATATTCATACCTTGCGTACAAAGTATTCAGAAAGGTCGGAAAAGTCGTTCGGTTTTGGGACATATTTATGCGAAAAAAGGTCTTGCTTGGGGTCCTCGGGGTCGTAGCAGTAACGCAGAAAGAGTTTGAAGAGATGGAAGAGTCCTAAGAAATCCAATTTACGAATCGCGCACTGCGGAAGGAAAATTGAAATTGATAAACCCGAGATGGTAGGAAAAGACCAACATTGACCAATGCAGACGCGGCCTCGCAACGAATCCGGAAGTAATAGTTTGAAACTAAAACCGTTTTCGTTAATGTACTCGACACAATCGTAGTGGGTTTTTCAGCGAGAGCATTTACAGCCTATACCAAAAGGGTCAGCATGAGTCTCGACGAATTAGTTTCACTAACCTCAAGCTGGGCAACCACATCCCGGTCCCTCTGAAGCTGGGACACCCACATGAAGTCGGGTTGTTCAAACTTGATATTGGCTATCCATTCGAAATCTGCGTCCATGCGTATCCATTCATAAGTGGCCCCGCTCATGATGCCTTCATCCTCCTCAGTCCAGTCGGCCACCTTCCAATTATCTCGGTCCTGTTCCTTCTCCCAGATCTCGAGTCCGAATCCCATGTCGACCATTCCCATGGCTTCCGCAGCCTCAGCGTCACCTTCCGCTGCGGCTTGGGCTGCGGCTTGCCTCGCGAGATACCGTTTGGTGTTCCGACGCACTCGTTTGTACTTCGTATTGAAGGGCACTTCATATCGTTTGAATGGAGTACGAATATCGAGAACATGCTCATAAGGGGTGCCATCGGCTTCATGTATTCGAATCGTCATTTGACCCTGATAGCAATGTTTTAGCGACATCAACAATATAAAGAGATGGGGGGAATCTTACCTCAAAGAATGGAACAGGCTTCACCATAACCTTGCCGACCTCGTTGTTCTCGAATGCTGTAAAAGCAGGGGCCTCTTGTCGCATGGTTATTTCCACAGCCATTTTCTTCCTGTTGAAAGACGCCGAGAATCCAAATGTTGGGCAACCACTCCCGTATATCCATTGCTCTGCAAAGCTCCTTGGGTCAACACCACTAACCTTCCTGCATGTTCTGAGGAAAGTATGGGTGGAAAGCGCATTATTCTGAAGCTCTCCGCTAATAGCGGACAGAAAGAGCTTCGGTAAGACACGGCTAAGACCTAACGAGGTTCCAGACTTTCCCAACCGCCTGTCGAGGATGTGGAGGACCAGAGGCGCTTTGAGGTTGATGAAAGGTAGCGTGGCTGAATCCGGAGGGTCGAGAACTTGGGGTTGACAAATGGGAGGCATCGCTCCCATGTCCCACTCTACCACCCGCAACATGTCTTTTTTTAGCCGGAAACGGTAGTCGTTATTGCCAAAAAGTTTTCGCATGAAGAGACCTGTGATGTACAAGGCAAGTCCGTTGACTAGCCAGAGGTCAGACCAGCTCTTTGGTATGATGTTGATTCCGGCCCATTGGCAGGCAAGCGCATGTCCAAGAGCGTGCCGCGTTTCCACAGCTTGCTCAATCGCGTCTTCCCCATGCAGAAGATCGGTTGTGACTAGCGAGAGGGTGGCACTATCGAACCTTTGGTTTGGCAACTGATCCACAAAGACAACCTTATAGGAACCAAAAGGATAGGAACCGAACTCGGAGGTGTAATACGTCATGGCTGAGCGCAGAGATGATGTCGAGGAACTCAGAAGCTGCTCCTGACCTGGAAGACAGAAAGCATACATAAGCGGCTGAGACGAGCCCGAAGGTTCCTCGGCAGTGTTGTCAGCAGCGACAGATAACAAATGAAAGGGGCCAGCGGCGAATGCGATGTGCTGGACAGAAGTCAGGACAGCTTGCGAGAACAGAAAAATGGTTTTGTTTGAGTTGTAAGGATGAGCAACCTGCACCAAATTAATGGAGCTCCTGTGTATGAACTGGTTCACACATACCTGTTCAACAAGCTCGCCACTACAAACGACAATCGTCGGGCTGGCGTCATTCAACTCATCATCGTCCCGATGTACGTCCCGTTCTTCGAGATACCGAGGTACAATGAACTCGAATTCCCAAGTGCACTTTTCCCATAAGTTATCCAGGCATGGGACCCAACATCTGGCTGAATCAGGCGAGGATGGAGTCGTATAGGCGTGAGGAACCCGCTTCGACCATGGTGAGGGGGAGCGGTAATCGAAATAACAACACTTACAAATGGATATAAGTCAGTGGGCAGTACAAACTCAAAACCATCCACAGGATTGCGAAGGCTGTAGGTGACGTTGATGGTAATAGGAGAAAACTCAGGTATCGATGTCTGAGCCTGAGCGTAGCCAGGTGTTTGGGGTTCCGGAGTAGCGACTTTCGGAACACGTACCAATGAGCGAATCATCAATGATGCTGTTTTATGACTCACCTTCGTTGGCAAAAGATAACCCAAATGACGAGTGGCTGGACTGTTTGAGGGAGACCTCGGGGGGTATTGCAATGGATAGCTCCCCCTCATCACTCTCCTGGAGGGCAGAATATATCTTTCGCTTCAATTCAGGATGACGGTGGCAATCTTGAGCCTCGGATTGACCCCCCATGCTGATGTTGGTGAGCGGATCAAGGTGTGCGAAGTCCGCAGGGTGTCCAGCGACCGTGACGCTTTGGATTGCTAGATGGGTAGGATATTAATCAAGGAGCCATATATACAGCTAATAGAGTAACATACTACACTGCCTTGAGTGGAGGTGAATGGCTCTCAGCTCGCTACTCGTGGGTATAATGGTGATTTCTGTGTAACCCTACTCCAGAATGAATGGCACTGAAGACACGAAATTGAGAGATATCGTACCCATAGAGATCCAGAAAAATCTATCTCCAGAACAACCTTTTGATGACTAGTAGATACCAGAAGAACTGTAAGTACGCGACCGTGGCAGATGTGAGGAACAGGGACTTATATGGAGAAACCACGTCGAATATGTTCGCGTGGCAAACTGACTCTGGAATCCATGATAGATATAGGAGCAAGGAGGTCAATAAAGGCCTATGTCCTTGGTGTATGAAGGAAGAATCAAAGGGGGAATGGCGTTCGTTCGTGTACTGGTGGTTCGGGTAGAGCAAGACCACCCTGTGCTTATGTAACTCACCATCCTCAGTTTGGACTTTCATCATGCCGCCTAAATCGAAATCAATATTTCGCCAACCAGGCGCACAACACTTCCAACTCGTCCATCGGTCCCAGAGAGATCCTCTCATCAATGACCCTAATGCTAGTGCGCACGTTTTGAAGCCATTTGAGAGGGATAATGTCAAAAAGGTGTGCATCAACATTTTTTTCATTCCACTTATCAGCCAATCAATCGACCTGAATCCAGGGGAAATCGCGAGCTGACCTCGAGACTCTCCTGGCACCAGAGGAACTTGTTGGCCAACGAAATGTGGGCGAAGCGAGTCTCTACGGAATATACTTTGACGATACCGAGTACGATTACATGCGACATCTACGGGCAGTTGGTATCCAGGAAGATGGTGTAGAAAGCATCCTCATAGAAGCACCCTCGTCCTCCAAGCAGAAGTCGAAAGCACAATTGAAACAAAAGACAGGCATAGATTTACTGGATCTACCGGATGGCGTCTTGGCCTCCACTTCTGAACTTCCTAGGACCTATGAATCCCAACAGGCGATACCGGAAAGTATCGCAGGCTTCCAGCCTGATATGGATGCACATCTTCGGCAAGTCCTTGAGGCCCTGGAGGACGATGCATTTATAGATGACGAATTAGAGGACAATTTCTTTGGTGAATTAGTGGCTGATGGGGAGAGAGGAAGCGACGAGGAAGTCGCTTTCGAATTCGACGAAAATGGCATCGACGAAACCAAAGAAACCTCGGAAACAGATGCCGATGGGGAAGACGCTTGGGAAAAAAGATTTGCGGATTTCAAGAAGAAGCACACAGGTTCAGGCGTTAAGTTTGGAAGTGACGATGGGTACGACTCTGAAGGGGGGGACACCATCGGCAGACTCCCTGAGATGTCAGTTATCGGTGGGAAAGGAAAGAAGAGGCGAAAAGGTACCAGCGATGCATCTGGTTACAGCATGAGCAGTTCCTCTATGTTCCGAAACGAAGCACTGCAAACCCTCGATGAACGATTTGACCAGGTATATATTTTAATCCTCAATTGCGAACAAACTAATTCGTTGTCCAGATGATACTCAAACAATACGATGAGGATGGTGGAAATGAGTGCACGAGCTCTGATGATGAAGGAGATTCCGACGAAGCTCCCGAGTTAATCACTTCTCGTGAGGACTTCGACTCCATGGTGAACACCTTCCTGAATGAATTTGAAATTCTCGGTCGCAAAATGAAGCCAAAATTGGGGGGCGAAAATGGGATTGAAAAGTTGGACATACTGCGCCGCGCTATGGGCGAAGACGAGCGAGTACGCATTGCCAATGCGGACGATGAAGAAAAGGAGGAGACGGATCTCCTCGCGACAGAAGAAGGAGACAAAAAAGATCGATGGGATTGTGAGACGATACTCAGTTCGTGCACATTATATTTTTATTGCCTGCTTCGCCAACCTTTCTCTAGCGACTTACACGAATTTGGAAAATCATCCCCGCCTTATTCGTGCCCGCGACTCGATACCAGTCCCACAAATCGTTCTTGACCGCAAAACGGGGCTTCCTTCGGTCCTCATAAAGGCTGAAAAGCCCAAGCATCGTGTTGGCCAGGTCTCTTTTTCCTCCAAATCAGAGGAAACGAACGAGTTAGATGACGAACACCATCGTGGTATGTGGAGTTAAATATTGATTCCACCATATTTCTGGCGCTAATCCACCCCGTAGCTCCAGGCCAGACGATTGCCAGACCTCGCGATGAATCCAAGGAGGAAAAGAAGGCGAGGAAGGCAGCAATCAAAGCTGAGAGACAAGTCAGGCGCGCAGAAAAGAAGTCAACTAAGGAGCAGTTTGGCGCCGAGGTGAAGGATCAGAAGACGAGGATAAGTAATAAAGAGTTACGATTGAAGAAACTCTAGTCCGACTTTGTATGGAATAGACGATGACCATGTCATCAGATCCATATCATCCATCAGAAAGATTAGCTTGGCGTGGTCTTGGCGTGTCGCTAGATAATCTACCAATGACATCGATTCACTCCTCTCTTCTAACAACCTTAACCTTTTACTATCCCAAATAGCATGGCGCCAACAGCTCTTGCGAACACATTTCTCCTGCTTACCATACTCGTCGTCCTTCTTCCTGTTGAGACCTATGCTTTCGGTGCAGGCGACATTCCCGACTTCGCCTACCTAAACGGTTGGTTTCTCAAATTTGAATACTAGGATACTTGCTCAGACTCAAGCGACTCCCCTTCTTTCCAGATAAAGCATTCAGACATGGTGATATCGAGAGTATCCTTGAAACTCTCGTCAAGTCCGCTGGTGGGGCCGCAATCGGCGGCTCAGCTCACGGTATCCTTGGGTTTGCGTCGTCTGTTATCAAGCATGTCAGTGGGGGATCCAAGTTCAGTAAGAGTGATATCAAGAAAGTTTACTTCGTGCGCTTGTCATTTTATGTGTCGTCTTCCTGTGGTTTATCGTTGTTGTTACCAGGGTAACTGGCTTCGAGATTACTCACAGGTGAAGTTGCATCCATGAAATCCGTAAAATGTCACCCAGTTGATTTTAAATGCCTGTCATCTAGGCGATGGACATTGCCGGACTCAGCAAGCTCTCTGCCGATACTCTCGTGCTTGTCGTTGCGGTTCTTGGTTTTATGGTTTGATTTCTAACTTGGATAGAAAAACACTGAAACTAACCAAATGTGCTCCGTAGACCTTTGGTTTCGCTACCGAGGAATTTGAAATTACAGCTGATCGCCTTGGCGTGTATCTGCCCGTCGTAAGCACTATAATTGATTCTATAATGGGTTGTTGTTCAAGAGAGAATTATCCAGGAGCACATTGATAACCCCAAGTAAGCGGTCCTTATACCTACATTCCCAGTTGTATTAACGAAAGCCGAAGAGGTTATGCGGAGAAAGAAGGCGATGCCCGCTTGTTCCATCCAAAACTCCGCCCACCCGTTTCGCCTCGAGAGCTGGAGATCGATGAACGCACCGGCATGAAGGTAGTTAAAATCCCACTTCTACCCGACGAGCATAGTTGTTGATGTCCTTCACCAAGAAATACATAGCGACAGAGAATCAGGGATGGGATACCTCGACCGCGTTTATTCGACGAACGTTCCGTGCTTGCATTGAGGCTGGACGTCGCGCTGGTGGACGAGAAGGCGCAGAACTGTGGGAAGCATATCGCCTCCTTGGAACTGGTCTCCACACCATGGAAGATTTGCTCGCTCACAGTAACTGGTGTGAGATCGCCCTTCGCAAGATGGGCCACAAAGAGGTTTTCTGTCACGTAGGAGATCGAGGTTCGTCTCCTTCTTAACGACGCGGACTGTCGATTAATTCCCGTGCTTAAGTCACTGTCAACACTCCCAACGGACCTGCTCCACCTCTCGTCACCGGAACTTTTGGAAGTTAGTCCCTTCTTATTTCCTGGTTTCAAAACTTATCTAACCGCTTTGCTAGGCGCCGATTTCATGCACTCTCTTCTCGGTGAAGCTGGAGAGTATGTTCTCATTCATCTAACGCCATTGATATCAGCTTTGACGCTTAACATTTCCCAGTAAACTAAGTCAAGCCAGTGTGACCGACCTTTCCGACAAGATGAACAACGTTAGCCTTTTCATTTTTAACAACGTTTGGTACTGATACCACGCATTTAGCCCCAAGGCGGAAAAAAGATCGACATCTCTGCTCTCAAAGCAATTTTAAGCAAGTTTGGCGGAGGGAATGACGAGAAACTCAAGAAAGGAGAGCAGATTCAGCAACAATCGCAAGCCTACAACTTTGATCCCAACAACATCGCTCCTCCTGAGGTTCAAAAGCAACTTCTCGATCTCCTGAGGTGGCATGATGATATCATGAGGGACATTATTAAGAAAATGGAAATGGTTCCTGGCCTGACTACGTTGTTGGATGAGGTTTCGAACGCTCTCAATGAATGTAAGAAGATCTTTCGATCACGTCCACTTTTTTTTTACTGACGCCTTTCTCAGATATCTACACAATCCTTGCACCGTACCTTGGAGTAGGTTGTTTCATTCGTTTTATAATGTCCGCTCACAGTTTTGCAGCCCATTTTGTCGCAGACTACTTCTGTCATCGATGAAGGGAGCAAGGTTGTCATTGATAGCGACGATCAATACGAGGTGTGTCCAACCTGTCGAAATATTTTCTTCTTCTAATGCGGCGTAGGTCTTCGACAATCCCAATGCACATGACCCCTCCCATAGTTTGCTCTCGAAGGTTCGCAAGGTGGTTTACTTCCCTCGATACATCACTGAAATAACTACTTCCAGGATCATTTTGGACTCATACTCAACGAGCCTGCTGGAAAGATTGCCCAAATCATTGTCGAGAATAGTGTCAACCTGATCGTCAGAGCATGGAGTGACAATAGCAACCCAGACGATGTTATCACGCAGGTGGGTTGTAATCTCATTTCATTGACGAACTTTCATCCCTTACTTTGAGTAGGTCCTTGAAGCTTTCCATCACCCGTATTATAATACCGGGCGTTCGGAGATTCAGAACAAGATGTTCGACCACATGCAGAGGTGGATCGGGTCCCTCGGCAGCGAAGCTCAGGAAATCATCCGCTCGTTGACCAAGGTATGCTCCGAGATTTTTCAATCCTTGTCTTCGTCATTAATGGGTCGTCGTTAGGAAAGCGTCCGCAACCACAAGAACAAGCGCCCGGGATTGGACGACACTCCCGAAGCAGGGTATGGAGGATGTGGCCATGGTGGCCCCAAAAAATCTAGTCAGAAAATTAGTGGTGCAGTTGCAGGGGGTTATGGTACGTGGGACATTAAAAAAAGGGTTTTTAATATACCTGACAGTTTACAGCATCTAAGCCACCTCAGTCGTACGGTAGAGACGATAACATCGGGTCTCAAACCGGTAGGCTTCAACTCGGATAAAGAGTTAGAACCATCTGAAATTTATCTCGATATTCAAGGTTATTCATCGGCCCAAAAGACGTCTGGTTACGGAGCTCCTCAGACCCAATATTCAGGAAACACCTACGCCAGCTCTGATTCGTCCAACACGTATGGCCAGGGGCACACCGGAGTCGGCCACGCGGCTCAGCGTCGCGACGATGACGATAATCGGCCATATTCATCTCAGAAGAAACAAGGCGATGACTCGAGTTATGGTGGAGGAGGTTATGGCGGTCACGATGACAATTACGGTCGAAAACGCCCTGAAGAGGGTTACGGCGGAGGAGGTTATGGCCATGACTCCTCCAGCGGCTATGGTTCACAACGCCGTGATGATAACTCTGCTTACGGTGGCGGTGGTTTTGGCGGCCAGGGAGCTGCATATGGAGGTCAGAGACCTGACGACAATAGCAGGTACGGCGGCCAGAAACGACAAGATGATGTTGACGACAACCGCAATTCTGGTCGTCCCTATGGAGGACAAGGACAAACTAGTTTTGGAACACAGACTGGAGGATACAACACATCCTATGGCCAACCTGACAAGCCAAGCTATGGAGGAAACAACTATGGCAGGGATGATGACGACCGTGGCAAGAAATCCAGACGCGGAGACGATGACGATGACGACAAAAAGTATAAGCCCGCCCAACCCAGCTATGGAGGAGGTTACGGAGGAGGCTATGGAGGAAATGACTACAGTGGAAAGTCTAGGAAGGATAAAGATGACTCTGATGACGACAAAAAGCGTAGATCAAGTCAGACCGGCTATGGCGGTGGTTACGGTGGAGGAAACGACAAAACTAGCTATGGACGGTCAAGGAAGGATGATTCCGACGACGACAAGAAAAAATTCAAGTCTAACCAACCCAGCTATGGCGGCGGTAGGAAAGACAAAGATGACTCTGACGATGACAGTCGCAGGCGTTCCGGCAGGAAACATGACAACGATGACAACAGGAGCTATGGCCAACCTGCTCAGGCTGCATATGGCCAATCAGGGTATGGCCAGTCCGGTGGATATGCCCCGAGCTATGGTCGTGACGATACCTTTGGTGTAGAAAGGATGAATATCCGAGGCGGTGGACGCGGCCGGGATGAAGACTCTGACGATGATAGGAAAAAACACCACAAGCATCAGGAGAGGTATTGAACTATCCGCGTCTGAGATTTGAAATGTCCGGGGGAGTCGTTGGAACCACACGCTACTGGAATTTTGATTACTGTAATTTGAAGAGCAAACTAAAAAAAGAAAAACGTAGATACCTGGCGTATTTGTACAATTGTAGTGACTTTTGACTTTGACTGATCATGTATGTGACTTCGACAATCTTTGTGAATGACCGTTACCTGTTAGCTGAGAATGACCTCTGTAACCGAACGCGAAACAGATGGGTCGGAAATTGACCCTATCTGGACGACAAGCCGCACTGCAAGACAGATTTACGCGCTTGGTGAAGTGGACAAGGTAGCGCCGACATTTTGTTGATAAAGATTCCTTAATTTAACGAAACAATTCAAGGACATAACGCGCCTCCTCGCACTGGCTGCTTCATCTATCTCATTATTAACACTACCCCAGACAGACGCTCCAGGAGACAATCTACCTCAGGGAGAAGAACGATCAGAGCAGTTCGTTCTAGAGGTCAGCGAGTATTTCGAGCGCCTTGATGTACGTATGCTTGCTCTAGCTTGATCGCAAACAGTTTTCACCATCCTCACTGTCAGTCGATTCAAGTAGCAATACGGTCATCTCTGGCGCATATCAGGCATTCTCGAATTGCGCCATCCGCGATCAATGCCCCTCCCCCTGGATTTATACCGCCCTCTCTTGGAGTTGGGTTGCCCTCAGATGGCAGCTCTTCACGAAAGAACCGGGGGTTGCAAGAAGAAAGAGTGGAGCGCGATGCATGGAAAGGCATCCTTGCTGCCCTCACCCGTATGAAGGAAGCTCAGGACCAAAAGCTCGCAAACGAAGCGAATCAAATGCAAGAATAGGGCCTTTAATGGGATCAGTCAACTAGAGTCAACTCGTATGTGGTATTTCGATGATCCTATTGTGCAGTACATTTACGTGTCTTCCATATTTCCTTTGTCTATTCCAAACTGCCCTCTGATGAGAAGATATCATCGCCCTTTCGTCAAGAAAGTCCCTCAAGCGCTAGCTTCCTGCACAATTCGTTCTGCATTGAGGAGCGCCTCATCCTCCGCCAAGTTAAACTCTTCCTTGGCTGACGCCTGGAGCGAAAGGAAAAAAGAGGAGTGTATTAAGTGAGCATTACGTAGATTTGCCGCAGGCCCCATTACGCACAATGAGGGCTTGCAGGTCTTCCACGGCCTTATCCAGACGCGTCTTCGTATCGATGACCATCTTCTTGGACTCGTCTACCATTTTCGTCTTTAAATATCGTATATGCGTGTGTATGTGAGCATAACTCGCGGGTAAACCGAATTGTTCAAACTCACGGCATTCTTGATATCCCACTCTTCCGCGCCATCCGCGATGAATTTGGCTTTCTTCGCCTCGAGCGCAGCGGTCTCCGTACCATACAGCTTGGTCTCCTTCGCGAGTCTGTGTAATGTAAATGGCAAAAATATATCAAAAAGATCTCTCAATCAGTAAATCCGATGCCTCTATCACATCATCGTGCAAACTTGTTGAACAGAGCAAGCGCAAAGTGATTGGACTGACCTCTGGATGGCAGAAGATTTAATCTTCAATTGCTTTTGAACAGCGGCGGCGGAGTCGCTCATATTTGAAAGAAAAGAAGAGAGTGGTTGATGAGATTCGTTCACGTCGAAGTATGAAGGGAAATTCTGTCACGTTTGGTTTTCGATACAACTTGGTTTTTGTGGGCGCATCTATGCGATGCGGTCATAGGCCTGGACCTAAGTACCTAAGGACAGCCCAACATATTCGATCATTACATTTCATCTAGACCTTATCACAAAGAAACGCAGTCAGAAAATCACACCATGAGGTTTTTCATCAAGGATGGTTTCATTGCGTCGTAAGATAACACGGAAATCGTACTACAGCTTAACTATGTAGGACACAATCTCAGATTGAAGAACTTGTGAGGTGACGTGAATGGAGGGCGTGAGGTAGGATGTATATATGGATTTGGGGAGGAAACGACCGAATCGTCAGTGCCATGCGCAAGCACATGAAGAGACTACAGCGATGGGAGTGGTTCCAACGAACAAAAGGGAGAAAGATGGCAGGAGGGCGCGCGTAAATGAATAGCATAAAGGGTGATGTAAAAGGGCATAAAGGAGTCGAATCGTAAAGAAGACATTCCGAGCATAAAGTTTCGCCAGTCCCAATGGTCAAGGACACACCTACCGCAACCCGTAAGCAAACTGAAGAGAAACCGAGCTAGCGGAATATCTTCAGCAGCATCTGGACGGTGGATAGGAAAAGCCTCAGGCTTTTCAGCGAGGGAGGGGGTTCCAAAATATTCATGCGACAGAAGGAGCGGACGGTCGATATCATGAAAACTGCAGCGTAAACCAGTGAACCTCATTCAGCGACTTCAATCGGGCGGCGGCGAACTACAACGGACTAGCCGTCGGCGCGGCAGCAGCGACGAAGGCGAAATGCGAGGCATCGAGGCGGAAACTGACTGGCGTCGTGAAATCGGCAGCGGCGTCGTCGGCCGGTGAAGGAGAGGAGTGGGTTCCCTGGTTATCGCTGGGTTTGACTAGGAAGGTGAGGGTGTGCGAGGAGTATCTGTTTTCGTCATCAAAAATCCAGCCCCTCGCCGCACCCGGTTGTTATCCAGATCTGGCCCAAGCGCATCCGTTTGTGCGCTGGACGGCCAGCCACCGCGTGCAGCCACAGCGCAAGCGACATGGTACAACGATGGTCATAGAAAAAGGAGGTCGTGGGGAAATAGGAATAGGAGGGAGAAGGTCGAGGAGCACGATAGCAATGGGAAAAGATGAGATGGACGTGCGGATAGAAGAGGACCAGGAACACCAGCGTTGATCGGACACCGATGCACCTTGATCGTGGGGTAATCGCGGAAGTTGATGAAGTGGGGTGTTGATACAAATATGGGCGGCAATAAACAATGTTGCAGGTAGAAGTACAACAACAGGGAACGTCGGTGGCAGGCTGACCAGGAGGGGGGTATGCTTCGATCCAAGGCAGGAAATTGGGTTCCATGTCGTGATCGTCTGCTAAGTCTCGAGGGAAATTCGCGTCGAATGACATGTACGATGCCGGTGTGTTGGCTACAATAGCGAGGCACGGAACCACAACAAAGTGGTCGTCGCCTCAAGCAAATGATAGATGGGGTGGGATAGGATCGGGATTGCGATGGCGGACAGGTCGACAGGTGCAAAAAAAAGATGGATTTACAAGATGGCGCCTCAGAGATAGGCGAAGCATGCACTCGACACGCTCATTAAGAGCGTGGAGATATTACGCCTCAGCTCTACTCTGGGTCTTGTGTGGGTGTCGTGTCCGTCCAATGCATCAACCAATATCCAGGGGTCCCATCATCGTTGTCGGTTCGTCGAAAATTCCTCCACTTCGTCGTGCGTACAGAGCCCAGACAGCTCAACGATGACCACAGGCCAAAGTCGACCGCCAAAGGGAACTGCGGACGACTCAAATGTGCAGCACGGCTACAAGAGAGGAAGGGCGAGCAGAGGGGAAGGATGTGTGGCGAGCATGGAAGATCTGTTTCATCGAGAAACAAGCCTATAAGCAGGGTTCCTGATTAACGTTAGACCGACGTTGATGGGGAATGGTACAGATGCGGATGATGAGATAGATAGAATGCGAGTAGTCCGTTTCATAAATCAATGCAGAGAGATGGGGGAGAGATAGTGGAGAGAGCTCGTGTCGAGACCGCCTGACGACTAACCACGAGATTTTTGAACATTAAAATGTGGTCAGACGGGTCCATGATTGCCAGAACAGGCAATCAGTTGTTGAAGGCCGTTGGGGGCGCGAGGGGTGCTGCACCGGCGCGGTTCAGCATCAGGGCCTCGTTGACGGTGCGGAGTCGGTGAACTTCGTGATCGGCACCCTTGAGGCGGGCCTCCAATTGACCTTTGATGGCTTCGAGATATTTGATATGACCGGTGGCTGAAAAAGAGAGGATGAGCATATTGAATGTATGAGAAGAAAGAGTAAGCGTACCTCGTTCGAGGAGGGAGACTTTGCTAGCCTTCTGGTTCGAGGAAGGGAGGGACTCTTTGAGACGAGAGTACCCTTCCCTGAGCTCATCGCGTCTGCGTTGCTCGGACTCGATGCGTTGCTTGCGAACGGTTTCGCGGCGTCTAAAGAGATCAGATTGAATGGCTGTGCGTTGAATGATAAGGAATGACAGCTTACGAGTCACGAGGGGCAGAGTCGTCGTTTCCAGCAATGGATCCAGGTTTGAATTCCTCGTCGTCCTCGTCATCGGAATCGTCGTTGCTCCTGCTCGACCTTCGCTTGTGAGCCGCACGGGCGCTGGCCCTGTTTGGTGGCACAGCGATTGGGTTGTAGCGGTGTGAGCGGGGTACGGTGGCGGCGTAGGGAACAGCGGGAGGTGAGCGAGAACCGCTGCCTCGGCTGGCGCGACCAGAGATCATGGCATCGGAGAGCTCGCCTGGTGTGAGGCTGTAGGTGAGAGCCTGAGGGGCAACACCGGCGCTCTCCATGGGAGAGTAGGAGCGGGGGGGAGACGACGAATCGAAGGCGGGATTGTAGGTGTACTCGTTCAAGGAGTTGAATTCCATGGACGAGGCGGTCTGGGGAACTGAAGGAATTGTGAGATGAAGAAAGAAAGCAAGGGAAAGAAAACTGACGACCGACGGAAGCACCGAGACTGGGAGAGGCAGGAGGATACTGGAAATAGTCGAGACCGCTGTCCATGTAGTTGAATGAGGAGTCAAAGGAGGACTCGACAAAGGCAGACTTGTTGTCAAAGTCCATGGAGAGCATCTGGGATGTCGACATTGCTGGGGACGAGAGCTAGAACAAGAAGAGAAAAAGAGAAAGGGAAAGAAAGGGAAAACTAGGGAAGGGTCAGCCGGAGAAGAAGATGATCAAGGGCGGAGAGTTGACCTGCAGAGATATGCGCACGGGAGGAGAGGAGGAGGGAGACCAGGAATGGGGAAGAAGAGATCAGAGTAAGGGAATTATATAAGGTGACAAATCGGAGATGGGCGACGGAGATGAGTGGCACGAGGCTTACCCACATCGCCCCGACCTCCGTGAATGAAGCCCATATCTGGCTTCTTATCACCTCACAAGATCCGAACAGTTCACCGGTCTCGCTGGGACAAATCTTAGACCCCCTGCCCAATTCCCCTTTTTCGGGTTGATCACAAGGCTCTTGTGGACCTGATCCCACCACACATAGACAAAGGTTATCAATCGTATTCCAAAGGTCGTCATTAATATCGTAAACGTCGTAAAGCGGGGTCATGAGCAGCTTCCAGAATAATAAAAAAAGTGATAAAAAGAACAATGTCCGTGCAGGAGCGAAGAACAATTCAGCGCCTAGTAGGCATTGTAATATCCTGCCAAGTTGTCAGTTTCGACCCTGCCACTGACAAAAGTTTCACATCGCTCTCACCTCCATGAAATGGTCCCTTCATATTCGAGTAATGTTCCAAGCGCTTCGAGAAACGCCATGTCAAAAAGAACATATACGCCTAGAAGTCCCATTCATTAGTCGTCCAAACTCCGATTGCCTATCACTTGCCTGGAATACAAGGTCCACCAGAAGCGACAATATAAACGCAGTATTTAGACTAGAAAACCCCATGCTACAAAAGCCACTGGGAAGGGACCCAGAAGTCGATATTCCTGCCGTAGCCGAGGCCGTCCATAGTTGTCCACCGTTGTTACACTCCCACATGATTTGGTCTTTTCTATTCGTCACGTAACGTAGTCAGATCGACGTTATTGTCTGATCCAGAAATGCGCTTACCCTCGTTGGAGTTGGACGATCATGATGATGGCTCGTACAGCAGAAATCACAATCACAAAAGGCCATAGGAAATTCACAACGCGTATCCAGATGTATGATCGCTAAATGACCAAAGGAGCGAATTACAGGTTAGCTTTTGGGATTCCAACTCCACAGAAAAAAACAACTGACATTGGAGAGTGCGAACATGCTGATGATTGCGGCTGCTCCTATTCCCAAACCAATGCCTCCGTATATTTGCCTACGAAACGCAGTAGGTGAGCCACCATCGAAATGAAAGCGCAGTGCGGGGCCGAGGAGCAGAACATTCACCATTCCGGGAACGTGAAGTAGATATATTGACCCCTCATTAGCAGGAACACACCACCGCCGATACTGTACGCCTAGAATAGCAAGACGATGTCAGAAAATGGCGACGAGTAAGGTAAACTTCCTTACAGCGATCACTACACCCCAGGCAATAGCACCACCCCTCTAAAAATGGGAACAGATCAGGATCAAGCCTTGCTCCCGAGGGAACTCTGCAACGCTCACAAGCGGCAACACGAGCAAGCAATTGTCACACCTGGATCCGAGAGAACGAGAAACGAGTGGGAATGTGAATAAGTATGTGTTGTGGGGGTTTATGCGGCAAAAGAAAACACGCACCACATATTGTTAGAATAAAAACTTGGATACGAAACGGGTTCAAGTAAGGCGTAAAATGGGGTGTCGCAGAAGAGATCGAGGGGAAATTAAGAGATCGTCTTGATGTTTAGCCTGAGGGGTATGCGATATATGTGGTCAGTAGTCGTCAATCGTTGTCAGAAGGCTGCTGGAGCCGCGGTGTCGCCGGCGTGGTGAGGAGCAGGGCAAAGGGCGTGACACTATATCACCGTGACCTAACGTTTCCCCAGAGCATCATGTGATCTGAACCGTCACTCGCGTTGACGCGAATTTATTTCCTCAATATCTTCATCGCTGAACCTCACCTCAGGAAGCAGATCTCCTTGCTATTTTGCTCTACAGTCAATTTTATCCATGACTTGAATGGAGACGCCCGGTGTCGTCCCGCACGTCTCGGCACAGACCACTCAGTCCCATCTTCCTGAAGTGTCAACTATTTACACGCTTCAAGATCTGCGGCCATTAACCTTTCTCCTTCCAATCATCAAACTGCGGTGCGTATGTGGGCCACAAACTATACAGCTATGCTCCGGTATTTTGTTTAATATCGCTAACCTTACACCTATCTAGTACACCAAACCAGTGCTATTTTGTACTGCTCTCTGCACTTCGAAATCTGGCATCGTTGGGACTTTAAATGAACATCGAGTCTTTCATTCGGATGTATATCACACTGAGACGTCTTTGCGCTCATTTGTTTTGACAGGAAGAAGACTTCATCCCAGACAGCAGATTTATTCGGTCCGCAGTCATTGGTCGTGGAATCATATCATCCACAAAAATCATCCTTTGGGAACGCGTAATAGAATCTCTGTGGGGGGGCTTCACACATCTTGTCTTCCTGAGTTCTTGATGACTGGCTGGGACTCCAACCTTTCCGCCCCTAGTATCGAGGTTCTCTCCATACCACGGACGATACCATTGTACGTCCCCACGAACCCGAATCAACACCGTATCACACTTAACCTGGACGACCTCCATTTACTCTCATATCACGCCTATTAATCCGGTCTGGTCGCTACTTATTCATTGGTTAACCTCTGCCGTTGTGGCGGTTTCGCATTCAAAATGTTCCACATTCTATTTTGGAGATTAGGTTCCTTGCAACGTGCCCGGCCCAAGTGACTTATCTGGTCATTCCAGGAATCTGGTTCCCGATTTTTTCTTTTCTCCGGGTGAGGGGAAATGAAGACCTCACGTACGTCTTCGGACCCTTGGCATGGCGTTCTGGATCCTCCATCGAACGAATGAGTCATGTAAACTCTATCCTGGGTCAATTGTCGATCCGTTTTGATGCTGGGGTATAGGGCAACACCAGCACGGACTTTCCCTTCGATTGTTCGCTCTTCACAATAACCAGTAGACACCGGTGGCTATTCGTTGGTGACACCTTGTCCTATAAGGCTCGCCGCAGTAGTGGCTATTCGTTGTAGAGACGGCCGCATGGTGATCACTTTGGGAAGGAGAAAATCACAACTGCCGAGGTTACAGGACAGAACGGCACAGCTACGCATTTTTTCGGAACGTACGAAACCCATTCATCTCGGGAGTCCGAGGATGGTCTCAAGCCGATTTTTGATGGCGCTCGTCGGGACTCGGCGGGAACCACTTCCAACATTCCAATTCACATTTCATCGATATCCATCAAGCGACGTTTTCGACAGGTACCGAGACGCCCACTTTACATAAAAATGTGTTTTTTGAAACTCACGGATTGCACAATCGCCGATAAAATCAGGATTTGCAGCTGATTTGCGATTTGCAAGGCGGACGGAAACAATCTTGATTCCATCTTCTTGCACGCTTGTTTCCTTAGGGCGATGGGGATGTTCTCCCCTTGTTCTCCCCCGATCTGGTTTTGGTTCGATACATTTATTCTTTTCCCATCGAGGGGGGGTCGACAACTATAACGGCATCATAGTGACTATGGGTGTTCTCCATGGATTATTCACAAACGCCATCAATTTCGGTCAGTAGATGGTAGGCCGAACCACAGTGATATGATGGGCATTGGTGGCGCTACTAGGGCATCTTAATTAGGTCAGGATTCGTGTCAGATGAGAGGAATCTTCATCGGGTTATGTGTGTGGTGGCAACCTTGTATTTCTCAGGAATGTGATGTTTTATTTTGGACACTGTCCAGTGTCAGTGTCAAGTTACCGTTTACCTCGAAAAAGAAATCAATATAATTCGCGTTATCAAAGTCGGTCCGAGATGAGGGGAATTTGCTTTTATCATCATCTTAGAGAGGCTTGGTCTTTCGGAAGCACTCATTCGCCAGAACAGAAAACCGATGACTTGTTGAATCTGTCAATTCAACACCTCGAATTTAGCAATCGATGAAAGTTATTGGAAGTTGGGAGGTGATAGCCGCCACCAAACATGAGGCGGTGAGTCGCGAGGCGGCGGGGCTACCAGTGCCCAATGTCCGTATTTTCATGCTCAGTACCACCATGCATGTGTTTCAGCAAACCGCGAGGAGGTAGGATTTGGGGGGGGGGAAAGGATTTTCGGAAAAAAGTTGGAAGCTTCGGAAGCCAGAGTATCCAGCGCGAGGCCATGAAACATTTACCTGGAGGAGATCATAGCGACACAGAATGGATATTGGACAATGTGGTCTACACGTGTACATAGGAATTTTGCAAAAACCTCTCTGCCTACCAAGTTCATCTATCGATTGTCGAAACATCGTGCATGTCTACGTACGGATGTTCTGTAAAACTTTTTGCTTTGAAAATCGGTGTTATTACCCCAGACGAAACTTCACGCTCGTTATTAAGCTGGAAAGAGAAGCATGGTTAGTCTTCAGAATGAGATTGAACGCGATAGGCAACAAGTTGTTCCAGCACACAATGTGTTCGCGTGCAGTTCGTCGAGGAGAGAGTGGACGAAACGGATGATCGCTCGAACAACATGGATAATCCGATTTGAAGGCTTCGTCGGATCCGGCGAAATGCGCAGATCTTCCTTCCTTTGGGAAACAGAGATAAAGTCGTAAAAATAGTATTATGCATCTAAACTAAGGGTGGTTAGGTACAGATATCGTGCAATTTGAACTCGAGGGGAAAGTGAAGCAAGGTGGCAGGCAAACGTAAGATCCCTTTAATATCCTGCATCCTCTTTCGCATCGACCCGTGCCAGAACAACTTCGCAGACACCGTCTCATCAAGAAACGCGTCGCTTCTCTGTTGGTGGGGAATGCCAAAGGGTTTCAAAGGAGGAATCCGTCTGCTTGGGTCGCAATACACTCTCTGCGGGCCCCAGGGCGCGTGGTAACTGCATTGAGCGGCGATAAACGCGGGCCCAACAGTACAAGTTCGTTTTGTGGTTCGTCAAGAATCATGAGTGGTCGTGGTTCGTCCTTCACGGAAGAGGAAGAGTTGAGGGGTTCGTCGCGTCTTGCATATCACGAGCTTCATCTTTCCTCGAGAGCTGGGCATTCGCTCGTACTTCTGGTTCAGCCAAAAAAGACGGAAATAGATTGACCAAGATATCAAAAAAGATTGCGGCTGGGATAGCTGAACAAAAATGGTGGGGGGCGGAAACCTAGTGGGGGTTGAAAAATATCATAAATTTGGATTCGCCGGGAATCTTTTCCTTCAAGGGAGGGACATCGTCTGAACGATCATCGATCAACGAGATTACACGTGACTGAGATCAAGTATATCACAGTGGGTGCGTCCCTCGTACAGCAGCCAAGGGACATCAAGTCGCCAGTTTTCTCTCACAAAGAGCTGGAGGCACGAGGTGGGAACACAGCACCAACCACGCGGCGTACGGTGACCTTCCAAAGTTTTCGACGCTGTTAGTGACAAGCAGATAACCATTCCTCCGAGTAGAATGCCGTAAAATAGAAAAAAAAAGTGGGTAAAGAACTGGAAGAAATCGAGAGCAATGTTGACGATGAGGAGATGAGTGAGCTGAATTGTGAAACACGTGTTCAGTGGCCGCCATCCGATGTCGATGGACTTGAGCGCTCTGAGGATGATTGATGGCCCCGAGAGGAAGCAAGAGAGGGTGGTGCAATGTCAGGCGGGGGAGAAATCGGCCGGCCCATATGGTTTTCTGGGGATGGTGTCCCTTCGGAGCTAAGAGAAATTTTCTCGTTAAGCGCTCGAAGCCTTTGTGATTCTTTCTCCATGAAGGCTATCCGCGCTTGAAGCTCCTTGTTCTCCTTCTCGAGCGCTATAATATGGTTGGTAGCTGGAAGACTATGTGAGGGCGAGATCTAAAGAAGGCACAGTGGATCGTACCTCTTTCCAGCAAAGAAACCTTGCTGCTCTTTTGATTTGAAACGGGCAGAGCGTCTTTCAATTTCGCATAGCCATCGCGGAGTTCATCGCGTCGTCGCTGTTCAGCCTCAATCCTCTGTCTTCGAGTTGCTTCCTTTCTTGAATTGGCAAGATTTTCTACGTATTGAACACCCATATTGTCGTCGTCGTCTGAGTCTTGTGAGCGACTGCGTCTACGACTAGAGGAGCTGGTGGGCGATGGGGTGGGGTTGTAGCGGGGGGTGCGGTGAACGAGACTATGACCTCTTGAAGACGAGGGCGAGTTGGCACCACTGCTGTTTGAATGGTGGTAGAGTCCGTCTGCCGATGTGTCTGATCCGGAGAGGGGTGGTGACAAGGGATCATACATTTCGGGAGAGGGGGGAGGAGGTGAAGTATTCAAGGGCAGAGAGCCATGAGGCGGAGAGGTTGCAAACACGCCTTGCTGATATGGATTTTGCGGCATACCTATGGCATTGAGATGCGGATAGGGCTGGTGAAGTTCCGGTACCATGTCTAAAAGATTATCAGATGGACAGGGACTGGTGAGGGAAAAACGAGGACGTACTACGGGATGTTGAACCATGTTGCATGGAAGGGTAGGAGGGTATGGATGTGTTGTAGGGCATGCTGTATGAAGGGTCCTGGTCGGCAGGGTAAAAATGGTACGAGGAATTTGGGATAGCGTCGTTAGCGTCGTTCATCTGGTCCATTGGGTGAAAGTGAATTGAGCAGGTCAGTCCAGAGTCGTGACTAAATGAGAAAACTGGTCGTGAACGGAAAAGAAAAGAAGAAAAAGCGAGAAACAATGGGAAAAACGATCAAGAACGGAAGAGTCCTCGGTCAAGAACCAACTTGCTTGTGCGCCACCGGCCCTTTGTTCGTCGATTGTTTGGCATACACAACAATGTCCTAATTCATCCTCACTCTTATTCTTTTCTCTGCCATGACACCCGTTGTCATCGTTCGAACAACATTTAAAGTACTTGGGAATAAATGTCAGCCTTTAGAGGGTTCTAAACAAATGGATTTTCGAGTTCACCTTCGGCCCGGACATGTTTGTTGGCATGTTCCCCTTTTCGGGTGTATTTCCCACCCCCTAGCATTCAACTTTCCGAACCCTGAGCATTCTCTTGTTCCTGCCAGGTACTCTGACCAAACGTCGCGGTCCTTGGCTACCACGAACGCTTGCGCCTCCGCGACGCAGAACGACTTAATTCCAAATCATTTGGGTGTCACGATCACGACAAAAACTACCGTTCAACAGCTATTTTTGGTGTGTTCGACCAGCTGTTGAACTCTTCCTCGCTAACCAGTAATTGGCCAGAATCAATGTCCCATTTCTCTGTCAGAGTAGACCTCATTTTTTGACAATTTACGCTTCAGTCTCATATTCCGACGAAACCATCATGTCCAACAGTGTGAACGAGAATGGAAATGGAACACCACGGTCCTCGCACTTATCACCCATCTCTGCCAATTTATCTCCGGCATGGCGTCCACCAAAATCGCCTTTACCTCCCCATCGACTGGCCAAGTTGGCCAACGCCCTTGGAGTTTCAACTCCTCTGCCGGCCAATTCGTCTACTCATCCTTTTCTCTCCCGTTCATTTTCGGAATCCATGAGCAGCCCCGTGGACAACTTCAGACGTCCCTCAACACCTTCCACGGCTACTTCATCTATGGCGTTCAATGGCCATGCACCTACGACCTCAAAATTCCTGTTGCACGTTGTTCCCCCCGCCCATCTTCCCCACGATTCCGACGACCCAGATAGAAGCACACTGCCTCCACCTAATGCCCCGGGATACCATACACAATTTCGTCGCGGTACCCTAGTCCCTGTGCATCCTTCTCTTCAAGCCCAATTAGGGGCTATTGCAAAGGAATATGCCTTGCCGAGTTCAGTCGGGCTAGTTTTATATCTGGTTACCTCAACTCCTCAGAGTCCTGGGATCCAAGCACCCGATTATATGGGCGAACCAGGACCTCGCCTATCTGAAGATATTTGGAAGCACTTGTGGACCCGTGTTTTGCGAACGGAGCAGCGAGACGACATGCTCATGCCTTCGCGAAGTCCTACGCCGCAGACCCCTCATACACCGCGTACACCCCTCATGCTTGGCCTCGTACCTGCTGCACGTTCAACGCCTTTTCTTCCTCAAGAAAATTTGGGTTCATTGCGCCCTTTCCTCGCATCTCCAGGAGAGCCACCACAACCCCATGCTCCCCAACCCACCTACCCGACCACCATTACATCGCCTTCCACCCCATCTTCGATCTCCGACAGACGTTCCAACAACAAATCGGCGCCTCCTTCATCTGCGTCCGTCTCCCTGTCTGAACCAGACACGCCTGACACGTCAGTTGAGGATTCAGGGCTCCAGCCCAATTTTCTTGACCTGCCTGGTCTCAACTCTCCGTCTCTGATACCCATCCTTGCCAAAGTCGAGTTCGATATTGATCGTCGGAAAGCAGCCTGGTACGATCCGTGGATCAGGAGCCGCAAGGTCAATCACGCCAAGCGGGCCGAGAGCAGGAAAGGCAGCAGGTCTCAGGAAAGTGATGAACGGAGAGAACATGTCCCAATTGAACTACTTACAGGGAAAAAGAACAAGTCGGATCCATTTGGTTTGTTACCATCCGAACCATTCGACGGAGGCTACGCTCGTCTTTCTGAGTCTCCTGATGAGATCAATTCGGACAGCGACTCTGATACGGAAGATTTCGGTGAAGACGCTACCGCCAGAGTGTCGTCGTTGGCTGGAGGCAAGGACCCTCTGGATGATGTGTTTGGAACGGATGCTGATACCTGGGCAGATATACACGCAGAGAACGGTGGGCCGCGCAGCTTTGACAACCCCAATATTGTGAACTTGGCATTGACCGCTGAGGCGCTCGAAGCCTTGCCGAGTCCCAGGGACCTAGACGATGATTCTCAGTCGACGAAAGAGGAAGATGATGTGTTAGATATGCTCGATATGATGAGTAAACCCACCCTCGCCATTTCTATTCCATCGCCGCCGAAGGGCAAGCTTTCCTCATCGCCGATTACGACCAACGGTCGGAAGGTACCACCTCCATTGGTGCTGAAGCCTAAAGACAAGTCTGGAGCAACAATTATCCCTGCAGCTCCTCTTAAATCGGCTGACAGCTTGAACGGCACTCATTTGGCTTATCTCGGTGATGAGACGCCGCCGGCGCAAGAAGAGGATAGTGTTGAGGAAGAGGTATATACCCGCATTCGCAGTCCCACAGAGTCTGACAAACGAGGCGGAGCTGTGTTTGAGGACCTAGATCTTGGATTAGAACCGAGTGAGGAAGTAAGTTTTGCATTTTATTGGGTTGTCACTGGCTCCATACTGACCTCGAGGACCAACCTAGTTTGACGATGATGACCCGAATGATAGACGTAAAAGTCAATACATTATGAGAGCCCAACTTGATGAGATCGAGAGGGTGTGTTGTTATCTCTCCTCTATCTCGATACATTTGCTGAGATTTTCTTTTTATTCAGACAATGGCGCAACTTTCTCCTCGCTTCAATCGGAATGACTTAGAGGACGACCCGAGCCTAAGCTTCAATTCAGCGACCCTATCTCCTAGCACGCCAGCAAACTTGACCCTATCCCCTGGTCGAAGCTTTGATTTCCTACCTCCTCCATCGCCTCGCCTTCCCACTCATCCCGACCCACCTGAGAACGAGGACCCAATGTAAGCAAGCTTCCTGAGCTGTTTCCTTCTAGGAGACGCACTAAGCACATATTGTTTTCAGGTACTTCGCCGGACACTCATGGCCTGCTGTACCTTTCTCATCGATCAAAGAGAGAGAGAATCTTCCATCGGCAAATGGAAATGGACCTCCGTCCCCTCCACGTTTGGCGGTTAACGGAGTAACCACATCTGCTCCTCGCTCATATCTGCCGAATCTTTCTCCATCCAAGGGGCCATCAGAAAGCGAGCGCCGGAAACAAGAATTAGAGGAAGAGAATGGATCGTACCCTCCTAGACCTCCATCGAAAGAGCCAGAGCCATCCGTGATTCCTCTGTCCCCTGATCCATTTGGTCGACACCCTTCAGCCCCAGGTCCACCTCAACAGCTACAGCAGGCAGGAACTACGTGGGACACCATGACTATTGGTAAAGGCGGTCCATCAGCTGAGCTAGCGGCCCCTCAGGACCCGATCCAAGGTAGACCACGATCATCAACGACGAGTCGTTTTTCTACGGATTCCATGAACGTAGAAGATCCAAACGCCGGCGCAACCAAGACGGCGAACAGGGCTACGTTGATATCTGTGAAGAGTATTAAGAAGTTTTGGCGCAAGAGCAACAATAAATCAATAAGCTCAAACGTTCCTCCTGTACCGCCAACTCCGACAGTGCCGACAGTCCCTTCGGGCAGGACGTCCCCATTGGCTCCTCCTCAGCGACCTGAACGACCGTCTGAAGAGCAGCTGTATCTGCCTGATGTCCCAGATATCCCTTTGCCCCCGAATGTCGCTCGATTATCACCCTTGCCAAATTCAACGACACCACCTATTCCACGTGCATCGTTAGATCAGTCAAGCCGTCCGTCACTGAATCACCAAGACATGCTCCCACCACCTCCGCCTTCGAATTTTGGTCGAGTTTCACCGCAGTCAATGGCACCACCACCCTCCCGTACATCGGTCGATCAGGTGCAACAACCACATAGACCATCACTAGATCAACAACACATGGGACCGCCAGGAGGTTTTGGGAGGTATTCACCGCAGCCAATGGCCACGCAACAGCAACCGCAGGCGCAGTTTCATTCCGGTCACCGACCTTCACAGGATCAACATATGATGATGCCACCACGACGACCATCGGTGGACCAGATGGGTCCTCAACCACCACAGCAGTACCCAGGACTTGCAGTTCCTCAGTTTCAAGGACGAAACCCAAATCCAGGTCCGATAATTACACCTCATATGCAAGCCAGTAAAACTTCATCAGGTCTTGATCGTCTCCATTTCGATCAGGAGTCACCCTATCCAACCCACCGCTCCACTGCCAGCACGGTCCGTCAATCTCCTCGTCCGCCTTCGCCACCCCCACTGCCTGCGATTCCGGAACAGGAGAAGGGCACCGCTAAGAAGTCGATCCTGCGATGGAAGTCCACAGCGAGCACAGCGAGCACCCAGTCAACAAACTCCGTCTCGGAAGCTCAGCCACGGACAAGCTTCGAACGACCAGGTTCCAGTGCTAGTTCCCGTGGACGAAGACCAAGCGTGATCAACTTTGGGTCGACACGAGCCTCAGTCACTTCACCAGATCTTCCCCCGAGTCCACATATACCCAATCAATACGTGCACTCGAAGAATGGGCTAGACCACCGGACATCACAGCGGTCAAGGCTGCCTACATCACCGACTGAATCACTCGGAGCAAGGTCCTCTTCACCTCCGCGATCAATGGCTTCATCCCGTGACTCTGGAGAAACGCGACCCAGCTTCGATGTATCCCAGTTCGAGTTTGTTTCGCCAAAATCTGGAACATTAACCTACCCGTATAATTCTATCGATCATCAGTGACGCTTTTTCCCTTCTTTTCTAAGATATCCATCCATCCGCACAGACACATACTTTGCATTAATTACTCATTCGTCGTTCTCATCTCCACCTTTTTGATATTTGAATCCATATGTAATTTAATTTTAAAATGCTTTTTTCCCCCCTTCCTTCCCAGCTTTGCTATCCCATTTAGCCATTTTTGACTTGGCCCATTTGGATATCTTGTTCATGTGTATTTTCGTTCAGACCCTCGGCAATCCATTGATTCAATCGGGGCACGGAAACGGTCATGAAGCAAGCATATATTTGAAACATATTAAATCCTTGTAAACAAGTCCGTTCCTTGTCAAAAAGAGAGTAAAGGGCCGGCAACGAAGAAGTGTTACATCCTCGCAAAATCAACTTGCGAGGGGGTATGCGTGGGTAACAATACAAGTAAGGTTTAAAATTGTATGTAAAGGTAGCTGCAGCAAGCACTGTGTCGAAGAAGTAAGAAGGGAGAATTGGCTGGCATGCAATACGTTGCATTGAAGGACTAGAGGCCAACGAGTCGGAGGAGCAGGTAAAGGAAAGAGCCAAGGAAACGGATGGCTGATAAACCAGCACTGTATTTTGTCGATTTGAGCATTTAATTCATGATCATGAAGCAAGAAAGGAAGAGAAAACGTACAATGCATAGAATAGAAAGGTTAGATAAGGATTGAACGCAGTGTCACCATTTTGCGTGACGTTTTTCGCAACCCAGTCTGCAAAGGCCGTCGATGTGAAGACAACAATCATGAGCCTTATTAACCGAGTGATCAGTACATCACGAAAAGGCAATCAACTGAAAGACAGAACGTACATGTTGGAGCCAACCCATGCCAGAACGACATTCGTCCTGCTATTCCTGTCATGATCGGCTTGCTTGGTGGCGGCATCACGTTTTTCCTTCTCCTCAGGTGGTTTATGCTTAAGCGACGCCCTCGAGGCAGCCCAGAGTTGGTCAACATCTTCGCGTGCGGTAGGAATCTCGACTTCTATCATTTCCTTGCCGTCCTCGCCTTTGACTTTTTTGGCGCCACCAAGATCCTTCGCAGCACCATTGTCTCCTTTCGTTCCCCAAGTGACGTCGTGGAGATTGCACATAGCGTACATCATGAGGATGTTGACATAGGACGGGAGGAGAAACATGTATTGGGCGAAACTCGTGAACATGTGCCAGGGTTCAAAGTGCATAAAGGAGCTGATGAAGTACATTCCATATGTGGCGAGAAGCGCGACGACAATTTCTTGGAGTGTTTTGTTTTCCTTGAAGAGCCTATGAAATGAATAATGTCAGATCAAAAATAGAAACACGAGGCCGAGGACGTACGCCGGGAAGTTTTTCCACCCCGCAATGTCGTGAGGAACGGCGAGGTAGACAGTATAACCAGCACACCATGTCGTAATGATGTTACAAAGCCCGAAGAGGAACATTGCGATTGTATACGCCCACTTCGAACCCTATTCACATTTACAAGATTAAACCGTATTCCTTGAAATGGTAGTTTCATGTGGTATCACTTACCTGAGGCCGATTGCCCAAGGAACAAACCAAAACCAGGAAGAGGAGACCAATGTAGAGATTAAGGAAGATCTCAAAGATGAATTTCCCAGCACCTTGGCTCAGGAAGTTGAAAGCATCGTTGTTTGAATCCTTTGTTGCTGAAGAGACCAACTATAACACTTGTGCTCAGAAGGATTGATCGTTCTTGGGGAACACCTATGAACTCACGAAGAAGAAAGCCAGGTAGAAATTCGCGAGAGATGTCCATGTGAAGAGGAGTTGGAGGGCGTTGTAGATGAATTCGATCTAATTTCAAAAAAAAAAAATCCATCTTCTGGATTGAATAACAGTATGAGGATGCTTACTTGAAGGAAAATTTTGCGGAAGAATCCCTGGCCTGAAGTCCAAATCCTGAAGAAAAAGACGGTAGCGTGGATAGAGGCGAAAAGAGAACCATTAAGCCATCGACGACGTTGAGAGATGAACTCAGGAACCTGGATGAATGTAAGCCTGGAAGCCATGCATACGAACCCTTGGACGTACAGAAGCAGGAACATCGGTGGAAGCTTTGGCGCTTTTGACGTATTTCAAGCTGCATGACAAAAAGTAAGGACCTGGTGGAAAGGAGAGGATAATAGAATAACTTACACCCAACCCTCGCGCTTCTTGGTGACGATTTCGAAGCACAGGATACGATCTTCAGCGAGGTACATGTTCCTCTCTAGATAGCGATGGCTCTTCCTTGAGAAAATTAATCCACAATGCAGGCAGTGAACACTTACCGAATAGGCCAGCACTGCTTCCTCCAGCATGCATGGACTCACCCTTGAAGTACGAAGCAAGAGGTCCTTTGCCATCTGGTCCGTTTAAAAGAGCTTTGTAACGGTACGCGCTGAAAGCTCCGGGAAGCACGCTGATATAACCAAAGACGCTCTAAATTCAGAAGGTGCTCAGCGTAACTATCAATACAAAAGTCTTGAAGCACTGACCTCTAGGGGCTTATCCAGGATATTTGACATCTTGTACTAGAGGGACCAAGATGTCAGGTCATTGCGATATGAATTCAACAGCATTGTTTAATATACCTCAAAATTTTGCGAGGCAACCAGAGGAGATTTAAGGACGAGGCTGCAGCCACGACCAGAGTCGACACAAATCCTGAGACACAACATGAAAAAACGCTTTCGGTGACGTTAATAAAGAGATACATACTCTCCACAAGCTCCGCCGACGTTCTTGTGTTTATCAAAGCCTGCGGACCAGATCAACATCATAGTTCTGCGTTAGGATAGCTTCAAGCCTACATTTCCAGAGCTCGTAAATGGAAGTTCCAGTTGGTTTAGTACCAACGTCAAGGAGGACGCAAACTAAGCAGCAAAGTGAGAGGTTTGGTCCGTTGTGGATGCTAATAGCGTAGACTCACCATTGGGTTTGATGAGAGGACCAAAGGCATTAAAGAACCAACGATGACTGTTCAATTTCTTCTTATTTTGCTCTTTGAGGCAGAACAAAATTTGGACGGGGCAAGAGCCAGTAGAAACCTCGCCGGTTTCTGTGACAATCACATTGGAAGTGTATCTTTGGAAGAAATTTAGAATACAATAGGAATGGAGAACTTGGCCCGACGTACTCAAAGATGTGCGCTGTGACGTCTTTCCCTCCAACTGAGTCCTTAGCGATGCCTTCTTGATAGCATCCCATCTAAAAGTGGAGTTAATTGAGATGAAAAAGCATATGTATCATCATGTAGAAACGTACAAGGTTGAGGACTTGAAGTGTGCGTTTGTTCACCTTGTTCCGTCCATCAGAAACGACGCAGACCACAACCTTCTTCCATCCTTCAGGACCCCACATCTTGGAGCGGTTCCGTCCGCAAAGGTGAGCAATATTCTTAATGACGCTGCAGCCCATCGATAGATAAATATGAGAGAAGGCCCAGATAACTCGAAGGTGCTCACGCGTTCATCGTTTTCACGAACAAGACCTCGTCTTCGTTGTACATGGTCATCACAATAAAAAGTTCAGTCTCTCTTCCCCATAAATATTGGCGTAGGGAATAACGAGTGGACATGAAGTCGTCCGGATCGCACGTCGCGGCGGTATAACGCATCTTGGAAAACTCCTCGACATCGTTCTTGCCTGCTGGCACAATGTGGGTGGGTACGGGTACATCCAGGACCAAGTTCCCGCGGACAAGTTGTACCTGTTTGACAGAGCGGCGCTTCATGAGTTTCTCCTTAGCGACGGACCAGCCGGTGCTCTGTTCGCGAAACATGCCGGGTCTCTGCTGGGGCGGGGGGTACTGTTGCTGCTGTGGCTGATAAGGCATCGAAGGGATGGGTGGGGCATTCACGTTGACCTGGGACATCTCGTAGGGGTTGAGGTGGGCCTGGGAGCCGGCGTAGCTGCTCTGATAGGACTTGGCTGACTTTGCGTCCCAATGGTCCTGATCGTTGCGGTAGCCATGGGGAGGTGAGGGGTAGTCGACAACACCAGTGTTGCCTGGGGGTGGGGGAGCTACGTAGCCATCGTTGCGTGGTTGCTGCTGGTATGGGGAACCCTGGTTGGCGTAATAAGGATCGTGGTTCTGGCGATAAGCCATGGTTGATATAACCCCTCAACAAGTACAAGGGTATATTTGGGATGTACCAAAGAGTGTCGGAAAAAGAGAGGGACGACGCCGACGGGGACAAGGAACCGTGTGGTGGTTTGAGAGCAACCTGTACTTTCCCAACAAAGAATTGATCAGGCGGCTACCCCAAATTTGTTTTCCGCCTTCTATTCTCTATAATCGGTTTCCCCCATTGCTCATTCATTCATGCATATTTATAGTGACCTATCACAAGTGGCAGCCTTATTGCACTAGAACATTTAAGGTGAATTCGAAGGTGCATTACTTGTTTGCATTTTCCAAGCCAACTCGGCCCGCTAACCAATCATACATACAAGAAAAATAGATGAGTGTCGCCTTGGTGTCGCCCAATTGTCGCCATATTCATTCAAAGGCATGTCGCTGCGGCTTGAACGCAGGAAGTCGACATTTTTGCGGTTGTCGGATCAGGCGCTGAAAAAAAATCAGGTTGACACGTTCCTGCTGTGGAATTTTTTTCAACACCGCCTGCTGTGTGGAAAATTGCGCTAAGCAGGGGAGAAATCGAGCAATTGAAAGGCCGTGCAATACATGCATTGTAAAAATTTCGCGCCTGTGGAATGTGCACCAAGTGCCTGAAACGAAACAGGGAAAGGATCAGGAGCCGAGGAGTCGACCTTTATTTCAAACTCCGCTCCAACACAGCTTGTTTGGCTGTTGTCTGTCGTCGCCCCTCATCCGCCAACGCCCACCCTCTGCTTCTTTCTCTTCTCCAAAAAATACAATTACAAGGTAAGTCTACTCCGTCTCTCTGTGGTTTCATACTGTGCTCGCCATTCTCCCCGTTGCCGGTCATCGCCAGCGCCTTGCGGCCCCCCACCCCTTCCACGCCGCACACAACGTGGCCCCCCTCTCCATTTACCCTTACGCCAGCTCCTGATGCCCATGGATCAGTTAGGGACCTGTGTGTTGTTCCGACCCATTTCGCTTTCGTGTCAGCCGCTCGCAGGGTGCTGTGATGGGCTGCCTTTGATCCACATGTCTGCCACTATTTAGTCACATCTTTCTTGACATCCTTCATCTATCACTCTCCTCTCCTTCTTCCTTTTACTGACCGCCACCCTCCAGTTTTTCTTCCTACTCATCATCCAATCGATGGCCGATAGCTCTTCTCACAGACTCGATCTCAGAGTGGGCGGCAAATACAGGCTTGGGAAAAAGATAGGGTCCGGTTCCTTTGGTGCGTGCGCTCTTCGGTTGTCATCCTCCTTGCTCATTCTCTCTGTAAAAGGTGACATTTATCTTGGGATCAACATCATCTCCGGCGAGGAAGTCGCCATCAAGCTCGAGTCTGTCAAGGCCAAGCATCCCCAGCTCGAGTATGAGTCAAAGGTCTACAAGACCCTCGCCGGCGGTGTCGGTGTTCCTTTCGTTAGATGGTTCGGCACAGAATGCGATTACAACGCAATGGTTCTCGACCTCCTCGGCCCATCTCTCGAAGACCTCTTCAACTTCTGCAACCGCAAGTTCAGCCTTAAGACCGTCTTGCTCCTTGCCGATCAACTGGTACGTTATCGTCCTTTCTCATTGTTCATTTCTCATGCAACTCTTAGATTTCGCGCATCGAGTACATCCACTCGCGCAACTTCATTCATCGTGACATCAAGCCAGACAACTTCCTCATGGGCATCGGTAAACGTGGAAATCAGGTTAACGTGATCGATTTTGGTCTCGCCAAGAAATTCCGTGACCCAAAAACCCACCTCCACATTCCGTACAGGGAAAACAAGAACTTGACTGGTACCGCTCGTTACACCTCTATCAACACGCACTTGGGGGTTGAGCAGGCTCGTCGTGATGACCTTGAATCTCTTGCCTACGTTCTCATGTACTTCCTACGTGGCGCCCTCCCATGGCAGGGTCTCAAGGCTGCGACCAAGAAGCAGAAGTACGATCGCATCATGGAGAAGAAGATGACCACTCCGACTGACCTGCTTTGCCGAGGATTCCCCAATGAATTTGGAATCTTCTTGAACTATACTCGTGCCCTCCGCTTCGATGATAAGCCTGATTATTCTTACCTCCGCAAACTTTTCCGGGACCTGTTCGTTCGTGAAGGTTACCAATACGACTACGTTTTCGACTGGAGCGTCCAGCGCGGTGCCCAAGATGACGGTACCCAGGGTTCCGGATCCAAGTCTGGTGCCCCTAGGCGCAAGGTCGTTCAGGAAGAAGACGAGCACCGCGCGAGTGACAGGATGTAAGTGGTTTCGGCGTATATGTGGGTTTTTGATCCTCCTTTGCTCATGATCACTTCTCATCTATAGGCTTCGCTCGCACACTCGTCAGGCCCAACAAGGTGCACCTGGAGCAGTTGGCCAGCAGCGTGGAGCTCGAGGACGTGATGCCGAATTATGGTAAACGAGCCTTTGGGTTAACGGCTTGAATCTCCATCATTTGCCTAATTGTTTGATCTGTCTGCGCGTCCCGAGAGTTACCGGGCGAGTGGGGGGTGGAGGGTAGAGTGCATTGTTTCGCTCGGTTCGGGATGGGGTTGGGTCTCTCGGCTGTCAAGGAAAGCTGACGGTTGTCCATGAGTGTTGGTGATGGATGGTGGTATTGGTATTGGTATTGGGTGTAAACGGTGGATCTGAGCTCATTTCAGTGGTTGGGGCACGTCCGGTTCGATATTCACAAGGTCGTTCTTCCAGTGAATACATGTGGCAAATCAAGCAATCGATACCGGCTCCCTTCTCTGCCACCCTCTGTATGTCGTCGTCGCCGGTTCTTTGGCCCTCAACACTTTGGGAGAAACAACGAGCCGCGCAAATATTCTTCCCCTCCTCTCTCTCTGCTCTCACATTTATACAACTCAACCTCCACATCACACAATCCACACAAAGCAGAAGAACGTCGGGGCTCCACAAACATCTACACGACCAGAAATTCTACATGGCTTACTGCGACTGCCTCTGACCAAGATAACTTTATTAAAACGGACGCTTTTTCTTTTCTTTGGGGCCAGACCTTTTATTGATCTCTTACTGCCTCTCTCATCGTCCTCTGATGGGTCCCTCGCGGCGCGGTACAGAGATTCCGGGTCAGGTCTTTTCCCTCTCCCTCACAACATATGACCAACATGCGCCCGTTTTGTGTATACTTTCCTGCCCTTCCTCACTCCTTTAATATTTGGAACTCCTTTTTTCTGCGTAATATTTGTGACAACTACCTTTTCCTTCCACCATCATTCCTTTCTTTCTCACCCCAGATTCAACACACATGATACGATCATTCCTTCTATACATTTTTCCCTCTCCTTTGTTTATTTCAACCTTCACTTTTATGTCTCGTGCTACGTTACGTCTTGTCTCTGGTTCCTCGAATCCCTTTTGTTGTCCTTCTATCCCCCACCTCTTCCTGGTCCTGGGACCTTGTTGAGGGCGAGTGGGACGGAAGAGGGCGTCAAGCTGTTTGGGATGTGTGTGGGCTGGGAGCTCTTGGATAACTGTCATTTGGTCTGGGAGGCCATGGAATGGCCGCCCGTCATGTGTATGGGGTTGCCTGCGTTGGAGAGTGTCTTAGTGAGTTACGTATTTCGTGTAATCATGAATGAACGAAAGTTGTCCCACTACCTTCTTTTTTCTACTTCCTCTGACCTCATAGACTCCGTCAATATTGATCAATTGAATAATTACAGTCGAGCGATTCTCATGAAAGTATCCACAGTTGATCTTCATTGACATGACCAATGAAATGATTCAGCGATGACGAAGGTTACTAATTATAATACTAATTCTTGCGTCGAAGTCGCGTGGTAGGGTTTGTGCACTACCTCTACTTATAGGGTTAGGAGAAGTTGAGGAGAAGTTAGCCCTGACTTTCTCGGTGACTATGTAGCGTTGAAAAAATAGACCCAGTAGTCTGCCAACTGGAGTATCATCTGTCAACGTAACGTTCTCGTAGGTTGCGAGCAACCCAGAATCAAAGTGGTCGAAACTCTCGAGAGTATGTCAGGGATAATCTTTCGTCAATGGAAATCAGGAAAAAAAAGGTAGTTCTTCCAAGCTCCTGCAACCAAATCGTCAAAGGCGATAGCAAACAAGGCTGAGGCCGTTGCCAAACAAATCCTCCACGTCCACCGCATATTCGTCTTAGTCGAGCGTAACGTCTAGCGGACTGCATAGTCTCCAAAAATGGCCTCTTTCGCCATGGTCTTTCCCTCCAAGAAAGAGGACGAAAGCGGTCTGAGCTCGTATTACAACAACAAAACCACCATCATCCAGGAGGCTCGTGTCTTCAATGAATCCCCCATCAGTCCGAGGAAGTGCAGGGCGCTCCTTACACGGATCGTGTATCTTCTTTATGTCGGCGAGACTTTCGGGACACAGGAGGCGACCACGCTATTTTTTGGGACAACGAAATTGTTCCAGCATAAAGATGTTCGTAACGCCTTCTGGTGGTTTTCAAGCTCGTTTCTTGCCTATTTATTCATTTATGATCATTACAGAGTGCGCTCCGACAGGCGGTCTATCTAGCAATCAAGGAGCTCGCGGCGACGGCGGAGGATGTAATAATGGTTACCGCCAGCATAATGAAGGACATGCAACCTAACTCGGAGGTCATCTATCGTCCGAATGCAATCCGTGCCCTTTGCAAAATCATTGACGTGCGTTGTTACTCCTCCCCTATAAAAGCGCGGTCGTTGACCAATCGATATAGCCTTCGATGGCCCAAGGCGTTGAGCGTTTCTTCAAAGCGGCCATCGTGGACCGACACCCATCCATCGCCTCTGCTGCTCTCGTGTCGGCATATTATCTCTACCCTAATGCCAAGGATGTCATCAAGCGATGGGTAAATGAAGTTCAAGAAGCAGTAAATGCTAAATCATCGTCGACTTTCTTCGGATCAAGCGGAGGAGGTGGATACCTTGGGTTTGGTGGAGGCTCTGGCCAACCTTCTGGACCACAAACTATCCCTTCAACGAGTTACATCGCACAATGCCACGCTTTGGGCCTTCTATATCTTATTCGTCAACAGGATAGAATGGCAATCACCAAAATGATCCAGCAACTTGGTGGTGGAAAATCAGGTGCAGGAACGACGTTGAAGAATCCGATGGCTCTGTGCATGTTAATTCGATACGCTGCGAAGGTTATGGAGGAAGACCCTAAGTGCGTTGACTGTAATTTATTCTTGTCCACTTTCCCTGAAGTTAGCGTTTCAGTGTCCAGAGGCAAGTTTTGGAGCTGCTCGAGGGCTGGTTGCGCCACAAGAGCGACATGGTAAACTTCGAGGCTGCACGCGCCATTTGCGAGATGAAGAACGTAACTGCCGCCCAATTAACGAAACCAATCGCTGGTGCGTTACAGGAATCTTCCATCGCGAGCATCACTAAACGTTATTATTTCGGTAGTCCTGCAGATCTTCCTGACAACCCCCAAACCTGTCCTGAAATTCGCCGCCGCTCGTACCCTTGCCAGTCTGGCTTTGACGCATCCTGCAAGCGTCGCAACCTGCAACATCGATTTGGAAACGCTTATTGCCGACCCAAATCGCAGTGTGGTGACGTATGCAATCACCACGTTGTTGAAGGTATATCCTTATCTCTGTAATAAGTTTCACAACTCAAATAACACAATTAGACTGGCAATGAAGCCTCTGTCGACCGTCTGATCAAACAAATTACGGGCTTCATGACCGAAATCAGTGACGATTTCAAGGTCATTATTGTGGACGCCATTCGATCTCTTTGCCTCAAGTTCCCTGCCAAACATGCATCTATGTTGACGTTCCTCTCGAGCGTGTTACGAGACGAGGGTGGCTACGAATTCAAGCGCGCCGTAGTCGAGGCTATGTTTGATATGATCAAGTTCATCCCAGAATCCAAGGAGCAGGCCCTTTCACACCTCTGCGAATTTATCGAAGATTGCGAGTTCACAAAGCTCTCTGTCCGCATCCTTCACTTGGTGGGAGTCGAAGGAACCCAATCGCCACAACCTGCGAAATACATCCGGTTTATTTACAACCGTGTGGTGTTAGAGAATGCCACCGTTCGGGCTGCGGCGGTTACCAGTTTGGCTAAATTTGGAGTAAATTCAGCGGAGCCTGCACTCAAAAAGAGTATCACCGTCCTTCTTAACAGGTACGTGATTTTCTTTTACTTTTCGATACGATGCTCAAATTGCTCCGATAGGTGTCTTGATGATGTGGATGACGAAGTTCGCGACCGCGCAGCGTTATACCTTAAGGTATTCAGAGAGAAGTCACTGGCTGATACATACGTCAAAGAAGGTAAAATCATCTTACCCTCCTGTTTAGAGACGGAATATTCATTTGTGTTCCAGAGTCTGTCTTCTCATTGGCAGCGCTGGAGTCTAAACTTGTGGCTTATGTGAAGGACCCGTCCGCTACGGAAAAACCCTTCGATGTCTCGTCGGTGCCCAAGATCAGTCGCGCTCAAGCTGCCCAAGAAGCTGCTCGTAAGTCATCAGCCGAACGCTCCACACCACATTTTCTCACAAACCTTATCTTCCAGGCCCAAGTACGCTGGATACGCTGGGAGCACCCTTGTCGAAGAAAACTGCGGACACGCCCGCAGCTCCTTCCGCGGCGGAGAAACAATCTGCTTATTTACAACAACTGTCAGAAGTTCCCGAGTTTGCTCCCTATGGGCCGGTGCTCAACAGCAGCGCCACGCCTGCTCAACTCACTGAGAGCGAAACCGAATACCAAGTTAACTGCGTCAAACACATCTACAAGGAACATGTTGTCTTCCAAGTTTGTCAATTTTAATTCCCATTCACCATTATTACTAACTGATTCACGCAGTTCAACATATCCAACACCATTCCCGATACTGTGCTTGAGCAGGTGTCTGTTATCATGCAAGCTCAATCGGAAGATGCTGGCCTTGTGGAAGACTTCATTATCCCTCTACCAGCCCTCACTGCTGCCAATTCACCCGGAATTGTATATGTATCCTTCACTCGCGAAAACCCCGAACTATATGCCATCGCCTCTTTCCAATGTACCCTCAAATTCACTAGCAAAGAACTCGACCCTTCAACGGGCGTTCCTGAGGAAGAGGGGTACGAAGACGAGTACCAAGTCGAGGAGGTCGAACTTAGTGCCGGCGGGGATTACATTGTTCCCAGCTATGCGTCCTTCGGATCTGAATGGGAAAGGATGAAGTCGGCCCCTAGCGCCACAGAGACATTTGCTCTATCTGCCATGGAAAGCCTCAAGGGTAGGTCGCCTATTCTAACCGATGTTTTTCAGAGTTTACAATGTATCTAATTTTCCAGCTGCCTGTGAATCGATCATCGAGGTGCTCAACATGGAACCGCTTGGTGGATCAGAAGTTCCTTCATCGACTTCTGTGCACACGCTCCAATTGTCGGGCCTGGTGACCGGAGGAGGTGGCAAGGTTCTCGTTCGCTGTCGAATGACATTCTCGCGAGGCCAGGGTGTGACATTAGAATTGGGTGTGCGGGCAGAAACGCAAGAGGTGTGCGATTTGGTGCTGGCAGCTGTTGGTGGTTAGATGTATTGTTTTGTCTTCTGTTATCGGTGTAAGTTTTAATACCATCTCCTTGGATTCTGGTTGTGTCCTCGGTGATCAGGACCGTCATTGGTATTTCTTCGGCACGGCACACAATTGACCCAGGTCGTATGACTGTCACGGAAGAAAAGTTGTGGGGTAATTCCGTGGCGTGAGGGGGACCGGGTATTACTTTTCCAATCCGAGTTCGGTGTTTGGCACCGGGAGTACACTAAGCGCAGACAAATCGTATGATACTCTGCTCCCGTAATGCTCTATACTTCGCAGTACCTACCCCAACCATTACTTCCCGACTAAACTGTTTTCTGCGTGGTGTACGGGCTATTCGTTGACATCGACTTCATCGGACGCGAAATTGCTGACTACTTGAGTTCAATTCTGCTCCTTTCTTCCACCATTATTGGTTGAGGGTTGAGCTCGATGTCTGTGCAAACCCCCTCTCTACCATCGCCAAAGGTCATCCACGTCGATACCCGGGGAGCAGTTATTCTGTCGGAAGAGTCGCCAGAGGTACGTGTACACTCTACTCCTTGGTCTCACTCACTGACAAGGGGCGACAATAGACAAGAGATAGCCGAGGCATATACCTTCCCAACTACATTGAACCCGTTTCGCATATCGCGGTGGATGTGAGTAGCATACCAGCTATTTTCAGCCTCGATGTTCACGAGAATTGGACTTTTTATAGGTCGGAGGATCGCTAGCAAAAGTTGTCTACTTCACCCGTTCACCCGAACCCCCTTCATCTCCTTCTATTGCTGCAACCCACGGTTCCAGTACCGCAAGTGATATATCAACCCCAAGTTCTCCCTCTCCGTCAGACGATGCGGCTAGCGCGGTATCGTGCTCCTCCTGCAGTCTTGCAACGAACAACAAAGCCAACGGGGCACTCACCCCTCTCGTGCTCGAACAACCCACTCCCATCGGAGGCGGTCTATCAACGGGATTGATGGACGGCTTCCTACGCGAATCCATCCTCAAGCGCGCCGCAGCCTCGGCGGTGCAGCACTTCCCCGGAGGCTCGCTCAACTTTGAACGATTCGAAACGGACAATATCCATGCATGCGTTGAGTTCATCCAGGAGCTTATTGAACGCTCGGCGCAGGTGAATGGGGTGCCAATCGAGGAGATGCGCAAGGGCGTGAAGATCATGGCGACTGGGGGAGGCGCGCACAAGTTTTACGAACTTTTCAGCGACATCCTGCATGTGGAGGTGCGGAGGGAAGACGAAATGGAATGTCTGATTGAAGGATTGAAATTTATCACACTCATCCCTGACGAAGTTTACTTCTTTTCCGACGAGTTAATTTCCTCTGTATCGCATCCGACAGCTACCCAGGGTTCGTCTCTTCCGGATGGCTCAGCAGCTCTAACCCCTAAAGCCCCTGCACCTCCAAGCGCTCTCGCCGGTTCCACCACTAATCCTCCAACACTGGAACGACCGAGCCCCGACCCACCTAAATATGGTGTAACCTTTGAGAGCAATCCGACGCCACAGCTGCCCTGCTTACTAGTAAACATTGGATCGGGTGTATCGATAATCAAGGTTGACGAAGACGGCGCTTTTGAGCGTGTTTCTGGCACGAGTTTGGGTGGCGGCACGTTGTGGGGTCTTCTGAGCCTTCTAACCCCAGCTACCACATTTGATGGTGAGCACTGATTCTTTGAATCGCCTGATGATGTCAACTCAATCAACTCGATCATCTGAATAGAAATGTTGGCATTCTCAGAAAGCGGCGATAACTCGACGGTGGACATGCTTGTTGGGGATATCTATGGACAGGATTACAGCAAGCTGGGACTCAAGTCGACGATGATTGCCAGCACGTTTGGAAAAGTGTTCAAAAAGGGTGGAGAGAAGGGCAAGTTCTCCCCCGAGGACATCAGCAAGAGTCTTCTCTATGCCGTGTCGAATAACATTGGGCAGATTGCGTGAGTGCTTTAGTTTGCTTGGGGTCGGGACGATGCTGATCGGACATATTGCCGATCGGCGCCAGATACATGAATGCAGAAAAGTATAACTTGGACAGGATCTACTTTGGTGGCTGTTTTATACGAGGTGTGTGGTCAAGGAACATTCATTGGCCGAGCTCTAAACTGGTTGCGGACAGGACATGCGGCGACTATAGCAACATTGTCGTACGCTATCCGATTTTGGAGCAAGGGTACGAAACGGGCGTTATTCCTTCGACACGAGGGATTCTTGTGAGTGGCCACATTTAGAATAGCAGGGAGAAAGTACTGATAGACCATCAGGGGATCGATTGGGGCGTGGATAAGGAATATTGAATCAGCAGAAGAGGGAGAGCTCAGAGCCAGGCACTAATAGTGACATAATTGATTACCCCATTACGGATTTCGGGACTTGACTTATCCTTATATTAGCTAACTCCAGATGAGACAATATGCAGACGTGGGAAGATTGAAATTGATCAGTCATATCATAATCACTGTCCATTCAAAAATCCTTCCAAAGTTCCCGCCTTTCCCCTTCAGCTTCACAACTAAATGTCTCCCCCCTTCGACTCATGGGCAGCAGACCATTCTTTTCCAGCTAAAAATCAAAATCCTCCATCGCAGCCTCAAAAGAAACCTAGACATAGACACTCTCCTGCTCAGTTGGCTGCCTTGAACGAGCTTTTTGACCAGAATGACCACCCTCCACTGGAGCAGCGAACTGCTCTTGCGGAGCATCTCCGCATGTACGTTTCCGGCGTTTTTTTCTTTGTCTCTATCCTGATGGCCATCTCAGGGAGACAAAGACCGTCAATGCTTGGTTTCAAAATAAACGAGCATCCTCAAAGAAACGCATACGGGGTGGGGCTCAGACATATGAGGCTCAACGTATAAATACTCCCCCCATTCTTCATCCTCCTCCTCCTACACTTCCTGAATTCCACCCCCAACCCGACCTAGACGATATTCACGACGACGAATATTCTGTAGACGTTCATCATTCACGCGCCACATCTGCTGTACCATCGGATTACCCTTCCTCGTTTTACGCAACACATCCAGATCAAGGTCATTTTTACGCAGAATCAGATTCAATGCCCCGCAGGATGCGCATGAGACCCTCCTCTGAACAGACTGAGGAGCTTCGAAAGCTGTACAATATCAATCCCCATCCTACCACCGAACAGCGACAGGTTCTATCAGCCAATATTGGAATGTGAGTTCTATTTTGATTGTGACGGTTTTTGATGTTCCCATTACTTTTTTTTTGTTCTTGTTGAAAACAAAGTCTAAATTGATTTGTTTGTTGCAGGCGTTATCAAAGCATTACTAACTGGTTCCAAAACCAGCGGAGCCTCGCAAAAAAGCGGAAAGAAGACGAACCAGATGGTCTCCCTTTGGTTGCCCCACAAGCCGACTATCCCCAAGGGATACGGCATTACTCGGCATACCCACCGCCTTCCCACCCACATCCATCTTTGGGTCTTCCTCCCCAGACAGGCCACCCATCCCTCCTAAATCTTCCTCTCTTGCGCCGTTCGCCCAGCGTTTCTCCCTCGACGGAGGACCATTCCCCCCAGAGATCTTTTTCCCATTCTCACAGAAGCACCACCCCTTATGGCAACCTCTCTTCCAGTTTCGGTCGTCCTCGGCGCTCTCGCCCTGAGCCATACCAGCTTGACGCCTTGAAGGAATTATTTACTAAGACGTCCACCCCGACCATCGAAGAGCGTTCTGCATTGGCACTGGAAATCGGAATGTATGTTACCCATATTGTTTCACACCGTCTAATCCATCTCTTATCGTTTTCACAGGGATGTCGGAAAAGTTACGAATTGGTTCCGGAATTTGCGTCAGACTGCTCGAAAGCGCGCGAAAAGATCTGGGAGCGGAGATGATGACGACGACGATAGTTTCCTTGCGAGGGATCCCAACTCTGCATCTGCGTCCCGGTTCGGCACGCCCACCTTCGGGTCTTCGTCATCATCAATAAATGAATATTCTATGGAATTGGACGATTACGATATCCACCACCACTCCGATAATGGGAGTGAGGACGATTACCAGGAGGCTGTAACGCCCTCTCCTGAACAATCCCCATCTCCGCCTCCTGCCGCTATTGCCAATCCTCCTATGAAGTACAGCAATAAGATGGACTCGCTCAATGACTCGTGCCCTGTTCAAATGGATAAAGTCTCCACCCGGAAATTTGCTGATGTCGATGTCGCAGACGCAGAGCTGCTCCTCATCTTCCATCGGCATGTTGTGCATTAACTAACGCGCAAAAGTATCAATAAATATCCTTGTAAGTCTTGTATCATATCATAATCTTTTTGTCATCTAACGCGATCTTTGTATAGAATCGCCTATCTATTTAACTATTTAATTCGAAACAAAATGCGGTGTAGGATAGCGCGACTAACCCAGCTCTCATGTTTCCTCTGTCCATCTGCGCCCACCACTCCTGTAGCCTTTGACCTTGAAAGTCTGCTTCTATTTTATCTATGGCTTTCCTTTGTATCCGTTCATCAGCATAAACGAAGCAATCTCCATGTAGCTGTATATGGTATGGTGTACTAGTTGCATACAGAATACTTACAGCTAAAAGCGAATTCTCATTTACTGTACTCGAGTCTGTGGACGGATGCATTCCCAAACGCCCCAACTTGTGCTTCGAAATGGAGGATACTGGATCGTCGTTCTGATCGACCTCCCACTGTTCCTATGATACTTCCTTGGCCTTGTCCTCCCTTTGATTGTCCGTTTACGCTTCCAAGTGACCGATTCAAGATCAAATGGGCATTCCTTTTCTCCATTGATATTTATTTGCGATGGGTGAACTATGGACAATCAATCGACTGCCGCAATCTTACATAGATTACTGTGCGGTCCTGGCCATCACAGTTCGGGGTGCTCTCCTCACTGTAAATCCTGCAGAGGCGACTCAGGACCTTATAAGGCACCATCTGTTACAAGCGACAGGATGGACAGTCGGCTGGAACTTTGGAAGTAATGCTTTTGTCCCTTCTGGGATGTAAGTAAGTAATATAATCATCGCTGTCTCCTTAGAATTTGATAGCACCGGAGTTCGACGAAGAACAAAGAATTTCGGACTCGGGTGCCCTTGAGGAGCGACAAGTCCTCGGTCCTCCTCAATTTCAATAATTGAAAGGAATTTGGAAATAGCAAGCCCACTTGCATGTGGAAGACAAACTGTATATGCCGGGGACTGTCGACGGCATGTGGGTTTAATTAACCCCCGATCGGAGTCAGGGGTGGTGTTTGCATAATTCAGTATTTTCGCGTCGAGCGTTAAACTGCGTGTACTCCAGTACGATGCGATAAACTCGCGCACACGGAACCTTGAGCGCACTTATTCATGGACAGTTCTAGAGCGATCTAATCTGAGAGTACAAGTAATACATACAATCAGAGAATCCTGAAAGATCTCGGCCTCGAGTAAAAGCAAACAATGGTGAGTGCAAGTATGGCGAAGGTGATGGGAAGTGATAGGCATGCCGCAAGAAGAGAAGCGAGGATTTGGAAAAAGGTCTGGAAGAGCTCCACTATATCTTGACCTTTATAGCAAGAGTTAGAGGCACTAGGCCATCGAAGTCGACGCGTGGAATGCGGGGAGAATTTGACTGGAATGATGGGTGGATGTGGGTGTTCAAGCAACAACCCAAGATCCATGCCCGCGCGACGCAAGTTGGCCTCGGCACGCCATGAAGTATCACTTGATGGGTGTCCTTTGTCCCGGAAATGTGAGGGAACGACTTGCACCAGCTTGCGCTTAACAAGGAACTGATCTCGTCCGGCACGGTTTCGAGTGCGTTTCCTTTCATTGAATTCGCCAGTGACTTCACAGTCATACTCACGAAGAGCGGAGTGAACCACGTCCCAGATGTCGGTTGGAGGCGCTGAACGAGTCCCCGAGGGTACTGACCACTCATGTCCACGGCGATTGGCTTCGAACAAGGTTGCTGTCTGGTATAAATAGGATTCTAGCCAGTGCTCTGCGTCGACGAATTGCTGTGGGTCGAGGCTGATAATATGCCGCCCCATCCTTGAATTGCGGGTGGAATTGCGCAATGTTGTTCTGTGTGTATGTTGAAAAGGAATCTGATTATCCGAACCAGGGTTGCACGAGCACGCTCCAGAAAATTGCTCCCACTGCCAGATATCCTGCCCATATATGTCGACGTTGTAGGCAATGCAGTCGGCACAGAGTAAGTCTCGCAAAGACTGTTCGTAGACAGCAAGCGCCGTCATCGACTGCTTGATGAGGTGAGCCGTGATGGTGGGGAACAGCCATCCGCGGATGAGAAGGAGGATCTCTGTGGGCAACGTGACTTGTCGGGGATTCGACTTGGTGTAGGGACCACGAATGATGTAATCTATCGCGTTGAGCTCTGGGGACATGTACGCGAGACAGGCATGCATAAGTGTAGATTTCGACGTAGTGATTTTTGGTCCCGACATGATGGTAACCTGAGGGGGGAAAACTTGTCTACATGCAAACATAAGTACTCTTCAAATAGCGCGGACATAAGGATAACATACATGAATTTCTCCGACGCGGACTCGGGGGAGAGCAGACTGGACTTGGACTTGGACTGACGTGACGTGAAATTCCTGCGGCTGAAGGAACAGGACTACGATATTTAACGAGTCGACTTGTAGTGATTAATGATTATGACATCCTGAACCCTTTGTGTCGAAGAAGGCGAGGTGGGACGTCGAGAAAAAGGAAGGTTCGCCCCGCGCCAGATTGGGACATCTCGACGCAGGCCATGCTCACCGGAGACACGTCAGGAAGTGCTCATTTGCAGTATCCTATCCTTCTATTGACTGTAGAGACAAGCAAGGCATAGCTTGGGGGTCATTTCCGTCCTTGTGGCTGAGGTAGTCTGTGCACATGCTGTCGCCAGCTTTGCCTCATGGGCGACTAAAATGCAATCTTGTTGCGCTAAACTGGGATAGAGCGGAGGGCAGTACGTACCCCAAAATTTGCAGAAAAAAATGGCGAGGGAATTCGAGCTAGGAGAAGATTATTCATCCAACCTCAGGTCAATTGTAAAACGAGAAGGGCCTGTGAGGGCCATTCCTAGATCTCCTCTTTCGGCCCGTCTTTTGATCCGTCGCATTGGAATCGCAATTTCGAAGTCAGCGGCCTCGACGGGCACAAGGTCTTCAAGTCAGTTCTAACTCATCAACCTTTGGAATCGATCGCGCCTACCCTTTAGAGTTTTCGAACCCATGTCGGCCTTCTACAGCGCCTTCAAGAGAAATCGACAAACCCACGAAGTTCTAACGGATGAATCAGTCTGTCAAGTTTGCCGCCGGATGTTGATTACTGTGAACATTAAAAACAGGGGATTGAAGGGTGAAAGTAGTTACTTTATGCCGACCGTACCGGCATCCATTTGCAAGTGCGCGCCTACGTCGTCTCAGATTTTCTGGATCCAATCCCCTGAGGTGCATGGCACAGTAACTCTGGGAGGATTTGTCGACAAAGAATTATAGTTAGTCTCGACATGCCCGACACACTACCTTGAGATAAAAGGCGGCAGGGTGCTGGGTGGATCGTCCCACCAGCTGCCCGAGCTCTGTGTTCCAGAGGTGTGGGATCCAGCGTTTACCTGGAACCACGAACGATGCCTAGGGACCGCTCAGAATTTCTATGCCAGTCGAATTGGCAACTTCATCGTGGTTTGTTCTCTAACACCCAATTGGTAAGTTGCTTCACAATTGCAATATCGCAGCATCATACATACTCCTTGTGGATTGACACGGCTTTGCTGCTTGAGGGTGAGGGAATATCATAACCATCCCGGAGCTGCTTGGCCAAAAGCTCGCTACCTAATCCATTGATCTGGCCACAATTTCATTTCAAGTGGTCGATATCCGAGTCTGTGCCTCAATAATATCTGGTCCTGGGATGCGTGGGTGCGCTTAGAGAACGAGACCTTCGGAACGTACCATTTAGGCCATTTAACGGTACTGTAAGATTGGCGTTGGAGAGTTTTGGAAACAGCACGAAACCCGAGGTCCAGCCAATGACACCAAATCTGAGGGAAAAAAGCCAGTGGACATAAATTCGCCTTCCATCAGGGTGAGAATGAGAATCTTCTCAAAAATAGAGGCTGGTATGGACCAAGTACGCTATCGACTGCATGCAAGTAAGTAACGCGGACTTTAAATATGTTTATGCGAAATCCCTATGTTTATAGGAGTCCCCGGCAGATCTCTTCAAAGTTCAGCCGCGAGGATCAAGTCGTAGGTAAGCGATCATGAACAATAACTACTTCAACAGGTGCTCATAAGGTTCTCTTCCAGTGTTTTGGGAAGTCCCAACATGCTTCACCTCCGAACGACCCAAGGGATTTCCTTCCTTGCACGCTCCGCAAGGATGATGTCGTCTTCCATCCCATCCTTACCCCTCCAGCCTCCTTCGTTAGATGAAGAAGCGGCCCAGTTCGCAGCTCGAACGAATGAAATGGAGGAGTTCTTTTCTCAACCTCGATTTAAGGACATCAAACGACCGTACACAGCAGCTTCAGTCGCCTCGAAACAAGGTTCCCTACCAGTCACCCCTTTGCCCTCTTCACTGCTTGCGGACAAGTTATTCGCACTTCTTACCATGTCCGCAAACGAAGGAAAACCCATACACACCATGGGTGCTATCGACCCTGTCCAAATGACGCAGATGGCGCGCAACCAAGAGGTGGTTTATGTTTCCGGATGGGCAGCATCGAGTGTATTAACAACTGGGAATAATGAAGTTGGTCCGGACCTTGGGTAAGTTTTGCTTCCTCCAAATTCATTGACTTTTACTGAATATAGCCTGCCAGTGATTACCCCTACACCACTGTTCCAAATCAAGTACACCGTCTTTTCCGCGCCCAACAACTTCATGACAAGAAACACTACGACGAGAGGATGTTTGCTACGCCTGAACAACGCGCGAAGATGCCATTTGTAGACTATTTAAGGCCTATCATCGCAGATGCTGATACCGGGTGAGCTTCCCCAATATTTCAAAGAATTAGATCTAATACATTTTTTACCGAAGGCACGGCGGTTTATCAGCGGTCATGAAACTTGTCAAGTTGTTTGCCGAATCTGTGATTGATATTCCATGCTCGAGGGTCGATCTAACTTACCGGGTATTCTCTAGGGAGCTTCCGCCATACATCTTGAGGACCAACTTCATGGCGGGAAGAAGGTGAGCTATTGAACCCAGTTTCAATACGACCTTCATTTATACTTTTGCAGTGCGGTCATTTGGGAGGCAAAGTTCTTGTCCCAACCTCCACCCATATCTCTAGGCTCATTTCTGCTCGATTCCAACTGGATTTGATGAAGTCAACCATGCTCCTCATCGCCCGAACGGATTCGGAATCCGGAAAATTGATTTCGTCGAACGTGGATGTTGCAGACCATGAATTTATCGTTGGGACGACTACGAAAAGCACAGCTCCTCTGGCACAGGTCCTTGCCGAGGCTGAAGCCAGCGGCGCAACAGGAGCAGAAGTTGACCGCCTCGAGAAAGAGTGGACAGACAGCCATCATATGTGCACTTTCAACCAAGGTAGCGTTCATCTTGATCAACTTTATGCCCTGTCTCATTATCTCTCCTCCTGAAAGCTGTCGAGAAGGCAATCGAACTCTCCAGTATCCACGACAAGGATGGCGCTTTGAAGACATTCCTGACGGCTACATCAGGAAAATCGAACTCTGTTGCGCGGGCAGTTGCGGCTGATATTTTGGGCGAAGAACTGTTCTGGGATTGGGACGGTTGGTTTTACACATTCTTTTTCAAAGAGGTTGACACCGAAATCGTTTTCTGGCAGCTCCTCGGACCAGGGAAGGTTACTACCATTATACCGGCGGTGTGGAGGTGATTCTTTATGTCCTTAGAACCTCTGCCAAATCTAACCTGCTGTCGAGGCTGCGATCAAAAGGACTATGGCATTTGCCCCTTATGCTGACCTTCTATGGCTGGAGACTAAATCTCCCAACCTGGATCAAGCGAAATATTTTTCTGGCAAAATCAGACAGACATATCCTGGGAAGTGTGTTACACTTTTTCTAATGATTCTATGGCAAACAGTTGACCCATTTTTCAGATGGTTTGTCTACAACCTGAGTCCCAGTTTCAACTGGTCACACCATGGTTTCTCTGGTCGGTATTCGTTTGGTGTAATGATCTTTCTGTGCTGAGCCTTAATCGAATAGACACCGATCTGAAAAACTTTGTCTGGGACCTAGCCAAGGAAGGGTTAGGCTTTGGTTTTTTTTGCTCTGTTTAAATCACTCACCGTCCCATAGTTTCGTCCTACAACTTATTTCACTCGCAGGACTGCATAGCGGCGCTGTGGTCACAGGTGCTTCCACCTATCTTTTATCGAAGGGATCTGCGCTGACGTACGCAATAGCCGAACTTTCTGCTCGCTTCAAGGAGGAAGGTATGCTGGCCTACGTGGAACTTATCCAGCGCAAGGAGAAAGAAATTGGATGTGATGTCCTGACCCACCAGAAATGGTGCATTTTTTTTCCTTCTTTTTTTTTCACGCGGATGGAACTGATTTGTCGACGCTCTGCAGGAGCGGTGCTAACTACATCGATAGGATTCTTTCAACCGTGTCTTCAGGATCGTCGAGTACATCTGCGATTGGTAAAGATTCCACAGAACATTCCTTCTAATTTTCATCGATGAGACCTTGGCGTCGGCTCGCCGCCACGATGTGCACAGGCGGTTGAAATGTACCTATCTGATCCCGACACGTGCGTCCAGGCGTTGGGAGTTTCCTTCATTCATGTACACATAGATAAATCCTCTGACAATAAACTATACAATCTCTATGTTATGATGGGCGACAAAACAGTATTGAATGTAAGTTTGAAGATATAGGACTTACAGATTTGACTCGCGAATCTCGTTTACATGTGAAGAACCTTTTTTTTTTTTGATGGTTACGTCATTTGCCCATTACGGCCAGGGCCCTGGTTCTCTTATTCTTGTTATTTAACCACTGGCATAAAGATAGATAACATCTCCTTCCTCGTTCCCTCCTTCGCTCTCCTTCGCCAGGATCACGGGTCTAAGGAAACAGTCCCAATCCCCAACCTTCAATAATCTCGACCGTCATGGACACCGATGCACTTACTGAGTCCATTGACCGCCATCCATTGGTTTCCTTGCTATCCGCATGCTTCTGGGTTATTCGTGTGTTCCGATGGTTTTCGGAACTTGGAATTTGACTAATGCACGTCTTTTGTCTTCAGTGTGGCTGCTATCATGGACCAAATCTCTGGTCGCATTTGCGACCATTACAGTTCCTAGGTTCATGTACTCAATCTTGTCGTACTCCATGACCCTGACCGTAAATTTAAACCGTTTCTGTATGCAGCAGAGCTACGCTAATTGGAAATGCCGCTATCAATAGCTCGGATTCTGGAACTTCGCCTTGCTTTTTATATGTTCAGCCGTCCCTTGAACTACTGGATTCGCTTCAAATATCTAAACGATTACATGCAGCTGAAAGAGCCCCCACTCGTAAAGCCAGACGTGAATGAACTTCACCCAGACGTTAACACAGGCGAGCCTTATTTGCGCAGTATCATGGTTTACGGCCAATCTTAATTTTGGTTCTAGACCCGCCACCTACTTTCCACAATTATCTTGATGACTTTTTACAGGCCGTCAGGGTGTTCGGTTTTGTAAGTCGCATTTTTTACGCTGGATTTCCTTTCTAACAGAGATTTTGAATTTCAGCTGGAGAAACCTGTCAGTGACGTTATTCCTCGTCTGGGCAACCACTCTTATTGTTTAAACAGGTTTTCCATGAATTGGCACGCCACCTTCAAACGAGAAGGTTAATTGCAGGCGACACTCTATCCCTCGATCAAGACAAAAGTTTTTACTGCGTCGTGGAAGGGACTGTCCAGGTCTTTGCCCAGACCGGGCATTCACCTGAAGTCCGCCAAAGCACATGGGATAACGAGGATATGAATGGTTACCAGTTGCTCAATGAAGTCGGAAGCGGCGGCACACTATCCAGTCTCTTCACAATTCTAAGTTTATTTACTGAAGACGTCCAGATGAGCTGGCAGGATGAATCCCCTGACGTTTCTTCGGATGATATGCCGGCGTACGCTGGCGGACGCTCGATTCCAAAGACCCGGATGCGGCGTGCCAATTCTGATGTTTCCCAGTTTGATCTTGGATCGACTAAATTTCCACAACAGACAGCCCGTCGATCATCGGTTTCCTCCACAACTTCAACTGTACATGGATCCGCTCATAAGTCTTCTCGTGTCCCATCGTCAACGACTTCTGGTTATTCTACACCAGCCACACCCACCCCTCCGATCCATCAACATCATTTCGTACGACCCACTCAAGACCACGGGGGCGTTATTGCCCGTGCAACAGTAGATACCACTCTCGCCGTCATTCCTGCCGAAGCTTTCCGTCGCTTGACAAAGAAGTTCCCAAAGGCGACGGGTCACATTGTACAAGGTTTGAATCCCCTGTTTTATTATTCTGTGAATCAGACTGACTCCTTGCAGTGATTCTTACACGCTTCTCTCGCGTGACTTTCAATGCGGCGCATAAGTACTTGGGTTTGACCAGCGAGGTCCTGAGGACTGAAAAGGCGATAAACGACATTGCATGCCATCCACTCCCTCCATCCTTCTATGAAGGAGGCGGCCTTCAATACCTCAGGCATCGTTTCGATGGGGCGAGCTCCAGTGCTTCGGAGTCCGAAAGTGATTACCTGAGTTTTACCAAATCTCCAAAGCAAACGCCCTTGTCACCTCTTCTCCCGTCGAGGAATTCTTCAACAGCCTCGTTGTCAACCGCGTCCCTGGGAAAGATCGTTGACAATCCAATTCCACTGAAGGCTCCGTACTACCGAGATTTGAAACGAAGTGGTTCCATCAGTTCATCGCATCATCATATCGTCCAAGCAGGCGATTTACTCGTCCCTAAAAGCGGCGCCAACGATGTTTTTCGACCCCTAAATCGGTCGTTCAGTGTTCTCAATACTCCCCGGGTCCCTCAATACTCTATGGACGACAACGAACCTGGTAAGAGGATGAAACACAATCAACGTGCGCGCTGGTCTGCCGACGATTTCGACCTACGGGAAGAAGTCATGTCCTGCATTGCCAAATCCATTGGACTCCTGCAGCCACCGCTTAGTAACAATGATTCTGTCGAGGAATTACCTGCGTCGCCTCCTTATGACTTTCGCAAAGCATCAAGTAGTTTCACGTCTCCCTTCGGCTCTCTTTCTCTGCTCGACATTGGTGATGACAATTCAAGTACGGCTGCCTCTACAGCGTCTTCCAACAATCTTAGTGGTCTTGATAACGAAGTGGAAATCCTCTTCTATGCAGCAGGGACAACGTTGGCTAAGGCAGGCGATATGAATACAGGTGCAGGAATTGTCGATATTAATATTACTCTCTGCTCATCGACTTTCAGGCTTGTTCTATGTGATCGAAGGATTTTTGGACATCCTGCTCCCTGTGAAAGAGAATGACGCACCTCCAGCCGTGCCAAAAACTGCACACCCGTTATCAGAGACAATGGACTCGGAACCTCGCCGATCGGCACCAAGTCCGGACAACAGGAAAACGGAGCAGAGATTCCTTTTCACCGTAAAGCCAGGTGGCATTGCGGGATATTTGGGTCTGTGTTCTTCGTTCGAAAACGTATATATTTCAAACAGCGATACTCATACTGCCAATTACAGCTTCTTTGTGCAATCTTGCATCATACGTCGATATAAAGGCAAAAACGGACACCTATGTTGGTTTTCTGCCATTGCCTGCGCTTGAACGGATTCTGGAGAAACGACCGATTGTCCTGCTTACCTTAGCTAAGCGGCTGATCTCGTTACTCTCTCCGCTCGGTCAGTTTTGATTTTTTCCCAAATATCTTTCAGCTCATAAGAATATCAGTGCTGCACATCGATGCCTCCTTGGATTGGATGCAAGTAAATGCTGGTCAGGTGCTGTGGCGTCCTCAGGATACCAGTGACAGCTTCTACATTGTCATAAACGGCCGTTTACGAGCCATCACGGAAACGGATACCGGCGAGGTTACAATCGTCGGTGAATATGGCCAAGGCGATCCTGTTGGTGAACTAGATGTTATCACGAGCTCGCCTCGTCGAAATACTGTGCACGCCATCCGTGATACGGAATTGATCAGGATGCCCCAAACCTTGTTCAATGCCATCTCTGCGAGGTTTGTCCCCAGAATTTTGTAGATTTCGAACGTTTTAACTCTTCGGTCAGAAACCCGCAAACTACAGCTCAGTTAGTACCTCCTATAATTCCCTTAAAGAACAGCTTCGTTGACTCGTAATTTCCAGATTGTTGCGTATGATTGCCTCCCGAGTGAGAGACGAGGTGGACAATACTTCAGCTGGACAGCAACGAAAAGTGGGCAAGTCTGGCGCGGAACTCGGTTACAACAATACCAACCTCAAAACTGTCGCTGTTCTACCTGTTTCGCGGAGTGTTCCTATCGACGCATTCTCGAGAAAGTTGCAAGTTGCTTTGGAAGGCATTGGCGCGTCTACCTCATACTTGAACCAAACAGTCATCGCAAACCACCTGGGCCGCCATGCCTTTACGAGAATGGGTAAACTCAAGGCATGTTCCAGCGTAATATCCATGTGTATCCTTTTCTGATTTAACGTTGTTAAATTGCGCAGTCTGCTGGATGGCTAGCTGACCAAGAGCAAAGGTTCCACACTGTACTTTACGTCGCGGATTCGCCGGTCAATAGTTCATGGACTCAGACCTGCATTCGGCAGGCAGATTTCGTGATGGTCGTTGGTATGGGCGACGATCCTTCGATAGGAGAGTATGAACGGCTTCTGCTTTCCATGAAAACTACCGCTCGGAAGGAGCTTGTGCTGCTCCACCCAGATCGCTCCGTTACTCCAGGCACAACTCGTGAATGGCTCAAAGTGCGTTCTGTTCCATTAAGCGTCATGCGCTTCTGACCCATCTCTGCAGAACCGACCATGGGTCCATCAGCATATACATATTGAGTTACCAGTAGGCGTTGTTTTCTGTTAATGGAAGCCTTCCTGACCATCACTGTTTCCAGGGTCTCGTTGTGCCAATCACCAAGACCGTTGTTCCAAAGGATCCAGATGCCGTCACAGCACTGAAGAACCTCAAGGAAAAGGTCCAGACAGAAATTCAGAAATATCGGCGAGGCACCGCCGATATCCGGCCACAACGATTGCCGCATATCAACGACTTTTCGCGCCTAGCACGACGGATTTGTGGAACGTCTATCGGTATTGTCCTTGGAGGAGGTGGAGCTCGCGGAATTGCGCACCTTGTATGTTCCTACATTACCCCCCTCCGTCCAACTGACTTGACTTCTCGCTTTTTAGGGATTAATCCGCGCCTTGGAGGAATACGGCATCCCAATCGACCACATTGCTGGTAAGCGGCTATTTGGCAGCGAACGGGATCGAAGACTGACATTATTTAAAGGGACAAGCATCGGGGCCTTTGTTGGAGGTCTGTATGCTCGTGAGGGCGATCTTATCTCGAGCACTGGCCGAGCCAAGCAGTTCAGTGGAAGGATGGGGAATATCTGGAGGATTCTTTCCGATGTGACCTATCCAATTGTAGCATATACGACGGTTAGATGGTTTGAACCCTTCCTCATTCTTGCCTAACATTTCCGTTATCCAGGGCCACGAGTTCAATCGCTCGTTATACAAGGTGAGCTTTTCTATTGACCTACGGCATAACGCTGGGGGGTACTGAATGGCGCCATAGGCTTTCTACGACCTTCACATTGAGGACATGTGGTTACCTTACTTCTGTAACACCACAAACATCATGACGTCTCGCATGGAGATCCATGAAACTGGCTATGCATGGCGCTTCATTCGTGAGTTGGGATGCTAATCGGTGATACCAAAATTTCATAAGATTTACAGGCGCTTCAATGACACTCGTGGGTCTTCTCCCTCCCCTTTGTGACAACGGCAGCCTTTTGGTAGATGGGGGTTACAGTAGGTCTACTGCCTTTTTTTGCACATAATTACTAACGTCTTCGCTTTAGTCGATAATTTACCTGTAGGGTTGTTTGCTATTCGGTTCCGTCTCCCTATCTAACGGGCACCTTGTCTAGGTAGCAGCCATGAGTTCCATGGGTGCAAGCACCATCTTTGCTTCTGATGTCGGTTCTGTAAGTGGCGCACCTGCCTGCCCGGCTGAAGGTCTTCTTGCTAACTCTTGAGGTAGATCGATGACAATTCCCCCAGAAATTTCGGCGACACAGTATCTGGGTGGTGGCTTCTTATCAACAGATGGAACCCGTTCTCGAATGCAAGGCATGTCCCTGCCATCACCGAGATCCAGAGTCGTCTGGCCTAGTAATTTTTCTTCTTGCACCTTCTCAACAACAAATTGATCGCATGGCCTGATTCTAGTGTATCAAGCGTCAATACCCTGGAGCAAGCCAAAGTAGCCAAGAATTGTCTGTATATTCAAATGCCAGTCCAAGAGGTAAGTCAACGTCCAGATCCAAACCTCCTCGTATCTATCTAACATCTTGAATAGTATGGGACGCTTCAGTTTAACAAATTTGAAGAGTTGCTGAAGAAGGGATACCTTGCTGCAATGGACATTTTAGAGAGATTCGAGGAAGAGGGTCGCCTCCCATCTAATTTTATTGACGGAAAGGATGGTCAGACCGCGGGGAAAAGAAAAGGGAGAAGTGCGCGTCGGAATTCCATCTGATATGTATCACACCCCTTAGAATCACATACCTAACATCAATGTACAATACGACACTCACAGCATCTATCGTATCATATTCATGATCAGGCAAGGACTGAACTGACGTTGAAAAATCCTAGACGACAAGGCGACCCCTAACTCGGATCCATTGATCGTTGACCCGGACCGTGCGGCATTACGAGTGTCACCAGGACACCAAGTCCGCCCACAGTTTACGTAAGGAATCCCACGATTTTGACAAGTTCTCGAGCCCTGTCATTGTCAAGTCCCTGTCATTTCATACGAACTTCCATTCGGCGTTGCGGCACAAGGCGGAGTTAGAACTGCAGAGCATGAAGTCTTTTAAATATAAGTACGTGAGACCGCCCTTCGGTTGTTTTCAGAAAACAAAGAAAAACAAAAAAAAGGGTAAAATAAACATTGGGTAAGTACAATATGCGCAATTTATGAATATTGGTGAAAAAAAAAATCTTGTACATACCAAGGAAATATAAAAGTGGGCAAAAAGTAAAAACAACTCCAGGAGTCGAACCCAAGACCACAAAACTCACAGCATCAGACCCGCAACGCGCAATACGACTAGACCACACAAGTACACCAAGGGCATAAGAATCAAGAAATTAGTAGTCATGGAGATGCACAGCCGTAGTAAGACGAGGCAGTACGCCCTTCGACTGATTCTCCCATGCTCTTTGTAAACCAAAAGAATCCAAATAAATTACAAAAACCTATCCTTACTTGTAAAGAAATCTAAGCAGATCGAGCAGCGAGCCCTGTCCCACAACATGAGAGCTTTGTCGAGTCGCCGCCTTAAAGATCTGGAGGAAGCCGTCGTGCCGGGCAATCTCGGAACATTCCGCATGGCAGGGAAGCTCCGAGAAGGCCTCGGTGACGTGGGAATTCTTACATAAACTGTGGGCGGACTTGTTGTTCGTGTCACCATTGCATTACTCTCTCCCATCTTTGTACAAGCGTGCCGAATGGCGTCTGGTGACCAGGGCACCTCATCGCCTACTGATTCGGCTTTGGACGTGAATATACTCAAGGAGATAGCCAAGAAGGATCTAGTTGACGCTCTCAATTCTGTACGTCTAGATTTCCTTCAAGGATCGTCAATCGACTCATCATGGCCTGGAATCAGGTCAGTGGGGCCAAAACTCTTGTTTTGGATGCGTCTCTCGCAGGACCACTGGGTCTTGTCACGGTGGTTTCTTTACTGAAGGTAACCCTCCTTTAAATTCCGTGGTCACTGACAATTGAACGCGAGGGACAGCATCATGGCGTGGACAAAATGTTTTGGCTAGAGTCAGGCCCCTTGACCTCCTCGACTGCTAACATCGTGTATATTTGCCGGCCACGAATTAGCCATGTAAAGGTCATCGCTGGTCAGTTCTCATGTCAGCATGTTATGCGTCGATTGACATTGCTTAAGATCATATCAAAAGACATGCTAAGGAGTCGCGAAAGCACAATTATACCGTGTTGTTGGTTCCACGGATTTCAACCGTGGTCTCTCGGATATTGGAAGAGGAAGGCGTTCTGGGGGATGTCACAATTTCTTCCTACAACCTGCAATTCATTCCGATTTCTGAAGACGTCATATCGCTGGAACATGAGAATACATTCAGGGAGCTGTGGGTTGTGAGTGAGCAGCTTTATCTTCCTGTACTGCGAAGGTTGCTTACACGGCTATAAACAAGGACGGCGACGAGACTGTTATCTTTGATTCTGCCCAAGCTTTGCTTACAATTCAGAGGCTATATGGACCCTTCCCTCAAATAATCGGAAAGGGTGACTATGCCCAGGTAAGCCACCGAAACACCGATATCGTTCCTTCAGTTTCATGGGATCACAGCGGCTGGCCACTCTTTTGACGCGCCAGAACTCAAAGGCCACGAGTACCTCCAGCCCGGACAGGCGACAATCGCCTACGTCAAAAATTGATTCCTTGATTATCCTGGATCGACGGGTTGACATGATAACACCACTTCTTACTCAACTGACGTATGAAGGCCTTGTGGACGAACTCATTGGCATTAAGAATTGTGGGCCTTTTTCATTGCTTTAATATTGTGGAGAGGAATCTGAACCAATAAATGAAGCTCACGTGGAACTACCATTATCTTTGCTGAATCCTCCAACTACCGGACCCACGAATGCCGCAAGTACTTCAACACCTGCGAATTCTACCGCGACGCCGATCCCAGTTGTTGCTGTAAAAAAAGATACCAAGAAAAAACATCATTTAACAACAGCCACAGATCCTCTTTTCGCGGAATTGAGAGACCTCAATTTTTCTTCCGTTGGCAAGAAACTCAATAAAGTTGCTCGTCGGTTAGATGAAGACTACAAGGTGAATTTTTTCTTTGTCGCCTTCAGCGAGATGGCTAACGCTATTGATGCCAGACAAATTTACAAACGAAGACTGTTGCGCAACTACGGGATTTCGTTGGGAAGTTAGGTGGTCTCCAGACTGAACACCAGGCTCTTCGGCTTCGTGCGTCCATTTGCGACTGCTGAGAACGATTCTTGATATATGCTGCAGATACCGGACTTTCCGAGCTGATTGTTCCTTTAACGCGGACGGAAATTTTCAATAAATCCCTCGAAATTCAACAGAGTAAGCGAATTTCTATGCAAGTCGCACATTCATAACTGTCTTTTAGATCTGCTTGCCTCTTACGAGATCACGGCGCAGTTAAATGCAATCGAGGACTTGATAGCACAAGGTGCTGAGATGCAAATTGTCTTGCGCCTGCTATGCCTTGCCAGCCTGACTGCAGGAGGTGTCAAGGTTAAGAATCTAGAAAGTATCAAGCGTGAGATTTTACAAGTCTGTCTTCTTCATTTCAGTTGCGAATGTCAATTTTACTGATGCACAAACCGCCCAGGCCTATGGGTACGAATATCTGCCACTACTACTCTCGCTAGGTGTTCCTTCGCTTGGCATGTTGCTGCCGAACCCTCTCCCTCCATCCACATCTTCATCCTCCTCTGCGCTCAAGTACCCATTTGCATCTCTTCGGAAGTCGCTCCGCTTGCTTATCGACGATAACCCAGAAGCCCTGGATGAAGTCGAAAATGATATCAGCTTTGTTTATTCTGGTTACGCGCCGATTAGCATTCGGCTGGTCCAATGCATAGCTCAAAAGGGTGGTGTCATTAGTAACCCTGCGGAGAAAGAGAAAACGGGGAACGAGGCAAGCAATTCCGCGGAACAGAGGTTAACTTTTGGGAAAGTTCAGGCACACCCCATTGTCGGATGGAAAGGGTTTGAAGATGTTGTCGCCACGATACCGGGTCAGACCGTAGAAATCATTCAAAAGCCTTCAAACAAAGTCACACCCTCTGGTCCACTGGCTGCCGTTGGTAAGCCGCCGTCAAAGACCCCATCGTGACCTATGAATCAAAGACAATTTTCAGGGACGGTTCAAGAAACAACCACCACTGTGGTGTTCTTCTTAGGAGGGTGTACCTACACGGAAATTGCAGCCCTTCGGTGGATGGGACGGCAGAACAGAGGCAAGTAGCCGATCTCATTCCAGACCGCTTTTGTTCATTCACTTATCAATGTCTAGGTCGAAGATTCTTAATTGCGACGACCGGCATTATAAGCGGGACCAGCATAGTGGACGGTGTTTCGGGCGTTGGCCAGTCAGTAGTACCATCGAAAGGGGGAACGGCGACCGTATAATGAGCACAATTCACCGTCTTAATCGCGGCGAAGATATAAAGTTAGGCGGACGGTGGTCGACATGATATGATTTGATTTTACGAACACTTTATCACTCACAAGGGAGGACCACATGGCTGAAGGCAGCCTATGTACTCTTTGTTTAGAAGGATGAATGATCACAACCCATGTTCCTGACTGGATTCCGCGACGAGTCGGTTTTTACTGGTAGCTCGTTTACCGTCCTTTCGTGATCTTCGGGATAGGCGAGTGAAGCGTCTCTGCCGAAGGACAGCCAAATAAATATTTTAAGCACGAACACGAGACGGGATTCTCAGTTCTGAGAGCCAGCTATGAGAAAAAGAGGCAGGAATCAACGTGGGCTTAGCTCTCGATGACCCCTGCCACTCCGGGGTGCTCCCAATATAAACAGATTTCTTAGGCAAGAGACGAGTTCGAAGACCCCATTTTCTTCCTTGCGAACAAGAAATAGGCTACGGATGGGATACTACTTTTATCAGGCCGAAAAGGAAGGGTACTTGTATGGCAGGAAATGACCAAGTTGGGGGTGACCGGAGTCCTGGGTTAACGATCGAAGTCCTGTCATTTGGACGGCCTAGGTATAAGTTCCGTCAGTTGAACCAAAATGCATCGCTGAGCCTTTTTTCCTTTTCACCCACATCTCGCCCGCTGCATCCTCCCTCCATTTCTTTGCTTTTTATCCCGCAAGTCCCCCATTTACCCCGTATTTCTTCATCTCGGTCGTTCTAATGTTCCTCCTTTAGGCACTCTCCCGTCGCGGTTGCCTATACGCGAAAAACGCGACGCGCTCCTCACTATCAAAGTTCTCAACCCCCAATTTTTGCCTTTTCCAATTACGATGGCTCCCCGATCCGCTGCCTAAGTAGCTGCTGAAAAGCCCGCTAAAAAGAGTGAGCTTTCCCTATCTTGATCGTTGTTGATACTTGAACTGCCTCCAGCCAAGTCCACTGGTGGTGGCTCCAAAAAGAAGTTGTCGGTGTTTAATAAATTCATGGTATGTTTTTTACACCTCCGTCGTGGATGTTGACTTATCATCGCATGTAGCAACGGGAGATGACTCGCCTGAAGGAGACAGAACCCGATATGGCACACAAAGATAGGTACGTGCCCCAACAGCACCCCTTTCCCCGCATCCAACAGGTTTATAACGTTGGCAGATTCAAGCTCGCCACCACCAATTGGAAGACCTCAAAGGAGAACCCCAAGGTCACCTAAGATGCCCCTGGCCATTTCGCCCCTGCCGCTTCATAGCATTCCCTCCTTCAGAGTCACCTTGTCCCTTTATCTTACTTCGATGTGCTATTATGACTTCGTCCTGCTGTCGTTTTGTCTACCCTTCGGGTTGCTGTCGTACTTTTTTCCTTCCGCATTTTTATTATATATATACATACATACAATACGTAGTTCATGGTCGTTCTGTGCAGATGTTTTTATATACCTTGGTGTTGTATTTGATGAAAGTGAGTTACTCAAAGCGTTGATGGGCGTTGATCCGGGATTGATCTCGTGCCGTTGCGTCACGGTAGACAGAGAAGGACACAAGAGCTGCCTCCTTCAGTCTCCCTCTCGGTATGAATCAAATCTTATCGCTCTCTCTTCACATTCTGTATTTCTTATCTTCGTGAATCACCGCCATCTAAGCTCTCACCAACGGCCCACTTCCTCGCTGCAAAGGCTGCACGCCATGAGCAATACACATGACATCGATAACGAGGAGACTTTCTTTCAATTTGACCCGTATGACGAACAGCAGCAGCCCATGCATGTCGCCGCATGCACCCTGGAACAGCAGAAGTCCCTTGCTGTAGCCACCTTGCCGCACACCATGTCTTCTCATGATGGATCTTTCACATCTGAGGAGCTGGATATCGCCAATGAGGATCGCTCGCCCGTTGTCGCCAAAGGTAAAGAAAGGACACTGCCGATGCCAATACGATTGGCAACAATTGTTCACGATGTTTTCGATGCCTCACCTCCGAGTGTTCCCTCTACCTCGAGCCTCAGAGCCTTGGAGAGTAGTTCATCGTCGACCACGACTTTTAGCCCACCTTCATCCACCTTCTTATCCTCTGACCTTGACAATAGTTTTCAGCACTACAGCCTTTTCGTCGACGATATGGAGGACCTACACTCGTCAGACTTCCACTCCCCTTCTCCTGGCAAGGGTAAGGAGAAAGAAACCTACCCCTTCTTACCCCCGTTATCTTTCTCTGCTATGGAGCTCAATTACGGTCATGACATTCTCTCGGCCCCCGGTCCATCATCATATAGCACCGTTTACAGTCCTTCTCCGACATATGCAAGTTTGACGGCTGCTGCTGAGGGCAATGGTCGAGAAATCTCCATTCTTTCTCCTTCGCATACTCCGTTGCCGGAACCCGCCCTCCAAGATGTATCAACACACCAGATAACACGCTCGCAATCACTTTCTAATTTATCTCAATCACATTCCTTGCTTGCATCTGTATCCACAGCAAGTAACCAGCAGTCAGCGTTTGGACCAGCTCGGATCCAGCAATCTTTCTCGACAATTGATACAGGACAATAATCACAATTCTCTACTTTTAGATGTTACTACTCAAGTTTCGGAACCGGTGTTAACGAGATCAGATCTTCTGACCTTCGAACGAGAGCCAGGTAGCTACCCACCTGCCTGGTACACCGTCTCCAAGCCGTTCCGAGACCAACCAGGAGTTGACCTTAAACCAAATGCCTTTACCCCACTTAAAGGGAAAGTGCGGTCGAAGTCTTCGCCCTGTCCATTATCGGCGTTGGATTATATCCCAAACAATTCCACGGATATCTTCCAGCCTCTTCCGATCATCGTATTGAACTATTTCGACCTTGTTCTTGCAAAGGAACTACGGCTTAGCATCCTTCGCGCCCTTGTTGAGCTGCACGAAGAGGATCTTTTGCGGTCAATACGTGAAGGCCGATTGACGATGGCGAAGGCGACATCATCGAAGGGCCGATGGGTTGGCAGAGACAAGGGGATTCGAGAACTGTTCAAATTGAGCAGAGTAGGCCCCTTGAGCCGAATATCTTCCAACTTCTAACTAATCTTACGCAAATAGGTGTCGAAGGGCTGGCAATCTCTCGTCTTTGACGGAGAACTTTGGACACATCTCGACCTTCGGTCTTTCCCCGGGCTTCCTCCACCTATCATCGTCCGACTCATCAAGTCTGCAGGGACCTTCATTCGAAGCTTGAATTTAGCTGGACACGTCCAATTGCTTCCAGATGCAATGTCAAACATCACGAATGACCTCTGTCCGGCGATGCCAGATGTGGCCTTCCCACTTACTCAACTTACAAGAATCAACCTCCAGGGTTGCTCGTCCTTGACAACTCGATCTTTACACCACCTTTTGGTTCGTTCGAGATCACTTGAATACCTTTCGCTCAAAGGCCTCAGCGCAGTCACGAACACGACGTGCGACATCATTGCCAATTTTTGCCCTCGACTCTTATCACTTAATCTGAGTCGATGTTCCAATATGGACGGCAATGGAATCTCCGCCCTTACAGTCTCTGCGATTCTCCGGAAGGAACATTTGCCTTTGAAGGAGCTTCATGTATCTGGCTTGAAGCACGTCTCCGATTCTATGATGCAGGCCCTCGGGAGAGCAGCACCTTACCTTGAAGTGTTGGATCTCAGCTACATACGCCAGCTACATAATTCGGCCATGGAGGCGTTCGTCGCCTGTGACAGTTTTGTCGACCAGCAGCATGCGTTAGAGACCATCGTTGTTTCAACGCGTGACCTCGGGCGGGATACGAACGAGGTGGGCAAGCTCACCAGGCGCGTCACCCGGCTTCGACACCTAGTTCTTTCTTCTTGTATCTTGCTAACGGATACGGCGTGTGCAAACTTGGCTTTTTCGGTCCCAAAGCTCGAATTTCTGGAGATGGCGGGTTTTGGGGCTGATTTGAAGGAGGAAGGCCTTATTCGCCTATTGTCGACAACACCCTACATCCGGCGTTTGGATTTGGAAGAGGCCATTGACATCACAGACACACTTCTCGCGGTCATCACTCCCCCTCCTCTCGCTACACCAGGGACTCAATCTTCCGACTCCAATGACGAGAAGCACCCAGGGCATGCATTGCAACAGCTCAACATTTCATATGCCTCAAATATCAGCGATGATGCCCTTCTCTGTCTCATTCGCAATTGTACGAAGTTGACGGTCCTCGAGGCTGATAATACCCGTATGGGGGCTGCGGTTCTCAAAGAATTCGTATGTCTCAGCCGAAAACGCAGAGCAACGGACGCTAAGGTCGTTGCTATCGACTGTAGAGGGATCAGCGAGAGCCTCGTGAAGGAGTTGTCCTCCGTGACCAGGCCGCGTCTGGGATGGCGTGCGTATGGAGCACGCGGGCTCATGTACCTTGATGCTCGCGACGACAACGACGAGGATTTGAAGATCGGCCAGGACGAGTGCGATGAATATCGGGTGGTGGTGAAAACTTTTTATTCTTGGCAGACTGTGGATGCAGTCAAGGCGGCGAAGGAGAAGCGCCGCAAGCTTACGACTAGGCGAACTGGAAGCGACTCGTCGGGTACCTCGGCTGACAATGAGGCTCTGGCCGTTGGCCGTTCTGCCAGGTGGTGGTCACCAAGTGGACGCAGGTCTGGAACGAGAACTATTGGCCAAGGAAACAATTCTCCCCCCATTCTTCCTGAACTGAACAATGATGGCTGCAGGACCATGTAGGCCATTCCTTCAATCTGCCTTGGTTTCCCTCTTCAATTCACCACTTCCATACTTCTTTCTCGATAGCCAGCGATAGTCCTTGCTTATTTTATTATTTCCCATTTTTTCCTCACGCTCTCCAGATTCTAAAGAACTTAGTGGCTTTACAGCCCTCATCCATTTCCTACACCATTGTTTTTCTAATTACAAGTGACCTCTGTACATTTCCTCCATTGACCGTCCTGTTGTAAATGTATCTATGTACGCTTTCACCATACTTTCGTTCCTCAACGTTTCACTTCTTCATTTTCGGTATCTGACATCCATTTATTAGCTCCACAGAGGGTTCAGAATTTCTCCACGAATTTGTATTGTTATATCATCCCACCTCGTCGTTATGTCGCTATATAGAAGATTGTGTAAACCGTGTTTTTGTAACTAGTGATGATCATGAGCATTCAACCGGTTTTTTTGGCCTTTTTCTTCTTTTTATTTGCTTTTGAGTTTTCCAATGGGGTATTCCGCCGGGAGATGGTCGGCGTGTTACTTGAAGATTTTTGTTCTGTATTCTGGATCGAGGGAAGTGGCGGGCTCGAGGACCTGAGCTTTTTGAAGCCAGCTGATGTACTGGGTGCCTCGACGTCGTCCCCGTACCCTGTTTCGTGGATTAATTTATGTAGTTCGTGATATCATGAGACGTTTACCTGCGAATGGATCGATGGGAGGTCTCCGCCGTTTATTCTTGCTCGACGGTAAACCCTCCGTTGGGGGAGCGACTTGTTTTCCTTTACCCTTCCGGTTGTGGTCAATATCGACGTCCATGCGTGTATCGTCAACGACATCCTTGTTCTCCCCATCGAACACTTCCAGCTCGTCGTCAGAACTCGCCATCGCGTCGCGTTCTTTCATTTCCTTCTCATACGCTTCGCGTTCACGCATCTTTTGTGTTACTTTGACTGGGACGCGAGGAGAAGGGACCGGTTGGTTCTGTCCGTCACTCTCGTCGTCGTTCGCGTCTTGGGACTCTTCAGCGGGAGTCTTCTTCCATTGTGATTGGGCGATAGCGTGTTTTATGAAACGGGTAGCGGCGGCTTTGTCTATTTCTGTGCGTTCTAAAGGAAGATATAAGGAGGGAAAAAAAAACGGGCAAAGGGTGGGGAGATGCGCACTGGCTGGTGGGTTCTCCGCGTTTGAAATCTTTTCAAAGTACTGCCGTATTCTATCCTAATAGTTCAGGAGAATAAGGGTGTCAGTTGTCGTGAAAGGCACATATAATTGGCGCACTAGTTCAGAAATGACAGGGTGCGATTTGGGGTCTATTCCTCTTGACTTTAGGTAGACTTTTGAAAGGGAAGGTTATCGATGAAAATGAGTCCGGAGGGGGGAAGACAATCGGTACGAGGAAGAAGATGAAAAGGGGTACGATTTATGTTTGCTATTAGGTGGGAAGAAAGGGCACACGAACTGAATATGAGGTCGTACACGAGGTATGGCAAGACCGTTTGAAGTTTTGCTTGTTGGATAGACTCGAGGCCAACGAGAGTCTCCGGGAGAGTTTGAGAGAACAAAGGCTCTAGCAGGCTTTCTAGGTCATCGAAAGAGGAGGTTAGAGTGGCTAATTTGGCCTTTAATTTGGTGGTTTCCGAGGTCATTCTTGACGATGCGGGCAACTTCTAAAAACGGGGACGGAGGGATTTGACGCCCTCCGAAACCAACACTCATAAACACGTCCATTGTATTTACTGTATGTCGTTCTCGCTCAAAGCTAAACGAGAATTGAACCATATACTTATTTTTGTCGGTGCATGGGTTTTGGATATGAGAGACTGAATGAGTAGCAGAACCTATCTTCTCAGAGGATACGTTTGGGATTTACTTTGGAAAGTTTGTTGTCCAGCTACGAAGGACATAATATCATTATATCAAGCTACAATTCGGAGGGTTCTCCCTTCATCTACGTCTAGTGATTCCACAGGTGACGACACCTTAATATGCGGGAGCACCTCGCGAACAGCTTTCCACTGGGTTACCAGTGCCCACGACTATCCCGCCGTATGCCTGCAGATCATACCACTCCCGAAGGGCTCTCCCTTCGTCTGCATCAAGTGATTCCACCTGTACCGTTACCTTTCCATCCGACACCACCTTGCGAACAACTTTCCACCAAGTGGTCGGTGCTTCCAGAGACGATGGCAGGGACCGCAGGGTGGTGTCATTTTTCGAGACGTAATGTACTTGAGTGTTGGTATACCCTTCGCATATGAGAGCGCGATAGCTTCTTCTGGCACCGTGGTCTGCACCTCGCGATCGTCTACAAGTGGTCCTCGTATGAGGAGGGTGACATATTCCAGGGGTATCTGGGAAATGGCGGAGGGAATATGATTGCACTGTCATGGAGTTTAGACTTGAACGTGACGAAGCTAGTCAGGTAAAAGACTCACAATTAGATCCAAACCCTTAATTATAAAGAAGAACGAAATATCCAGATACGTCAATTCAGGCAACGTTTCGCCAAGGGCTTGCCACCAAGCCAAAGGCTTAATATATGACTGGGAGAAGTGAAGGCTTTTGAGATGCGGTGCAGCCTTTGGAACTGCATACGCGGATGTAACGGTGTCGTCGTCGTCGTCGCCCCATCTGCAGGTTATCACCGCGCGGCGCACATGGTCCCGACAAGCGCTGGAGTTCAAAATGGCGTATATGTCCCTATAACGACCCGTGATGGAAATGAGGTTGGGGAATGAAACATGGTTTTGGCGAGGTCCAGTGGAATAGGGATGCAGGAACTTGGACAAGTCAAGGTGGAGGGTGTGCAGGGCCGGGAATGCAGTCGCTAATCCTTCCAAAGTCAATTTACAAGACCCTATTAGCAGCTTACCAACAGCAGGGAAGGTTACTCGACGGTTGTCTGGTCGATGTTCATCGTCTTGGAGGAATGTGCTAAGATCAAGGCCGTCGAGACCGAGACCTGTCAAGTGCATGCTGTAATGAGATAGAAATCGTCCAAAGCCTTCGTTTGCGACCAATTCCATTTCCTCCATAGGTGAAAGCATCAGTGCCTGTAACTTGGTAGCGCCTTTCAACGAGTCGAACGCCTTCCCGAAAGAAAGAGATGTATTGGGCCCTATTTCCCATAGGATGAGCAACATAAGCTGGGGAAGGCTTAGCACCGTCGGCACAAAATCAGGCGAATAAGTGACGATCTCTTCCGTCTGGTCCCGGAGGGTAAATGATCGGAGGTTGGGCATGAGCCTCAAGGCTTTTGCAAGCGTAGGAGCCCATGTGGATATGGGGTACCCCTCCTTCTCCGCAAGATCGTATTCGCCTTTTTCGTTGAGCACGTAGCTTTTGAGTGCTAAGTCATCTAGCTCAAGTTCGAGAACGTGCCTGCCCGGTGCTGAGATGACACCGAAATCAGAGTCGTGTGCATTGTCGAGGATGAAGTTGAGGAAGGTCAAAATTTGCTGGGGGTTGCGGTCAAGGTATACCCTGCGCAATAGGTGAGGCAATGCGAGCTCGCGGGTATGGAAAGAAACACAAGAAACTACAGCGAGCGATGAGATTGAGCAAGTTTGAAGAATGAGATCCAAGACATCGTCGATGAGCGTAGTAGGCATTTCAAAGCGCGTTTACCATCCAAGTTGCTCGGGGTCGTAAAAGTCAAGGTAAGTCGATGGTCTGTCCAGAACGTTACTATCAGTACAGGATCGAATAATTGGCGGGGAAAACCCATGTCCATTTGGGACCACCAACCAACTGCCTGAGTGGCACTGCGGCAGTCCACAAACCCCTGGTAACATCACGCAGCAAGCGATATTCCTTTCGTTTTATAGGATCAAGACTTGAAACCAATTACTATTTAGTATGGTGGAAACAGTCGGAATGCCTCTAGATCTCGCCCGGAGCTTTCGGATCATTTGTGGGTGCGGATTGGAAGATAACGGAGGGAGGTATTCCTCTGCCGGTGCCTTTGGCGACCACAGATATAGTGCCACCATCGTATGTACATAAGGTCTGGCAAGACCGTTTGAAGTTTCGTTGGATCGAGTCGAGGCAGATGAGCGTCTCTGGGAGAGTTTGACAGAACAAAGGTGCCAGCAGGCTCTCTAGATCATCGAAAGAGGAGGTTAGGGCGGCTATCGGCTTTAGTTTTGCGGAGATGGAGGGATTTGACGCCCCCCGAAACCAACACACAAACACCTTCCTGTCAGTCGTGGTCAGTCATATCGATAAGGTAATCGAAGTTCTCACTGGGTTCGATGCAAGCATAAATTTGAGGGCTGGGGATGAGAGCATGCAGGACATACGTTTGGGATTTAGTAGGGTTGTTGTCCAGTTACAAAGGATATAAGTACGTATCAAGCTGCTTACGTTCCTTCGAAGGGCTCTCCCTTCATCTGCATCAGCACTAGTGATTCCACAGGTAGCGATACCTTAATATTCGAGACCACCTCGCGAATAGCTTTCCGCCGGGTGACCGGTGCCTACGAATATTCCACCATATGCCTGCAGATCATACCGCTCCCGGAGGGCTCTCCCTTCGTCCGCATCAAGTGATTCCACATGTGCCGATACTTTGCCATCTGACATCACCTTGCGAACAACTTTCCACCAAGTGACTGGTTCTTGCAGAGACACGGTCAAGTCCTGCATCCAGACGTCAATGTACTTGAGTGTGGGTATACCCTTCGCATATGAGAGCGCGATAGCTTCTTCGGGCACTGTGGCCTGCACCTCGCGATCATCTACAAGTGGGTATCCTTGAACGAGGAGAGCAATATATTCCAGGGATATCTGGGAAATGGCGGAGGGAATATGATTGCACTGTCATGGAGTTTAGACTTGAACGTGACGAAGCTAGTCGGGTAAAAGACTCACAATTAGATCCAACCCCTTCATTATAAAGAACGAAATATCCAGATACGTCAATTCAGGCAACGTTGCGCCAAGGCCTTGCCACCAAGCCAAAGGCTTAACATCTGACTGAGCGAAGTGAAGGCTTTTGAGATGCGGTGCAGCTTTCGGTACTGCATACGCGGATGTAGCGAGGTCGTCGGCATCGCTCCATTCACAGGTTATCACCGCACGGCGCACATGGTCCCGACAAGCGCTGGAGTTCAAAATGGCGTAGATGTCCCTATAACGACCCGTGATGGAAATGAGGTTGGGGAATGAAACATGGTTTTCGCGAGGTCCAGTGTAGTAGGGATGCAGGAATCTGGAGAAGTCAAGGTGCAGGGTGTGCAGGGCGGGGAATGCAGCTGCTAATTCTTCCAAAGATAATTCACAATCCCCTATCAGGAGCTTACCGACAGCAGGGAAGTTTACTCGACTGTCTCGCCGATGTTCATCGTCTTGGAGGAATGCCTTAAGATCCAGTTCGAGGAAACACAGATCCGTTAAGTGCATGCTGTAATGAAATAGAAATCGTCCAACGCCTTCGTGTGCGACCACTTCCATTTGCTCCATAGGTGAAAGCATCAGTGCCTGTAACTTGGTAGTGCCTTTCAACGAGTCGATCGCCTTCCCGAAAGAAAGCGATGTGTTGGGCCCTATTTGCCATAGCATGAGCGACGTAAGCTGGGGAAGGCTAAGCACCGTCAGTCCAAAATCAGACGAATAGGTGACGATCTCTTCCGTCTCACCCCGGAGGGTAAATGATCGGAGGTTGGGCATGAGCCTCAAGGCTTTTGCAAGCGTAGGAGCCCATGTGGATACTGGGTACTCCTCATTCTCGGCAGGTTTGTAAACGCCTTCTTCGTTGAGCACGTAGCTTTTGAGTGCAAAGCTGTCTAGCTCAAGTTCGAAAACGTGCCTGCCCGGTTCTGAGCTAATAACGCAATCAGAGTCGTGTGCATTGTCGAGGATGAAGTTGAGGAAGGTCAAGATTTGTCGGGGATTGCGGTCAAGGTATACCCTGCGAAGCAGGTGAGGCAATGCGAGCTCGCGGGTATGGAAAGAAACACGAGAAATTACAGCGAGGGATGAGATTGAACAAATTGGAAGAATGTGATCCAGGAGGTCGTCGATGAGGGTGGTAGGCATTTCAAAGCGAGTTTACCTGGACCCACAACTCGTCGCCATGCAATTGGGTAGGATCACATATTTCGCGGCAACGTCCTGGGCAAAACGAATGTCCATTTGGGATGCACTACGGTTCAAAATCAGATGGATGATTCCATTTGACTTTCAACAGGGAAGTATATCTATGAAAGCAATCCGCAGAGGGGTAAACAAATCATACAAAGGAAGGAAATGAAAAGAAATACGACTTGGATTTTCCATTAGGTAGGAAGAAAGGGCAAACGAACTGAATATGAGGTCGGAGACGAGGTCCGTTCAAGGCCGAAAAGCATCTCTTCTGGGAGTTTGAACTTCGGGAACAAAGGCTCTAGCAGGCTTTCTAGGTCATCGAATGTTTCTAGGCGAGGAGGCTAGCTCGGCCTATATGTAAATAAGTTGTGTGGGTTTCCGAGGTCATTCGTGGACAGTTCGTGCCCGGTCTAAAAACGGAGGCGGAGTGCCAGTGATTTTGACGCAAGCAACAGTCATCAACACGTTCCTTGTGTGTCGTTCGTGCTCAAAGCTATTTCAATTTGAACCAGATACTTATTGTTGTTGGTGCATGGGTTTTGGATATGAGAGACTGTATGAGTAGCAGAACCTATCTTCCCAGGGGATACCTTTGGGATTTAGTACGTTCGTTGTAGGAAATAATATCAAGTATAGCTACAATTCGGAGGGTTCTCTTAATATCCGAGAGTACCTCGCGAACAGCTTTCCACTGGGTTACCAGTGCCCACGACTATCCCGCCGTATGCCTGCAGATCATACCACTCCCGAAGGGCTCTCCCTTCGTCTGCATCAAGTGATTCCACCTGTACCGGCACCTTTCCATCCGAAACCACCTTGCGAACAACTTTCCACCAAGTGGTCGGTGCTTCCAGAGACGATGGCAGGGACCGCAGGGTGGTGTCATTTTTCGAGACGTCAATGTACTTGAGTGTTGGTATACCCTTCGCATATGAGAGCGCGATAGCTTCTTCTGGCACCGTGGTCTGCACCTCGCGATCGTCTACAAGTGGTCCTCGAATGAGGAGGGTGACATATTCCAGGGGTATCTGGGAAATGGCGGAGGGAATATGATTGCACTGTCATGGAGTTTAGACTTGAACGTGACAAAGTTAGTCGGGGAAAAGACTCACAATTAGATCCAACCCTTTCATTATAAAGAACGAAATATCCAGATACGTCAATTCAGGCAACGTTGCGCCAAGGCCTTGCCACCAAGCCAAAGGCTTAACATTCGACTGGGAGAAGTGAAGGCTCTTGAGATGCGGTGCAGCTTTCGGTACTGCATACGCGGATGTAGCGATGTCGTCGTCGTCGTCCCATCCACAGGTTATCACAGCGCGGCGCACGTGGTCCCGACAAGCGCTGGAGTTCAAAATGGCGTATATGTCTCTATAACGACCCGTGATGGAAATGAGGTTGGGGAATGAAACATGGTTTTGGCGAGGTCCAGTGGAGTAGGGATGTAGGAACTTGGAGAAGTCGAGGTGGAGGGTGTGCAGGGCGGGGAATGCAGTCGCTAATCCTTCCAAAGCCAATTTACAAGCCCCTATCAGGAGCTTACCAACAGCAGGGAAGGTTACTCGACTGTTGTCTGGTCGATGTCCATCGTCTTGGAGGAATGTCCTAAGATCCAAGTTGAAGAAACACAGTTCCGTCAAGTGCATGCTGTAATGAGATAGGAATTGCCCAACGCCTTCGTGTGCGACCACTTCCATTTCCTCCATAGGCGCAAGCTTCAGTGTCTGTAACTTGGTAGCGCCTTTCAAGGAGTCCATCGCCTTCCCGAGATAAAGCGATGTCTTAGGCCCTATGTCCCATAGGATGAGCGACATAAGCTGGGGAAGGCTTAGCACCGTCGGCACAAATTCAGGCGAATAGGTGACGATCTCTTCCGTCTGGTCTCGGAGGGTAAATGATCGGAGGTTGGGCATGAGCCTCAAGGCTTTTGCAACCGTAGGAGCCCATGTGGGTATGGGGTACCCCTCCTTCTCCGCAAGATCGTATTCGCCTTTTTCGTTGAGCACGTAGCTTTTGAGTGCAAGGCTATCTAGGTCAAGTTCGAGAACGTGCCTGCCCGGTTCTGAGATGATACGGAGATCAGAGTCGTGTGCATTGTCGAGGATGAAGTTGAGGAAGGTCAAAATTTGCTGGGGGTTGCGGTCAAAGTATACCCTGCGCAATAGGTGAGGCAATGCGAGCTCGCGGGTATGGAAAGAAACACAAGAAACTACAGCGAGCGATGGGATTGAACAAGTTTGGAGAATGAGATCCAAGACATCGTCGATGAGCGCAGTAGGCATTTCAAAGCGCGTTTACCTTCCAGGTGGCTTTCAGGGGAGTCATAAAAGTCAAGAGAAGCCGGTGGTCTGTCCAGAACGTTGCTATCAGTACGGGATCGAATTGTTTGGCGGGGAAAACCCATGTCCATTTGGGACCGTCAACCAACTGTCTGAGTGACACTGCGGCAGTCCACAACTTGAAACCCCTGGTAACATCACGCAGCAAGCGATATTCCTTTCGTTTTATGGGATCAAGATTTCAGATCTGCTAAGTATTAGGTAGTTATGAAAAAAGGGCAAATGAATCTGAGCCCGTACTATAGATGGAACGATTCATCTTCCATATAGGTCTGCGTTGGGGAGACTAAGGCCGCACACAAGGTATGGCCAGAACGTTTGAAGTTTGATACATTGGCGTCGGTTGTGGGACACCCACATTGCCCTTCCTTGCCATGGCAGACGGAGAGGCGATTGGACGGCTGGAGTGAAATGACAGAACGCCATTTACGAGCATCGGACGTTGGATGCAATATAATGCAGCGCTTCAAACGTGTATGGGTCTCCTCCAAAAGAAAGACGATGGTTAAGCATGAATCTATAATAGATATTTTTGGAGGTACCTGAGTTTGGGGGATGAGAGAATGTACGAATAGCAAAGTGATTCCATATGTAGCAACACATTAATATCCGACACCACCTCGTAAAACTTCCACAGGGTGACCGGTGGGCACAACTATCCCACCATATGCCTGCAGATCATACCACTCCCGGAGGACTCTTCCTTCATCTGCATCCATTGATTTCACTTGTACTGACATCTTTCCATTTGACACCACTTCGCGAACAACTTTCCACCAAGTGACCGGTGCTGGCAGTGACGATGGTAGGGTCCGGTCATTTTTCGAGACGTCAATGTACTTGAGTGTTGGTATACCCTGTGCATATGAGAGTGCAATAGCTTCTTCAGGCACAGTGGTCTTCATGACGGGATCGTCAATAAGTGGGTATCCTTGAACGAGGAGAGTAATGTATTCCAGGGGTATCCGGGCAATGGCGGAAGGAATATGATTGCACTGTCATGGAGTTTAGACTTGAACGTGAGACGAAGTTAGTCTGGTAAATGACTCACAATTGAATGTAACCCATCGTCGACAGAGAGCGCAATATCCAGATATGTCAATTCAGGCAGCGTTTCTCCAAGGGCTTTCCACCAAGCCGGAGGCTTAACATTTGACTGGGAAAAGTGAAGGCTTTTGAGATGCGGTGCAGCTTTCGGTACTGCATAGATGTCGTCGTTCCAATCCACAGACATCACCGCGCGGCGCATATGGTCCCGACAAGCGCTGGAGTTCAAAATGGCGTATATGTCATCGGGGTGACCCTTGATGGAAATGAGGTTGGGGAATGAAACATGGTTTTGGCGAGGTCCAGTGGAATAGGGACCCAGGAAGTCGCAGAAGCCAAGGTGGAGGGTGTGCAGGGCGGGGAATGCCGTCGCTAATCCTTTCAAAGATAATGCACAACTCCCTATCCGCAGCTTACCCACACTAGGGAAGGTTACTCGACTGTTGTCTGGCCGATGTTCATCCTCTCTGAGGAATGGCCTCAGATCAAGTCCGTTGAGATAGAGATCTGTCAAGTGCACGCTGTAATGAGATAGAAACCGTCCCAGGCCTTCGTGCACAACCACTTCCATTTCCTCCTCATCCTCGCCCGCAACTAAAAGGTCAAGCGCCTGCAACTTGGTATCGCCTTTCAACATGTCGATCGCCTTCCCGAAAGAAAGCGATGTGTTGAATCCTATTCCCCTTAGAATGAACGACGCAAGCTGGGGAAGGCTTAACACCGTTGGCACAAAATCGGGCGAATAGGTGACGATCTCTTCCGTCTCCTCCTGGCCATGGCCATGGAGGGCAAATGATCGGAGGTTGGGCATGAGCCTCAAGGCCTTTGTAAGCACAGGAGCCCATGTGGAAATGGGGTACTCCTCGTTCTCCACAACTTCATATCTGCCTTTGTCGTCGTTGAATACGTGAGTTCTGAGTGCGAGGATATCTAGCTCAAGTTCGAGTACGTGCCTGCCCGGTGCTGAGATGATACCGAGATCAGAGTCGTGTGCATTGTCGAGAATGAAGTTGAGGAAGGTCAAGATTTGCTGGGGATTGCGGTCAAGGTATACCCTGCGCAATAGGTGAGGCAATGCGAGCTCGCGGACATGGAAAGAAACGCAAGATATAATAGCGAGGGATGAGATTGAACAAATTTGAAGAATGAGATCCAGGACGTCGCGTGGTAGGCATTTCAAAGCGAGTTTACCTGGACCCACAGCGCATCGCCACCCACTTGGATCAGATTGAATACCGGGGCAACGTCCTGGGCAAAACCAATGTCCATTTGGGACTGTCAAGTGAGCACTGCGGGTCCATATGGATGCTTCCGTTTGGCTTTCGAAAGAGAAGCATATCGATGAAAGCAATCCGCAGAGGGAAAAATAAATCCAAAGGAAGGAAATGAAAAGAAATACGATTAGATTTGCCATTAGGTACTTAGGAAGAAAGGGCAAACGAACTGAATATGAGGTCGTACACGAGTTCCGTTCGAGGCCGACAAACGTCTCTGCTGGGGGTTTGGGAACAAAGACTCTAGCAGGCTTTCTAGTCATGGTCATCGAACGAGGACGTTAGCTCCTTTAGTGTGGTTTCCGTCATTCGTGCCCGGGGAAGTTTCTAAAAATGGAGACGGAGCGATTTTGACGCCCTCTGAAAGCAACACTCATCAACACGTTCCTTGTTGATGGTCAGTCATGTCGTTCTCGCTGGGTTCGACGAAAGTTGACTTGATTCTTTTGTACAGTCTTCTGAACTCAGGTATACTGCCAATACGCAATTAGAACACTGTGAGTCGTGCATAGTTAGGCCAAATATGCGTTGAACTAATTTGAGTAGTGCATGCGCGGTATACTGGTACTGGTGAGTCCCGATTACTTTGCTGGTGGAGTAAAGACTGATGAAAATGAAGGGCATGCCGATTTGTCAAAATAGTAAGGAGTTCCACAGATTCCGTTGGAGGTTATTTATGGAACACGTTTCAAGTGAATGGCTTGCCCACCAGCACCGAGATACATTATCATCGGTTGTGGGACACCCCACATTGACGTCCTTCCTTGCGATCGCAGATGGAGAGGCGATTGGAAGGGTCAAATTTGAGATGACCGAGGTACGTTCGCGAGTATCGGATGTTGGATGCCATGTTTATTGATATAACGCAGCGTATGCTTCAACCGTGTGGTCCTCCTCCAAAGAAAGACGATGATTAGCAGATGTATGTAGCTGTTGTGATCAATTAGAATTCCATCTCATCCAGGCGGATGCTTGTCAGTTTCCTTTCCGAGGGCCAATAACATGACGGGCCGAGGTGAAAGGGATTTCTAAAAACGGAAGAAGGGCGTTAGATCTCCAAAGCACCGCTCACCGGCACCTCTGACAGACTTTGGCTGAGAATGGCATACCGACGAGATACCTCGGTCTTTCTCTCTTTTTTCCCGTCCACCATTGTCTTCCAGGGGCCCATTCTGCGTCGTGGCCCGCATTTACAAAGGGCCTGCCAGGACACATTCAGTTCGCTTTAGTCCTTTAAATCAGCCATGGCTACAATCCTCTCAGTCTCCTGCGAATACGACCTTTTTCCTCCCTCTCCATCCCCCATCCAGCAGCGCTTTCGGTCCCCACCTGCACGGAGTCATTACAGGCCGTTCTCGACGCTTTACACAGAGCCACCTTATATAGACATTCCCGACAAGGAGCCTCGCTTCCTCAAGCGTGCTTCATCGCTCGGTGGCTTGCACGCTTTATCGAGCATGGGGCTCCACTTCATGACTAAGAAGGATACACCTCGGATCTCACCGAAACACCCTAAACATGCAACCACCAAGGTTGCTGCACCGGTTAAACTCAAGGCAAACGATGCACAAAGGGCCCCTCCGTCATCTGGCTCGACCCCTCGTCCCACCCCTGCTCTCCACTTTGTTCACAAGAAGAGGTCAATGGCATCTCTGTTTTCGACATCTGAGACCCCTGTTTCGGTTGGTTTGGAGCCTACAACTCCTCCCCTTGGGACCCCGCCTGTCATAAGCGCGTTCCCAAAGAGGTCATCCTCAAGCAAAGCAGTTTCCCTCGAGGAATCCACAATCGTTGACCAAGACGTGGCCGAGGATTTCGTCCCAAAGAACCTTTGGGCAAGGAGATACAGCATGCGCCTGCATTTATCTTCAATTAAGAATGTCTGTGCTTTCGACAAGTGCATATATCCACCTCTTTTATTTTCCCGTACAGTTCTCACCCTTTTGTTTGCAGTGACCGTTATTCTGAGCTTCTCCTTCAACGCCTGAGCGGGGGGTCGCCCTCCTTTCACGATTACGATAATAAACCACCCACAACTGTGTTGGACCTGGGTTGTGGTCCAGGGTATTGGCTGTTACACACCGCAAATTGCTGGAAGAAATCTCAAATCACTGGACTCGATATCGTAGATGTTACACTTCCGGAGGTCAAAACCGCCGACAATGTGCAATTTCTTCAGTACAATTTGTGAGCCGCATTCCCCCCTCATCAAAATCTCTCCTTTCTCATCATCTGGTAGCCTTCTCAAATTACCCTTTCCCGATAACTCTTTCGAGTACATCAGGATGGCAAATCTTGTCTTTTGCATTCCTCACAAACACTGGCACTCGCTGCTTTCAGAAGTTCGACGAATTCTGGCCACCAACGGCCGACTGGAAATCATTGACGACCAGCTTTACTTTCCTTACGGAGAGACACCGACAGACCCTAAACCGTCCTCGAACAGGTCGTCCTCGTCCTACGATGAATTCGAAGATACCGAAACTCTCCAAGGCGAAGACTCTGCCGATTCAGAATCTACCCTGATCAGTGAAGAAGGTTCGAATCGCTCCTCGTTCGAGGATAAGCAGACATCCCAGCTCTCAGAATCTGTTACAGTTCGCAAACTCACTGCTTATCTTCCCAAAACACCAGAATATGCCACCGTTCGCGAACCGGCCGTATTCAAGCGTGATCCACCTTCGACATACGACCCGGAATTCGGCGAGTCAAAGCAGGAGGGTTGGCGGCGAAAGGCATTTGATGCTCGGGACCTGGAAACTGTTTTCGAGAAGATGTTGCAGAAGGATTATGGGATTGCTCCTCGACCGTCCGCATTCGTTGTGGATATGTTGAAAAGCGTGTTTGGCAAGCGTGCGGCGGGAAAGACCAAGAGCTTCCAGATCAAGCTTGCACCCGTTGATTCGCCCATCGGCCCAGACGCTTGGAAGGAGGAGGATTTCTTGGAGGGAAACTCTCCAAGTTCCCAGAAGCCACTGGCTGCCTCTGTTCCATCAGAATGGGAGAAGCAGCAGAAGAAGAAAAAGGACAAGAAGAAGGAGGTTGCCGGACCCGGAAGCTCAACGCAGCGTCCGAGCTCGGGATCAGAATTGACCTCAACGCCCCTCCCGTCTTCCTTGAATGCAAATGCTGCTGATCGTTTAGGCTTGACGGTGCCTCCTCCCCTTGGTTCGCCGACTGAGGACAAAAGCAAGTTTACTCCGCCAGACCGGCCGAGTACTCCTGTGCCAACGGAGAGGGAGAAGATGCCTGTTCTCAGCGCGAAAGCTGCTGGACGTCTAGGTATTTCCTACACGACTCTTGCTGCGGCGACAGCTTCTTCCATTCGACGTCATCCGATGCATGCGAAGCCTCGGCACCCGACACAGTCGCCTGGTCTGTTGGTGTGGCCGTCGACTTATATTCCAGTTGACCCCGTCGAGCTGGAATTCCATGGAAACAAGCATATGCACACCCTTCTTGGGTGCAAAGCTGCACTCTCGGAACATGTGGCCAAGTGTTTGGACGAATCAGGGAACCGCTTAATGGATGAGGTTGAACTTGATTGCGCTCTTTCAGAGTATGATTCGTAAGTCTTATTTCGTTAAATATCTACTTAGTTTACGCCTTCACGATCATCCCTTTCTAGTTTTCGACGAACGCGCCTTAACTGGCCAGAGTCAATTCCAGATCCTTACGATGATGAGCCGAGCAATGCCTTCACATACCTCACTCCCCTCTCTCTTGATCGATCTTCCCTCAAGCAGGTCGAGACACTGTCGCATTCGAGGCCCAATGCCTTCGAATCATTTAATGGGCAATATCGACGGGACGAGTTAACACACATACGCACCATCCGCGTTTTCGAAGCAACTAAAGCGGAGGAACATTCCTTGCTCTCGATGTTCTCGTCGAGGACGCCAAGCCCATGATTTTGGTCTCTCTCCATGTTCTCTCAGCATTTTTCTGTCGGTCTGTCTGCAGTCTCAGCATTCACCATCACCTCGTCTTGCATTGTTTTCAATTTTCGAACTTCTCTGTCGATCCTCGACCCTTTTACACGACCCAACTCGCACTTTACGCTCCTTCCACTGTATTCGGGTTTTATTCCCTCTATTGTTGTTTTATTGCTTCGAAACGGATTTCTACGCCTCTCGCATTTGTCGACAACGACCCACTCTCTTTTTCATCTTTCCCACTGTACCCAGGTCTCGGGGCCATGATCATGATCAACATTATTTTATTCTCTCCGGGCTTCTTGACGTATATTATTAAACTATCATCACTCCACCGACGCTCCGTCAGTATTTTCGACGCGGAGTCCCTGAAAACGAAGGTTCAAGAGTGCTGCGCAAGGGTGGAACAGCTCCTCTCACATTTCCCCACAAACTCCATCTCCCACAAACTCCTTAGGTTCTTCCTCGAGCATACATGCCACAGTTTCATTGCTGGAGCACCCTCGCATTTGCTTTCGGTTCATTGCATTTTTCACCCTTCGGTTTACTTTAATGCTGTTCGTACAGGACTATTGTACTCTAGTCCTTCCTATATACACCGCTCTTTCGTTTATTTGTACTTTATGTTGGAATTGTTGTTTGTACATCTACCGTACTCTCAGGAATGAATACCATTGGAAATACTACGTTTAAACCTTAGGCTTCAGTTTTTCAACGTTTGATATCACCAACTTGGAACCGGAACATACATGCACCAGACCCACATGGCACAGATAGCCTGAGGTTTCCTATCTCTGAACTATACTACAACCTGCGAGATGGTTCGAATTCTCGCGACGCTACTAACCAGTGCTTTATTTTTTGTGGTGCAGGCTCATGATCACGCACATCCCTCCAAGCATTCTCAACAGTCTGCTCTTGTCCAAGAGGAGGGCCAAAGGCCACATTCAATCTTATCGGGTCCAACTTGGGCAGAAAAGTATGGAACACAGTTCGACCAAAGCTTCTCTGGCCCGCTGTCTTTCTCGCACCTTCCATATTTTCGCTGCTTGGAAAACGAAGCTGCGGACTTTGATATAGCGGTTCTTGGTCTACCATTCGATACCGCGGTCACTTACAGACCTGGGTACTTGTATCTGCTTCTTGGATAGCTCACTGGCAAAGCTCACTGCGTTTTTTTTCTGGTGTAGAGCTCGATTTGGTCCTTTTGCTATCCGCTCAGGGAGTCGTAGGCAGCGCGAAGGGAGGGGATACACGCTTTCTTGGGCAAATAATCCTTTTGAACTTGGGCACAAGATCATTGACTGCGGTGACGTGCGCTTGGATTGGAAATATCTCGCTTTGACCTATCCTAACTCCATTGCAAGGTGCCCATAAGTCCTTTCGACAATGCCCTTGCCGTGGACCAAATGGAAGTAGCATACTCGACGCTGCTTGCAAGAAAGGTGGCACGAGGCGATGGTGTTCACCCGATGACGAGTTTGATTGCAAAGGATGGCCAAGAGCATCCTCGTATCGTCAGGTAAGTAATATATTTTCTCTGATACATACGCAAGTCGAGCTGCTCAACTTATTTTGTACCAGCCTCGGGGGTGATCACACGATTGTCCGCATGGCCGTGTTCATCGCTGTATTTGCTGCATTCTGAGCTGTTGCTTCCAGGTACTGCCCATCTTGCGCTCGTTGCACAAGGTTTATGGTCCCATCTCTGTCATACACTTCGATGCGCATCTGGTATGTCATACACCATTTCCGAAAGTCCCGAGCGTGACATTCTTTTGCAGGATACTTGGGCTGTGTACCCAGGCCAAACGACAGATCAATCCAGAGTTACCCATGGAACTTTCTTTTATCTCGCGCAAGAGGAGGGTTTGTTATCCAACAATAGTGTTCACGGTGGCATCCGCTGCAAGCTTACCGTAAGGAGCTGCCTGACTGTCTGACCATCCAAATGGTTATATTTACGACGTCCACTTAAGGGCGTCGAGGATCTCGACAACGATGATACAGTCGGGTTCCAGGTCATCTCGACTGATGATATCGACGACTTGGGAATCCCCGCAATTATCCGCAAGATAAGAAACCGTATAGGGGATAGTCCTGTTTATCTCAGGTGTGTTTACAATTCCGTGCAACCTGTAGATCCTCGACCTGATAAGGGTCCTCAAAATAGCCTTGATATCGATGTAATCGGTGAGAAAATATCGACCTGGGCATAAACGTGTAGTTGACATCGCGTACACGTAGACCCTGGCCTTGCACCTGCTAGTCAGATTCTTGCCTATTTTCATGCTCGTGCTTCATCTAACTTCTGGTTGTAGCTGGTACACCCGAGGCTGGAGGATGGACCACACGAGAGCTCAAGAGGATCATCCGAGGTCTCGCAGGTTTAAACTTCGTGTAAGTTCAGTTTCACTGTCAGACTGTGCGATAGTTTTATTCCAGTTCCAGGGGGGCCGATATCGTCGAAGTTGCTCCGGCGTACGATAACGGTGATTTTTTTCTCATAATATATCAATGTCAAAGAATAATGATCTAATCCGAGTCTCCTACATAGCTGAAATCACGGGAATCGCGGCCGCTGACTTTGTCCATGATTTTCTATCTTTGCTTTTATCCAAAGAACCACCCCAAAGGCCGGGCCATCATGGTCGTGGAAACGTTGCGCTTTAGCGACATGACAAGACTTGGAGGCAGGGACCGGAACGGATTCAAATTTTTGATGTGTCCAATGTTGAATCCACTTTCGGTGCTTGCAACTTCCAATCGTAGCCGTCAAATCCATCCCGTCTCCGTTTTTCTTCCTTTGTATGATTTATTTTCCCCTCTGCCAATTGGTTTCACCGATATACTTCCCTTCCAAAAGCCAAATGGAATCATGCGCCTGAGCCCGCAGTGCTCACTTGACAGTCCAAATGGACATTGGTATTGCCCAGGCCGTTGACTTCCGATCTGATCACATTTTGTGGCGCTGCGAGGTGGGTCCAGGTAAACGCTTTTTGAGATGCCTACCACGCTCATCGACGATGTCCTGGATCTCATTCTTCAACTCTGTTCAATCTCGTCCCTCGCTGGAATTTCTTGTGTTTCTTTCCATACCCGCGAGCTCGCATTGCCTCACCTATTGCGCAAGGTATTCCTTGGCCGCAACCCCCAGCAAATCTTGACCTTCCTCAACTTCATCATCGACAATGCACGCGACTCTGATCTCGGTAGCATCTCAGAACCAGGCAGGCACGTTTTCGAATTTGAGTTAGGTCTCCTCGCACTCAGAACTCACGTGCCCAACGAAGACGGCGAATATGAACTTGTGGAGAACGAGGAGTACCCCATATCCACATGGGCTCCTGTTCTTGCAAAAGCCTTGAGGTTCATGCCCAACCTCCGATCATTTACCCTCCATGGCCAGGACGAAGCGGAAGAGATCGTCACATATGCGCCTGATTTTGCGCCAATGGTGCTAAGCCTTCCCCAGCTTACCTCGCTCATCCTAAATGGAATAGGGCCCAACATATCGCTTTCTTTCGGGAAGGCAATCGACACGTTGCAAGGCGATACCAAGTTGCAGGTGCTTGATCTTGTAGTTATGGGCGAGGAGGAGATGGAAGTGGTCGCGCACGAAGGCCTGGGGCGGTTTCTATCGCATCACCGCGTGCACTTGACAGATCTCTGTCTCAGCGGACTTGATTTGAGGACATTCCTCCGAGAGGATAGGAATCGGCCGGACAACAATCGAGTAACCTTCCCTGGTGTCGGTAAGCTGCGGATAGGGAGTTGTGCATTATCCTTGGAAGGATTAGAGACGGCATTCCCCGCCCTGCATACCCTCCACCTTGACTTCTGTGAGTTCCTGCACCCCTACTACACTGGACCTCGCCAAAACCATGTTTCATTCCCCAACCTCATTTCCATCACGGGTCACCACCGTCACATATACGCCATTTTGAACTCCAGCGCTTGCCGGGACCATGTGCGACGCGCGGTGATGTCTGTGAAATGGGACGAGGACGACATCGCTCTTTCCCCGTATGCAATACCGAAAGCTGCACCGCATCTCAAAAGCCTTCACTTCTCCCAGTCAAATGTCAAGCCTTTGGCTTGGTGGCAAGGCCTTGGCGTAACGCTGCCTGAATTGACATATCTCGATATTGCGCTCTCTGTCGACGATGGGTTGCATTCGATTGTGAGTCATTTACCAGACTAACTTGGTCTCACGTTCAACTCTAAACTCCATGATAGTGCCATCATATTCCTTCCGCCATTGCCCGGATACCCCTGGAATACATTACTCTCCTCGTCCAAGGATACCCACTTGTTGACGATCCCGTGATGAATACCACTGTGCCTGAAGAAGCTATCGCACTCTCATATGCACAGGGTATACCAACACTCAAGTACATTGACGTCTCGAAAAATGACCGGACCCTGCCATCGTCACTGCGAGCACCAGTCACTTGGTGGAAAATTGTTCGCGAAGTGGTGTCAGATGGAAAGGTGTCGGCGCAGGTGGAATCACTTGATGCAGATGAAGGAAGAGCCGTGCGGAAGTGGTATGATCTGCAGGCATATGGTGGGGTAGTCGTAGGAACGGGTCACCCGGTGGAACTTTTACGAGGTGGTGTCGGATATTAAGGTGTTACTACGTGTGATGCAGATGGTAGGAACCGGTCACCCAGTGGAACTTGGACGAGGTAGTGTCAGGTCTTAAGGTGTGGCTACCTATGGAAGCCCTTGATGTAGATGAAGGGAGAGACCTCCGGGAGTACTTAATATGGTCAAAAAATCATATGCCTTGATGATTCCTTCGTAGCTGGACAACTTGAATGTGCTGCGTCTTATTCAATCTGACTTGACCGTGATACTTGACCTAGACATATTGGTTGTCAGGAATGGGGCCATTGTGCAAATATGATCTCACCCTCTGAGGAGGTACCTGCTAGCCCAAGAGTGGCGCTTGGAATAACAAGCGATTCATGTAAAAGCATAGAAGTGAAGAGCAGAAGTATTGTGCTGGATCGTGGACAGTACGGCCAACACTGTAATTGGGACCGGTGCCTTGTTGAGGTACTCAATGAGGTGCTTCATGCTGGGGGAATCAGGAGTATTTTCGACAATGTGAAGGGCCGTTATTACCTTTTGGGAAGTTAAGGCTGGTGAGCAGGTAAGGTTGATCTGGGTGGGCCAGGATGAAGACGAGATGTGATAGAAATGTCCCATCCTTCATGCAGAACAAACGGGGATGAAAATCGCTCCAAATCAGAGGCTGCGTTGATGTTTTTGAGGAGGTCATCATAGCTGAAGGGGTTTCCTATCTCGAGAAGCTTGGAAAAGGCTCGACACCAATGTTGTGTCAAGGTTACTCCATCCTCCCTGGAATTGCTGATACCCTTGTGGGCGGTAGCAGCCATGATCTCCATCCTCCGGGGGCGTGACATGAGGGTGTCGGCGTACTATCTGCAATCGCGTGGCCGGCGTAGTGTAGGATAATAAGCCTATGATCTTCAGATTCGGATGCTGCCTGTTCTATTTCAAGCCCTATTTGCAACAGCGTGCGGTCATTATCTAGCAGGATTCGCTGCAAGGTTTTTACGTTCTGAAGCTTTGAAACGGCCTCGAGGAAAATATGGCAGTCGTTCGCACCCTCCGTGTCGTCTGATTCCCAGTAGATGGAACATATCAAAATCCTATCGTAGGAGTCCGAGGCCACGACGTCCATTCGTTGTATGGCTTCTCAGCTTTCAGAGGAAGATCAAAACGGAGAATAGAATTGAGAAAATGAGAAAGGGTTTATCATCTCCTCAACATGCGGATGTGTGGTGGTGGATGCGGCATGTCCGGGTGTGGGCTGGATGGCGGCGGGTGGTAGGCAATGCCTGATATGGGAGGCGTTGATTGTAAGCGTTTGAATTGTCGCAGCATTTTTTTTTTGTATTACAGATAAGAACGAAACCGCCTGGGCTGTCGCAGACTCGTATATGCGCACCGCGCTTCATTCAGGCTTACCACCTCTTACAGCAGCAGTGATGTCATTTTCTATTTTTCCATTCCTCATCACTATTGTTGATAAAAAAGAAACCATCAAATAAAAAGTCCATGATCTTGTACTTACATAGAATAAATATCTTTCGTTAGGGGTATTACACAAGGGTGCACTATCTACTGGAAATGGGATCACAATACCGAGGGTGAAAACTTCCTGGAGTCATTACCGCTTGCCCCAGTTGCCAGTCACACCAGATGTCCCTGTCTCGTATCCAGGCGGCGCATCTTCGTGTATTGGCGCAGGCTGCGCCCGAGGACCCTTCACCGGACTGGTGTGCTGTGGTGGTGATTGGACGTACCCCACATTCGTGTCGATAGGAGGAGGGCTTTGTGTGTGTGCTGGTGCTCCGTATCCATATGGAGTATTGTGCTCTTGTAAAGGAGGTACAGAGCTGCCACCATAACCATCGCCGCCGAGCGTGTAGCTGCGGTCATGTGGGGTTGGTTGTGGTGGAGGCGGTGAGGAGGAGCCGTAGTATGGGTTTGGCATTGAAGCATAATTTGTCGCTGACGGCATTGTGGGATTCATCGCGGCGGTGTTATTGTAGGTCTCGGGGTTATACGATGGTTCGGCGTAGCGAGTGTTTTGCGGTGAAGAGTACGGGTCATATTGAGTGTACCCGGAAGGTTGTTGTTCATGAGATGAAGCTGTATGGTCTGGCAAAGAAATCGAAATTGGCATCGTGAGGTTATAAAGAAAGAAAGAAAAACATACAAGAAGTTCCACCTGCGGAGTGACCATAATCTCGACCGTATGCGTCCTGCGTGTACTGTCCTGGAAGTGCGAGATGTTGATTTGAGGGAGGAGATGTTGTCAAAGGAGCGTTGTATGAATATGAAGTCGATCCATAAGCAACACCTTGAGGAGGTAGAGAGTGTTGGGCAACAGGACTGTGCGGTACATTGGCTGTGTAAGTCGAAGGAGCGTACCCACTTGGCTGTCGTCGAATATCCTGGGGCGGGTAGGTATTGGGGGATGGGCTCGAAGGGGATGGAGAATAATAATCGTCCATAGTCCTAGTACCAGGAGCACCTTGAACATATCCACCAGCATACGTATGTTGACGTCCGGCAGGTGGAGCCGCGGAAGTAGGAAGATTTGCTTGGCTCTCACTGCCATCCCCATCCACATAAACATGATCTCCGTCTACTCGACCAGTGAGAGGTTGCGTCTCGTAAAAGGCTGGAAGCCCGCCTTCGGCCTTTTGTTGTCTAGCCTTGCGATCTGCCTCGGCTTTGACAGCGTCTAAGCGCACCTGCTCGGCATAGTCCTTGTTGGGACCACCCTCTGGATCGATCCCCGATCCCCACTTGCCTCCTTTCCCTCCAGGCGCTCTTGGTCGTTTCTGATTGCAACACCTTCCGAGGGTATAGAAGCATCCGCTGAAGAATAATAATAGCCATGCTGCCAGCGTCAACCAAACTGCATTTCCCATTTGCGCTGTGCCAACAGCGTTAATGCGAGCCTTGGCGACGAAGAATAAGACGAGATCGAAAATGAAAGCAAACATGGCGACAACGGCAGCAAAACCCGAGACAAATGTACTGCAACATGTCATGGACATTTCGCGGACGTGCGCCAATAAACCAAAGATTGCAGAAATTCCGGCAGCTGCAAGGGCGATGACATGAAGGAATAGAGCGTAGGTGATCCACTTGACGGCGACCTGGGGAATTTGAACGGGTAGTTTGTTTCCAACCAATCCATTAATATCTTGGGAAAAAGAAACAACGTCGATTCGACATAAGGTGGGAGAATAAGGAAGCGCTTACCCAGCTCGTAGCCAATGGAGGGAGATGAACAAGTTGTACCATTGGATAGTTCCAGACAATATCCCAAAGTCCCAAAAGTGATGGTTCCGTTGTGCCCACTGACCGAGATGGTGGCTTTGAGGAAATAAACGGACTTGAAGTATGGGACGCAGAAGGAGACCACGGCCAGAAGCGCTGTGGCAACCAAGGTGACTATGAAACCTGGTGTCGCAGGGCGAAGACAGCCCATGATCCGTTGTGGAGGGGGAGACAATAAAATGGAGAGTCTCCCTCTGGTTAGGAAGAAAGGAGAAGAAAGATGGTGGTGGTTGCGATTTGAGCGAAGCTGCTACGGGAAACCGTTATAGACATTCTCCCAAATCCGGCAACACTGCCTCTTGCCCCTGCCTGTGCTCCAACAAAATGTAAATCAACCTTGCAACGCCCGTCCATTGTCGAAACCATGGAAAGAGCTCTATACTTGACCTGGGAAATGTCGCAGGCTCAGCACATATGTTTATCTTCGATTGCAAGACTCGGAGGATGCGCTGTAGCTTCACCAAGGATATGTAACCCCTGCCCTGCGCAGTATTGTCTATTTGCAAATACAAAACGCAGGTGGTCTCTAGCCGGAACTTTTGCCAAGATAATCAGTTATGTAGCTTCAGGAATGTCTTCCGTCGTTGCCTTCATGTTGTATACAGAAACACTGCGCTATCCGAGTCGACGCCGACACAATTCATTTTTCTGGAGGGCGGCCTCAAAGGACTTGGCTATACTGCGGACTGGGAAGCACTGCATAGCTTTCAGCTGTGAGCAAGAAGTACTCCGGGACCAGATCTCTACTCTCTTGCAAGTCGCTAAGTTCGATTCTTATACTTATTTTCGGTCTGAGTGAAACGAAAAAAGTTCATGACGATTTATTCAACGTAAGAACAATCCTCCCAAAGATGCGTTAGAGCTCTGGAGCACCAGTATATTGACTATGGCCACCAGGCCCCGGACGTATCTGCTGGTTTGCAGGGAAATTAGGATTTGGATATAACGGTTGCTGGGGAGCAGACGAAGTATTCGTAGTTCCTGTATAGCTTTGAGCTACATGCGAAGGGAAAGTGGAGGGGTCATTAGGGTCCTGTAAAATCATAAATTGTTTATCGATGAATGGTTAATTGGAAAAAAAGCGCACGTAAAGCTTGGGCGGCGGGGTAGAGACAAAAGCAGTGCCTGTATTGCTTGTGTCCATAGTGCCCATCGCAGGTTTCTCATATGATGTGAACGGCTGTGGATCGTAGGTGCCAGGTGTGGGTCGCGAAGATGCATTCTTCCGTCGTCCCAGAAGCCAGATTACTATGCCAGCGATAGCCGCGAGCCCAACCACCCCACCAACGACACCGCCAGCAATCGCCCCGGCATTAGTTTTATTTTTCGACGATGATGGGTGTGTACTCGTAGTCGGAGTCGTAGAACCTGTTGCTTGAGGAACGGCGGTAGAATCAGAACCACCTGGATCGATGTAAGATGGAGCTCAAGGAAACAATGATAAGGCGAATACCAGCAGCTTGCGCAAGTGTAGGATCAAACGTATTGGCAGCCTGGATAATACGAGAATTAACGTCGATTTTTTGTATAAGAAGCATTTTCTACATACTGTGACATCCAGATAAGCCCAGTGTGGGACACTGAATCCTGATGGAATGGGACTTGGGAATCTGCAAAATATTTCAAGGTCATCGGATGTGACGGGACACGGGCGCCGATCCTCACATCTCGGTATACACGGTGGTACAATTCGTGTTGTAAGCGGTCCATCTAAAAATAAAGGGATTAGCTTTGTGAACCATTCCTTCAGCAGAGCAGGCATACGTAGTGAAGGTGGCCCCTTGGCACAAGGCGCAAGCACTCAAAGTGGAGTAATAAACAGTATTGCATCTACAAGGGGTTCCAAACCCAGCCGAAGGTCCTGTATAGATCTGCGTCGAAGTCAAGTTCGCCAACGAGAAACCTGGGCATAGGGGAGTTCCGTTAATTTAGAGACTACCCTGCAGGACATTGTGTGGCGACTCACTTCCTCCAGTACACACTCCTCCAAGCGCCGCTGTTACATCGCAAGGACTTTGATTCAAATCGTTGAACGCCTAGAAATCCAGATATTATCAGGACATCACTCTATTCGTTACCATGTCAACTTACCCAATCGAAACCAGCGTTACATGTCGGATTGGCTGCTGCGAGGCGACACAGAGCACCCACGACAACGGTTAACGCTGCAAGCTTTCTCAGCGATGCGGAGCATCCACTGGTCGGCGGCATGATGGTAAAGAGAAAGCCTACTAGAGCCTAGCGTCCGCAGGCGTCCGCCAAGTTCGGCATGATAATTATAGGTGTTAGGATGCACGTTGATGTTTGATGGTGTTCCTAGTTCAAGTTGCCAAAATGGATCGCGGTGGATGGACTCGCATGCATGTGCCATGAGGCCCAAGGGGCCACCGTCGGAGAAATCCGAGAAATCGACCCACCCCGGGTGGTCGTGAGAATGTTCTCACGACCACCCTCTGAGCCTCTCAAGCGCGCTTACGGGCTGATAAGTAACGGTAGCCATAAGTAGACTGTGCATCGACATCTACTCAAGTCATTATGTGAATTCTTAATGGATTCTATCATATTTTTTCCATATAATAACCTGGTGGCTCTTGCTAACAAAGCTCCCTCCTCTCTCCTTGCTCTCTCCTTCTCTTAACTCCAACGTTTTTCATGCCCGATCTCTTTCATTCCTTTGTCTGGTAACCGAGCATAATACAATTTTTTTAGTTGAAGGTGGTCAAGCACCAGCGCGTTTGGAGGATTTGATATATCACCAGAATAGGAATATTCTCACGACCACCCGGGGTGGGTCGATTTCTCGGATTTCTCCGACGGTGGCCCCTTGATGAGGCCTCTGCTTCAAATTGCTTTCGAACTGCCATCCACGTTGGGAGACGTTAGAGGGTTCACCAGGATGTGGTGCCAAAAGGTTGGACGGGAGCCTTGCGAGTGGCCAGGCTTTGCAGATGAAACTGGGTATAGCGGTGCAGTTGAGATAGAGAGGTTGAGCCGTGCGCGTGACCAGCCTGAAGATTCATTTTCAATCAATAGCGGTTAGCGACAGAGGAGTGAAGCGGAGAAACAGTGTGGCCAAACGCTGTCTTTCCCATGGTGATTCAACCTGCAAAATTCAACTAGCCTCCAACTCCACGGTCAACGTTCAACGGTGATGGGGAGTGACCTTCCTGCACTCTTGCGTCCATGCCTGTTCGAGTCGAGGTAAATTCATCTTTCGGCCCAAGACCGTTGATTTCAAGGTGGCTCAGAGGATCGGTGGTTCGCATCCGGGTGCTGTGGCCTCGATCACAGTGACCGTAGCGTCATAGGCTGGAGACATATAACCGTTCCAAATTGATGATTTCAAGAATCCGATTCCATTTCGTTCTTGCCTCTAGTACGAAAAGGATATGCTACGACGATTTCCGCGGACGCCCACAAAAAACCCTACCAAACTCGGGCCTCACCGCGCTTGGCTATCCAACACCCGCCACTTCGCGCGGATGTACGTGTTAATACAGTGTGTCTTCCATTCTCTTTTTCTTGTTCCTGTTCTCAGCTTTTTACTTTTCTACTAGACCGGACCCCCTTGGCGCCTTACACAACCAGGCTATGTAAAAGGTTTCTTCTTGGACCGCGAGAAGATTCGCAAGAAATTAGGCGTTGAAGCCGATAACGATCCCGAAATTTTTGACGTGATGTACATTATAATGAGAGATTATATCGACGAAGAAAAGCACTGGCTGTGTCTTGGGACGAGAGCGAATGAGGATCAGGTCATCGTGGTGTCTTTGGGTGAAGGGTCGTTTGGAGAGGATCCAGACGAGCTCATGAGGAAGAACGTGCCAGTCCCGGAGTATCTTTCAAATTTTCCTTCAGCTCTGACTGGTCCCGAGGTGTTTCGGTTTCGGAGTTGGTGAATATATACGAACCTTACATGGGCGGAACTTTTAACACCACTTTTCTTCGCTGTAAACTTTGAGAAGACAGACTGAGTCCATTGACCTTTTGTTGACTTAGTGTACTAGAACCTGAGGCCCGAGATCTTAATGTGAAATCCTTAACTTCCGGACGACGATGCCAAAATGACCATCCTATGTACGGGATCAATTCGAATTTAGACGCCCTTTGGGCGCTAACCTGTATTCAGGTTCTTACATTTAGCGTTACAATTGTGACTCTGATAGCCTGATACGCACGCATTCCGTTTTTCAATGCGAAGGAAAATTTGCTAATATTAACTGAATATCATGACTTCTGGATTCCCAAACATATCATATCTTCGCTTTTGTACTTCATGACGGTCATATACACGGCTGCAAGGCAGCCAAACAGTCGTCGAAATAAATAATGATGTCCAAGGACACGTAAACCGCCTCTAGTATAAAAAGACCCAAATGCTACGACAATTCTCTCGAACGCAAATCCCGCGAGCACATTTCTTTCGAACGCCCACAAACAACGCAATCTCAGGTATCACCGCGCTTGGCTTATCCACCACCACCACCTTCGCGTCTGTCCCACTCCCAACATCCACCACCACACCGGACGTCACACCGCCTCCGCGTGTCGAGGAGACGAGGAAGTACTATAATGTATGCATCTTTTCTTGTTTCTGTTCTCCATTTATGTCTGTTTCTGAGACTATAGTTAATATCATTATCTGACCGATCCCCATCAGCGCCGACCCGGAATCTGTGAAAGGTTTCTCCTTGGACCGCCAAAAGATTATCAATCTATTAAACACTGATGACGATAACGAACCCCGAAATTGCAACCGTGACGCGTTGTACTTTATAACAGTGAATGATCTCATCGACCGACAAAGGCACTGGCTATGTGATGGGAAGACAATGGATGAGGAACAAGGCGTCGTGATTTCTTTGGGTGATCAAGGATCGTTTGTATCGGATCCAGACGAGCTCAAAAAGAAGGATGTTCCAGTCCAGAGGTGTCTGACGAACCTGGATTCTGCTCTGACTGATTCCGATGTGTTTCGTTCGGTTCTTGGAAGTTGGTGAATAGAGAGAACAGAGTATGATTGACAAGATTTGATGTTGTACTGGCGTAACAACCCTCATTATTCTATGCATTCCACGTAATTATGGAAGGGCGAATCCTACCTACATAACAATCTGCTACGGACGGCTAACCGAAAATTATTGATGGTGCACAACTGTCAACAAGCACAAACTGTATTCTACCTGTATCCAGTGTTTCTATGTGTCTCCGAGTCCCCACACTTGCTACTTAGCGGCGGGGCTTTGCTCATACCGTCACTCTCCGTGAATCGGAAGCACCGAATGATCCCCAGTTGGGGAGAATGCACAAGTTGAACCCGAGCGCTGATTTATCACTCATCACCAACTCGGGTTCGGCGGTGTATAATTGCTTGTTAATTGCTTCCTGCCGCTATTTACAGCATCCTTCATGAAGCAGACGCTCGTGCTCAACTGTTGCGGCGGCTAGCAGAGGACCGAGATGTTGTGCTTGGCAGGAATCCAAAAACTCACGATCGCCAGTTCGCCAAGACTTTGAGATCATATTCAAATTCGACATCGACTCCGGAATGAGCCGTTGGTCGCATATCTTGCTGAGCTTTGAAAACAAACTACGAGCTAGAAACTCTCGCCTTTCGATACGCCGAGGTTTAACGGGTGTTTTCGTCGCCGAACTGAAATCATCATGATCCCGTTGTTCGGGTATGATATACGTACGTAACCCATCTACGCGTCTCTTTGACGGCACGTTATAAATATCGACACGTATAATTCCAAGTGTCATATATTCATACCTTCCGACCTAGCTTTCCTTCCCAGTCATCTTGGTCGAGTAAAAGATTTGCTTCACATGGGATACTACTGCGCCGTCGAACTCATTGACATCTGATTTGGGTTGCGATATACCTTGCGCCCGCTGCCGAGCTGCGGCGCGAGTTTCAGCTCACCAGCAACATTGCCACCGCATTCAACTTGAGCAGCAACGAGCTTTTGTTCGCCCGGATATTCCGCAGCTGCTACACCTCTCTTCAACCCGTCTCCCGTCTTCCAACGACTCCTGCAAGTCCCAACTCAAGTTGTAATGGATACTCGATCTCGTAACATACTGGTTAATGTGGCTGGGTGGTTGTATGGGTTCTTGGGGTTTTCATTGGTAAGTTTAACCAGATGTCATTTGCATATTTTTATATCAATCATGGGAGGTAGAGTGTCGTTACTGCGCTCTTTAGCGTATTCCAACGCCGTAGTCCTCCTAGTAAAAATCCTGTGCCGGCCAAATCACTGCCCACAAAACCCAACCTTCCCCCCAATGCCCGTGGCCGGCGGATATTACGGAGCTTCTCTGATCAGTCTGTGGGGGCACCAGCACCAGCACCGACGCCCGCCTCGGTTGCAAAGTTACGAGAGTCAACGACTGGAAAGAGGAAAATTATATCGTCACACCGTCGTTCCCGGTCACTTATTCCAATCATCAAGATTGATCATTTTGACCATATTGAAAGTCCCCGCCAGTTATCTGCTGGGTCGTTGAAGATAGAGCCTCCCATACCTGAATCTACCGTGACCAATCCCTTGCCGAAGTCGTATCGTTTTACCATCTCTCCTGATGAATCTCTGCCAAAGTCCGGGGGGAGTACGGCGAATGTGGTTGTTGGCGACCGACCTGCATTTCGGCTATTCAATCCAAAGTCGTGGGGGAAGGATCGGCCAAATGTGGAAAGACGCTCATCATCGCCGCAGTTATTCCATCCACCGGCCGCTTTGCCATCTCTGACAGGATCTCCTGCTTCTCATAAACAAAGTAATAGCGATGGAAAGCTAAAGGCTGGTTCAAGTTCGAAGGGGGAAGAGAAGCCTGCGACGCGCAAGGTAATTAGGAAGGCTAAGAGTTGCTACAATGTTCGTGAGAGTGAGTACCCGAACTCTATCCTTTCAGAGTTATATAATGACCTTTGTTTTAGAAGTTAATGTGAACGTTGAGCCTCCACCTCCGATACCCCGTAATGTCGAGAAGAAACGATCACAGACTCTTCGCACGCAACCTTATGAAGCACCTTATTTCTGCACTCCTCCCATCCCGATGCCCGTACGCAAATCGCCCCCGTCCAACCTTCGTTCTCCACCGCCATTACCAAGTCATTCAAAGCCTCTAGTCTCCAGCTCGTAGCACGATATCTATTTCTCTTCTCGCTAGATTTATGGCCTTGCCCACCACATTCATTTAGTTTAATACTCATACTGTAGATAAGATAAGATCGGATTTCATGCCGGACCGTGAATGTTCACACGAGGAAGGAATTTGCCTCCGTTCTTGCGAGGACAACTGGATAGGACGAAACCGACGAGTGCATGGCTGGCGGATTCACAGAGACACAGCTTCCAGGCATTGGGATGCTGGGGGAACATGCACTTGGCACCAGCCGGCTGACGGATTTGGCCAACAGATCTTCGGAGACGAACCTGAGATCTATTTTGGCCCCTGCAAGCCCTCGTTTTGGGATGCCTGAAAATACGTCGCTTGCCATCCCTGCAAGCACAATCGCCCTCTCTTCTCCCCATCTCCTTCATGCTGTAACCGCCTCCCTTCCCCTCCTCGACATGCAGGCACGCACTCCAAAGCCTTCTACACCCCGTCCAGAGGCAGCCAACTCAGCCCCGTCCGCCCAGCACCATTCCCCAGAGGTCAGCCGTCCCTTGAATGTCACCGACGCCCTCAGCTACCTTGACGCCGTCAAGAATCAATTCAACGACAACCCCGATGTTTACAACCAGTTTTTGGATATCATGAAAGACTTCAATAGCCAGGTGTGAGTGTCCTTCTCTGCCGCCCGGGCCCAGTCGAGCCACACAGGCCATCTTAACTCACTTCACTATGCAGAATAGACACCCCGGGCGTCATTCAGCGCGTTTCGCGCCTCTTCACTGGCAATCCATACCTCATCCAAGGCTTCAACACCTTTCTGCCGATGGGCTATCGCATTGACATCTCTGCCGACCCCAACACAATCACAGTAACTACGCCGCTAGGAATAACAACGCAGAGCACCAACGCCAGCGCTCCCAACGTGCGAACCGGCCAAGAATTGCCAATCCTTCCTCACCAACCACATCCCAACCAAGTCCTCTATCCCATCCCAGCACCTGTCATCCAGAACATCCCCGGAGGCCCGCTTTCTCGTTCCCATACCCCCCATGCATTTCTTCCTGCGCATGGGCAACCGCCTTTCGATCCTATGTACTCTCCTGGCCTCCCAAACCCTCAAACCACAGCGGCTGCATCATTCCTGGGTACCCTCCACAATAGCAAAGGCTCGGTTGAGCGGCCATCCCATGGCGGCCCAGGGGAGTTCAATCACGCGATCCAATACCTTAACAAAATAAAATCGCGGTACGGAGACGACCCCAATACATACAAACAGTTTTTGGATATTCTCCAGACATATCAGAAGGAACAAAGACATTCCCATGAGGTGAGTGGTAAAGAACGACTTTTTCAATTCACCCTCATCTGATATTTTCATTCCTAGTCGCAAGTTTACACTCAAGTACAAATGCTATTTAAAGATTCCCCGGACCTGTTGTCAGAGTTCAAGGCTTTCTTTTCTGAGGTGCCCGGCTCTATGGCCACTCTCCCTCAACCCGTCATTGGATCTTGGGCGCAAGGCGAATCAAGCCCTCCGAATGCGGCTGCAAAGAAACCTCAAACGAGCAAGCGGACAAGGAAACGACCTCCGGAGAAGGATACTACACCTATACCTCTGCCGAAGCCACTCCCGCAGCGGGTGAGTTTGTTTAAAAGTTCCGGCTTTTGTTGACGATACTGATAACGACGCTATCTATTGCAGCAATCGAAGAAGGTCAAACATCATCACAACCAAGACAACGAATCAGCGTCTTTCTCCTATGCTGCACCTCCTTCGCCCCCTCTCAACCATTCGTATCCCGGCCAGGCTCTTCCTCAATCACATGGCCAGACACACCCTATGCATCACCTTCAGGATTACCAAAACAATTCATCAGCTGGAAAGCTCCTCTTCTTCGACCGGGCAAAGAAGTCGTTGGAAAACCGGGATGTATACGATGACTTTTTGAAGCTCCTCAGTTTATTCTCCAAGGATATTATCGACGTCGAGGCACTCATTGAGCGCGCAAAGGTGTTTTTAGGCGACGGAGAGCTCATGGCAGAGTTCAAGGACTTAATGGGTTGGGACGACCGAGATAAGATAGACAAGGGACCGCCTGGAAGTATACGGACTGGTCCACCTGAACTGCCTGCCGCATTGCCAGTAGACGACGGAGAAGGTCCGAGTTATAGGAAGCTTCCTCCAAGCGTTCGTCCCTTCATTATCCTTGTTGCGTTATATATGCTTATCTTTTTTTGCACGCAGGAAACGGATTTGGCATGTTCGGGGCGCGATGAACTCTGCCGCTCGGTCCTGAACGATCTCTGGGTTTCCCATCCAACCTGGGCTTCAGAAGATTCTGGATTCCTTCCCCACAAGAAGACTATCTTCGAGGAATCCGTCCACAAGAGTGAAGAGGAGCGGCATGAATATCATGTTCAGATCGAGGCTCTCGTTAGGACGATCGCCGTTCTCGAGCCCATCAATTGCCGCATCGACGAGATGACGAACGAAGAGCGGTCGTTCTTCCGGCTGAAGCCTGATTTTGGGGGTTCTAGTATGGCGATTTACCACCGGACTATCAAGAAGATTTATGGCCGGGATATGGGTCTGGAGGTGATCCAGGCGCTGCAGGATTGTCCTAGCGTCTCCGTACCTGTCGTGCTCAGCCGGCTGAAGCAGAAGGACGAAGAGTGGAGAAGAGCGCAGCGTGAATGGAGCCGAATGTGGAAGGAAGTCGACTCGAAGAATTTTTACAAGGCGCTCGACCACCAAGGGATCAACTTCAAGCAGAACGACAAGAAGAACATCACTGCGAAGCACTTTGTCACCGACATCCAGAATGTGAAAAAACAGCAGCTCAAGAAACGGGAATGGAAAGGCACCCCCGCTTTCGCGCTTGGATCTGTTGGGCACCAGCTGGAATACTCATTCAAGAATATGGCCGTTCTTCAGGACACGCTCAAATTAGTTTCTCTATTCCTGGAACGGTCGCCAGCTCAATATAGCCCCCACGAACGACGGGGTATCGAGAAATTCCTGCGTTCGTTCGTTCCTATGCTCTGTATGACGACCGAGGCCGAGTTCAAAGCTTCTGGGCCCTCAGATGGGGTTGCTGTGCCCGAGGATGACTCGGCGCCTGACCGCGACAACCATACAGCAGAAGGAGGATCACGGAGTGGGGGAAGAAGATCGACTGGGAGTGGGCACGGGGGCCATGGTATGCAGTCCGGCGGAATCCCGGCGAACGATCTCAGGAAAAAGTTGCTCAAGACGGCGCAGGAAAAAGCGTCCAAGAAGGAGTCGAGAGCAGTCTCGTCTGGTATAGGTTCGAGAGCCGCATCGCCCTCGTCGGCTGGCCGTCGATCGCCTCGTATCTCACGAGTGGAGGATGAACCCCTAGAGCCGCAGGACGTATGGATCAAAGAAGGCGCTCCTAAATTATCCTCTTTGTCAACTGCGGACATCGCATCAGCCCCATCTGACAAAGATCGGCCGTTTTTTGCCAATACGACGTTCTATACATTGCTGCGCCTTTTGGAGGTGAGTTATTTCTGAAGGTCCTGGGATCCGTTTAGACCTGAACTTTTTTGTTTTGGGTTCTATCAGCTGCTCCACTCTCGTCTTTTGATGTGTTATGAGATTGGAGCGCAGTATGCTGCTGAGAAGCACGCCTCACTTCTCGCCAATCCGGTAGCAGTGGACCTGGGGCTGGACGATCCAAATGGGCCGGCATCAGTGCTGCACCAGACTATGGACGCGTTGGGGAAGCCTGCCCCCGAGGATACGAATCTAGTGTACATTTACCTGCTGAGCGCCTGCGAGAAGCTCTTCGATAATGAGCTTGACCAGGCAACATTTGAAGAACATATGCGGTGGTTTTTTGGAGCGAAGGTGAGCTCCATGAATTTGTGTGTGAATGACGTTGTTGATGCTAGGTGCTGCTATTAATAGGCGTATATGTTATTCACCCTGGACAAGACGATTGTAGCTTTTGTCAAGCAGGTGAGTGTCGGGTTTTTCCGTTCTATCAAGTGATAGGTTCGACGAGATGCTTAACGACAGATGAACAGGTACAAACAGTGCTGGGCGATAACAAGTGCCAGGAGCTCTGGTCATTATTGAAGAGTGCACAGAATTCCAAAAATATCTCCAGGCAGGATATTATAAGATATCGTCGCGAGGCTGAACGGCATGTTGGCCAGGATGATCATTTATATCGCATCCAATGGGTAAGTCTATGTTCTATCTTTAGCCTTTCGTTCATGTAACATTCTGATGGCTTTTTTTTCAATTCAAAAAAAAGGTACGAGAGACAAAATGCATACGAGTTTCCCTGTGCAGCACGGATGAACCGAGCGTGTTGACGGACGGCTCAGCGCTGAGTCGTTGGAGGGAATATGTGAACACGTATGTGATGACGCACCCGACCGAGTGGCTACCCGAGCCCAAGGAGACGAGCAGCCCAGTATTTTTAAAGAGGTACGGAGATGACGATCTGATAGAGGGGTGTTTGTCGGTTGAATGTGTATTTTTAGATGCCTGCGCGAGGCCGCCGAAGACAACACAGCCCCTTTCATGGATGATCACATGAGGGTCCGGGTGAGCCTACCCAGCTACAAGCTGGTGTATGAGGCGGGTTGCGAGGATTTCATTTTTCATCGATGGCGAAACGAGGGGGCTATGCTGGAGACGCGGGCAAAAGGACGGGAAGAGGAACGACGGAAGAGCCGGTGGTTGTGTGGATGATTACTACATTAGAACGGCGGATATAAATGGATTTCATTGTTTACATTGGTTTGTTACCAAGTCCTGGGAGAATCCTGGATTTGCTTGTCTCTCTTGGCTCTACATACCTCCCTCCCCTCCCAAATTATCAGCCAAGTCGTTCCCCAGCTGTCCATCCTCAGAGTTTATTCCATTCGGCCATTTTTCGCCATTTCTCTGCGGTCGTACCAAGAACAACGGCGAGGTCGTGGTGCAAGACTTGCTTGGCACCCACACAAATCCTCAGCCCATTTATAACACGCAATGGCCAAGCCATTGCCAGTCGCGTCCTCAAGCCTTCCTGGCTCGTCCAAAACAATCCACTGCTCCCCTCAGCAAATACCGGAGCCTTCTAATCATCCTCGGCGACGTACGCGTCGTCCAGCAAAACCCCCGCTGGCCATTGTCGCACCTTCGTCCGGCCTCTTATCTCTCCTAGCCTCTATAGTTTCCGCCACCACAGTAAATGGCGGTTCCGTGCCCCCAGATTTTCTCTGTCCTTCTATTCGATCGGAGGACGTGGTGGAGCCTGTTGCCAGGAGGAGGACTGTGCCTACCGACCCCCGCTTTAAAGCAAAATCTTTCTCAGCCAACCTGCCCCCGTCACGCCATGTACCGGACAGATACGACCGAGATACAGATGGTGTTTGGAGAAGAGTTGGATCGTACACACTGTATGGCTCAACAGTGTCGCCCGCGTGCACAGGGGTAAGCATATCCACTATTTTTTTGCTCCAATGACTTCATTTCATTTGCAGATATGTCCGCCATCGAACCAGGTATCGTCCGTCGACGACCAAATACAAGTAGGCGACCAGAACGCCACCACCCCCTCAATCCCGTCCTACGATCTCATCCAAGACTCTCTGCCACCAGGGTGGAAGCCTACCTCGAAACCATATGCGGGCCGTACAACGCTCATACTTGCCATGTCTTTGGTCCTCGCCTTCTTTATATGCTTCTTCATTGTTGGCTGTCTCTTTTTCCGGAAGGGTGTGAGGAAGAATCGCAAACAGAGGGATATTGAAGCCAAAGCAAGGCGAAGACGTGATGCGGAAGTGGAGCAGGATACTAGGGGGTTAGCTGCTGAGAAAGAGATGAAGGCTCAACAAAAGCTTTGGGCGAGAGCCACAGCCCGCTGGAGGGCAAACGTCCGCTATGTCGCCCGCCAAAGACGGGGCAAACGTCCATCATCACGGTCATCTCATGCACACCAACCTACTATTTCCCTGGACAATTCCCGCAGTCACCTAGCCAGGCAGGACTCCTTACCTCTGTCAGCAAGGTCCTCTCCGCAATCATCAACAGAATCCATTCCAGATCAATTACGCGATGTACCGGAGCCTGTCGCTACCCCTACTCTTCCTTCACAGGATCCAATCGCTCCTGCCGCAACTGCTCAAAACCCTACACCCACATCTCCGCCTGCGTATCAACACGGTGGCCCAAATCCGCCAATAATCGTATCGACGTCAGATTCTATAAGCGATCACGCGGGACCTTCTCGCTTCGATCGTTCGCGACGACCATCTCAGTCTTCGTCAAATTCTCCATTATCGCTTAGGAGCGATACTGACAACTCCGGAAATTCGGCTTTCACTCCCCTCCATGTTGCCCATGTCGCCACAGACGACAAGTCGTTGCTTGCCCGCCTGGCGGATCTCGCAAGCGCTCCGCCCCCAGAGGAAAGCCCCGATTCGGCTGGAAGTTCTGACTCAGCACAAGTCTCTGCACCGGCATGGCATGATGAAGATATGGAAAGCAATCAACCGAATGACCTCTCAGCAGAAGCGAGCAGCTGTTCACTTTCCCCGATGTTTCCCCCTCCTCCATCGAAAGAACGGCTGGCAGCTGCTGAGTTTTACGACTACCCGTTTGCATTTGACGAAATGGACCCACCGATTCTTGATTCGGAGCCTTCAGCACCACCGTTCGAGGCAGTTTCTTCCTTGACCCTTGAGCTGGTACCGTCCGCCCCTTCACTCTTATACCACAGCGACCATTTCATACCAGACTCTGAGGCTAGTGCGCCCGAATGGGATCCCGGTGATGAACAACCTAATACAGGCCTCGAAAACGAAAACCCTTCCGGCCAGGATCATGACCGGATATCGCCAGAGGAGGTGACGGCACATGGTTCGCCACCATCGACTTCAATTGCGCAATCGACATCGATGGCATCCTCACTCAGGGAGAGTGTAGTCCTTCCGGGATATCAACCGTAGCAAAAACGTCCGCCATAAATTTTGCTCCGAGTCTTTCCCCTTCCTTGTTCTCATGTAGAGGTCAACCGGTCATACATCGGGATAATCATTTGTATTTAATAGACATGCATCATACCCTTAATAAAGTGGAGGTTCTGAACGTATTTTCGAATAATACGATACACCGATAACCATTATTATAAGAAGGGAACGCCGATAGGAGATAGGGGTTATTTTGATTTGGATCACGTGTCCATTTTTTTTTTCCCGGACGCGATCGAGATTCATCAACTTTCAAGAGCCTTCACTAAACTGGTTTCCTGTATATCCTGAAGTCATCATGGGCAAGTCACAAAAGAAGAAAGTTATGCGGAGGCATAACCCCATGCGCGTCCCGGATTCGCATCTCCCAAAAGGACTGGCATCGGCGTCCAAGTCCTCCTCCAGATCAAATGAGATCCTACCAATTATCCAAAAGGTTCGTTAATTCCCTTGAAATGTTTTTGATTAGTTCCAAACGCTGAATAGAGGTGAACTGATAGTTAGAAAGCGCCGATGGTGCAGAACGTAAATGGGCTTGTGTTGCTGTGTCCAACCTTATCCAAAACGACCCGTCGACGCGCAGATTGCTGCAAGGGAAAAATGTTGTTGGGGCTCTAATCACCCGACTGACGGATAGTGAGGAGGAAGTGGTGGTTGAGGCTGTTGGTGCACTGAGGTGTGTGTTCTGCCGAATGTTTTGCATAGATCGTTCGTTCTGATGAGCCTTGAAGGAATTTGTGTATCGATGGTGGATACGATATCTGTGCTGAGATGTATAATAAAAGTATCTTAACTCCGTTGAAGACTTTTATTCCCAAGGTGCGCGCCATTCTATTCTGTGATAGGTGTGTTATAACGATGTTCGACCAGATCTCGAACACCCTCTCCCAATTTCTCGCCGAACCCAAAAATTCTCCAGACAGTGCCCGTAGGATCGTGTACGATTTTGCAGATAATGTCATCACGACCTTGTGGTGTCTCTCGTGAGTCCTCCTTGTCCTCATAAAAGTTTTGTCGTTCTCACATCTGTAGAGAGACCTCAAATAAAGCACTGAATGCTATCAACGAAATTCACCTCGTCCCCTTCTTGATGTCATTTTTGGCTGCCCGTGACAAGCTTCCTTTGGCCACGGTAACGGCGGCAGGTTTGTTTTTTAGGTATTCAATTCACCTCTCCCCCTCTCACGTTTTTGGTTCTCAGCGCAATGTCTCTATGTCCTGACGGACGACAACCACCCCTCTATTACCGACGTGAGGACAGATGGCAGTTACATCTCATGTCTACTCTCGATAGCTCACCAAGAAGACATTGGCACACCGGAAAAGAAGGATGACCCAAAGTCTGTTACATTGGCGGTATTGGCAGCTGGTACGTTTTGCAGTCAATTTGAGCCAATCTTTTACTAACGATCCCCAGGTACGATACGTAACGTTTTACCTATACCACCACCATCGGCGGCCTCCTTCCTTGACATCGATAAGGATGTAGTTCTCCCTCTTCTCCTACCCGTGATATCTTCAATTTCCCTTCCCGACACATCTAATGCCGTACAGCAACTCATTCAGAGACAGGCATCGGAACCCCAGATGGAGAACCTCTCGTTGAACCATGCCCCAAAATCTGACCACAAAACTGCAATCGAAGTCGAACTCGAGTTGTTAGAGTCTAAGCTACGGACTGTCCAGCTCGCTCTAGAGATTCTGACAGGTACTTGTGCTACGTTACCGGACCCGGAACCCGACCTCCCTGTGAATCAGGAGGATGAAGACGATGAAGGTGCATGCTTCATTCTTATCACTATAGAATTGATGCTTATAGTGTGGTGTTTTCCTATTTCTCAGGCCTCGAAATCGACGCTGGGGATAATGTCGATGTCGATATGAATACTGAGCCTGAAACCACAGTGACAGAAAGTTCAAGTCTTTCTTTCCTGACATCTCTGGTATCGCCCCTGCTTGCCCTTGTCCAGCCGACAGCACTTTCATTTCCACCGCTTGCCTCTCCTTCTATTCATCCTCCAACAACCTCGGCACTAAGTGCAGTACACATAAGCGCTCTTGAGTGCCTGAATAACGTCTTCTTATCACTTACTGCCTCTCCCAATCCGGCCATATCCTCTGATGTGAATAGTGGATTGACAGTGTGGAACGGTATATGGTCCGCTCTGAGCTTGGTGGGCACGCAAACAGGACTGGGTCAGGAACGTCGACAAGAGATGTGGGAGGTTGCCGCTGGTGTGCTTTGGGGGATTGGGCGTGTTTGGAAAGGGAATCTCGTATGTTTTTTCCTAGTGTTTGGCAAATTGTGTTTATGTGCTCAAAGGACGTCACAGATTCCTGATGGCGAGCAAGTAAATGTGTTGATCCACCAGTGCAATGCAGCCGACGACCCTCGTCTACAAGTAAAATGCATAGGCACCTTAGAATGTCTTGCGCAAGCTCCATCGGCCGTTGAAGCTAACCAGGTACGACTTTTAAGTTTCTCGACATAACTTGTATTAATCAAATTTCTAGGTTATTTCCAACTACCTACTATCTCTCCTTCCAAATCCGAACTCCCCCTCTACTATTGCGACTGAACCTATGATCCAAGCAGCCTCCGCCCTTATCGACATATACTCAGACGAAACTCTCCCGTATGATACCAATTTCCGTCAAGGAAATTATCTAGAAAAACTTGCGGCATGTTTGCAGCCCATCAAAAATACTGTAAAAACCATAGACAGGCGAAAGGAGGGCGGAAAGGAGCTCAGGAGGAGAGGTGATGAGGTTTGCGAGAATTTGGGCGACTTTATTCAGTACCGAAGAGATTTAAGATTGTGATCTGTCCGACTTGGGAATCTCCTGCCTACATGCGATGTTACTTTACTCATTAGATTACTCATTGGTTTACTGATTCGTCGATTGCAATCATCGGTTGGATATGTAATCTTGATCCGCCTGCTAAATCCTTGGGAATGCTTATATATATACCTACACTGATTCCACCGCAAGACTCTCTCCTTTGTCTCTCCTGACCTTCTGTACAAATGACGACTGCAAGACAAGGATCCGCATCTTTCGTGTTTACGCCTGATGCCGTGCCTCCCTTGCCTATTTTTTGTTCGTAACACTGCGTACTTTCGCCCTGACCGCAAGGCCAATAGATTCATTCTGATCATATATTATTTCCTTCGCAGCGCAAGCAGTGGTCTCAAAGGGACAGGTGTATGCTTCCGGGAATATCGGCTGTGATAGAGAGTTCAAGCTTGTGGAAGGAGGTGTCCAAGCACAAACGGTGGGTGAATTGTTTCAACATGTAGAGATTTGGGCTGAAATATTGTTTCTAGCGCGCAGCGCTGGAAAACCTAGCAATCGTACTGAAGGCTTCTGGATCTGGCCTTGAATATATCGTCAAGGTCAATATATATCTGTCGAATATGCCTCGCGACTTCCAGGCCATGAATGCAGTCTACGCAGAGGTAGGCTATTTAATTTTTGCCGACCTTATTTCTGTGGAAGGCTCAACTGATATCTGGCAACAGTTTTTCGACAAAGACAAGATGCCGGCGCGGACCTGTGTTGGAGTGGCCAGCCTGCCTATGGGCGCTGATGTCGAGATCGAGTGTATTGCGGATGTAGCACCAACGGAGTCAACTGAATGAATTCACGAGAATCTTTGAATTGTCAATGGTTTCGTCGATGGTTTATTTGAGGCATGTGGCCATTCTTTGCAGGTTCAAGATATAATCGAGGCAAGAGTTGGACTCCTAAGCGTATAATCGGGGTCCGGACTCCGGAGTTGTGATGAGGGCTTCTCAAAAAAACGATTGTTATTAGGTCAGTTTCAAGAAACTAGTAGAAAAAGGCCTTTTTTTAATTCTGTTTAAACTAAAAAAATTGAGAGAGGAACGTAGGTAACTGACCGCACTGGTGTCAGATAAACAATCGGTCCTCTTAAAGTTAGGACAGGGGCGGTGGTAGATTCACATTCGCCAAGGTGACGAATACGATGTTCAGCGCCTTGGGCCAGACGACTTCAAGCTGCCAACGTGACGAATAGATTGGTCTGGCATGCCGCATGCTGGTTGTCCTCCTTATGCCTTATCAGCACAGAACCCAGAAACACGGTTTGGATGCGTTCCGAGATTCCTGGCGAAAGATATTAGAAGAATTAGCTCTACAAAGGTCCGATATTTGCGAGTAGAAACCAAAGGCCCATTGGACTGAGGCCTGAAGAACAGGTGGGGTTGTCATCAAAAATGGACGAATTATATCGCTTTTGAATGATTGGGGAAAAGTGACAGAGGAACTTTGAAGCGTGGTTGTTAACAAGAGAAATGGATTTACAGTGCTACATGAAAGGGGATAAATACCACGTGATTCATTTCCAAATCGCGACGAACGCAGCGTTCAAATCAATGCAAGGCCGCAATGGACGCCAGCTGCTGCTAGGTCGCTTGTCGCTAGAAACAGCCCCCCCAGGACACCTCCGGATACTATGGCAAACCAACAGGCGTACCACGCATACCCACAGAACAAAGGGACTCTTATTCCTGGTCAAACGATCTCGGTCAACAATTACACCGTTCAAGTCGAGCGATATCTATCTCAAGGTTTGTTCGTGGTCACCTTCTTTTAAAGACCTAATTCAAGTCATTCTTGATTCTGTAGGTGGATTTGCCCATGTATATCTCGTGCGGACACCAGCTCCTGTCTATAATACGACACACCATGTCCTCAAACGCATCGCAGTCGCCAATGAGACGATGCTAACGGAGGTGAAGAAGGAGGTCGACATCATGGTCCGTTTGTAACATCCTCCCTTGGTCCTCAGAGTTCAATCTTCCTTTCCAGCGGTTGCTGAAAGGACATCCAAACATCGTTCACCTAATCGATGCGGCATGGCACAAGCTCCCCAATGGCACTTTTGAAGTGTTCATTCTCATGGAGTATTGCCCTGGTAGGCTGTACGCGTCTTTTCACAAAAACGTTCGGCTGATTGACTATAACAAGGGGGCGGCATAATTGATATGATGAATCGACGACTGCGCGAACGATTGACGGAGGGTGAGATATTACAGATTTTCGTGGATGTTTGTGAAGGTGTGGCGTACATGCACAACTCAAGGCCCCCATTACTGCATCGTGATCTCAAAGTCGAGAACATACTTCAGTCTTCCCCCACTTCGTTCAAGCTCTGCGATTTCGGTTCTGCCACCACCGTCTCAAATCCACCAACCAACATGCAGGAGATTCGCGCTCTCGAGGCCGATCTCAATAGGCACACGACCCTGCAGTATCGAGCGCCAGAAATGGTCGATGTTCATTCGAAGCGCCCTGTCAATGAAAAGAGTGATGTTTGGGCCCTCGGCGTCCTCCTCTACAGGCTATGTTATTATACCACCCCTTTCGAAGAGCATGGCCCTTTAGCAATCTTAAACGTGCAGTATCGCACCCCTCCATATCCTGTTTATTCTCAGGATATGAAGCATTTAATCGGTGCGTTCCTTGTCCCACTTTTCACGCAGCAAACTGATTTTCGAATGGGTCAGATTCAATGTTACGCGAACACGGTTCTCAGAGGCCAACAGTTTTTGATCTTCTCAATCATGTACATCGTCTTCGTGGTACGAAGTCGAAATTCGCGTACAACATACCAGTACCGCCACCGTTGTTACCCCACGGCCATCCACAAGCCAAATTCTCACCTCCATTAAACCCTCTAGATGGACTGGTTACATACGGATTTCCCCCTGCGAAATCGGCCCTCTCTATCTACGATATGAACGCTCCATCCAATCCACCAAACCAAGGGGTTCAAGCTCGAGAAAAGGTCTTGGAAGCAATTGCTCCGATGCGACGAGGAAGGCCAACAGCCTCCAAGGAATCACTTTCCACCTCCAGACCTCCAACTCCCCCAAATATAGTCAAACATAGTCAATCCCGATCTGAATATGCTAAAGATTGGTCAGATAGCGGTTTTGGCCCTGAACAAGATAGGGCATGGAAGGATGTGACCGAGAAACATTCATCTTCATCTCATGCAAGGCCGCCCAATGCCTCAGACGAAGCGTGGAATTTGGGCGAGTTAGATCAAAATATGCGGAGAGAGAAGAAGGATCGGCCTACTGGATTTGGAGATGACTTTGCTCAGAAGTTATGGAACTCTCAGGATCCCAATAGCCCTACCCCAAGACTCAGTCCCCGTCCCAACGTAAATGCCTTGAAACCCAATGACACGCATGTAACGCCCTTGATCTTTACCGGCACGAGTAAAATTCGACCCAAGCAGGATCGGTTGCAGCAGAAAAAGGATAAGGATGCATTTGAAGGTCTGGGACTTACGTCGACCGCCCCGAAAACGGCCCCAACGTTAGGGGAGGCGAGAAAACTGCGCACGGGACTTGCAACCTTGAGTACCTCAACAAATCAGGGCGACTATCGTCAACTCGACAAAGCTCAGCCAAATGTGGACCGCCCTTCGCCATCTCCTCAACCTAGGTATCTCTCGACAACGCCTGTCCATACGCAGTCGATCTCTCCTGTGCCCACCCCTGGAAATTCGTCATTCAAACTCTCGCCATACGCAACTTCCATGGCGAGAGTGTCTCCATCTGCGTCTGCTAAAGCCGATGGTCCTATCGAATCTAGGTTTCCATCGCTTGAGGAACTGGATGCTCAGTTCAAGCCAACGGCAAATTCACTCTACCCTTCCTCGGTTATCGAAGCTACCCCCAAGTATGTTCCTCAGTCTGCTCCGGCCACTCGTCAATCGGAGAGTCGCTCATTCTACTCTTCGCGCACCAGTAACATTGGCAGTACTGGGACCGGTGGAAATTTACTGACGAAACCCGCAACAACTTCCACCATTTCTTCGCATTCGGTGGATGGAGTACGTTCTCAGCAAGTCACAGGTATAGCTATGCGAGAGTCAAAGGAAAGTCGGCGGGCAGACGACCTTGGTGCAGAACCAAAGCCGTCAGAATTGGAGCGAGATAATGGCGACGACACCAGCCGAGGCACGCATAGAAATACCGAAACTCAGCAAAGGCCAATGCTTGTCAGAAAACATCGGAGCTCGGTGACGATGAAGCTAGGCAGTAAGGCCGAAACCCCTGATTCCAACGACAATTTGGACCCGCCGAAGTTGCCTCCAAGACCTTCAGCCACCACACCTTCTCGAGATTGGCTAACTGGAGACGATCACAATGATATAAGCGCGAATGTTCTTCCATCAGATGTTCCTATCCTTCGTGAATCTCCCAGCAAACGGGCTTCCTTTGTCGAGAAGAGCGATTTTAGAATCCCATCGAGTACTGCGGCTCAGCACGAATATGCACCTCAGCGATTCATCCCTGAACCCCAATCTGCTGACCTGTCGCCAACAGTTTCCAACTTCAAACGCGCATTCCCAGCTATTGAGAAATTCGATGCAGAGCCACAAGCCACGGAGAAGAGCTTCTCGAGCGTCCCGAAGGAATCACGGAGTCCTCCTGTTCCAAGGAAAGATGTAGATGTTGACTCATCAAGCGCCGATGAAGGACCTGAAGATCCAAGGAGTATTGCTTCCTCGGCTCAGAAGAGGCAAGTTGCGAGAGGGAAGGGCAGGCAAAGCTCTGTCCACGAACTTGCTTATCAATTTGGCGGTAGCCTTCCAGCTAAGGAGAAGGAGAAAGAGAAGGAAAAGGGACGCGAATGGCAACCCTCGCCATACAGTGTTGGTGATTATGTACCGCGAAAGGCTCGGCTGTCGCTTGCGCCTCCTGCTTCGACATCAGTCCAGGATCGAAAGACACCTTCTCCGACGAATTATTCGTTCAACCGGCCACCATCAGCAACTTCTAATTATCCACATCGTCAACAAAGCGCCGCTCCTGAGGAGAAATCGCAACCCAGTTTGGATGCCAAATCTGCAGCACCCAGTCGGTCGCGTCCTCAATCAATGTTCATTTTCCCATCCAAATCGGTGGATAGCTCCTCGACTCCAACGTCGAACAATTTAGCTCCGCCACAAGAACCGAAGCCTCGTGCTGTCCGTCGGACCTCGATATCAGACATGGTTCAGAAGTATGAAGCCATAGGAGGAGCTAGAGCGTCGGCGAAGTCACCCAATACCTTGGCTCCAGGACCACCCTCGCCTATCCATCGACCAATTTCTGCAAAATCGAACTCTGCTTCTGCCGAGAACGGTCGCGTTCACAATTCCTTCGCAGACAAAAAACCGGTGCTTTCTTCAAAGACCTCTTTGTCTAGTGACATTCCCAGTCGTTCGACTGGCGGCGATCCTTCAAAGCCTCGCGCGACCGTGAAGGAACCCGTACGACAAGCCACTCAATTGTCCAGGACACCGACGAAAACTCACAACAGGACGGCTTCGGAAAAGGGGAAATCGACAGTTTCACAAGGAGCGGACAGTACACCCAGACCTAGGAGGATATCTGTTAAAGCAGAACCCGCCACGACGAAGTCCACTTTTGTTCGAACCGACACCGGAGCTGGGCGTCCATCAAAGCTAGAATCATCTGGATCCAGCAGCTCGCCCCGGAAACCTCTTATATCACTAACAACAGAGGAGGGCACTGCAAAGGTAGAAGAACCACCTCGGTCGCCATCCCCCGAACGGCCTTATCAAGGAGTTGGTAGATTGATTGATCAGTGGCAGAAGAAATCAGCTGAGGCTGAGCAAGGGCGGCCTGGTAGTAAATTTGTGCCAAAGCGAGCTGGCACCATTCAAGTCGACGACAGATGAGTCGATGTGAATTGAGAGACATTTGCGAATTCTATTTCGATTCCATTAAAAGTGGAATCCTAGTTGTGTATAGGTATATACCCTGTTTCTGTGGACTACAATAGCAACGTAAAGGGGGGTGTTAGTTGGTTAGTATTACAACAGCAATCAATACTCTACAACAACTCATGAATCAGATTCTGAATCATCGCCGATATAGAACGACCCTTGAGAGGGTGTTTTCTTTTTCGGGCCAAGCAGTTCTCGGGCAACATCTCTGCCTTTTCCAATCTCCCAGGCAGGTTCGTCCTTGGGATACGAGTGGCCTTTCACTCGCTCAGTGTCTCCTGAAATCCCAAGTTCTTGAGCCACAGCGTCCGCACGGGCAATATTCGAGTCTGTCGGGTGTATGAAGATGTCGTCCGGTTTGGACTTCGATCTTGGGCGCGTTTGGACGGTTTTCAAAGGATAAACACGCTCTTCGCGTGATAGGAGAGGTTGGTTGACCGTGTCATGCGTATTTCTGACCATGTAATTTTATGTGAATTAAGTCAAAGGGTTGCCACAACGAAGGAGCGCACCGCGGCAACGAATGTGCAGGTTTCGGGAGGGCTTGGAATTCGATTACAAATTGTGCGGTGGACAGTGAAATAACCTGAGTGAAAACAAATCACAACGTGTTGGAAGTGTCAAAGAGGCAACGAGCTTACGATTGTGAGTATCAAACTATATTTTGGCACATTATTTGGTTTAGGGAATGAGATTTTTTGAAGGTGTAGTACTCACCCAAGGTGATAAGTCATTGCAATAAGCATGTAAGATCTGTAGGAAAGTCAGCGCCGCGCTTTACATGGGATCCAGTCGTAGAAACTCACAATCGGAGAAATGTGACGAAAGCATATAATGCTGTCCTCCACAGGGCAAGATAAATACGCGAGAGCTTGAACATATGAGGAGACCATTGTTTTTCAAGCAAAATGGTGAGGAACCTAATGATTTCATTAAAAAGCTGGATGCGATAATGGCGCTATGACGACGAACCTTTCCGTAAGGCAGATGAAAATGACCAAGAGACATGCTAACAAAAAACTCCAAAAAGAATTCAAGACAAGCGAAGGGAGGAGAACATGCTCTTCACGGAAAGACCAATGCAAATGTGGTTCAAACGCCATCCACCCGCTTCTCTACGAACGCGACGCGATCCCCGCTTCGCGGAACAAAAAGGGTGGCAGGAGTAGAAATAAGTTTGGTGGTGAAAGAGAAAGAGTGACGTAAGATTCGCTGTTCCAGTAACCTCCACAGATGACGGACGTCGTCGGGAGTTGACAATGTTACGGCCAAGTTATGGCGGACAATTTATGTCTCCAAGACGGAGTCGTGTGCGTCCAAAAACGTGTCATCAATCCTGGAGTTGACCAAAAGCTGTGACAATTTCCCGACAGTTCCGTTCGGGAGAATTTATGAAAAAGTTCCCAAGTTCTAATTATAATACATCGTCGTAAATGAAGGCGTTACGATGGATCCAGAGTAGATGATAAAACTACAGGTTGACAACAAGCCAATAAAAATAAATAAATATGTCTTCCTTGAGTGATGGTCATCGCTTGCTTTTGCTGTATTCAATTGCTTTTGCAGCACGCCATTCGCAATCCTCGGAGTACTCGCATGTCCTATAAAGCCCAAGGATCAGGGATAAGGTCAGATTTAATGACGAATGGCCTTACAAGCATCTAGAAGCAGTATGGAGTGAGACTCCTACCGGCTTTCGCTCTCCTCTCCACCATTGCAATACGCGGGTGAGGTGGTACTCTAGCTGAGCATCGTGATAGAGAAATTTCTTGGTCCCAATGATTGGATATCGACGGATTCCTTCCTCTTCTTCTTGTCCAAGATCTGTTGCCTTAGATTTTCCCTTTTTAACGGGTTGGCGATTTATACTCGAGGGACCTATGTCTGAACTGTTAACTAGGACAAGACGAGGTTTCTTAAAAACAGTACTCACCCGCAGTGTCGAAAGGTCCAGGAGCGATCACTTGCGGAGTCATGGACTGTTGAAGCGCCCACTGCAGTTGCACGTCCTCCGATCCAGAGGCGAGAGCCACGGGTTGTTCAGGCGATACGGGATCCACGTCAATGCTAGTGCCTTCGATACTGTTATCTGTTACAGGGGAGCGCGACTGGAGGTGCTTGGATGGACCCTCATCGCTGAGCATACTACCTCCAGGTGTTTCCTCCAAGCTCGCTGCAATAGCTTGGGCGAGCTCTTCATCTTCACTGTCGCTTCTGACTTCCGGTTGGGTTATGGCAACCGCTTTGCCCTTCTGTTTGGTATCAGGAGGCGGCCGCAAGCGATAGATCAACTCGAGCTGTGGGTCGACCCCTTGGATGTTTGACTGCCGCACGAGCTTATGCCATGACCGGACGAGATCGTCCAAACAAGTTGTCTCGAATTCGGGTGTAGTGTATTGAATCAGTTGTGCTTGTACCAGAAACTTGGTTGGGAAAATAGCGGAGGAATCCAGATGAAGCTTGTTCCATAATGGTTCGAAATCATAGGGCGGGTTCGTTGCCACTAATTCTGAGAGAAGTTTCCGGTATACCATTAGTTGCATTCTCCCCGAGTAGGTGTCATGATGTGGGGGGAGGTAGGAACTTTTCCTCGTTTTATTATCCTTAATCCTGAGAGTGATAGGTTCAGAGAATGCTTCCGAGCCGAAGGTAGAGTCTGTAGGTGGGGAGATGCTTCTGCCTTGAGATTTCTTTGGGCTGGAGAAGAACGAATCTATGCGAGTTTGAGGAGGTTCCGTCCGAATTCGTTTCGCGCCTGCATTGGAATGTGGTTCCGTCGAAGATCTCTTTGGCTTTGTTGTTGGAGTTGCCGCGGGAGGCGTGGCTTGCATCTTGACAACCTCATCCTAATGCCAATGTCAGCAGAAACAAGATGGTTAAAGCACAGAGGACGTACCATGATTCCAACGACAACTTGGCCATGGATAAGTCCAAATACAGGCTTTTCGCGCTGAAATGATCAGATGATTTTAACAACGAACCTTTGGACGAGAAGACTCAACCCACGGTAAATCCATCTAAAATTCCCTTCAGACAAGCAAGCATGTTAACAATTCTGTCCAAGATATCTATCGTTCAACGAGTTTGGAAGGATAAAATTATAGGATCCACACCGTAATGCCCAACGGGTTTCCCTTGAGGTTATTTCAACTTTCAGCTCTTCGAACTTGATCTCTCTTTCCAATTCCTTGTGGACGAGCTTAAAATTCCTAGAGTCAATTACACCACTCTCCATCAACTCCATCCACACTCACCAATCCTTGCTTCGTGCGAACGTCGTTTTGTTGGGCAATTTTGACCATTGGCTCAATCTTCTTCCCAGAGGAGGAAACGAAATTCTTGGGGCGTTCGTCAATTGGTCGAGATCGCTTTCCCCTCAGCCCATACTCGTATTGAACTTCACACCTTAGCTTGTTAGCTTGGGAATAAATAAATAAAAGCTTGCGCACTCCACATACCAAGAAGGATAAACGAGATCTGATACGGAAAGTGTCATACCTGAACGAAATTCCTGAAAAGGGGTTTTTCGATTCCATGGTTTAGCAACGTTATTGAAGGATTCTTCTGGTTGGAGTGCAGGCAAGGCCACGCTGTCTGGAGAGTCTTGGGGTATCTCAATTTCGACTTCAATCGACGGCCCAGCTTGTGGATTCCCGTCGGTTTCGGCGATTGCAGCATCCAGGTATGCGAGGTCTTTTGCGCTTAGTTCCCCCAGGTTGAGATCCCCGTCAGCGTACTGGAATGATGAATCTGCTGTCTGGGGTAGATATTGGGATTCCGTATCTGTTTCGACACCAACAACGTCCAGCTGGGCGAGTTCTTCCGCAGTGAGCAAATTTAAATTCAAGCCGTATATTTCTGACTGGAAAGATGCATCGGGGGACTCTTTGTCTTCTGCAACTTGAGAGGCGATGGCTGCATCTATCCGTGCGAAATCCTCCTCTGTAAATTCAGGGAAATCGAGTCCAGAAAAGCTGTCAGATCCGTGGTCCGACATCGTACGATGGGCTTGACGGTAAGGAAGTTGTGAATGGGTTGTGATCGGGGTCGTCTTCCGTTCAATTTGGAATAGAGTAGTGTTTTTCAATTGGAATGACCTTGTTCCAAACAGCAGGAAATGCCGCCGAATGGAAGCGCCGCAGCTGAGCATGCAGCGCGTAATGGTCAAGTCTTGCAATTGGGCAAAAGGTTTGTCACTGTCAGTGTCACGAAAATTCCGTGTGGTTCGGCCAATGCCACTCCTTGACACTACTCACGTCCTAATTTCCGGGGGAGGCTAGCATACTACACCAAGATGACCTGTCTTCGTAACATCTCTGGGCCAGTGAGGGCCCTACGCTGCCCTCATTTCCCAGGACTTAAGTTGGCTTGCGAGTTTTTGACTTCAGGAATCAGGCGTCAACAAATCTTTCTGCGTCTTTCTGCACGTATTCGCCCTCTTTTCTGTCTTTGCTGATTCGGCTTTTTTTTTGACATATTACCCTCTCCGTCGACTTATTCTTTTCATCTGACATTCATTTTTTATGACTGCCTTGCAATATTCCTCCTGGCCCTTGGTCTGGAGTCTGGTGACGTTACCTGCTGCTGGTCCCTCTCCCTAAGAAATCTCGATGCCACAAAGAGATCCTGTCACCAGTGTCAGAAAGAAAACAGCAACGGAGGCAGCCGTCGGGGTCTTGAAATCGCAGGAAATCGAACAAACGGAGGTTCCCACCCATTGCCCAAGCTCGAGGGCTGGATTTCATGACTGCCCAGGAGCTGACAATGAATTGTTGTCTGCAGAGAATCTCAATGGATTTGATCGCTGCCTTGGGGTCGCTGGCCTCTTCCTTGACCCTCCGAGTACCCAAGGCTTCGAATGTTAACGCCAGTGCAGATATGACAGCTTGTAGTTGTTGCGCCAGCATCTTTCTTGATCCTCGTTTACCCATTGGCCATGGAATGTCGGTTGGTAGAGGCTCCTTCCAACTCCAAGGCAGTAATGTAAAGCAATTCAGGAGCTAGATGCTCGAGTCGCTATCGATTTGGATAATGGCATCTTAATTATAAAGCTCTTGAAACCCTTAATAGGGAAATATGGGCACCACGCCCGGGCCTGGGTTTTTTAATCGTTCTCCACCACGGCCTTCACATTTCGTCTTTCAAAAAATAGGACCTCACCAGCCCAGTTTCGAGGTTCCAACACAGCATTCTTGCCTACAAGTTTTCCATTCAGGTCAAAGGTCATCAAACAACAGTACGAAGACAGGGACCTGGGAGCCTAGAGCGATCTTGTACATCAACAAGTTCGACAAGGAAAAATGACTTTGTTTCCTTCACCAGATTTCACAAGAATTCAAGGGTCATCGTTCGGTGTATTTTAAATAAGATCGGCTTTCATGCAGAGTGAGCAGAGTACTTGGAATTAAATAATTGTCGCATGATAAAAATTAGTCGTATCATGCAGTGCAGCCAAAACTCTGTTCACCCTCAGTGGACCGCCAGAGGGTGGGTTAAGGAAGTTTATGGGTTACGAGAGGTTGATTTTGATGCACACTCAATCCGATGTTCACTAAAATGCATATAGTGTAACCTTCGAAGGAGAATTGAGTTCAGGCACACTTAAGTAGTAACCGAGATCGATTATAATCTTTTTTTGACGATTTTCGCCTTTTTGAGTGGTCGGCGCCTGATCGGGTGATTGCCGAAGATGATCGAGGATGCATGATGGCTTATGTCATTAAAGAATTAGCAAAGTGGGCTGACATTAGGTTGACATTGAACGTGCCATTCGAGTGTTGTTACTGACAATATAATGACCGCCAACCACTCTCTCTTATGACGACTCGACAATGCCCATTTTTTCGTTCTTCTCCAACGATTATTTCCCCTCGGGCCTTTCCTTTGACGTCTTTTCTATGCCTCCAAAGGATGTTAACGATTCCTCTGACGCCGTCTCTGCTCACAAGACCAATGGTGGCACATCAATTCTCATCTTCATCTCTGCTCAGGCGCTTAGTTCCGTTGGCTTCGCTGTGGTGAGCATAATTAGTCTGAATTGCTTCGCAACTTCCTCGTCTGACTTTTTTCTTTTTCTTCCCCGTTTCAAGAGCATTTTCGCCATCTGGTTTGGATGGTTATTACCAGCATCGGTGACCGCACCAGGCCCTGCTGCAGCTGATGCCTCGGAAATTAAGAAGACTCAGAAGGCGCGATTACCATCCAGGCATCCACGACGATCAGAACCTGAGCCTGAGCCTAATGCCTCTGAGTCAAAACCAACGCCAGTACGACGCGCCTCCGCCCCAGTTGACCTCACCCCAATACTTGTTCCTTACCCTGACGATGGCCAGAATAATTACCGACGGGTATATTTCGCTGACTCGCCTCGAACGTCAATAATCAGACGCAATACTATGCCTGAGCCGAAATGTCTCCCTGGTTCCCAACAAATTGCTGAGCCAGTCGAATTCACGCCGTCGCCATCCCCTTCGACCCAGCTGACCCCAGAGTGTGACGAGGAAGCCTTACCAGACTTTGACTCGTTGCCACCCTCATCGAAGGCTTCGTCGAGGCCCCCGTCTCGTTTTCAGAAATTGAAACTTGGGTTCAATACCAAGACCGTCCGACCAGACGTCGTCGACAAGCCAGTCGATCAGGCTTCCATCGCCAGTACAGGTAAGGATATTTTCATCAGGCCATAATTAAACTTTTCCTAATTGGCGTGACCCATTACAGACACAAATACCTCCGACAAATCTGCGCGACGCGCAAGCGGCGGCACATTTGTTGCCGCCTGGACGTTATCGCGGCATCGCACGGCCCCCGATATGAACGCTGAAATGTCATCACCGTCTCCGTCACGCCTGTCCTTTGCTCGCCGAATGTCCCCGTCTCGGCCGAATAGCGTCTCTCCGGGACCAGCGATAACTATGAGTGCCGCCGACATCTTGTCCCCGACCTTTTTATCTCGAAAATCCCAAAAGAGAGCATCAGCTCCCATACCGCGTACATTACCTTATGGAGCCCCGTATTTTGCGACCCCGCCGTTGTTATTGGATAACAACTACCCTGCTTATCTGAAAACATTGCCTCAGTTTGAAGATGCTCTCAATGTGTCAGCTTCACATGCTTCAGATGGCGAGGAATGTCGTGGACGAACGCCTGGAATTCGACGAGTCAACCTGAATCCTCCCCACCGCGCGGTCCCGAAACGGAGGTCGGCGAGCGAGGACTGCATCCAGCGAGCAGAATGCAAATCATGACAACATATACGACACATATCTCTTCATAACTTAACTTAATTCTGTGAGTTTTCCTTCCTTTTTCACCCTCTGATTTTGGTCTGACGATGGTTGTTCGTGCAGATTCCCCATGTTACCTTAATTATTAGACGGGATATCCCATTCACGCCCGCATGAAGTCGAAACGTTCGCAATGTACTTGTATATGATATCATCACAGCGCTATCCAGCATTGCCTTACTATTGCAATTTTACCAGTAAAATACCACTCTAACTCGCTTTTTGTTCACAAAAATAATCCATTTTTCTTCGGGCGCCTAATCAACGTAGTTTATAAATAGAAGTGATGGTAGCACGTGGTATGTCAGCGATGACGATCTGGTTAACACTGTCTCATCCACAACATACAATCAATGCCAGAAATGCCTAAATTCGTGCCTGCACTCATCGTGATCGATATGCAGAATGACTTTGTCTCTGGGTCGCTCCCTGTTCCCGATGGAGCGACCATCATCGACACAATCAACAAGCTCATCGATTTACCATTCAAACTCAAGATCGCGACGCGAGACTTCCACCCGGTCGATCACGTCTCATTCGCCAAGACGCACGACAAGGATGTCTTTTCCAAGAAGATAATCTTCCATCCCGAGGACAAAGATAAGCTGATGGGGATAGAGCAGGTGTTGTGGCCGGTCCACTGTGTAGAGAATACAGACGGGGCTGCTTTCGTGCCGGGGTTGGAATCGACCAAGTTCGATAGTGTGGTGTACAAGGGCACCCACCCGCGGATCGAGTCGTACTCTGCGTTCTGCGATATCTGGGGGAGGGGAACGACAGAGCTCCCAGGTCTGTTGTCGGAGAAGGGCGTTACCGATTTGTATTTTGTGGGGTTGGCGGGGGATTATTGCGTCAAGTACACGGCGATTGATGGGCTTGAGTTTGGGTACAATGTGTGGTTGGTGGGGGACGCGATCAAGAGCATTTCGGACCAGGAGCTCGCTTTCGCCGAGTTGCAGGAGAAAGGCATAAAGCTGACATCGTCCAAGGAGTTGGAGGCCTTGTTAGAATTATGACGTCGTTTATATGTAAAGTTAAGACCGGATCAAAAAGCACTGATCAAACCCAGGCTTCCTTGTGCACCACCATGTCAGAGGCTTCTCTCTGTCAGTCTGCGGGTCCATCCTTTCCGATCCGTGTTTTGGCGCAAATAATGACTGGTTTTCATTTCATCGAGGTTTGTTTTTCTCCCCCTTTTCCCCTCCCCCTTTTCCAAGCGATAGTTACTGAACAAAAATCCCAGAGCGTGGGCGCCACCATCGTTCTCTGGTTTTGCCCCTCTTTGGCTCCCGAGCCTCGCATACACCAATATATCGCCTCGACGCCCGGTTCGAATCATGGTGGCCGCTGCCAGCACCGCCATCATCACCACCACCATCACCACCAGCAGCGCATAACACACCGCAGAGATAGGGGCAGCCCTGACGATTCAGAAAACTATTTCGGATCGAGCTCATCTGCCACGCCGTGCACGTCTGCAACGGACTCGTCCGACCCCGCCACTCCGGATGAGGATGCCAAGGCGTATATCTCAGAAAGCTAGCGACACACAGGGCTTAGGCAACGGACCATCTTCTTCGAAGGCGACCTGGCGGAGGGGAATTTATTCCTTTGTTACAGGGAGCACCAGAATCATGTCTCGCTTTCTTATTTGGGTCTATGGGTTCATACATTGTTATTCTTCGCTCAGACCCATCATGGGTAACTTGGAGAGTTTGTTAGCAATCCTTTTCATTGGTTCTCGATCCTTACCGTACATTTTGAATGTCCAAACTATCGCTCTTTCAGAATTTCCTGGCACAATTTTTTCATTTACGTTATAGCATTGGCATTTTCTCAAATCCCAGTAATATCAAAGAAAAATAATTGACTCGGTCCCCCACCTTACTTTCGTTTACACCATATCCAACTTGGACCCATCTGTTCAGTGTCTATATTCGGATTCATCCATTTCCCCCCCCCCACCATGACTATATGACTATTATACTTCAACCCTCCCTATTCTTCGAAACTGGACTCAACCAAGTTTCAAATCGCCAGATCAGACTTTCCATCATTTGTCAAAAGAGCCATAATTGCATGCACGATAGGGTTCCCAGAGCCAACCGTGAGCATTGTTCCCTCTTCTATGGATCTCTGTAACTGGGCGTCTAAAAGGGATCTGCACAATCCGATCCGTAATTAATATCGATTGTCACGAAATCTCGAATAGGACATACCGAAGCTTGTTCACCAGGATACCGATGAGAGGGTCCGCGCTGAGTTTGACGAAGCTCTCTTTGTTGCCCACGGTAAGCCCACCACGGATGTGATCTGCCGAAACAGGACCACCGAATAACAAGAGCGCATATATTGGCACCTATGTATGCAAGAAGCGGGCCGCTAATTTAAAAAAGATTTTCAAGGCGGAAGAACAAACTTGGTCACCTTCGTCCCATCTCTAAGAAAGATTTTGGTCGTCGCGTGTTTATGAAAGTAGACCAAGAAAGGTGGTTTCCAATTCGACGCCCCGAAGAGCACGCTGCCGGGGTGCAAAAACACCCTACCCTCCCGCAGGTCGAACATCTTGAAGTCCTTGGCTGTGTTCTCCCGTTGGATTGTCCCAGCTGACACTTTATCGTATTTGATATTCTTCTCGGGAAGATGGACTCGTGCGATGCGTGGCCAGAGGCCGCCTAGCATGGCAGCTTTGACCAGGTTGACGTTGTCGCTGCAGGTGTTCAGGGAAGGTGTCGAAGGCGTGGCATCGAGTGGGATCAGCCCAATTTCGGCCAGAGCTGATACGAATTCTTGCCGTAGGGTTGAAATTTCCCGGAGGACATTCATGGATATGAAGTTCTTGTGGAAGTGTTAGGTATTGATGTTGAGATAGTTGTGAAGATGGTTAAGAGATAATGCTCACCTCCTCACAAAATGTCTTGATCATACTCTGCGACTTTCCTTCTGACCGCATCTTCATACACTCATCGAACGCTTTGACATCGGTCAAGAGGTCGCTATCACTCGTTGCAAAGCGAGCGCGTGCTCTAATAAATCGAGGTTTGAGAGGAACGAGCAAATAATAGTTTAGACGCACGCATTTGCTTCATCCCGCTTTTCCATAGGGCTGTTGAATAATGGCTTCGAAGAAAGGAGAGCCGCGACAGTCGTAATCGGTCCCAAGCATTGGAATATTGCAGCCAAGACAAGCATCTAGTCAAAGTGATGATGGGTCAGGGATCCATTGAGATAAGATGTTAAATTATTCACTTTTGCAAGTCGGATATCCACAGGTAGCATCGACTAGACGCAACATGAGAAAGTGGTTACTAATGGGAAACCAAACACGTACGATATGTTTTCCAAGCGCAGTTAGTTTCCCAGCCTCGTCAATGGCCCCAATCTCTTCTAACGTGTTCAAAGCCCTATCAATGGCAGCTACGGCAGGAGGGTCAATTGCTTGACCCAGGAATGCCTAATATCCAACGTCATGAGCCGCAGTGAATAATACAATCGAAAAACCACGAGCCTTCACATCCTCATCTTCCCTGGCAGCTTTTACAGATAGCGATATACTCTCCAACGGGACACGCAGGATTTCGGGGACAGGGTATTTGGCCATAGTCGCTTCTTGCTTCCTGGTGTAAAGCTTGTAGCATACGCCAGGCCGGGTTCGTCCAGCACGGCCTCGTCTCTGTCTTGCAGCTGCACGATTGACCCATGTCTCGACGAGCCTGGAGAGGTTTGTATCCGGGTCGAATTGTGTTTCCTTGACTTTGCCCGCGTCAATGACGTAGACGATGTCGTCGATAGTGATGGATGTCTGTTTGCAGTGTCAATTAGTGTGGATTATATATATGAAGGTGAAAGTTTGGCAGACCTCTGCGACGTTGGTGGCGGCGACGATTTTCCACGATTTTGTCGGCACGAAAACCTTGCGTTGTTCGTTGTTGGAGAGATTAGCATGCAGCGGCAACACAGTAACGTCCTTTTCTCGAATGGCGCTCCGGATTGTGTCCACACATTGTCGGATCTCGTTCACACCAGGGAGGAATATAAGGATGCCACCTCTGGTGTCCGCACTCTTGATGATATGATTGACAAGCGCGGCAATCAACTGAATGGAAGGCTCAGCAGCAATCTGAAAGGAGCCTTAAATGCACATACTTGATAATCAATCCTGTCAGACCGTATGATATTCTCGATCGCGATGGCGACCGTCGCTTGAATGCCCTCGGACTGATATTCCTCCCGAAGATTTTGTTGTTTAGCAGAAGTCTTGCCCGATCGCACAGCTTGCGGGCGATAATCAACGACAGAAAGAATATCCTCCAGATAGTTATCGGTAACTGGATGCGCAAAGCCAGGGATGGTCAAGAGAGGGGCATCGTTGAAGTATTTCACAAATGTTTCGTGGTTGATCGTCGCTGACATGAGGACGACTTTCAGAGTGGGATGTTTCTTAAGCAGTTGTTTGAGTTCAAGGAGGAGGAAATCTCCATCCATAGATCGTTCATGAACCTAGGATTTAGATGTGACTTCGATGCGATGAAAAGATTAGAGAAAATTTTCCGCGTACCTCATCGATGATGATGTGGGATACATTTTGAAGGGTATCACCAGTGCTGAGTCGACGGAGTACGACACCCGTCGTGCAAAATAAGAGCCTGGTATTTCTTCCACTGGTACTCTCCCCTCTGATAGTGTAGCCCACCGAGCCGTCATCCAGGCGTTCTTCTGATACTCGAGCGGCAACGGAGATGGCAGAAATACGACGTGGCTGTGTCACTATTATGGAGGCTTTCGAACCTCGACCGGAAAGGATGAGGGAATCTAAAATAAATTGGGGCACTAGTTGACATTTAGCATATATTCATTGATGAAGGAAACCACTACGTAGACCCACGTTGTGTTGTTTTTCCGCAACCCGTTTCTCCAACGACGACCACGACTCTATTCTTTTCCAGTTTCTCCAGAAAGTCGTATTTCGCCTTGAAAGCAGGAAGCTTGCTTCTTTTCTCTAAAATGGAGAGGTACTATCAGAAAAATATCAGATTCATGGACTGACGGATGGCACAAACATGGCTTACTTTGTCATTCTGGATAACGGTTTCAAAGTTGCGCCTAATCTCAGCATCATTCCCAGCCTGCCTACCGCCAGTCCATCCTTTTTTATTTCGTTTAGAATTGCTGGGTGAACCATCGTCGCCCGTATCTTCAACAATGAATCTTCGGGGCGATGGGATAAGATCCTTCAGGACGACTGACATGTCAGGAGGTCCGTTGTCCTCAATAGTTGCCCATTCCCCTTCCATTATCCTCATAAGCGTCATACAGAACCTTTCGCCAGCGTCAAGTTCTGGTTTAGATTCCATTTCAAGGAGGAATCGAGAGAGTAGGTGGAGTCGGACATAGGCTGGAATGGTTGCTGAGGTGATAAATATAGGTAGGTAACCAGGACGTGGGTAGTGCCTGGTATCAGAGAATAAAATGTGTACGGTGATAGGAGCGCTGAATAAAGGAAGGACGAGGTGTCCAGGTTCTTCGACTTTGGCGCCGAGAGCTTCATACTCGTCCTCTTCAATCTGGTAATGCGATACGCCATCGTCAGCAATGACCTGGTCGATTTGGCGACCGATGAGCTTCTGACCGAGTGCGACTATAAGCAGGTCCCAGCTTTGGAGAAATCGTGGATTTGCGGTACACTGCTGGACAGCGTGCATAGGCCATCCAGCTTCCTTCACCGCCTTTTCTTCTATCCACCTTTTTTTGAGGTCGTCATGTCCCGAGTGTGCTGATGTGACGAAAGGGTTGGAGGAATTGTTTTTTGGAAGGAAACGTTGTGGCAAGTCGCATTCAGGCAAATGAAGAACAAGATACTCAATGCACGCCTCCAAAGGTGACAATGAGCTGAGGAGATTGGATGTCAAAGTAGACTCCTCTGACAAAAAGGCGGTGGCGTCTCGGATCTGATTTTTATGGAAATCTAGATGCGCCAGTTGTCGAGATAGATTCGGGATACTGTCCGGTGAGAGGGTGAGGAGTTGGGTATCTTTCACGTCGGGATACATAGCTATTCCCTGGTAGTTTAAACCTTTAAGGATGTCTTTAAGAATTAAGAATGAAAAAACCAACCTGCTTGATGGCATCTTCGACTAACTCTCGTAACGAGGTGGCCATGATCACCTCCGGGTAATTAGAAGGTATCTGGCCGCTCGATTTGCGAACCTTCGGGTCTGCGGCATTGGATGAGGTCGAAGCCTGTTGGGGTCTCTGAGCCTGTCTTTCTTCCACAATCTTCTTGGCCTGGAACGGATCGGCGTCGTACATCCACTTTTGATGCTCTTCGATCTTCTTGTGCTCCGCCGCCAATTCATTCCAATAATCCCTTGGTCCAGGGGGGAGAACGCGATTGAGTTGAATGCCATTGCAAAACTGTCAGATTGAAGCCAGGTTCAGAAAACCAGATGCATGGTGAAGAGGAACTTTGGGTGAATAAAACCCTTCTCGACGAACACGATATAGCGCGTATGTAGCCCCCCAGTGCCTTGCCTCGATGGCAGTTGGCCGGTAATATGGTGGGTGGGTTTCCATTCGGACAGTCTCCTTTTCAGAGGTTTTCTTGTTGATTCTGCTCAGAGTTACGACGAATGTAAAACCATTATTCCCGTGGGCCCTCTATAAGATATCAAGCAAGTTTAGAGAGAGTCTGAAATAGGATGATAAACGTGCGCACTGTATCCACGATTGGTTTTTCCCAGCCCAGCTTTACACATCTGCAAACCATTAAATGTCAGAGACTTACAAAATATGAGAGAAGGGAGCACTGACCTTTCATTTAAAAGACTTAAAGGATATTTCGATCCTGGGGGAAATAATGGAGGTGGTTCTGTAGGTGTTGCGCTCGAAGTTCCTGGTTGCAATGGTTGTTTGTCTGATTTGGAGGAGTTTCCAGCATTGCCTGACTTGACTATGCCTTTCCTAGGAGGCATCCACCTGTGGGCTTGGTCGATCGACTGGTTGGAAATAGAATTTCTCCGATGACATAAGGGGGGTAACAGAACCCGGGCCGATCTACCGCCTCATGGATCTCGAATTCGCAGCCATCTTCAGTCTTGAGTGGAGTGCTAGTCCGGCCAACGTCCCGCTCACAGTAACCATTTACATCTTACATCTTACTCGCTTATTTATTTACGAGCTGGCGAGGTAACTTGTTTACCTGAGTTATTTTGTAACGTAGTCAGCCTGCAATGATTACCAATTACCAATCATCTTGTTCAGCTTGCCATTTGTTTCTTCTTCTTGCTGGAAAACCCAACACTTGGAATTACTTACCGGGATGATATGATTTCTTTTCTGGCCTTCTGCGGCTGGCGAGCTCGTCTTGTTTCTCAGGTCCCAAAGTCATGTCTCTCCAGCTCCTCTGACGGACTACATTTACGCGTCTTCCTGAGAATGCATCATCTTGCCGTCGGACATGCTGCGCCGCGATCCTCTCCACCGTGTCTCAGCTCTGAACTCTAGACGACGTCATCTAACCTGGCCGTCTATATAAACCATCGTATTTTTGGTCATGGTGTTTCTAAAACTCGAACTCGCGCATACGCACTACAACCAACGCAGAAATCTCAAGTTATCTAAATCTTGATTATCCTACCATGAGTGACTGGGAGAGTTCTAGGCGATCCGGCTACCAGGGCGGTGGAGGCGATTGTATGTCACCCCTCTGCATCGCGCCAGCGCTAAAACCAAGTCTAATCTCTCCTCCCTATTTCTAGCCGGCTATGACGATTCTCAGAACCAAGGGCTCGGCGACGACCAGTTCGGCGACCAAGGACGCAGGCGAGGCCAACGTGGAGGAGGTGACCAGGGATACGGTGGAGGCACTCAGGGATATGGAGGAGGTGACCAGTACGGTGGGGGTAATCAGGGATACGGAGGAGGAGGAGGCGACCAAGGGTACGGTGGGGGCAATCAGGGATATGGAGGAGGCGGCCAGGGGTACGGGGGGGATCAGGGATACGGAGGGGGAAATCAAGGCCAACGTGGCTACGGTGGCGATCAAGGCTACGGATGTGAGTACACACCACACCTTCCTTCTCGTTCTGACGCCTTGTCTTTTCTTTTCTTTTAGCTGGAGGAAACCAACCCTCTGGATATGGGAGTCAGCAAGGCAGTGGCGGCGGCACTGGGTATGGGGGTAGCGGCTCTGGAGGAGGATTTGGGTCCGACGACCAAGGATGTGAGCTGGGTGCTCTCTGATTTATTCCATTGGGCCTCAAAACTTATTTCCATTCCAGATGGAGGATCCGGCCAAGGTGGAGGTGGTGGATGTAAGGACTTTCCTATTCCTTTATCGGGGCTCCATATTGATTCTTATTATCAGATGGGAGCCAACAGAGTCAAGGCGGTCAAGGCGGTCACGGAAGCCAAGGCTGTACGCGTTCTGCTTTCTCGAAACGCGACCTTACATTGAAATTGTTGTTTCTTTAGCTGGTGAAAAGCAAGGATTGTTTGGCAAAGCGAAACATATTTACCAGGATATCAAGGGTAGTGGTGGCGGTGGTCAGCAAGGTGGTGGAGGCTACGATCAGTCCCAGGGTGGGGGAGATGATTTGTTTTGAACTGCAGGATGGTGATGCGAGGAGGGTGTCCGGTAGTTTGAATTTCGTTTTGCTTTGATATAAGTACTCTGTCCTCTGTATTTGTACGAAGGTGTCCAGCCTTTTCTTCATACTCTTGTACTTTTAGTTTGCGAGATAGTAGTATCATGCGTCTTATCTAAACATTTTTACTCATCAACTGCAATTCACGTGTCCGATTTTTAAATGCTCCTCATTCCACCGTAATTCTTATTCTTTGCAATATCATGTTTACAGGACTGGTACGCCGTTTACCGTTCGTAACGGTGGTATTTTAGAATGCTTTTCGCTGACGTCCAGTCAAGATTGAACATCTCGGAACCGTCACCTCAATTATAACTGACGCTGGAGGATGCACCCTCACCATTGGGAACTCTGCGCCAATTCTCGGAGATTGTCACATCGGCGACTCGATTGCGGTGAATGGAGCTTGTCTGACGGTTACAGAATTCGATGTAAACGACCAGAATGGGTGGTTCAAGGTGTGGCTGGCGAACGAAACTCTGGATAGGACGGATCTCGGTGTGTAGATACTCTCGTTGGATGCTTTCGGCATCGCGCTCATTTATTTTCAGGCGAGAGAAAGGTTGGGGATCAGCTCAACCTGGAGCGTGCGATGGGTGCGCATGTGAGATTCGGAGGACATTTCGTCCAGGTGGGTACCATCTCCCATGGCCTACAAGTGACAATAACATTACGGATTTCTTGTAGGCTCATGTAGACGGAACCGCTACGGTAATCGAGCGGGCACCAGATGGTGACTCTCTTCGACTGACCTTCCAATTCCCACCGCCCACCCCCGAGCGACCTTCCCTCCTCCCCTATCTCATTCCGAAAGGCTATGTGACGATTGATGGCGCCTCGCTGACATTGACAGGGGTCAATGACGAGCAACGGACATTCAGTGTGATGTTGATCACGCATACACAGGACATGATTACATTGAGTAAGAAGGAGATCGGGTCCAAGGTGAACATTGAAGTTGACATGGTCGGGAAATACGTGCAGAAGAGTGTAGTCGCGGCATTGGGAGGGAGTGGTGATGAAGGTCTGAAGAGCTTGATTGAGAAAGTCGTGGAGGATGTACTGGAAAGAAACAGGACCAAGTAATATAAGTAAACGATATCTAGCACGGCAACGCCCGCTTTCATCTTATCTTGGCTATGTCGTCAAATTGTGACCTCGACATTTACCTATTGCCTCCTTCACCGAAACCTTCAAGCTGGCCTCATATCCTGGAGAATGGACTCGGGCCCTTCCTTGAAACCAAAGGTATCGTTGACACCGTCATCAACGTCCAGCAGACTCACTAGTATGACAGGTCACCGCGAAACTCAACCATGACAAGACAATTTCAAGACCGCTTTCACGAAATCACATAACGAACATACCTTCACGACCCGGGTCGCCTACGAAACCCTATGTATCCTCAAGTCTCCACGACTCATCCAGCAACTTTCGGCCCAAGGCCAAGGTCAATAGCAGTGCTACAACTCGAAAGCCAGGTCTGAGTACTACCTCGTCGGTCTTGGGTGAGTTCTCACCATTAAATTTTATTCTGATGCTAAAACCTGAACAGGTAGTACGAGTTCTACTCCTAGGCCAGGATCACCCACAAAGTTCTCCCCGCATGTCCGAAATGGTGTTGTTTCTCCTACAAATGCACCTAAAGCTCAATCCACCGTTGGCATGGCTCGTATCCGCTCTCCGGCGCCAGCCGGTCTTTCTGCCCCTGTAACACCAGAAATGCGGAATCGGTCGTTCACAACGGCCTCAGGGAGTACCACACCCTTGCTGTCTGGGCACCCTGAAGACTCGAGGACCCGTACAGGCAGTGTGTCTCTCCACCATGCTGTCTCTTTTTCATCATTTAATCCTCCTGCATCTGTGGTGTCGGGATCAGGTTCCATTTCTGCGACAGCTTCGCCCCGATTAATGCCTTCCAAGTCTGTCATGGGCCTCTCAGAGCAACGCAGCCAAACCAGTTCACCCACCCTGCGCATACGCTCCAAAGTCAGCAATCTGGCCAAAGCCGCCGCAGAGAGTCCGCAACCTCCGTCTCCCCCAACTGTCGCCCCTCTTTACCCTTCGTCGCGTCCTAACAACCCGCGTACGCGCGCCACATCTAATTCCGCGCCATTCTCCCAGCAGCAACAACCCGTAAGCCCACCACCCCAAATTTACCCCATCACTGCTGCTGCCCCCTCCGCCAATCCTCATAGATATGCAGTTTCACGGCCTCCAGCCCCGCGCACTAGTCCGCCCTCCACACACCATATATTCCAATCATTTAGCGATCAAACAAGTCCGTCGACCTCACCCAACCTCTCGACGCGTTCTCCCAAACTTCGACCAACAAGTCTGATTAACGGTTCAGCGAAGGTCGATCCCGCATCTATACCCCTCCCACCACATTCACCGCCTGCATCTACTGTCTCATTCTCGTCGCGTTCGAGTGCAAGCGTGTCGTACTTGGGGAAAAGCGAACCGTTTACCCGTTCAGAATCCACGTCCACGGACGACGGCAGACGACTAAGCCCTTCGATGCCACAAGTTTCGGAGCTGAGAACGACGCTTAATAATCTCATGGAATATACATCTGGCCTGCCTGCGGAGGACGACGATGGAGATAGCAGCCATGATCGGGAAACGGACGGAGAATTGGGAGGCGCGGAGGAAAGGAAAGTAAAGGCGGCGGCCAAGTCAAACCGGAAGGTAAGCTACTAACACATTATGACATTCAAACCTAACCTGCCTGAATTTTTTAGATTGCAGACCTCGAAATCACTAACCGTTCTCTGCTCGCAATCAATGCGACGCTCGAGGCGACAAAACACCGACAAGCCAAGGAGATTCATGAGCTGCGACGTAAGTTGCGCGAGTCACGGTTGATCTTGCCACCTCGCGCCTATCGCGCCGTCAAGTCATCGTTAGGACCTGCTGAAAGTCATGACGACGAAGAGGACGTGGATGACGAAGACATCGACTCGTCAGACGTGGAGGCTGGAGACGAAATCTACAAGCGTATCAAAGTCATCCTCGATAGCCTGCTCAAATCCGGCCAGGCGGCGCTGGAGAAGCAGGTCAAAGATTTCCCGGAAGGTGGTAAAGGTGGTGCGAAGGTTCTATCGCCGGAGGAGCTGAAAGATTATCATGGGGACCAGGACCAGGACCTCAGTAACCACGAACGACGGCGACTAGAGCTCGGGCAAGACCGCGAGCAAGACCAGCATGATGATGATGATATGCCGTCCGAGGCTGACATGTCGTTCGACAGTGTCGGCAACGATAGTGTAAATTACATCTCGGAAGACGAAGTGGAATCGATGACGATTCCAGCAGGCTCGCCACCTTCAAGTCCACCGCCGCCACCCATACTCATTACACACCACAACGTACTTACCTAGGACTGGTTAGAGTGGTACCTTCCCAGTTCTCATCACTGACGTCAAGATTGAAGCCAAGGATCATGTCAAGACCTCAAGCTTCAGGCCTCAAGACTCGACCTCCGACGTCGACATCGTCCCTATTCCAGACGATTAGCACTCAATATGGGATGACCGGATGAGATTTTACACAGTCATATATTTATGTAAGTAGAACAAAATGAAACGGAAACATTGGATGCATTTATCAGGAAGGCACGCAATGAACTTGAAAAGGTAATTCGATATCCGAAAAAGGGCATCTTGATGGTTTCATTCCAAGATCGTCCACCTAAATCCCCTCTTAGATTTGATTGAGCCTAAAATGATGCATCATCACATCTTGTAGCATACCTGTGGTGTCGTAGTTGAATTCGACGTGTTGCGGTGCTGTCGTATAGGTGCTTTGCAATTTATCGCGCGAGAAACTTCGGAGCTGTGTTTCTGGATGTATTTTGCAATCTCAACAAGAACAGATACATTCCTTGTCGAGATATCAAATTAGTGGCCTTTGCCCACGACTGTAGTTACATAGAATTACAATGGCTGTCACAAATCTTGTCAATATGTTGTGTCAATGCTCTATTCACCAACCACGAAACAGAAACACCTCGTCGGCTGAATTGCACTGCTGGGTCAACACATTGATTTGCTCGCCTTCAAGAATTTAGACATCCTTCGAGCATACAAAATAAACTGAAGTCAGAACAGACATACGAGGTTCGCTTTCCAAACACGCCCGATCCGCCAAAGCACGTCAATCTCCCACATCTCTTGTCGACGTTCCTGAATCCCGACCCAGTCCTGTTTGCGTGCCCACCAAGCTCAGGGCGGACCATCCGTTCCACAAAGTCAATCCATTATTCAGAGTATATGGCTGGATTAGGAGAGGCATTAAGTGATAGGCACTCAAGAGCGCTTATGTGTACTGCACTTAGTGCCGAGGCCGTTGGAGGATGTATAGAGGGACTGGAAATGAAAGGGCTGTCGGCTGGAGGAGGGCGGTGATAACATGAATGTGAGGAAAGAAAGACTTGAGGAGTTTTTTGTGGCTGTGGTTTCAGGCTCAGTATTGATGTCAACTCGACGAAGGTCGGTTCTGGGTCCGATAACGTAGCACAAGCACCTGTCAGGATCTCTAGTGAGAGCTGTACAGTCCGCTAAGATTCTAGCAACTCGAGTTCGATTGCGGCTTTATGGTCAGATTTTGGGTATGGTTCACCGAGAGGTTCTCCGTCTGGGGTTCCGATGCTTGTCTCTGAATAAGGTGCTGTACGACATTGGATGTGTCGGGAAGGGAAATTGAGGACACCACCGGTAGGAGTACATCCTTGTCGATGTCAAGGAAGGAGGCTGCCGATGGTGGTGACATAGGTAAGAACATTACATATCGTGTAAAATAAGGATCGTTAGTAAAAGGATTGACTCAAATTGAGTGCAAACGTACCAGCTGCCTTTACCGCTAATGTAACAGAATTTGGGTCATCCTTCTTTTCCGGTGTGCCTCTACATCGGATACTTGCAAGGATAATAAGCAGCTCTCATCAAGAAAAAAAAATCGCATCGCGAACTGGACATTATGGATAACCCTGGGCCCTGGGAGTATATTGGATTCGTGTCGCCTCAAAGAAATTACATGATGATGCAATACCATTCCTGCCTACCTGCCTATGATAGTTGATGTATTCTCTTTCATTCAGCCTCCGCTACCCATTCTTTGAGCACGTTTTGCCAGCTAAAAGGATGTGTTTCAGCACACAATATGATCGGAAAATAAAAAGATAAATCCTTACCGCGGCTGCAAGGTCCACTTGACCAGGGGCAGTCGGTTTAGACACCGGTGCTCTCCCAGTGGGTGCAGTAGGAGTTGGTCTAGGAGCAGCCGGAATCGGAGGCTTTGCCCCAACCTTCGGGGCAGCAGGTTTAGCACCCACAACCGGTGGTTTGGGTTTCGAGGCGATGGGCGGAGGCTTGGAGGCCAGTGCACTAGATGGTCGCGAATTGGCTGGGGAACTATCAGAGTTTGAGATAGTTGCCTTCGTCTTCCATGGTGCTGCTGTTCCATTTCCGGCTGCCATACCAGGAAACACGGACACTGGTTTGGCAGAAGCGTCTGCAGTCATCGATGTTGGCGCGACCTTAGGAGGAGGAGCCTTTCTTGGAGGAGGTGGAGGGGCTGGAGGTGTGGCCGCTTGAGGCGGCACAAGCTCGAGATAGTTGTTTGGGGCCCATCCTTCAACACCATTCTTCTTCACCAGCCACCACCCATTGTCATCCTTCTCTACCAGCTCAACCACTTCATCTTTCTTGAGCGACATCTCTCCTTCCTGCCCTTCAAATGCAAATTTGGCCTTATAGAGTGGGACTGCAGGTTGTCTCGGAGGTGATGGAGGCGGCGGCGGAGCCACGACCCGGGGAGGAGCTGGAGGAGGTCTCGATTTTGCAGCAGATGATGATGCAGGAGTGGAACTATGAACAGAGCTGTGAGGCAAAGCGGGCTTGGATGTCGTTTGACCAGGAAGCGGCTGCGCTGCAGGTCTGGGCCGTGAACTTGACTGGGATTTCTTCTGCAAGAAGAAGGTCAGTGACGCTGAATTGCAAACTATCAATAACGTACATCAGGCCCACCAGCCCTCAATAATTTACCCTGTGTAATCGGTCTCACAACCCCAGGTTTCCTCTTTGCAGGTGGCCGCGAAAGGCTGTTGGGCGGTTCTCCGGAAGGAACGCTGACAGTATGGCTCTTGTAAACATCATTCCGGCGGACTGTTTCATCCTTTATGAATTTGACTTGCGCTCGCTTGTCTTTCTTCTTGCTGTAATCCACACTGCAGCCGGGGTAAGCACCTGCAACGCGATTCATTCTGCGTAAACTTACGTTGGACCAATCAAAACATTGACGTTGGAATTTGTGGCTTTCACGAGATGTGTGACCAACTCTGTCTTGAAGACGCAACTGATGATAGGGTCACCCTCTTCTGAGCTATTGACATTGATCGCCTGCCATCTCGTCAAATTAAGAAGCGCATAGAGACGAAATATGCTTACTATCCAGTCATCCCGTAAATTTGACATTGCTAACTTTTAATGGTGACGAGGGGGATTTTCCTTTCTAAATGAGTTTGGAGTTGTTCGTTGACAGCCAAGATATGAATTGCTTTGGCAGTCTAATAACTGGTCAGCCAGGAAAAAAATCGTCACAACAAAACCTACTAAAACGAGGAAGCGAGGACTAGGTTTACTTGAACGACCAAGTTTCGAAACCAGTAGTTGAATGCGACCACTGAAAATTACAGGGTCACCTAAAAATACGTCAGTATATTGCATTGCAATTGATGCAAAGAGCTCACGTCCGATACCAGCCGCCTGAGCCAGCTCCTCTCCCAAGGCACTTTTACGATTGATATCGAGGTAATCGCCCATAAACCGCCTGTAACTGATGAGGCTGAACCTTCTCCTCTCTTTCCGGCTTGCCAGTATTTGATGCCCATAGTCGCGGATCTGGGAATAAACGATGCCTTCTTTGTTGTTCTTCCAGAATCTTTGGATGCGGCGGGCACATTCGTGTTTATATCGCATGTAATTTCTCCAGGCACGTTGGATGCGGCCGGCCATATTATGCCAGTATCGATCTCGCATGGTTTCCAGTGCAAACAGCTAACATAGGCGTCATTGAACTGCGTAAAAAAGAAACCGTAAGGTTGGCTCACAGTCTCCGGATTCTTGATGAATGCCTTCGTCGTACCCATCTGCCACTCCTCCTTCGCAATGCCAGTATCCTTGAGGATTTGCTCACAACCTGATTTAGAGTCTCCAGACCAGGTGTACTCTCCTGCATATGAGGTGTTCGGTGATAATAGATAGAAACGTTCCACCATCTTTTCGAAGGTGTTCCTGTAAGCGAAACCAGCGCGTCGAACGCGGATATTCTCTTGCAACCCGAGGTATTTAATTTGATGAAGGATAGCTTTGGTGTCATACTCTGACGCGCTCCGGTTTTGATTGGGCTTGATGGTACGGATGTAGGATGGCTGAGCTTTCATCAGGTTGTCGACCAATGCACCAGCGGATTGCTGGAAAGATGATTATAACCAAAACAAAGAGGACTAAATGAAATGGCGCACTTTAATCCTGTCACCAGCTGTTGGTGGCCGCTTCTTACTATTGGGGTCAACGCGATCTGGGAAAAGAGTGTCTGCAAGAAGGAACTTCCACTACTGGCCACGAGGTCTAGCAAATCCTTAATCAATGAATCCTTGTTCTTGTCGGTCATCCCAGCGACATTATACATGACATCTCCAGCATAATGGCGAACCAGGAACTGAGAGCCGCGAGGTTCGAAGTGAGGATTGGAAGCAAGGCCGGATGTACGTTGCATGAAACTGCTGTCGGCAGCTGTCGGATCGGCGTGGGCAGTTGCACAGGCGTCGTTGAGGGCGGCAAATATGCCAGGTGGCCGGCGTTCTTCAATAAGATCACAGACGATCTTGTTATTGAAGTATTTGATGGGGGTCCATTTAATTTGTTCGCGTACATATTCCTCCTGTTCGGTCTTCAAAGTGAGCTCAATGAAAATTTGCTGCAGTTTTTCGTTGACGTAATTGATGCAAAGTTGTTCAAATGAGTTGTCCTGAAGTTTGCGATTGAGTGATATGTTCATGTACACAAAGTCCATCGACCAACCTCAAAGATTTCGAAGCCAAAAATGTCCTACAAATATGTGAATGATATGCATGCAACCATGGTCGAATGGGCTCACCAGGATACCGATAATTTGAGCATGGGCGGATCGAGTTTTCATCGATACATTGACTCTCGACACGATCCACTCAAATAAATTGTTGTAGATAGCCTTGGAAAGGGCGTCGCGTCCAGATGTAGCTTGAGCAGGGTTCAAAGGGACATCGTATATTGACCCCCTTCGCCCGCCTCTCGTCGTTTCCATCACCCTCTGCGTAAGGACTTTCTGAACCTGAGCACCGTCAACCTCCATGAGATAGGCAACGAAGTCGGTAACTCCAGTATCGGCGACGGAAGAGTTTCCGTCATCCATTTCTTCAAATTGTACGTTTCCTAGCCATAAAATGATTGCAAGCATTTTGAAAATGTCGGATTGTTCCTCGACGCTCAAGCCGATTACTTCCATTGCTTTCTGCAAGTGCTGTTATGAGTCTGTCCCAACACCAGAAAAGCGACGCTTACAATCGTATCGCGGAAATCTTTGGTATCGTCGATATCTGAGACCGAAAGACAATTACTCATACTTGTATAGGCGTATGCTTCCGGTCCCTGTAGTCCGAATGCCTCTATGGTGTTGAGTGAGTAATGGTGGCAGATGTATGGGCTTATATCTTACCTCGATGTTCATCAGAGGCAGCTTTCGTGAACTGATAAAAAATGTGGAAGTTGCGTTCATTCTCGACTTGTCCTACAACCCGCCCCTTTTCCAAGAGATAGTTGGTGATCTGTGCTCCAACGGGTTCCCCACGTTCGTTAAACATAATTTCGAGGTATTTACCCTGCAGAAATGTGAACTTGGTTGGATTGTGCTTGACGATGATACAACTTACATGGCGACTGGAGTTGTTATTACGTAGAGTTTTCGCACATCCGAAACTTTCTAGCAGGGGATTGGTTGCCAGAACCATGTCCTTGATCTCCTGAATGCTACTGTCTTGGCCACCAGATACCTCTGCAATGTACTGCATGATCCGTTTGGCGGCCTCTGTCTTTCCCGCTCCTGATTCCCCAGTGATGATCACGCATTGGTTTTCGTGATAAGCATTCATGTTATAATATGCGCTTTCTGCGATGGCGAAGACATGCGGGGGAACCTCTAGTCTGTTTTTTCCATGGTATCTTTTCAAAATTTCGTCGGTATATATACCAAGATCTACAGAATTGTTTCCAAAATCAAGACAGCTGGTCGATATGCTTTCGCAGGCGTACCTCTGAAGGGATTGACTGAGATTAAGACTGCTCCGATATATGTATAGATCTCCGCGTTGGTCCATCGCTTTTGAAGGTTGTCGTTGACGCTCTCGTTACTGATCGTGGTCAAGAGGGTCATATCCGCCACCCCGACTTGCTTCTTCTTGAAGCCCTCTTTCCAATCGGCCTGTTTGAATGATCAGCTCTCCTGCTCGTTCAGATCAAGAATTCGCCCATACCTTCGCAACCTTTCCCTGCCCGCCCGCCTTCTTTGCGGCAGGGGTTACCTTCTTGCCCGCCTTTTTGGAGGGAGCCTACAACAATGGATTGAACTTGCGTATCTCCTGGATGGATATTGATGCACTGTACCATCGTGAGATCTGTTCGGTTCGGTTAACGATGCAGTATCGGACACGTCCACGAGCCTAGAAAAGTGTGTAAGGAGAGCCGACTGGTCAAGAAAATTAATGGGGTATGTATGAAGCCAAAAAGCTTCAGGCAATTTAAAGTCATCGGTTATCAGGGTTCGGGTTCTTCCGCGCAGCACAGCCGCAGCTCTGATCAGGATGTAAATGCAAATCTGATGCAAAAGCTTCAATTTTATTTCGATGTTATATCTGTCAATATTCTGACTATTTCCGCAGCCTGCTGAACGATTGCTTGATCTTTGACCAACCCCTGGCCCTTGACAAGCTGGATAACTGCCCCCAACAAGCCTGACTCTGCCGCCTCTTTCGATATCCTTTCTCGAATCTCGGCGTCGGTGATGCTCTGTAAAACGTTATGAACGCAGACAATTCCACGATGGACAAGACCAGGATCAGTTTCTAAGGGCGCCTCGTCTTGCGCCTCTTGCTTTGGAAGAGCAGATGGATCAATGAGCTGGGTCATTATTGAAAGGAAACGGTGCTTGTCAAACTGCAGAGCTATAAGCGCGGCGCAGGCGGTGGGAGCCGACGTTATGGTGGCCAGGGCGCCAGACGATGCCAACCTTGTCGGTAAATCTTCCACGTCGGATAGGGCCAGTAGAATATGGACCTTAGAAGCCGAGTTCGAAGAATCACCTGAATAACGTTCGAAAACTACCTCTGCGCCGGAAATAAGGTTACATATGAGCTCTACCGATGCCCTGCGGACAAGGGTATGTTCTTCCAGAAGTAAAAGCTCCACTTTGTCTATCAGACCCTCAGCAATTGCGATTCTTGAAGCTACTTCGGCACTCTGAGAAGCGAGGTTGGTCAAGGCCATGATTGCCTCGAATCTTTGCAAAAGGTTCGATGCTTGGTGTTGCAAAAGAATCGAGAATGGACGAATTGCATCGTACATCGCGCCAACATTAGGTCCGAATACTTGCACGGGCGAAGACGTGATGGCTAGCTTTGCTAAAGCCTGAACCGCTTCGAGGTCCACAGCAGCGAGAGTGGATTGCTTGGTTTTGCTGTTCGTTGGTTGTGTTGAAAGGGCCTTGTTAATGATCGATTGCAAAACCTTTGCCCCACCAGACTGGAGCACCTTTCCGCGGTTTTCTCTCTCTTCTACGATACACGACAGCGATTTACCAATGTTCAGTCTGACACCTGGCGAATCTGTTGCCCCCAGGGCTGCTGGAAAAACAGGGAGCACCCCAGATGCGACAAGCAAACGGATGCGCGCTTTCACGTGGTCATCGTCATCCAACGTAGAGTTCCCGTCTTCGGCTTCCGGTATTCCTTTGTTGACCTTGGTCATGCGCTTCAACTTTTCCATTTGCTTCTGCTCCTCTGTGAGACGGGGACGGAAGCTCGTGAGATTGCAGATAATCAAGACAACACCAAAGGCCAAAGTAGGATTCAAATCGGAGGCTTTGGTATCAGATTTTTGAATAGGGACGAGGGCAAACAGCCGCTGAAGGAAATTCGGTTTTTTAGAGAGAGATTCTTTGATTCTTGGGTCGGTGCTGAGGTATGCCAGTCCCTCGATCGCATCGAAGGAACTGGTAGCTTGCCCCGACAAAATTATATCCACCATCCTAGCCGCCAATTCGTCGGTTAGGCTGCTTTGAACTTCAGGTGTCCCATTCTCCGGATTGTCGGAGGCAGAACCTTTGGATAGTTTGATGAGTGCCACAGAGGCTGCACCCTGCAGCGTTAGGTCTGCGGTTTGTCGAGAATTGAATTCGAGCCACCGAACAATTTGCGGTGTCACTATTGCCCGGCAAATTTTGTGCCCGCACGCCTGGCCAAGGAGGTGTGCAATCTCTTGAGAGAGGAGAGACGAAGGCGAAAGATCGACGGTGTCCATCAGGTTTTCGATGACTCCATCTTGGGAAAAAATAGTTGAAGCTGCAGGGGAATCGACCTGAAAGAGTGCCGTGAGGAATGAGATTCCCTTCAACAGAGCTGGCTCGTTGGTTTCTCCCAAGAGTTGCAAGACGGTTGGCTCGAAGGTATTCAGGATAACTTTGGTCGCGTCATCCGCGGTCCTCCCTTTCTTATCTCGCACTCCTTGGCAAAATGCAGAAATGACGACGTAGGCCTTGGATCGAATAGTGGCTGCGTCGGGCGTGCTAGAAATAAATGCGGAAGTCACACACGCGATTTCATCGCGGAGGAGGTTGTGGGTGGATGGTGCTTGGATCTTCTTGAGGATTTGGTTCAATTCGTCGTCGACATCGCCGCCTGTCATGATTCAATCGATAGCTGACGAGGTGCAACGACCGAGGAGGACAACTCGGTTGGTGATAGTCCGAACGCGCATGCTGAAGATATTGGATTTGACAGGATTGGACAGAATTGGAAAATGATCGAGACGGGCTCTGTAGAATTCTCATTTCCAAATCAATCTTGTCTTCCTGAATCCTTACGGTATGAGTACCTTTAAGATGTCGAAAGTCGAACAGAAATCCAGGGATCCTGGCATACAATCGGGAGACCTTGTCCTCCTGAGGCTACCAAAGGGCGATATAAAAAGTGTGAAGGTGGATAAAAATACGTGCGTAAATTCAACCTCTCTACTGCGGATAGCATGTTAACTTCGAGTTTAGGACTGTTACCATTGGGAAATTTGGGTCATTTCATGCAAATGAACTCATTGGTCAACCGTATGGGTTGACATACGAGATCGCGGAGAAAAAGCTCAAATATTTAGCTCCTCAGACGCTGGAAGAAATTGGTACGAGAGAAACCCCACGATCGCATCGTCCATGCTCACTGTTCTGCGGCAGAGGACACGGACGCTACAAATGAACTCATAAACGATGGAGAGTTCGTCCAACCGTTGACGGTGGACGAGATCCAAGCGCTGAAGCGTTCTGGTGTGCATGCATCCGTAAGTAATGCCGTTTTTTAGTCATTTTCACTTCAAGACGCGGTAACCAGATTATTTGTGGCAGGATATAATCAAGAAACAGATAGAGCAGCACGCAAACTATTCATTGAAGACGGAATACAGTAAAGACAAGTACAAAAAACGCAAAGAAGCGAAGTGAGTGGAAAATGTATAGGTTGCGCACTCGACTTACCCAGTGCAGGTACTCAAAAGTATTCACCACCATCGAGCCCACATTATACAACGTCTGTGAATACTGGTTCCTGAAAGATCAAAACCGTCTTCGCGATCTACGGGTGGATTCCTTGTCGCAAATGCTGAACTTGGGCAACATCCGCCAAGGAGGGAAATATCTAGCAGTGGATGACGCTTCCGGAATGCTGATCGCTGGAATTCTCGAGCGCATGGGAGGTTCGACACTCGCACATGCTCCGAGGACATGAATCTCACATTTATTCAGGCCAAGGAAGACTCCTGACAATATGCCACACTGACTCTCCACCTGCTTATCCTGTTCTTGGGCAGATGAATTTTCCTTCGTCCATCACAAATGTTCTTATTTCCCTTAACTGGGCGACTGCAGAAGAGGACTATACTTCCGGTATGTTTTGGCCTTTCTGCAAAGTATCCGCATCTCAGCCCTTCCAGTGCTCCCGCCATCGGACCTTCCGCAGGATCAAGTCAAGTCCGAGCGCCAAAAACACCGTCTGAACAAGAGGAAGGCCATTTCAGACCTGCTTTCGAACACCCGCGAGGAGCTTTTTGCAGGAGAATTTGATGGGTAAGATACTTTTAATCTAGAAAGTCAACCCTCTCACAGAGTCTGCCTCAGGCTATTAATTTCCAGTGAATATGACCCCTTGTCTATCATCGAACGACTATCTCCATATCTTGCGGGTTCGGCCTCCGTCGTTGTTCACAGCCCTTTTTCTCAAGTGAGTGGTTTCACGTAGGGTTAACGCGAATTGAGTGATTCAAATGAGCGCCAGATTATCGTCGACTTGCAAGCAAAACTACGCAACATTCCTCATTTTCTTTGTCCGACCGTCACAGAAACATGGCTTAGAAGGTATCAGGTTTGAATTTCCGTTTTTTATTTCCCCACACCCCTTCTGATAAATAAGTATATCAGGTTCTCCCTGGTCGCACACATCCGATGATGGCCATGTCAGGTTCTGGAGGGTTCCTTGTACATGCAATTAAAATGCAAGTTGGTTTCTTTGGCCTTGTCTTCATCCTGGCTCAACCACTCCCAGTTATGATGACCCGACAGCAGAAGCCGCTTTGATGCAACGAAGGCAAAAGCCCAAGAGGCCCAAAGCAGAAACTGAAGCAACCACAAATGGCCTCTCAACAGAACCAAGTCCTCCAAGCGAGGAACCCAAAACGAAATCAGAGGATGTCGAGATGACAAGCGACAACACAAGCTAGTATTATGTTCCAGAGCATATTTGATTTATAAGTACAGATAGATGTCAATACAAACTACGCAACACGTCATGGAAGGGCATAACATCGTGATTCATAAATGGTTCGTCTGGTGAGTTACAGCGCAGAGGGTATATTTCAAGGGTTTCCGGCCGCCTCAGGGAAAAGCGCGGCAAACACCTATTCGCAATCAGAAAAGAGAGGTCAATAATTTGTCAATCTCAAGAATTTCCACTGACCTCATCGATGATGGTATATGCGATGTGCTGGTTCAGTCGCCTGTTTTGCAGTACGGCGAAAATCCTGCGAGCACCTCGCCGGGCGTTAGACCGTCCAATCATATTGGCGGCAAGATCTATGGCGAATTATATATAAAAAACGCTTCAAAGATGGCAGATAAGAGCATACCAGGTACAAGAGACGAAAGCTTTCTGTTTGCCTCGTCTCGTGTCCGGATCTTCTCCTCTGGTGTACGTGGCACACCTTGTGGCTTCAGTTTGCCACCGGGCCAAAGACTATCGCGAAGCAGGTTTATGTATGACATCAGTTTCGGCTCGCTGAGAAGGCCTTTAACGTTTTCTCGAATTTTACTATCGGCCGAATCAGTGAAGCGGTTAATTGAGAACGAGGGAGAAGTGCAACATACCGTTCGATCGTTCCTCCAAGAACTTGTTGTAAGATGATTACAATGGCCTGACGTCTCAACCAGTTGTTCTTCTTGTTAAGCTCAAACACCGCGAGAATCAAGTCGCAAATCGGAGCCGAGAACGTGGAAGTGCTCGTTTCTCCCTCCAAAGGCTTCAAGTCACCCGGCAACTTCATCAGCGTTGCCTCAGAGGCGGCCTTTCCAGACGCATTCAACGCCTGGGCGACCAAGTCTTCGTCGTTGATTCCCGAACCAACAATCCCGGCAAATTCAGCAGCTTGACGAGTAAGCCGCTGTATCATCACATCCAACATCGACGGCCCAAAGAACATGTCGTCGATGCTCTCTGCCACGGATCGGTAAACATTTCGCACGAGGTCCGTCCCAGAGAACGCCGACGTTGTCTTCGGAAGAATTCTTCTATGAGCAGCAGCCACAAAAGGCGAATCACGGGAAAGGAAGGTCCGAAGTTCCTCGCTTTCGCAAACTACAGGGATGGCGATGATGCACTGGAAATAGGTTTCAGCAAAAGACTTTCAAAATCAGAGTCAGTTGTGTAATACCTGGAGGTATCTTTCCAAAGCAACCCTTCTGGTGTCCAAAAAGCTACCCGAGAGGGAAGCGACCAGTCGTTTACCAGGGAAGTCGAGATTCTTTACCAATGCATATCGTTCCTTCAATTTGTTGTGCATGTTATGGAATTCGTTGTACCGCCGTGCGACGACCCAACCGGACGCAAAGCTGCCATCTGTCGCCAACTGTTGTACCTCGACGAGATAACGCACGACAGACTTTCCATCCTCCTCTGCAACTGTCGAATTCACGATGCTGACCCGAGTGCGATCAGATATTAAACGATTCGCAGATTCTTGTTGTTCGTATTGTTGTTTCTGGAATTGAAGTTCGCGGAGTTCTCGGGTCATGGATTGCTTTGACTTGGTCAACAACCTCAGCTCTTGGTTATCGCCCGTTAGCTCGGCTTTCTTGATCAAAGTTTCAAGCATGGCGTCTTGCGCCTCGAGGTTGACGATGTTTTCTCCAAGCCTCGAGATTTCGTATGTTAGCTGGAGATCACCTGGTGCTGCCAACTGATAGGAGCTGGCCTCATCCGGGGTGCTTTCGTGTTCAGCATCCTCGGCGTCATGATCTTCGGTATCGTGTTCTTGAGGAATGTCGTCGAAGACCGGTATGGGTCGTTTAGGGCGTTCAGAGATTCGGACAGATTTGAAAAGTGGCTCTGAGTTCCTCTCACTGAGTGAGGGTCGTTCAGAGTGTTCTTGTTCCAATGCCATGATGTCTGTCAGGGCCGCATGTATAGCTTCCATCCTTTTCTCCTCCGCTCTTTGCATTTCATCTTCAGGATCGTCGAAGAGCGGGGCCCGTGAAGGCTCAGAAGAGCTTTCCTCGACTGGAGACATGAGAACTTCAATGTTCGAAGGGGCGTGTCCAGTCAACGACATCTTTGACTGCGTTGACTTTGATGAATTCGAACTAATCGTCCGTTGCATGCCGAATACCGGAATTGAGTCGTGCCGAGGTTGTGAGGGAAATGAAGGCCTCGTTGAGGTGGAGGGGGAAATGAGAGATCTCTCCATTTTGGGAGTATCCGATGGTGAATCCCTCTCCCTTGAAAAGGGGTCCGAAGGAGTTCTTTCGTCCGCGAAACCAGCATCGCTGATAGCTCGAAACCACAGCTCTGATCGTTCGAAGTCGTCAAAGTCTTGTTCCATATCCCGCTCCACCTGCCGCTGCGCTAACAGTACGCTGCGGCGAACCTTCCTCTGAGCTGCCATAGACGGTTCAGGATCAAACACAAATTCACGAATGGCGTCGACATGCTTTTTGGATATAGACGACAATGCAGCTTGTGACTTTCCGTCCAGAAAGTAGAGATCATTAATCATGGAAATATCTTCCTTGACAGTAGTGGAGGTGGATGGATCTTGAATAATTTCTTCCTCCTCCCCTGAAGTGTCAGAATCGACGGACTCAAGCGGATTCTTGAAGCTCTCCACAGTCAGCCAGAATTGCACGGGCAGCGAGCGATGCCGACGATCCATGAACTCCATGAAGTATGACAATGAATTTGGATTTCTGAGGATGTCTCTCAATGAAACTGACTTCGGACCGGCTTCATGAATGGTTGCTTGTCTCTCCTATGTTCAAATAGTTAGAAAACGATGAAGCGGGAAAATTGGTAACTTGCAGTAGTGTCAACGCCACCAAGAACAGCGATCCTTTCCTCAACCTTGCGTTTGGCAGTATAAAGCCTGTCAAGAAAGGCAACCACGTCTTCAGTCTTCTCGCCATCAATCCAATCTTCCTTCTCATGATTCGCTTTCACAAGATGAATGCTAATATGAAGTCACTCAAAAATTGAACATACCAAGCAATATCCTCGTCCTCCTTATTTCCCCTGCTATGTCATTCTTGAGGCGGCGTGCGTCAAGTAAGGAAGAGGTGTGACTGATGCTGCGCAGGAACGACTCGAACTGTCGAGCGTTTGTGCGGATTGTGATTCTTTCCGTATACCCAGCGGCACTGGGCTTGAAGGGGCCGCTCGGCTGACCTGACGAGGCAACTGGGCTTCCAAGACATTCCGTACTTTAGAGATAAGCTGTCTGACAGCAAATGATAAGAACCCCAGTGAGAGGGATCGCTTTAAAACTCACTGCTGGTGTATAGCAGCTCCAGCCTAAAAAAAAAATTGATTTCAGAAACTAGAAATGTCACTAAAAGCGATTCTCTAACCCATTGATCAATCATTTTGTTCCAAAAGTCGGGGTCTGCGACCATTTCCACGACAGGGAATAGGACAGAACATGTAATAATTTCTCTGACAACAATACATAGTGCCTTGCTGTTGCGTTCCTTCGGGGGTAAGATAAATGGAAGGGCTCTGTCGACTAACTGTCGAAGATGCATTTCCTCTGTTTGTCGAGTAAATGTGGTGGAAAGATTCTCAACCGCTGGATGTAGCTTGGTGGCTTTGTTAACATATCGGCTAGCCAAAAGAAGATCGAGTTCTTCTGATTGAGTCAATCTGCGTTCGAGCCCAGCACCTCGAAGGGCGACTTCTGATTGGCGGAACTGTTCGATATGTGCAGTGACTTTAGGTAGTATTCGTTTGACCACAAGGGCAGAGACATCAATTGCGGCGGCCCTTTGATTGATTTGCTGCAAAGACGAATGTATAATGGAAGAAACTGCGATGGGAAAGGCAGGTGATTCCGAGATATCCGAGTACCAGCTGGAAACAAAGTCTCGAATAGCCATCGTCACGATGTCATTCAAGGCATCGGAGACCTCTAGAGAGTCAGGATAAAGCGGCGGGAGTGTCTTGGGAGTGTTCTGGGACCATTGTGATCGGGTAAGGACAGCTTGCCATGCTGCTGGCGTTGAGAAGGCGAAAGGACGGGCTGCATTATGAAGATAGTTGCGAGTCGGTGTCCGATGAATGTCCAAGTACCATCCTGCATAGATATTGAGAAGTAGATAAAGGATGGCAAGAATAAAGAGAATTAGAGGAGATACGAGAACAAGAGTAAATGGCGAAGAGATAATCCGGAAGATGGCAGGTAATACCACTGCCAAGATGCCAACGAGCACGACTGTCCGTGTGCTGAACGGGTGGTGCATGGCAGGCGACGCGGTTAACCAGTTAAATCATTGGAGGAGTGTAAGGGAATTTCAGTAACCTGGCGGATAAAGTATTACTGGTGTAGAGGTACGTGACTGCGCGCCAATTTTCCAAAAAAGAGAAAACCAAAGTCCGATCACGCGACTTTCTTTTCCCGAAACCGCTACATACCCCAGGCTTCCTCTCTCCCTGCTTCCTCTCTGAAAAAAAAGTTGACTATACCAAAGGGAAAGGATCCTGGGTATATGTCTTCCCCTCCCGTTTCGACAACAGAGGGCTTCATTTGCGGTGGTATTGCTGCATGTATCGCTGTGGGTTCTTCAGGGTGTCCTCTTCATCTATCTCCAAAACTAACAAGCTATTATTGGCCTTAGGTAACTGTCTCAAACCCTGCCGAGGTTGCAAAAACACGTCTACAACTTCAAGGCGAACTAACGAGGGGAGGGGGGAAGAAAGTCTACAACAATGCCCTCGACGTGCTTGCAAAGACTTGGAAGAATGAGGGTCTACGCGGAATTCAACGAGGGCTTCCCCCAGCCGTACGTTCTGACCATTTTCCTACCCACAATATTGCTGACCTTCTTTCCAGTACGCTTATCAAGTATGATTTGGTCATTCGCGGCTTACACCTCCCTAACGCACCCCAATTGTTCAGATTTTACTCAACGGATCAAGGCTAGGTTGGTAGCGCTACCAGAATCTGTCGGGATTGTATGAAAATTGCCTACAGGATTTTACGAACCCTTCAGGAGAGGCATCAACAAATTTATCGGACGCCCGGCCGACGAGCAAATACCATTTACTTCCGTTCTCGCAGGCGCATCGAGCGGAGCAGTAGGAGGTAGGTCCTCGCCCTTCGCGTTGAAGTCAAGCTTAACGTCGTTCATAGCCTCCCTCGGGAATCCTCTGTTCCTTATCAAAGCCCGAATGCAGGTTAGATAGCCAATAACTGGAAATGGGCAGCATCCTTAACGCGGATCTCTTAGGCATATTCACCGTCTCTCCCAGTCGGCGCCCAACATCAATATAAAAATGCTTTCCATGCTTTATCCACCATTTTCCGCGCCGAAGGTGCCAGAGGGCTAGTGCGCGGAATAGATGCCGCTATTTTGCGAACGTCGATGGGTTCCTCGGTGAGTTTTTTGCATCTTGATCATCGGCCTGTCTTGATTCATTTATGCCAACAGGTTCAATTACCCAGTTACAATTTTACAAAAACACAACTGGTCAAGCACGACATCTTACCAGCCAACAGCGCGTGGACCTTCTTGGCTAGTAGTAGCGTATCAGGGGCGTGTGTGGTACGTTTTCATGTTTGTGTCCGTCTACCTGACTAATGGAGATGCTAGTGTCTTGTGATGCAACCGGCCGATACTGTCAGTCAAACACAATCCTTGCGTCGAATTATCTGAAATTTGATTTTGTAGGCCCTCACACGGATGTACAATCAACCTACAATAGTCGGACCCGACGGGAAAAGCAGAGGGGCGCTATATAAAAACCCCATAGACTGCTTGTGGAAAACGTTCAAAATAGAAGGTGTCCGGGGCTGGTATAAAGGTCTTTACGTTCCCTCCCACACAGTATTGGTGCCTTACACCTAGTTTTCGGCTACAGGTTCCACTGCTCATTTCATGCGCATCGCGCCCCACACGTAAGCTGCTTTGACATACCCAATTTCATCTGATGTGTATTTATTTGCTTTAGGATCATTACGCTGACAGCGAATGATATCATCGTCAACCTATATACGGCGGCTAGGGATCGTGGCCTACGAAGCGAGGATTAGAGGATATGTTAATAGACTACAGAGGTATCATATTCCCCCATAATCTGAAGGTTGTATTTATTGCCCATCACTGCCTATATCCTAATTCGACAGAAGGACGGAATGCCAAAGGGATTTTCTGGATTAGGATCCTCGCCAAACTGAGAAAGCGCTTGCGATTCTCAAGTGTCCCAAATGACCATCGTTGCCGAATTTCAAGCGTTCTAAGGACCCGCTAATGATGGCATAGGAAAACGAGAATTGGTCATTCCAAGAAGCCCCATAAATAATAATCTTCCCAAAAGAAAGCAAGAGAAAGTCGTTCTCATCAGCCGCAAATCTAAACCTTGGGGCATCTAAGGTTCGTCGGGTTCTGGGGGATTCAGCCGTTGGCAAACCTGCCTACAATAACCTGTCATCTGCATTTTCTGGATCTCGGGCCTTCTCGTTGTGATGACTTGGAGGCGTCTGAGGATGCCGTCCTTGCCCGATGCGCCAGTGCACCAATTGTAGAAACGCTGGGCGCCGGAGTAGGCTGGGCGGCTTGGACATCTCGTCGAAAACCTGAAAACCTGAGCTTGATGGACCACTGATGAAAGACCAGCTTCGCTAAAAATCTGGTAGCCTGAGGCATCGCTCCTCATCATGATAGTGGGTTCCATGGCGCCCTGCAACTTGCAGGGGGCTTAATTGAATGTCGAAAATACTCACTGAAAAAAAGGCCTTATCCATAGTTGATATGGCTATAGTATGAGCTGCGACGTACTGCGAACTCTCAGAATTATGATCAGTAAGAAGTAAAGTAAGCAACGATTCAGAAGATGATTAAACAGCAAAATGAAAGCGGTAGGTAACTGAAAGCGGTTCTATCAAACGAGAGACTGACAAAAACATAAAGGGAAAACACGTATCCGAGTCCGAGAAGCAGCGCCACGACATTACAGTTTAACGGTAGGTTGCCTTTATTGATCACAAATATTGCGGTGTTGAAGGTCGGTAGGCTGCCGAGGGATCCATCCATTGGCAAGGCCAGCTTTGTATGACCACTCATCGGCGTTCTCAGCTTTCCACGTCCATTGGATCCAGCCGCCAGCTTTCTCGTACGTGATTACTTGAGCCTCCCAATGTTTTCGGAGGAAAGCTTTGTATTCGTCGCTGAATGACGACGCCTTTCCTGTGAGGCCGTTGCAACTGCCGACACGAGTCGATCCAGGGTAACTTCGATCATAGCGAGATCCGACACCGCGTCCATTAAGGTATTTGGCGCAGTCGTTGGCTGCGGGGGTCCATTCTCCGACAACGGCCAACAAGGTAGACGAGGTGAGATCAGATTCGTGGCTACAAGCTGAGGCGATATGTTGTTCGTAGCTCATCTGGTTCCCCTGTATTCGAACAGGTCACGTAAAAACCTTCCGCTGCAAAGAAAGGTAAGCACTCACGGCCACTGAAAACATTTGGTAGATGTGAGTATCAAGAACAACGCCCTCCCACTCTGGCGATGGCATAAAATTATCCCAATAACTAATCGGCTGGAACGCGTCGTGAATCATAACGACGGTGTTGCTTTTCTGAGAGGTGCCGTAGGGTTTCCTGAATGATGTAACATTAATTTTCCTGCAACAACGTTAACTTGAAGAAAGGAAACATACCTTATGATATCGTAGCTGTCGTACCAATACTGTAGGGAAAGGAGAGATTATTTTATCGAACAGTATATCACAGTAGTGGCCTACCTGCCGCGTAACGTCCAGAATCTTCTGGCCGTCGAAACCAGCAGGTCTGCGGAGCCCTTGTCAAAACTATTAATAAAAATTGTAAAAATCTGGGCATACTCGTTCAACGGCGCAATCGTTGGGACAACGCTCGTTTCGTCTTTGAACATAGACTCGATGGTCTTGATAACAGCTCTTGTACGCTCGACATTCTTGGGATCGGTATGCCATAAACTAGGGAACATCATGTTTGAAATTTGCCGCTGAGTTTCGATTCCGGGAAAGACTTACGGTCTTGGCATCTTTTGCCCAGAATTGTCGAAACTGATTTGGAACACAGGTGAAAGAGTGTTCCGCGCAAGCCAATCGACGTGGATACATACCCATTTTGACTTCCAGGGGCACCTATTGGCATACCGTTAGGACCTCGTCGGACATGGCAACAGCGGAACAGCTTACCGTGAAGGTCTACAATTAACTTCAGGCCAAATTTTTGCGCCCAAGAAACTGCCTGGAGCAAGTAGGGTAGTTGCCCTTGAACGTATGGTTCTCCGCCAGAAACGTCAAAGGCCCAGTATCCTATAGGAACACGGACATGGTTGAGCCTAGAAATAGTATATGAGAACAGGCAGACTGCCGAACAGAACCAAACGCACCCAGCGGCAGCAATAGCCTCGAAATCTGCCTCGGTAATCCAGGTGTCCCAATGATTTTTGAGAGTGGCCAAGGCAACTGCTTCATCCTGATATTGCCCGAAAGTGTACTCGTCGACGATCCGTGAGTCACCAGTGTTGTCGAAGAGAGAGGGTGTGATCCACGGCTGGGGGCCGGACGTCGAACCATCAGCGTGTGCAGACAATGCCAAACAAGACAAGAAAATATACCTCGAGAACAAGCCAGCCGCCAATATTTACACCGCGAACCTTTTGTGCACCGTATGGAAAACCCAGGGCAAGGCCATAGGTTGAAGGCAGGAGTGACAGACCGCATAAGGCGGCTGCGATAAGATGGCAAAATATGGTCATAAAACAAACGAGTGTGAGTGATAAAAGAGCGTCTTTGAGAGTTGGAAGTCAAGTAACGAAGAGAGGGGCTGACTGAGGAACGGGGGAGTGCTGGCCTTTATACGAAGCATTATTAGCCTGCCAGTGGTCCCGAATGAAAAAAGGTACTAGCGCCGAACTCATGTCATGAGTTATTTACGTGGAAAGCCAAGTACGTCAAGTTAACGGCATTGTCGAAGGTCGGATCCGAATAACGTCTGCATCCATTCACAAGGGAGCCGTCCTAACAAAGGCATCGACGAAGTAGTAAGAGAAAATCTTTACTTTCCACTAGGGTGTTCTAACGCGTCGTCGGTGTCCAAGGTGGAGCACCAGTGAGGATTAGCCAATTTGCAGCACCATATTACAATAGTCGCTTGTCCTTCAGTGGCTCAATGTAAAACCGATTGTGGTGGTTGATAGAAAAGAACATTTTCACCATTTATGGTCATTTGGCCCCACATTCCCACTCTCGGGATCGCGGCATGTCGGTCGAGAAACACTGCAGCATGTTGACAAGGAACCCCGTCGATAATCAACACGATCATTTCTGCATTTGGTTCTGGTGGTATATATCAGTGCTCTGAGCCAAAACATCTTTATTTACAATCGATCATCCACAGATATTAGGAAATTGGAAGTTTGTCGGGTTTCGAGGAATCCACCCATTGGCCAAACCAGCCTGGTACGACCACTCATCCGCAATCTCGGCCTTCCAAGTCCATTGGATCCATCCCTGAGCCTTCTCGTAGGTCATAACCTGAGCTTCCCAATACTGTCTCAAAAAGGTCTTGTAGCTCGAGCTGAACGAGGACGCCTTTCCAGTCAGACCGGTACAGCTTCCCACACGGGTAGATCCTGGGAAGGAGCCTTCAAACCGTGATCCGACTCCACGTCCATTCAAATATTTCGCGCAATCGTTTGCCGCCGGGGTCCACTCGCCGACGACTGTCCAGAGGGTGGAGCTAGTGAGCGATGAGCGCTGTCCACAAGCTGTTGATATGTGCTGTGCGTTGCTCATCTGGTTGTCCTGTATGCCCAGCTCGTCAGTCAGCTAGGTCAAGAGAGTCAGCTGCGAGATTCTACGTACAGCGACGGAAAACATCTGATATATGTGAGTGTCGAGAATGACAGCCTCCCAGTTTGGAGGGGCCATAAACCCGTTCCAGTATGAAATAGGTTGAAATGCGTCGTGGATCATGACTACAAGATTGCTCTCTTGCGAGTTCCCGAACGGAAACCTTTAGTGGAATGCATCAGAAAATATAAGTTACAGAGAGTCAAACGCATACCGAATATTTCCATAGCTATCGAACCAATACTTGGAAGAGTTTCGATAGGAATATATATTCCGAGATATTCAGAGACTGACCTGCTTTGCGGCAGATAGCAATTGGCTACTAGCAAACCCAGCTGGCCTTGATATAAAACATATCAGGTCAACTTGGAGGACTTCATAACTTGTAGACACGTACTCATTTAATGGTGCAATCACCGGGACGACCCCAGTATTTCCCGCAAATTGGGAAGCCAACTTCTTGATGATGGCGTTAGTACGGTCGATGTTACTTTGACTCGTTTGCCAAGTGCTATTTATTTCGGAAGAGATCAGCGAAGAACTCTATTCAGGCAAGGGAACGCACGGAAAGTTCATTTTCTGGCCAGAGTTATCAAATCTGCAGAGGAATTAGGGAGCCCCATCCGAAGAGAACCGCGCGTAAGTAACAGACCCATTTTGACTTCCAGGAGCACCTGAAGCATGCATCTTGATTTAATACAAGTGAATCCGACGCATTTGTAGGTCTTCTTACCATGAAGGTCAATGATAAGTTTCAAGCCATGAGCCTGAGCCCACGTAACAGCTTTCGTGAGGTAAGGAAGCTGTCCTTGAATATAGGGTTCTCCTGCAGAAACGTCCCATGCCCAGTATCCTATGGGAAGCCTTACATGGTTGAGCCTATTGGAAGCGATCATTGTATATCGTGCTTCGACCTGAATGACGTTGTAACGCACCCAGCAGCAGCAATGGCGGCGAAATCCGCCTCAGTTATCCACGTATTCCAATGATTTTGCAAGACCTTCAGAGCGGTGTTTCTGTCTTGGAATTGTCCGAAGGTAAATTCATCGATTATCCGCGAATCCCCTGTGTTGTCGAATAAAGATGGTGTTATCCAAGGCTATGAAAGTACGTCGTGAGTTGGGCTCCTCTGGAGACGTCGCGTATGACGAACCTCTAGGACAAGCCAACCGCCGAGATTGACACCGCGAACCTTTTGAGATCCGTATGGAAACCCCAAGTTCAGCGCAAGCGTTGCTGGAAGAAGGCACAGGACACCAATGGTGGCCAAGATATGGGATAAAGGACTCATTGAGGGATACCAGGATGGATATGATGCCAGTCGTCGTAAACCTTCACGCATTTATACCAAATCAGTGGATCAGCCAAGCTCAAAGGAGAGGCAAAGCTAATAAGACAGGCTTATGGGACAGGAATAGGTATGTGGTCTTCTCCGGCCAAGGAAGCGATGCGGCGGATGACCCGTGCAGCCAATGCTTGTTTTTTCTTTTTTTAAAAAAGGGACGCAGTCGTATCCCAGGAAGCGCCAGGAAGCACGATGCTCGGAGTACACGTGGTTAAGATCCTGCACTTTAAAGAGCTTGATACAAAGCCGAGAGAATATACAACAGCGACAGAAGTGTGCACCAATGAGCCAAGGCTGGGAAAACAGTTGGTGATTCTGAATGAACATGCGAGTCAGGGGAGGTAATGCGACGGGTTTTGGTATGGGCCGTCTCCATCCTCGTGGTACTAATAAGGTCGATTATCAGCAGAGAAACGAGCTATATCCGTCGTTCGCCAAACAGTAGTGCAAAACTGGGATAACCGCATAGAGGCCGAGGTAATGATGGCAAAAAGTCACAGAGATTGCATGTACGACGTCGTTATAATAGGACTTGGGTGAGAGTCCAAAGCCATTTTCAAGATAAAGCGTAGCCATGTGAAGTCCATTAAGAGGCCCGACCAAGGAATGTTGCATGCAGACCACCGTCAGATGGTCATTTTAATGGAGAAGCTCAGCGACCAGCGTGGAAAATATTTTAGAATGGTTTCTGATGTTGCCAACCGGTTGCGTGATTGAACTAGGCCACGCAACACCTTCGGAAGAGCTGCTCGAAGAAAATAAGCCAAACGTTATCCACCGACGGCGGCGACGAATCATAGCCATGACCTCAAAGAATCGAACGACGAGGAAGCCTGTCAAAGCAAGGCACAGGATTTTCATTAGCTCGCGCGGCAATGGCCGAGCCTTAAACCTGCGCTGTCGTACGAAAGTCGTTTAATTATACCCAAATCCGCTACCATCATGACCATCGATACCCTCCAAAAGCGCTATGAGGCCGCCGGTCAAGGCCATGTCTTCAAATTCTGGTCAAAGCTCACACAGAAAGAGCAAGGGGATCTGAAGAACCAGCTCGAGGAGCTCAACATCGAGCGCGTCAACCGCATTTATTCCAAGGCGGTCGCTTCTGAGGGGGAAGCCATCAACCCCAATGCACGAACGGAATCTATCGAGCCTTTGCCAAAAGGCGCGTCCGACTCCGTCTCCGTTTCCGCGAAAGCTAAAGACTGGAGACGAACTGGCTTGGACGCGATTGCCCGAGGCGAGGTGGGCGTGCTTCTGATGGCGGGTGGACAGGGTACCAGGCTGGGCAGCAGTGCCCCTAAGGGTTGCTACGACATCGGACTGCCCTCTCACAAATCGCTGTTCCAATACCAGGCTGAGCGTATCGCCCGTTTGCAGACAGTCGCCGAGATTGAATGCTCCAAACCTGCCGGATCCGTTGTTATTCCGTGGTATGTCATGACCAGCGGTCCGACACGCCGTGCTACACAGGATTTCTTCAAACAACACTATTACTTCGGTCTGGACTCTCAAAATGTCATATTCTTTGAGCAAGGTTAGCAGACCGACGCGTTCGTGGTTGCGTTGTTGACTTCTCTCCAGGTACGCTGCCATGCCTCACGATGGAGGGCAAGGTCTTGCTCGAGACACCATCAAGAGTAGCCGTCGCTCCAGATGGTAATGGTGGACTCTATGCCGCGACCCGCTCGCCTCTCTCCTCTGGCAAGAGTGAGACCGTCCTTTCCGACCTCGCTAAACGCAAAATTCTCTACGTCCATGCCTATTGCGTCGATAACTGCCTAGTTCGCGTCGCCGACCCCGTGTTCCTCGGATACAGCATCCAAAAGCAAGCCGACTGTGCTGCCAAGGTTGTTCCCAAGACCCAACCTACCGAATCCGTTGGAGTCGTCGCCTATCGTGGGGGTAAATTCAGTGTCGTCGAGTACTCGGAGATTTCGAAAGAGCAGGCGGAACGTCGGGATTCAGAAACAGGTGGCTTGGCTTTCCGCGCCGGAAACATCGCTAACCACTTCTATACCACCGCATACCTGAACCGAGTGGAGTCCTTCGAAGAAGATCTTGCATTCCACATCGCCCGCAAGAAGATCCCTCATGTCGACTTGGAGACTGGCCACTGAGTGAAACCCAGCAAACCCAACGGAATGAAACTGGAAATGTTCGTCTTTGACGTGTTCCCCTACACCGAACGATTCGCCGTGCTGGAGGTAGAGAGAAATGAAGAGTTCAGTCCCTTGAAGAACGCGCCTGGCACGGGATCCGATGACCCCGAGACAAGTCGACGCGACCTGCTCGCCCAGCACAAGAGATTCTTGGAGCGTGCAGGGGCACAGGTAAAGGACGGCGTTGAGATCGAAATTTCTCCGCTCGTTAGCTACGCTGGCGAGGGGTTGGAGTCTGTCAAAGGCAAAGTGTTCGCAAAGTCGGGATCGGTTGAAGCGGCGGAAGAATTAGATGCTTTGGTTTGAAAGGACTGTCTTCGGACATGGAACGCTCGCACTTGGACTTGGCTTTCACTGTATCGGACTTGGTTTTACTATAGATTCTCAAGAAATAATTCATCGGTACTCGGAAAATTTGCTCGAGCTCTCTCAGGCGCAGGGTCAGACTAATGAATGTCAAAATCCCTTTGATTGAACACGAGGAAAGGGTGAGGTATATGGTACTGTCAGCCACCCACTGGACCGTCAGCGGGTTTCTTAACCGCCCGCGGTCCTTTTCTCTCCAGTTCTTCTCGAAGAGAAGCAAACAACCGTTGCGTACGCTCGGCGTTTGGTTTCTGAATGATCTGTAGACCAAAGAGAAACGAAACCGCCGGTGCTTAGAAACATTGCACCAAGCAGATTGAAGCCAAGCCATACCTCTTTGCAGCACGTAATCAGCTTGTCAATGAGCATCGTCTGCCCGTTCTGGGCTTCCTCTAGGTCTTTCCTCAACTGGCGATTCTAAGTCGCGAGAAAAAACACGTGGCCCCCGGCCTCAGGATACAACATTCCAATGATTTATTATGGGTGAATGCATACCTCCTCTTCTTGCTTTAATGACCGTGTTTTCTCGCCCTCGGCTAGCTGCTTCTGCTCAGCAGCACGCGCTCGTGACAGGAGAACTTCAAGCTCTTTCGAGCGGATGACGCACTCAAAGTGTCGTTCCCGAATCTCGTACTGTATGAGGATTTCCTTCAGCCGCCCGCGGATGCTTAGAGAAGAAATAACCAATTAGTTCATTTCCTGCAATTAACGTTTCTTGCCAAAAGAACGTACATTGTGTCGAAAATTTCCTCGATAGTGCGTCGAGCTCTAGCATGTGTATCAGATAAAGCGGAGAAAATTAGAAAGCTCTGTATCTCGTACTCTTCTGGGTCCTCTTCCCAGTTTTTTATCAGCTTTTCGCGGCGTGGTTCCACGTGCTCTTCCTATAAACCCATGTGTAAAACCACAATAGCGTTGTTAAATGGAATCCACTCACCCATTCTTCTGACCCTTCACCTCCCTCGGTCAAATCCATCAACTCAACAGCGACAATCTCATCCCCTTCATCAATTCCAATTTCTTCCGGGGTTTGATCAGCTTCGAGTATTCGGCCATTGAAGGTGAAAATGAATTGCACGCCAGAATTCGGAGCTGATGATCCAGTGTAGGCGGTACTGGCTGCCTCCGTCTTTGCTGAGCCATTCATGCTCCCCGTCCCGTTGGTATCACTGGGTTTCCCGCCCGTCCGCTCCATCCGCTCCGTCCATGAGTTGATAAGCCGGGAGAGTTTGGTTTTGCGAGATATCTTGAAGAACAGCTCGGCGCGGTAGCGGCACACAACCTTGACGACGATGTCGGGCATCTCACGATATTTTACGTCTTGTTGCTTCGCCTTGTCTGCACGCTTGGCAAAATCGGTTTTCATATGCGATAGCTGAAGGAGAGTATTATTCATGTAAAGAGTCGGGATGGGAAAGAAATTCTTGCCTCTTCTTGGGCCTCCTCCACGCTCTGCGCCAGACGTTTCCCGTCTTCCTTTAAACCACAATTAAGCTGAATTGAAATGGAAAATCGAGAAGGTGGAAGTGAAGCGTACTCGCAGACGTTTGTTGTCCTGGAAGTTAAATATGATGAGATCATGAGGAATAGGGATGGATTGATGATTATGACCGCACTTTCTGGAGTTCACGAGCGAGGTTCTCCATTTTGGTTTTCGTCTGGTTCGCCTTGGTCAATTGGCCTTTGGCTTTTTACGCCAAATCCACTGTTACAGAAAGATAGGTTAGGGAGAAAGGCTTGAAATACGAACCTGCATCCTTGTCTTTGACCAACTTCTGCTTCTCTTTAGCATGGTCTCGTTCCATTCGTTTCAGTTCTGCAAACTTGGGGGTGTAGGCAATCTTAGCAACCTATCAAGAATGTTAACTCGAAGCATAAATTTACCAATTCAATATATTTGCTATGAATGGCATTCTCTTCCAAGCCCTTTACGGACTTCTGAGCTTCCTCAGCTGAAAAAAAAGAGACAAGGGCCGTCGGCGTTGCACACTGGTGACCGCTGAAAAATTGTACGCACCGTATCTTCTCTCCTCCTCCTCTTCCAAGACCTCCTCCTCCTCTAGCGCGGCTATCCGATTTTTCAGCGACTCGTACATGGTCGCAGGATCAATCGGAACGTCATTTCGTTTCTTTCCCTTTGCGTTGTGGGAAGGTGTGTGGTTGCCATTGACATCTGGAGAACAGGAGTGAATGGGGTTTCCGGAGGGTCTTAAGCGAGATATTGGCGCACTATTTGTGTGATTTGGAGGTGCAGGAGGTGCAGTGGCAGGTGCCGGAGGAGCTGGCCCGGCTGGAGGTGGTTTGGGCTGTCGGGGAGGCGGAGGCGAGATGTGTGGGGTGCTCGCATCCGAGGCATTCATTGGGGACAGTTAGGCGAGAGAATTGGGCGCGGCTGGACAGTGGCGGGCAAAGTAACAAAAACGATGACGGACGTGTGGGTGTGTCTCCTTCGTCTTCTTTGCTCAATGTCCAAAAAGGAAACTCTTCCTCAATTTTGTTTGCACCCTGCCCGCTCATGGACTCGGAACTAAGGAGAGCGCAGCCCCGCGAGATCATGGCAGCGTCAAAATCTTCTTGTACACGCAGCTGATATACACGTAAACGACGGACAGGAATGATATTTTAACACGAATAACAGCAAACGAAGAGAGGATAAAGAACCCCAGAGAAAGGATGCCTAAACATCCCCAAGTCGCTATGTATGCATAGACCTTCCATATCATGCCGCCCGCTTCTCCAACTTGAATGATTTCGGACCAGCTGGAAGTTGGACTCTCCACTCTCCATGTTCCTCCGGTTGTTCATTCACCACAAAATTGTTCAGCTTCAGCTGGATTTCGCCCACCCAAAATTGCCTTCTTTTTCTCCGCCTTCGCAGCTTTCGGTGCAATGGTGGCTGCATTGGGAGGCCGGCCGCGACCTCGGGGTGTCGACCTCCTCTTCGTCGCCCAAATACGAGACATTGCTGACACCAGGTCCAAGGCGCACAGCCCAATTCTTGACCCTATCACGATGGTCCAAGTGCTATAGAGCGCCCCTTCAGTTGATATGGAGATTTACCGACGGTTCGGGGGAAGAACGACGGGGGTAGGCGAATGTGACGCAGAGCTTCATTTGCGGTGGCTGCAACAGGCGCGGAGCTGGCTGCTGTCGGTGCTGGAGGGTTGTAAGAAGTACGCGGATTTTTTGCTTCGCGAGGGGGGGGGGGATGGGATGAACCTGATGCAACAGGCTGGGATGTTGTGGGGGACCTTGATCTATGGTTTGGCATACTCCGCAAGAGCGTTAGCATATCCGACATCAAATTTGCGGAAATGATCCTATGAATGAACGCATCAATTTGGTCTAAGGCAAGCCTTTGGATGAACTTGACATACGCGAAGAGTCATTGCATCATCCCATATCTGTGTATATGTTACCGTTGAATTCCACCGCAGTCGAAAATCCAAGCTCTAAGATCTGCAGCGGCTATGGCAGAAGTATGATATTCACTTACGCTTGAGATGTTCATATGAAAGCGATGAGAGGCGCAGTAGAAAAGAAAAGAAAAGAAACTGAAGGTAGAAATATGTTCCAGGAGGCACCCACCCAAGCTGGCGACAGTGCTTACGAGCCGACAAAGGCGCCGTGGACAGGTGTCATTTCAGAGCGAGCACCTCCCACTGTACCAACTGCACCGGCTGCAACTGATGCATGTCCCATTGCTGGATGTGGGGCAAAAGCATATTGTTGAGTGCTCCCCTTTGTCATCATGCTTGGAGATAGGGAGAGGTTTCGCGAGGAGGCGGATGATTTGCTTGAACTTTGCTTGAACCCTTGTTGAACCTAAAAGAATTGCACGGAACGCAGTCCTAGTTTGAGTCCTTGGACTACAACGGAAAAGGTCAGAGATTAACGGTCAGTAATGAAGTTGGATCACATACCCTTGCCATTAACCGCCCACCGTTGGCATCTGGCATCCGATTGGCATATAGTGAACTTGGCAAATTTACCGCACGTATAGCCGTCAGGCTCTGTTGATGCGCGACCAGGCAGAGGATTGGCTTATGAGGCGTGCGCGTGATGGTCTGTGGGCGTAGAACGAAAGGGGGGTATTAGGAAATTGAATGTGCCATCGTTAGTTGCATGTTGGCAGAAGCTGTGAAGAACAATCAACAAAAAGCTTGGAATCGGGATTCAACTATGATAAGGAGATGGTAAGTTGCGCAGAAGGTTTGTTTCAATGTTTGGCTGACGCTTGCGGACATATGTGCGGATACGACGGACCGCGGTACCGTCGCACAGAATGGCAAGTTATTTTCTCGATCAGTGGTTTCGATTTTGATTTACACGATCCATCACAAAGAAAGGTTAGGAGAAAAGACTACAAGTGACTCCGACTCCTTTTTGCTGAGACCGATCCGCTGTAACTTGAGAGTCGGAGTCATCCTTTGTCTGTCCTTCCGCTTTCCGCTATGTTCAATGCAATACTCACCCCGACTAAAGGAAATCATAAAAAATCTTATCCGCCAATTTGACGACAGCGATGCCGGATGTGTGTTGAAGCAATTGTGCGAAATCAAGAAATTTCTGGGAACCCTATGGCAGGGACAGGCCAAATTCGACAGTAATATCCGAAGGACAAGGCAACCCAGGAGGATGCCAAAGATCGCCAATTACAGGCGGAATACAGTCAAGACCTCCAAACGTTGCTCCAGCTGCAGGCCGAGACTGCGCAGTTGCTGGCGGAGTCCAGGGAGACCGAGGCTATGGACAATCAAATAATCCTCGAATCGCTGGCAGCATTCAGGGAGTCCCAATTGGAGTGCCTGGCCATGTCCAACCGAATCAACCAGCTTATGTCGATGGTGCTGCCGAGTCTGTCGGAGTTGGTGGATGCTATTGAGCAGAAACGTCAGTCCCACGACAACATGTCCGATTTCAGAAGGAGCCTGGTCTCAATGCCACCTTTGACCTTTGGTTAACGGCCATTCCTGCCAAAGATTGGTCTGAGGGACTCTGCCCACTAAATACTGTCCTTGACAACGTTATAACGTTATAGAATTAGGATCTTGGTATATTTACTCGTAGGGACCAGGTGGTACGATTTCAAGAACGTGGCGCGAAGGGTAGGAGTGAGCACGTCCAATCCAAGCCTGCCACAACTTGCCACCGCTGTTTATCACCCGTAATTCATGCCTGATACTTATCCAATCTGTACGTTCAATAGGTTAGGAAGAACCGCCGTCGATCCCATCCGTGTAAGTCAAAGACACAAAATTAATTTAAGCGCGCGCGCCGCGACGGTCGAGCTGCGTGACAACATTAAGGTCATGTGACTCGACGCGTCGCGGTGTCACCATGCCCGATTGTTTGGGCTTTGCCAAATTTGACCACTGACTCTACATGCCAATGCCTCGTTCCCGTATGTTCTCTCATCTGTGCAATGAAAACTAAATTACATTTGTATTTAGCTTCGGAATCTCCAGCCCGGAAACGGCAGCGATTATCTTCGCCAACCTACGATGATCAAGTCGAAGATCTGACCCAGGAAGATCTCGCCGCATTTGACGCGATTGAAGCGCAGCTTTCTCAAGATGGGCCGAGCTCTTCATTCCTAAGACCCTTCAGTTTCGCCGGACAATTTGAAGGCAAATTACCAGTAACGGCAAAGGACACAGAAACAGAACGGGAACAATCTCGGGAACCTTCGTCCTCCTATCCCAACTTCTCTGCTGCCAGTAGGCTTCAAGATGATCCAGATAATCCTTTTAGCCACGGTTTTTGCTCAGCCGCAAAGCTTCCTATGGCTGCATTCGCTCCAGCGACAGTAGCGTTTGCATCAGCCTCGAAACTCGTTCAAGAAAAGCACTTTGATTTCGAACGAAGTCCTTCTCCCGAAGCTCCACCAGAACCTGACTATGATGCATGGTTTAAACCAGGTCCTGTAGAGGTCACTCCTGCATTTGTGGTTCCAGCATTTTCTGCAGCCTCGGCAATTACAGGATTTACGAAAGCGTCTGCCAAGGGTATCATTATGCCCTCCAAGGAGGCTTTGGCTCTCGCGAAGGCCAAGATGGAGTTGTGGCAGCAAGATGAGAACGCAAAGCCAGGGCTTACTACGGACGAGAACGTCGTGCCAATCGCTGGACCTTCGACGTTCAAACCCGCCACTATGCTGGGGTTCAAATCAGCCTCCGAAAGTTTCGAATCACCGCGTCGGGCGACATTCCAGACAGTATCCAATATCCTCAACTTAAATACCCCCGCAACTCCTTCTCCAGCAGGCTTTTCGCGTCCGTCGGCTGGACATACCGACGCAAACCCATCTCCGAGTGCACAATACCGACCTAAGCAATTCAAACCCCCAAGCAAGGTCGGCTCTCCACTGAACCCCAGCAAACCGACACCTTCATCCGGCTTCGTCTCAGCTGCCACTCAACAGCCTCATCCTCTCTCTGCACCTCCCATCAATGCTTTTTCTGTTGCCTCTGCATCCTTCAACACACCGCTAAGCGCAAAGACTCTCGCTTCACTTCCCAAGAAGACACCTGCGCCATTCCGGACACCATTCAAGCCTGGTATGAGACCAACCGATCCTGGGCGACTGAGCCTCGGGCAATCTTCGAACCCTAGGGCACCGCTGGCTGTGTCGACGCCGGCGAGTGTTGCAAAAGAGAAAGTTGCTGAGAATTGGCTTATGAGGGAAAGGGCTCCTTGGCAATCAAAACGGAAGGTCTTCTTTTCTTTAAGTAATTTATTTGTTGTGTCTTTTTGTGGAGTGCTGTACTCAATTTTGAGATAGCTCCTCCGCCTGACAGGAAAACTTTAGCGTCGTCTGGATTACGGCCCCAAGAACATCCATCTGCGGAACTTGAAGACCTTGGAATGTAACGCTTTTCACTTTGATATAAGCTTTTCCGGTCTCTAACGCACAAGTTTTTAGCAGCATATCCATGCTCAAACAAATAACACCTCAAACCGCCCAGTATTACTCCTTTCATACCACCTCTTCAATGCCTACACCTACGTATTCCGCGCCATCCACAGTATTAGGTCCCTCCGAAGCCTTGAAAGAATTACTCGACCGAGGGTGCACATTGGCCACAAAACCATGGGTAGATAACCACTGGTCCCTGATCCTCTGGAAACTCGCAGGAATGGTCAATCTCGACCCATCAAACGAGTCAAATGCAGACAAAAAAAGATGGTGCTGGGCGGAAGTCATCCGCCAACTCCTCTACCGGTCAGTGCCCATCTACGATCTTCCCATTCACGAGAGCATACATTAACAAAATCAATCCCTACCTACCCGACTTTCAAACAGATACGAACGTGAGCTCAATTCTGGAATTCGGCCTCCCTTGCGAAAGATCGCGAACCAGGACGCACCGTCCGAGTTCCCCATGGTCCTTTGCGTTTCTGACATTCTGTGGTCGGAAGGCGGTGTCACGGATGACGGACTGAAAATCGAACCTTACCCAGAGCTCGAGCTGACAGATGGGTGGTACCGTCTGCGTGCGCAGGTGGACTTGCCGATGGCAAGAGCGGTGAGAAGGAATGTTATCAGGGTTGGGAGGAAGCTTGGGTTTGCGGGTGCGAAGGTTGGTTTTTTTCTCCTTTTCCTTCCTTCTGTTTTCTCTCTGATGAGCTACTTATCCGCGGTACATTATTTTTTTTTAGCTGCATACGGATAAGAAAGATCCTAGCGAAATCCTAGAAGCATATGATACCACAAAGCTCATCCTATATGGGAACTCGTCCCACCTCATGCCATGGCACACCAAGCTCGGGTTCACAACCGGTCCTTGCATATCCACCCTCAACCATCTCAGCCCCGATGGTGGTGTAGTTTCGGCCTTGGATTTCGTTATCACCAATGTCAGGCTGGAAATTCTAGCTTTGAAGAATCGTGCTATATACTGAATATGACGCCCTCCAGCTCTACGATATTGCGTTCCTCGAATTCTTCGTGGACGAAGAGGGTAATAAGGAACGACGTGGCCCATGGAACGAACAGGAGGAAGCGAGGCTCAATGACGAGTGGAAGGCGAGTGGTATCCAGTGTTTTTGATCAACGTCATTGACTTACGTTTCTTTTTCTTTTTTGTAGAAACGCTATGAGATGGAAGCATCCAAACTGAGGACAGAGTACGAGAAGAAAGACGCTCGATATGAAGGTTACATCGACCGTCTGGAGCGGAAAGCCGGTCATACCTTCCGCCCAGGAGAAAATGGTATGTTTTTTTTTTTCCCTTCCTTCTAGAAAGAAAAACCCTCCTTGCACCCCAAGCGCTGACACGATATGGAAATCAGATTATGCACCAGATACCATCGATTCCCTCTACGACACACTCGAATACCCCGACTGGGCCGCGCGCACCATCGCTGAGATCAGCAGTATCGAAGCTGGCTGGTTGGCGCTCCACATCCGCAAGCAGAACGAGGCCGCGCGTGAGCTCATAGGGGAGGAAATCGCCAAGGAGCTCAAGGTTCGTTACCCTATTAACCACTCCGTCTTTCCCGAAGTTGAATTGAGCATTCTCTCTTTTTTTCCATTCCTTTGCACCTACAGACCACATGTCCTCAACGCGACGTCCGGGCTTTCCGCATTCTCAAGGTCCAAGACGCGATTACTCTCCGCCGACCGGCGAATAGGACTGCGCTACTAACAGTATGGGATGTGTTGGCGCTGAATCTCGACGAAGGGAGTAACAAGCCTGGTGGTGGATTCGACGTTGGGCAGCGGTATATGGTGCGTTGACATTTTCTTATTCTTTTCATCTTTTTTTCTGATTGCTGATGACCTTATAATAAAATGGATTTCGTTTTTGACTTGCAGGCTACGAATTTGATGCCCCAGCAACATAGCGCCTGGATGGATTGCGAGCCTGGGTCGGAAGTATATTTATGTACAAGGAGAGATACCAGATGGTCGAGAATTAGAGCGAATAAATAAGTAGATAGATAACTCGGCTTATAACCAAGAAGTAACACTTTACATATACATGCCTACTTATGCCATAATTACCTTCGTCACAAAAATAATACATACAATGACATTAGGGGTTGTCTATGCAAATCTCGTGTTGGGTCATGACGCTTGCTGGGTTCTAGTAAGTAGTAGTAGAGTGAATAAAGGAAGTGTGTCCGGTTGACAGAGCTGTAAATGTGCATGTACATGTGCGTGTGTGTGTCCGTCCGTCCGTCCGTTCCCTAAATAGACTTTATCCTTGTCCGCCTAACGTGAGGCAGCCCATAGGAAGTTTGCACTGTGTAGTTATTTGGGTCATCCTTTGTGCAGAGTGTTCTACAAACATTGGGATATCGTCAGCACGAAAAGAAAAAAGATCGAAAAATCGAAACGCGAAAAAAAGGGCATTCTTACACAACTAAAAGCAAGGGATTATATTAGCAAACAGCAAAGCGATATTAGAAGGACAAAAATGCCAACATACATTGAATTCCAATGAACATATAATATGAACCAAGACCCTGAGACTTTTTTAAGCACCCCGCAAATGTAAAACACCAAAAGAGATTCACCGTCAACACATGCCACCACGAATGCCCCTCCAGCAAGAACGCCGTCGGCCACCCCAAAGCCACTTTCCACTGCGTCAAGCGCGCACAAAACACATTATCCATATTCCACACGAAAAAGCCAAACGCGAAAAGACCAGCACCCGTACTGAAAAAATTGGCGATCATCGCCCTCTTCTTGGCCGGGATTCGCTGGGCGGCAGCGGTGAATTGGAGGATGTAAGTTATACGGAAAACGGTGGAGAGAACGAGAGTGGCAAATATAACTTGGTGATAGATCGGATTTCTGTTGACCATGCTGTTGGGGCAGCCGAGTTTGGTTAATTATTGATCGGGATGGTGACATCATTGATTAGTTAGAAAATAACGTACTAGCTCCAGGTGAAAAGGACATCGAAGAGAGCTAGAAGGGCGATGAGGGATTTGGTACGCAGGGTGTGGAGGCCGTAACCGGGTTTATTGTCAAACAAAAGGAAGAGGCTCATAGACCCGACGTAGATCATGGGTAGTTCGTCTGCGAGCTGTGCTTCGAAGAGCAGTGTCGCATGGAAGAGGAAGCTGCCCAGACCAACGAGCGCGACCCCCTTTGAAAGAACGCGTTGTCTGAGGTTTAGAGTCAAGTGAGCAAAGAAGGACGCGCGCACCCAGTATCCCAAGATATAGCGCATGGGCAACCCTTCGCGCGTAACCTCACGAGAACCCGGGCAGGCAAGTCCGACGGTGAAGAAATTGGAAAAAGTGTTGGCCATCTCAGCGACATATGGTGAGAACTGATGGTTGAGCTGCCATGGGGTGGTGGGCCGGGGTGAGACTAGCACACGGACGCAGCAGCAGTAATACTGACCTCACACCAGTCGAGGGTGGCGGTGACGGGACCATATACGCCAGAGTTTTGGAGCAATGGGGCGACTGTTGTGAGGTTCAACATGATGAGTTAGGGAGAAAAAAAAGACAGATGGGATAGATCTTATAGCAGAAAAAGACAGACAGGTATCCTCGTTCCGAATCCGCGTTTTCGTTTCCACGTGGTGATGTCTGATCATGGAAGTTCTGTTGAATGTTTTGCGCAGGTCTATTGCAAGTCTCTCTGCTCGTTCATCGCAAAAAGGCTATGAATTTAAAGCCAAGCTTGAACTGATCCTGGTGACCTTGTAGAATGAATACCATGGTTCAGTAGGACGTGGTGGAGAGTCCTTTTTTGGGATTTGTGGCATCGGGGTAGACCGGTGAAGAGCGGTTCAGGATTAAAGCTTACGATTCGGAGCGGGGCGGTCGGACGCGTGCGCTTAAAACCGTAGCGGTCCCAAATAAGGAATGTGGTCATCAGGTCCGCCTGGTTCCTGAAGACTCTCCTGCAGAACCGTGGCTGCATAGCGAGAGAGATGAACGGATTTTGAACGTCATGACGTTCTGACGTTACGTTCAATGACTGTTGAAGGGTCCAGTGATAGTCTTTTTCCACATGATTGTGGAGAAACCCTGCACCAGAAAGGTCCGGAATTCGAAATTACCCCTCCGACGTGGGGCGGACAGGTTGACAAATGGTTGTTGAGTGTGTAACGACCACGGCAGTAACTCGTGATGAACATGTACCGCCTTGTAGTTTTTTAAAAAAATCGTCGATAAAAATGACGCGGCTGGCGGTGTGGAGGATGTGCTGGAGGTTGCCCGTGAAAGTCTGAGCCGATTTATTTAGACGCCGAGTTTGTCATGTGGATCACATGACGGTCTTGAGGTTTTTTGGCGGACGTGGACACACTGTTTACGACGACGACGACGACGATGCGCCGAGGTGGTGCTAATGTATTAAAGAGGACTCTTGCTTCTGCCTCTTCGCCTTCTATCCAGGTCACCACACTTCCCAACAAAATCCGCGTCGCCACTGAAAACACGCCTGGTCACTTTTCATCTGTCGGTCTCTACGTCGATGCTGGTTCTAGATATGAGACTCCACATACATCGGGAGTCTCCCATTTTCTGGACAGAATGGCTTTCAAAGTGCGTAATCATTCTGTTTGCCGCTTCACAGCTCATGTTATTTCCGTGACAGAGTACAGCAACAAGGTCTGACGAAATGATGTCCAACGATATTCATTCGCTCGGCGGCCAGATAATGTGTTCCTCCTCCCGCGAATCCATAATGTATCAGTCCTCCCATCCACACAAGGGAACTCCCCTTGCCCTCTCTCTCATCGCAGACACCGTCCTCAACCCTTCTTTCAAGCCCGAAGATCTCGAGGCACAGCGCGATGCCGCCTCGTACGAAATTCGCGAATTGACCTCAAAGCCAGATATGATTCTTCCAGAGGTTCTTCATGGCGTCGCTTACGGGGACAAGGAGCTCGGCAACCCTCTTCTATGTCCCGAAGACCGCATACCAGCCATGAACGAAGCTCTGTTGAGACATGGTCTCTCAGAGTGGTACAGACCAGAACGAATGGTCATCGCCGGCGCAGGCATGCCCCATCAGGAGCTTGTCGAACTCACAGATAAATTCTTTTCATCCCTTAAATCATCGACTGTAAACCCACCCCAACCCACTCAACCCCGACTTAATCCAAATACCCAACCACCTTCAGTGCCTCCCCACCTTCTCGCACCATCCTCCCCCGGCGTAGCAAAGTCACTTACGAGAGCAGCTTCATACCTCTTCCCTCATTCATTATCACCCAGTGCACATGGTGCCATACCCAAGTCTCCTACTTCAACTTATACGGGTGGACACCGCTTCATCCATGATCCAAATCAAGATTTCGGGCATTTGTACATCGCGTTTGAAGGCGTGGGTATCAACGACGATGACGTCTACACCCTCGCTACTACGCAGGTCCTATTAGGTGGAGGAGGTAGCTTCTCCGCAGGTCCGTCTCATTTTATCTTATTTTCCCAAATCTTTTCTGACCTACCTCATTTGCAGGCGGTCCGGGTAAAGGCATGTACTCCAGGCTCTACACCCACATTCTCAACCACTACACCCAAATCGACCACTGCGCGTCCTTCCACCACATTTATAACGACTCCTCCCTCTTCGGCCTCTTCGCCTCCTTTCTCCCTGCTGGATCCGGTGTCTCAGGCGGGAACACCCCCTCCCAGATCCTCCCACACCTCATCCACCAACTCTCCCTCCTTCTCTACTCCCCCGTACCCGCACAAGAACTGCAAAGAGCGAAGAACCAACTGACATCGAGTCTGATGATGGCGCTGGAGAGCCGTGCGGTGGAGGTGGAGGATTTGGGGCGGCAGATATTGGTGCATGGGAGGAAGGTGCCGATTGAGGAGATGACGAAGAAGATTGAGGCGGTTGGAGCGGCGGATGTGAGGAGGGTGGCGGCGAGGGTGTTTGGTCCGGATTCGGGGAGCAGGCCTACGGTGGTGTGTATGGGTTATGAGGATGTGGGCAGCAATTGGAGTGAGGAGTTTAAGAAGTATGGGTTGGCTGGGGCTTAAATACGTTGCTAGATATACACTAATGTGGTTTATCCTTATTCATCGAGCACATCTCTATATACGTCTCCTATGCATGCATCTCTCACGCGAAGATATACATACAGCCGTGAGCAGTGTTAAAAATTATATATATATTGTACTTTTCCGGCTGGAGTTTGGAGTGGGGTAGTAATTTAGAACTGAGTACATTATGGATTGTAAGGGCTTGCGCTGTCCTCCGAAGGCTCCTCTAGAGGTTCACCGACAGTCCACTTCAAGAACCTTAACACCTCTACCGCACCAGGCGCGCTCTCTTCCGAAGCAAGGCCTGAACTGGCAGCCCACTTCCTCAACGCCTCTTCCACCGGCAGACCCTGGAATTCTCCAGGTAGTGTGACGAAGGGTTGCTCATAGAGTGGCTGAGCATCGCCATAGTTCTCCTCGACGACTCTCCTTATAGCCGGTGTATCGAACCCGACAATCTGGCGCGCAATGGCGCGTTGGAGAACGCTCAACTCGTCGTTGAAGCTTTGCTGCGCTAGAAACTTGAGAAGCTCGGGTGCTCTGAGGTTCAACAGCGCGAGACCGGCGACACGGCCACAAGCCAGCCCATGTAGCGTTCCGTGGACGTACGAGCCCAGGCGCGTAGCAGAGTCAAGGGAACGGGGTAACACCGGGAATGTATGTTGAGCGACGACACTGGCGCGCCGCAGGGAGATGTTCTCGCCGACTTTGACAATAGTGTCCCGGATGGCGGAGGCGACGTCGCCTGTGGGCACGCGTGCGGGGTCATCATGCGTTACCAGGGGTGCGCTGAGTAGGTCGGCGGAGAGTGAGAGGGGACGAAATGGGGTGGTGTGGTATTCCGGAGAAGGCTCGACGACGAATGCGGCGGTGTGTGCTATATCCTGCGCTAGTCGCGCGAAGAGTTCGTTCCGGGCTACGAAATCCGTCTCGCAGTTCAGCTCCACGATCGCCCCGCGCACGCCGCCGGTGTGTATACTACCGCTACCGCTGCTGCTGTTACTCGCTGTGGCGCCCGCGCCGAGTCCTTGTGAGATGACGGAAACACCTATCACGCCCTCCCCAGTGGTGCGTGAAGCAACTTTCGCAGCCTTCTTGGCGCCGGTGGTGATGAGGTCGTTCTTGAGCCATTCGAGAGCCTTTGGGATGTCACCATTGGCTTGGCTGAGCGCCTCGCGGGCTTTGTCAAGAGAGACGGTAGTCTGCTTGCGTAGCTCTGCGATGAGCTTGATAGGCACCTTTGCTGGTGCGCTGGTGTAGCCACGCCGGGTGGTGCATCGCAGCGCTGTCGGTCGGAGGAGGGATTGCATGGTCGTCGTGGGTCGGAAAAAACGCGTGAGCCCAAAATGGAAACTTTTGAGCAATGATCGAAATTTTTGGGACGCGACCTGAACCAAGACCATCATGGACAACGGATTCAAGATCCCTCAATCAATACCTCAGGACTTGCTGCTCATTCAAGAGTATATCGGTGTCCCGCCTCCGCCTCCTCCTGCCCCTAAAAAGCTGGAAACGGACGTCGATGGAGACGACGACATCAGCAGCAGTTCGGATGAAGGAGAAGGCTCGGATGAGAGTGATATTGCCAGTGAGGAGGAGATTGCTGCAGACCTCATTGAAGGAGCTGTAACAGACGAGGATGTCCTAACCACGGAAAAGTAACGTTTGCTTTTGTTGCTTTTTTTCCCATCTTTTGTGTGGTTATTCATCTCGTTGTAGATCCGTCCCTTCTGAATCAGACACGTCCTCAGACTCGGATTCCGATTCCTCTGAAGACGCCGACGGCCCCACTCGCGGAGAACAAAACGCAGCAGCTCTCGATTTGGCAGACGACGATGAGGATCCTGTGCCCGTCGCAGCGTCCGGTACATATTTCCAGACAAAACACGAAATCCAAGAGGCTGAAATCACCGTTCCGGAGGTCGACCAGCTCGACGCACATGAGATTTTGGAGAAAGTAGGCGAAGTGATGAACATCGTCGACCGTCTCGCTATAGTACGCGGGCTGCCCTCTGAAGTCGTCAATCGGGGTTCGGACCGTGCTCTCGACTCGGATACGCTCTTGGTGTTTGATGATAGGAAGGTTTTGGGTTATGTACGTCTCTGTCCATTCTTATGTTTTTTTCTTTTTTTGCCGTGCAAGACGCTATCACTCACATAAAACTAGGGCAGATTTACGAAACGTTCGGACCAACTACGCAGCCGTTCTATCAAGTCAAATTTAGCGCTGCTTTCCCTCTTGACCCCGAGCGTGTGCGTGTGGGGAGGGAAGTCTTTCATGTCCCCACGCGCAGTCGCTTCGTTTTCGTGAACCAGATCAAGGCTTTCAAAGGAAGCGATGCAAGTAACGTCCACGATGAAGAACCCGCAGATGATGAATTGGAGTTCTCCGACGATGAAGCAGAGGCGGCGTATAGGAGTCGCCTGAAACGAAAGTGAGTATTGCTTTTTCTTATTCGCCTCATTAATCATCAATTTTTGTACAGACGAGGCGAATCCCGTGCACGCTCCGTCGCTTCTTCCCGCCAATCTACCCCCAACCCAACACTAATGCGAGATCAAGAACTCTCGGCTACAGACGAGGCTATTTTCAGCCGGAACGCGTATGACGAGCACGGGCCGTACGATATTGACTATGCTGCTCCTGGACCAGGTCCCTCTTCCTCAAGAGCAGCGTCCAGACCAGCGCCTATACCGTACGACGATCCTTATGGGGACGATTATACCGCTCCTGATGCTGTTGATCGGGAAATGAGTGTTCCTTCAAGAGTGACGGAAGGCGGTCCTAGTAGAGGACATGAACGAGCAGAGGGTCGAGGGAGAGGACGGGATGGGCCACGAGGTCGGGGTGGTGGTCGAGGAAGAGATAGGGATAGGGATAGAGGTGGCCATCGAGATAACAGGGACCGTGGCAGAGGTCGAGGTGGTAGGGGCGGCCGTGGTGGTGGAGAAGGCAGAGGACCGCCGTCAAACCGGTATGGCGCCGCAGAACAACCTAACGATGGTTATAGCCAGCAAGACGGGCGGCCCATGTCGCCCACATCTCTGGCAATCGCTCGTGCGACGGGGCAGTCCAGCCATTATGACGTCCAGCCGCCACCCCAAGGCCAGCGTCAACAATATCAACAGGGCTACACATCAATGTACCCAGACAACAGTTCTGCCGCGTGGGGGTATGGACAGCAATTCCCGCAATACGGGTATAATAACATGCAACACCAGCCATACCAGCATCAGCATCAACAACAGCATGGATTCATGCCCGTCGCGCCGTTCGTCCAGCGACATATTAACCCCCGGTTCGCGTCTGCCTTTGGGTTGGGAATGGGAATGCCTGGAATGCCGCAGAACGCGGGTGTGCAATCATCTTATCTTCCTCCGCAGAGACAACTGCAGCAGCAACAACAACAACAACAGTATACGACGTTGACGCATTTGGCTTCAAGTGGTGCTTCGGAGACGCAAACGGGCAACCTGGGCAGTGCCGCGGATGTTCACGCACCCATTGTTGATTCTGGGCAGCAGCAGATCCCTGGGTTGCAGTATACGCCGTCTTCAGAGACGCAATCGCCTTCCATGGGTAGCGTGGATGCCATGAATGGTGGTGGTGGTGGAGGCGGCAGCTAAAACCTTTCAAAAAATTGGGAGAGAGGAACCGGCGATGATGTCTCCTTTGGAGAGATCTAAGAGGTATTTTTGAGGATTTAGTAGGCGGTAGGATGATTATTAGTGTAGGAACTACATCTTCAGCTATGGAAGAGCAAGTACTTGGGTTTGAGAGCAGTAAGAGCAGTATAATCATCCCGATAAGTATTGTTGTACGGTATAGGCGCCGGTCTGGTGGTTGACGGACAGTAGGATCTCGGGAAGGCTGAGGATCCTGCGCAAGAGGAGTCCCGTTGTTCTGAACCATACTGTCCGGGAAAAGATGGTAAAAAAACGAGGAGATGTCGGTGTAGATGTGTTAGTAATTTCAAGGTAAATCATTGACATAAGGCAGGTACCGGTACACGGTCACGTGGCCACCTAATACAACACGAAATTCAAATTGAAAATAGTCATTCCTTCTGCATCCCCTCCTCATTCTCAAAGATTACGTCGTGGCTCCACTAATGGCTGAATGGTTGAGCTTGGTTGGCAAAAACACATAACGGGGATCACTCACGGATTTCATTTCCCTTGAAGCACCTGGAATCCACGAATTC